>CM056211.1:19675000-20275000 GCA_029692085.1 Gymnothorax javanicus
GTCCGGACCTTTCCCCCATCGAGCATGTCTGGGACACGCTTGGACAGTGGCTACGCCAACGTCAACAACCTCCTGCCAATGTCCAAGAACTTGCTGCAGCATTGCAATAGGAATGGAATAACGTTCCCCAAAATGACCTGGGACGTCTCGTTAGGATTATGCCACGCCGAATTCGAGCTTGTCTAGCCAACCGAGGGGGTTTTACCCGCTACTGACTCTGTTTCACAATGGTGGTAAATTTGCTGTGTGACCCTGTGTTTGTGTCGACCCTTATTCTGGAGAATCTGTCCTTTACTGACTGTACACAGGGTTTCGAATAAATTGACAAATGTTTCCTTAATGTTTTTATGTCATTTGTTTCCTTCCTGACCTCATGATCTGCATTTCATGGTACTTGTAAATCCAATATCCCCTACTTTTTTTGAATAGTATATATATATATATATATATATATGCTGCATATACAGTACTTCTGCCCAAAAATCATCATAAACCATTGAAAGTATGTTTTTAATATAGCCAATATAGGAATGCTGTATTTCATTAGCATGTACTAGAAAGATATAAATCAAGTGGTGGAGTCCATCAGTACAGAGTGTGGGGTTTATGAGCATGTTATTGAGATGATTGGGGGCGATTATGTATTCCGCCCCCTCCTCTCCCACCGCAGTGGCTTTACCGCGGCGTCCGATCTGGGATCATGGCGGCCCATCCATTCTGAGACCTCCTCATCACTCAGGGTATGCTAATGATGTCAAATTGATTATCTCCCTGGCTTCTATCTTTAATCTTTCATGATTACCCCGGGTAGAAATGCGAAATAAATGAACTGCTATTTGAAGTGCATATCGGTAATGTGAGCTAATTAGAGCGGGCTGCTTTGATTCGCAGGACAAGGGAGGGACACCCGGTGAGGGTCAGGTCATGGACAGACTCCATTACTGCCGCGACGGCTCTCCAGTTCAGCCTGCTCGGCTTATTTGCGCAGAGCCGTGTGATATCAGCGACCCACTTATGTTCCGTGTACTGTCTATAGGCTCATAAGGTTATGAATTGTTATGAATGTACGGTTTGCGATGATGGTTTTGTATTTGTGTATGTGTGTGTGTGTGTGTGTGTGTGTGTGAGTGCGTCTGTGTCTATGTATGTGTGTGTGTTGGGTGCGTGAGCATGTGGATTCATGTACCTGTGTCTGTGTGCGCCTGTGTGTGTGTGTGTGTGTGTGTGTCTGCCTGTGTTCATGTGCGTTTGTATGTATGGCCATGCAAGTGTGTTTTTGAATGTGCGTGTAATGCAGTTCTACATTTCTGCGCGCTTGTGTGGGTTTGTTCATTTCTGCGTGTGTGTGTGTGTGTGTGTGTGTGTGCGTGCGTATGCGTGCGTGTGTGAGTTAATATACATGTCCATTTGTGTGTCTGTGTGGGCGGTTGGTGTTTGTGGTCTTGTCTAGCTGTCATTGCAATAAAATAATAATTTCAATAGAAGCGGCTTATCCAACAGCAAACTGACAGCAGGGTCACTGGACTTCGACTCTGAACTCTGTGGGCTTTTGACAACCACAGGAAAAAGCGGAACTTGGCAGAGTCGCCATAAAAAGATGCGCCCATACATCCTAAAAAATGTTTAAAGGACCTGAATTGGTACAATGCTTGTCAATGTGTAGGTGCCGTAGGTGTAAACTGCATAAAACTGCACCCCAAACCCTGAGTTTAAAAATCAATTCATATTTTTTTATGCCTTTGCAAAGTTGTAAAAGGTTTTTGCTTGTGAAAGATTAAGGTACTATCCCCAACTCTGCTAGTATCAGAAGAAACATGCTGTATGCTTCCATGTACATTCTGGGTTCATGAAAAGGTAATAGCTAAAGAACAAAATGTACATCCTGTGTACCTTTACCGAGGGGTTACTGTAGATATCATTTTGTGGACAGTGTTTTGTACATAGGAAGTACAAGGCCTACGCCTTTAAACTCCTCCGCAGTCGAGAACTCCGACACTTTCCGAACCGAGCGGGAGGTATTTCACTGACGGTAATGGTGCCATTGAAGGTAATAACTGCCCTGTCTGACCTTTTGTCTGTGTTTTAAACGGTCATTTCCATGGCGAGCGAAGCCCCATCAGGCCACTGTCACGCACAGCAGTCGACGAGCCGCGAGTTCGGCAGCTCGCCGCATCCTTATCTTCACCGCCGCGCCGAGACTCTCCAACTGCAGACCTCCGCCGCGCCAATTTGGGAAAAGCCTGCCAGTGAACCGCTGGGATGCCAGTGGGGATACCGCCATCTTACATATCGGGAAATAAATAAAACTTTACAGCATACGGTTACTAGTCTGCTGTTGCAGTCCCAGGTACTTCGTGTGACTTATGTGCAGAATCATATCATATAATTTCTGTCCACACTGTGTGGTCGGCTCGTAATTGGACCGTGAGAGCTGCAATTTATGCACGGTACATGCAGTATCGATGTAAGCACATGCAAAATAAAGCAAAAAACCTCTATTTTAGCCTCATGTAGCCATAAAAACAATCATGCTGGATTACAGTACCAATAATACTCTCTTTCATTGTGGCTCCCAAGTATGTGGACAGGGGCGCAACTTTCATTTTTTTTTTTTGGCCTGGTAATCCAGAGCATTAAATTTGGAATTGTTTAATACTGTTACTGTCACAATGTAAATGAACTACACTGGACATGCAAAATCATTTTTTGGTAGCTGATCTTTCAATATGGTATTGTACATTAGATAACTCATTGTACATATAGTAGAGTGACCCAAAAGTATTTAAACAATGGCACTGAGTAAACTAGAGCAATCTGAGATTGCAAACCTCCATCAAGGCTGAATAGTGCAAATGGCTGTAGCATTAAAATAGCTTGTCAGATTTACTGCAAATTTGGCAGGCTTCCTTAAAGGCATGCTATCTACCATGCCCAACAGTCAGTGGTAAAGTGGTAGAGACGCACAAAAAAAAGATTATTTTCACCTTCACCATCTGAGCTTTGACCTCCCAAAAGTATTGGAAGTCGATGCTTTATGTTCATTTTAAAGCCGATTTCTCATAGGCCATGTGTGACAGAACATTTTGGCGTTGGTTGCATGTCTGTATCATTTTTCTGAAGCAATATATTTGCCAAAATGTGTTATGCAATGTCCTTGAGCTGGACCTCAGACCTTAATCTTCCAAAGCTGAACCATTCTTCCTTGGACACATGGCTTTGTGTGCCATAAATTTCAAGTTGTTTCCTCAACAATTGCAGATGCTGGAGTGGTCACAATCAGGCAGACAAACATGATGACACATTTTTGCAAGTAACTAGCAAACAAACACGACTGATCACACAACTTTCTTGGTGGAGGTAAAAATGGCTGCAACTCCCAATGATTCACATGATATGGATGTGAAAACAAGTAAATTATAGCCAACAGTCTCTGACTCTACATCTCTATCATTGATTTTGCATTTGATATATTCAAATTAATTGTGCAGGGGTACAAAAAAGCAAGAGCAAGAATTGTTTTGCTGTCCAAATACTTAGGGACAATACAATACATAGTTTGTACAGCCTTTTCTGCCACCTACCAAGTACACATTCCAGCAAAGGTTTAGTGTAGCCTCCTTTTCACATACATCTGCTCTCGCACAATATATTCCATTATCCGTACCGGCGAATTAAGATTGTGAATATCAGCCAAAAATGCATGCACGTTTAAGTGCTTATACACTGATGCCCTGAATGATAAATACGAGATCATTGCTCCAGGGCAAACAGTTTAGGATTATTATGAACAGATTTCAATGGTCGGATTTACTTTGTGAAGGAGGTATGGAACTGTTAAACTGCACATACCAATGCAAGTCAGAACATCGGGAAGACTCGTGAGAAATTAATATTAAAAAAGAATGATAATAATACTTGTTGGAATTTGCAATGAAAGGAAGGACATAGTTCAGTTTGTTGTTAGTGATGAGCCTTAATCAAAAACATCCGCTAGATCACAGTGGCATAGCTGAGTGTGTTGTTATGACTAAAAGATGAGGTCGACTTTAAAGAATGATTCTCTGCTTGAAGATGATCTATCGAACAATTTAAGTCCGTACTCTAGCAATTTAAGCGCAGCATATAGGCTATTATCGCAGACCAATGTAGTTCCTTTTCTTTTGATATAAATCAAAACAACCTGAGCAGGAGGACTGGAGTGCACCAAAAGCAGTAATTATGTTTATTTTATATTTTTTTGGCTGCCTTAGGGCATTCAACCAAGTCTTGTACAACAGTTAGACTTGAACATCACTCCTCTCTATAGTAATTGAGAACATTTTTCGAGTTCAGTTGCCTTCTTGTTGCTCATGGTGTACTTGCCAACTAGGTGAGCAATTAAAACTGAGAAAACATATTGATTTCTATATAATTTTGAGGCATTTTCCTTGCGATGGCCAATTAGAAAGATGTATGATGACTCTTGATGTAAGATCTGCCCATAAGGAAGACTTGGATGAGTTCTACTACTATACTTTTCCTCCTTTATTACGGTTTGTGAGCCGGCTGTGAATTTTACCCAAGGGAGAGAGAGAGAGAGAGAAAAAAAAAAAAAAAACCTTGGCCTACCTAATTTTTCACAGCTGTGCCTTGTTAGTGGGTAATCAGGTCAATTAATTAATTACACTGCAACCGATATGTACTCAACAAACTTTGTGCAAGGAACAAACCTACGCTGTTTGATTAAGCACACACTGCAGAATGAAGTGCACTAGATCATGTAAATATGCACCAATTCCGCAGCAAAGTACACAGGTTTTTACATGTCAAAATATTAGTACTCTGGAGCGCGCCGTCACATATGGGCAAAAATGAGCTCAAACGCAATGTGAATATTCATTGTATGTGTGTACACGTGTGTCTTTGCGTGTGTGTGTCTTCACGACCACTTCCAGTACCCCCAGGCACTACACGGTTTATTTATTTTACTCTTACTTTCTTTAAAAGCTCCATTAAGTTTTAACTGCTGTAATTACTCTATGAACATGTGAGCATTGCTTCCAAACAACTGCAGTGTTAGAGATGGCCCAAAACTGCTCCTCGTGACGCTTTTGCGTGTACCCATTACTCAGATAGCCTGTCTGCAGTCGTATTCATCACAGTCTGAGAGAAAGTCAGAAATCATCCAGCCATGTCTGAGGGACTGAACACAATGGCCAACATCACTTACACTCCATGTCCTCCTCTGAAAAATGTCACCCACGTCCTGACATGATGGAAATAATCATTTCGTTGCTGAAAAGCCGGAAAAAACTGAGGGAAAAAAAGAAAGGCAACCAAATAAAAAAAGAAGCACTGACCCAAATGGATGAAGAGTTTTGATCCATTATAATAGTAGAGAAGAAGAAAACATCCACACACATGCTGTAGTTTGTGTTTTTTGCAGTGTGAAGAGTGGCAGAGTGCTGTATAATGGTCAGGGAGCTGCGTTTGTACCAAAAATGGTTTAATGCTGCCTTCAAATGGAACTTGTGAAGTCATGTCGTGAAGTCGTGAGCAGAAAAGGCTCGGCGTTCAAGTGATAACCACGCGAGAACACCATTGCTACGGCAATATGGACGCCAAAACATAGTTTCCCCTGGCATTCTATATGCAAACATTACATTATTACATTGTATCTAAACGCCACTTGGAGGGACATGAGACAAGACGAAAAAGGTGATGATTGTCCTCAAATCACGGTCCTCAAGGTCCGAGAACTGCTGGTTTTCCACCCTCCCTTTACCTGGTAGTCAGGTGTTAAGACTATCTGGCCAATGAGAGTCACGAAGTGTTCATTTACTTCCCTGGGATAATAGAAAACCTGGGCTGGATTTGGATTCAAGGTCCAGATTTGAGGATCCCTGGTCTACTCTGTTCCTTCTTGTCCTGTAGGTTAGGGTAACATTATGCAAACTACGTTGTTCAGGCTAGCGCTCTCCCTAACGTTAGCTCCTCCCTCCAATGTAGTGTTGCTAACGCAACTAGAGAACCCAGAAGCATTTCTGAAAATGTCATCAAACACGTCAAAACTCGTGAACTTGGAGCTTTCAGAAAATTTCGAGTTACGACGTCATGAATGCCACAAGAGGGCGGCCTTCATTTGGACTTTTCTCGTGAACACGGTAAACATGATTCCATTTGAAGGCACTATTAGGCCCAAGTTCCTGATAGGGCACTGCAAGGTATGATGAACGGGCACTTTCCAAGTCAGTTTGGTGCAGTGTGGACCACTGTTGCCTCGAAGCAAGAAGGTCGAGGGTGTGAATCTGATACCTGGGGACCTTTCTGTGTGGATTTTGCATGTTCTCTCTGTGCTGACATGGGTGGCTTTCCTCTGGGCCCTCCCATTTCCTCCCACAGTCTGAAAACGTGCATGTCAGGCTAATCGGTGGCTCTAAATTGCCTGTGGGAATGAGTCTGTGAGTGAATGGTGCGTGTTCCCTGCGATAGATTGCCAAACTCTCCAGGATGTGTTCCTGCCTCTGTCCCATTGCATGCTGGGATAGGCCCCAGCCCTCTCACAACCCTGACCAGGCATAAGTGGGACTGGATGGATGGATGCACTGTAAATCCTGACAAGTGGGGTAAACTCAAATGTTTTGTGGAAACCAATTACCTCAAAAACTGTGTATGCCAACTTAATGATCTTGTGTTTACAGCACTTAAAACGTGAAAAATAAATGTAGCTTATTTTCTTTAAGTTCCTTCCACACAATGCAATTAAGTTGGCCTACATAATTTTTTGAGGTAATCGGTTTCCACAAAACATTTGAGTTCACCACCCTATCAGGGTTTATAGTGTGGATGGATGGATGGATGGATGTAAAACTCCTCAGCAGAGTTGCTGCCAATATTACACCATTTTGAAATGTTGCCGGAATTATAGCTTATGCTACATCATAGCTTCACTGACTCAGCCTATGACCGCTGCAAGACTTGACTCGTTGACTTCATCCGTTGTGAATATTCAAGACTTTATTAGACTTCTCTTTTATGTGACCTTTGTAGGTAGTCCTGTGACCCTTGATACACTTTCATTGTTCATTACTTATGAATGATCTGCCAAATAAATACCTTTCAATTCAAATATAAACATTTCATAAGTTATCATGGATAATACCATCTGCTAAATGCCTTGAAAGTAGTGTTAGCAGCAGTGACTCCCATTTTCTGCGGTGAGTTACAACGTTGTGGAATTTCTCTCTCACGCTAACACCATTTTGAGGCAAATATCTAAACCCTACTCTTGGCAGACACACAGGGACAATAGGGACCACAAATAAGTAAACAATGTAAAATGTTCCCTGATTAATTTAGCACTCACTGATTAATTACACGTGCAGTGTGGGAATAGAGCCTGGGCTGTTATCGATCTATCTCTAACAACACAAATTACTGCTACCACAGGTAGATTAATTTACATTAAAGAGAACTCATATACTTCATCTTAAACTCAGCCAGTGTTCCTGTGGTGCGATGCTGACCAAGATGAGCTGCAACCATTAACACTGCAGGAACAAAAATGATATTTACATGAGTGCTCTCGAGCTATAATTCTCTAGATTTTGAATGATTGAACCCAAATTGGAGACCTGTGTGCAAGGAGTACCTAAGTCACAAAACACTTTTGAAATTTTGGGGGTCAAAGTTTTCAAAAAATGTTGCAGATATATATATTTTTTTGAATGGCAGTATATTATGGAACCCATTACTGTTTCCGGGGGCTATTGAGAGCTGACAAACCCCTTTCCTGTGGAAAAATACTATTGTATCATGAAGCTTATAAGAAAATTAGTTTTGGACTTAACTACTTTTTGCACCCAGGTCTTCAATTATAAACTCACCACCTTTTTTTTTAAATCAAATACAAATACTAGCATAGACTAGTTCACTACATAATCATTCCAGGAGCCCTTGCATGCTCATGGAGCTTGAGAAACATTGAGAACTTTGGAGAACATTGAGGTGGAACGCGAAAAGAATATTATCTGAGTTTTCTTGGGTACTCACTGCTTATTTATTCAGTGTGACCTATGTAGCCAGTGCTCGGCAGGTCGTTACACTGGAGCACAGCTGTCCAAGTGTTTATGGGATTATTGTGGAGTGTACAAACTGGCCGCTTGACTGACACTAAGCACTGCGTGATATCAGGCCAAAATCCATACAAACCCTCTGGTGGCCTTCAGAGCTATTGATCCGGTTCCTTCCGTCTGAATCCTGCTGCAGTCCAGATTTTTTAATGTAATTTTTAAACAAACATCCAAAAAGTCCATACGATTTGAATACACATCTACTCTCTTAGTCACTCTTGTGACGATTTGAAATTGTATACTGTAAACCCTGATAATGTGGTGAACTCGAATCTTTTGCGGAAACTGACCACCTCAAAAAAAAAAAAAAAAAAAAAAAGTATATCGGCCAACTTAACCCTTAAATGCCCCCTGTGACAAATTTGTCACACGATTTTGGGGGTTGTCAAAACCACTGACCCCGAATAAATTTTGCAACCTAATGCCCATAGTGACATATTTAGACCATCAGTGCTACCATCTGATGCATAAAAGTGGAACTGACACTACACTGGCTGCACCAGCTAACCTTTCCAATATGGCTGCCCCCATGGTGGAATCCATACGATAGATCAGCACCCATTCATCACTGGATAAAGTAAACAAACAGGTAAGCTAATGAAAAAGAAGCTATGCCTAATACTTCAGCAATATGTCAACTACCAAAACAATGATGGACAAAAGTTCTCTTTATATCCTAGAAACTTAGAGTGACATATATGTCACAAAACTAAAATGAGGTCAAAGGTCACCAAAAATTAAAAATTGCTATTGGGTTGTTATTACACCCTCCCCAGGACATATTAACAGAATACATAAATTTTTCTTTCAACTTTTACTATAGTTGGGCATTTAAGGGTTAATTGCATTGTGTGGAAGGAACTTACAGAAAATAAGGTAAAGTTATTTTTTTTTACATGTTTTTAAGTGCTGTGAACACAAATCATTACGTTAGCATGCTCAATTTTTTTGAGGTAATCGGTTTCCACAAAACATTTCAGTTCACCACACTTGTCAGGGTTTACACCGTATCAATGGGCATATTTTGGACTTTGGCAGGAGCATGCAGCTAATGTAGTTTACAGTGAATGTATAATTTTAGTAAAGTATCAACATATAACCATCTATAGAGTGAGATCGCTAATAGTGACTAAGAATGTTTATATGTGCATTGTAATACTGATGTCACCATCACCCCTTTGAACTGAAATCTGAAAGAAAGAAAACAAAACTATTCAAAGGGCTAATTAATAGGATATTAACAATCAAACTATTGCCAATGAGCCACGACAGGTGGTTCCACCTGCTAGCTTGCTAATCAATCAGTTCTGCCTCCGTATATAAATCAAGGTGATGCTAATGGAGAGGAAGTCAATGGATCTGCCACTTGATATTTTCCCTCTGGGATGGACTTCAAAGAAGTGGCACTCTGTTCTGTTTAAAATGTGTGGCACACTCTGTGGAGGTTAATCCTGGAGAGTCCTCTGGAAAAAAGAAAAAAAAAAACTTGCCAAAATATAAATGATGGAAATTCATACTGAGAGCAGTCATCCATCTACATCTATCTCCACAGTGGATGATGTAGAAGAAGAAGTGGAAACTTTCTTGGCACTTCGGAAACTTTTTTCCCTTGGAATTATCTGTGTATTTATTCTCTCCTGCGTCCCTTTTTGAAGAATTATAAGGATGGCTCCCTGGGAATTACCGATTATTTATTTTCTCCTATGCCCCTTTTTGAAGAATTACTATAAAAAGGATTGCAGTTTATATTAAACAGTGGGATTATCATGATCTTTTATACGTCAACACTCACCCATGACCTTAGTGTGTTGTCTCTTGGGCAGTGCTGTAGCATATCTTTTCTCCATTAATGCTAACCTTCACCCTTGACTGGAAAGTTACCAGAGTATCAGATGTAAAAATGTGAAGGGAGAATGCTTCGTTATCAACATACGCCTATAAGATAATGTCGAAAAACAAAAAACAAATGTGTACACACACGTACACACAAGTTTGAGCAGCTATCCTTGGTAGGACATTGCATTTACTTCTATTCCCAGCCTGACCCTAATCCTACCCCTAAACCTAACCTTAACCAAATCATACCTGACCTTAATGTTACAAAAACCTCAATTCACACTTGACCCCTAACCTCAACCATGACCTCAGAACCAAAACTTTGCCGTATTAGCACCAGATTTTGGTCCCCATAAGGACTACTGGTCCCAACAAGGCCAGTGTATATACAGGGAAAGGTCCCCAATAGGTAACAAAAACATGAACACACACACACACGCACACACACACACACACACACACACACACACACACACACACACACACACGCACGCGAGCGCGCGCGCGCACACACGTCCGCACTCAAACATGCACACGAACCATGCATGCACACACTTACATAGATATAAACACACATGCTTACAAACACAGGTTTCTAGGATACTTGTCCCCCAATTTCAAATCCATCTGTCCATCCATCCATCCATCCATCCATCCATCCATTGCTCCATTATCACACCTGTTTATTGCTGCTCAGAGCTGTGGGGGACTGGAGCCTATCCCGACACGTACTGGGCAGAGGGCAGGAGGATGGCAATGTATTCACATATTCAAGTTATTTTTCATATCACTGTTCTGTGCTGCCAGACATCACTGAACTTGTCAAGGCTGCTGTGAGTTTATCTAACTTGTTAGTATATTTATTCTCTGCCACAAAATGGACGGAAATATAGGAAATAAGTATTGTGCTTCCACATGTCCGTCTGTACGTCTGCTGCCCTTCTTTTCTGGGCCAGAACTCCTAAACCATTCAGTATTTCTCGACAAAATTTAAAACATGGATACAACTCATTTTGCAGATGCGTCTTTTCATACTTGCGCTTGTCCTTCTGTCTGTCTGTCCGTCTGTCCAGTCGTTCCACTGGGTTTTGTTTCCAGGCCAGATATCGGCCATCTCAAGGCAGGGCATTTAAGTATGTCATACTTGTTTATATCGCTCTGAGAAAGCGGAGACATGGTTGTGCAGTGATTAGCACTGATGCCCCACAGCAAGATGGTTATGGGTTTGAATCCGGTCTGGGGCCTTTCAATGTGGAGTTTGCAGGTTCTCCCCGTGTTTGAGTGGGTTACTTTGCTTTCCTTCACCACCCAATGACCTAAATGTCAGGCTGTTTTGAGACTCTAAATTGCACAGAATTGCATAATTTTATTCTCCCTCTTGCCCATTGGATGCAGGGGCGAAATTTGACTTGCCCCAGACCAGGAATAAGTGGATTATATCAGTCATAGATGGATGTTGTGTGAATTAGTCAGACACTCAGTGCTTTAATCACAAGGGCATACAGTATTTATCTGTAAAAAGGAAAGTTTTCAAATCACTCCCGACCAGGACTCCTGAGCACTTTGTAGCTCAAATCTTGCTAATTATGCAAAGAGACAGGTCAATTACATTTTTTTTTTCCCTGAACCTGCCATCCAATGATTAATTTGATTTGAATCCTGAAAAGAACTCCATCATCATTTTCGCTATTTGCGCCGGCTAATTAAGCCCAGTGTGCACCACTTATAGATGCCATCATACCTGTCACGTAAATATAGCCTCTGTACTTAGAGTCATCACTGAGTGCATGAAAAATTATTCGCCCACTTTCTAATGTTTTAAGAAACAATACTCTGACAGAAAAAAAGCAAATATGATATATGATACAAAAGGAAACGATGTTGGTCTTTCTCAAACTTTTAAGAAATGGGTGTTGTAATATGAAGGGGAGGCTGGTTTGGAATATTTTTCAAAAACAAAAACAAAAAATCAGCAGTAAAATGTACAGTCATCACGTGGTTGAGATTTTATGGACTAGACCGGGGATCATCAGTTTCCAATCCTCTAGGTCCGAGAACTGCTGGTTTTCTGTTCTATACCTGGGATTCAGGTCCACCCAATTTTCTCTGTTAATTAGTGAATTACTGGTGGAAAAATGGAAACTAGGGCTGGATTTGGATTCGATTTCCAGATTTGTTGATCCCTGCACAAAAGAAAATGGCTAGCTGTACTTTTTTTTTTTTTTTTTTTTGGCTGTGGAGGAATCATAAAATATAGCCTGATAAATTAACATAACACAACACAGAACATATATATGTTGACCAATCACGAGTCACTTTATTGGTTTATCTTGTGTTAAAAGATCTTCCAAGTACAAAAGGCCTTATTTAACTAGGCATCAGGCACATTTTTGAGTCTGAAAACATCTCACAATCTTGTGACTGTCCAGCCAAAGAATCCAGTCAAGGACAAGACTCCTCCCTGCTGAAAAATCCAGCTTTAACCAGCTGGTTGGTCAAGCTGGTTTAAGTTGTGTTTTAGACTGGTTAAACTGGTCAACCAGACCTTCACCAGCAGACTCCAGCTTTTTCTAACAGATTAACTAGTTTTGGCCCCCTTTGTACACCTATGGAGGCCAGCTTTAACCACCTTCGTCCAGCTATGACGGGGCAATCCATCGAAAACACAACTTGGGCCTTCTTAAACCAGCTTAAAATTCTAGCTGGTCTCAGCTGGAATTTTCTGCAGGGCCGCTCAATGCATTTGATCATGCAAATGCTAATGCATCTCTCACCTGTATGAAACAGCGTTTTACTCTGTTCGAGGATATTCTACATTGAGCCCTCGATCCCACATTCGACGATATTCTGTGTTGAGTGCTCGTTCCCACGGTCAGCTTCGGTAAGGACCTTTTTCCCATCTTCAGTTCTGAATTGCGGGTACGTATCAAGTCAATACAGAGATTATTCTGCTCAATGTAGACCTACAAACAGGGGCAGGTCCACTCATGCAGAGACACACCCAAGTGCCAATGCCTATTCACAGCAGTCGACCACAATTTATTTTTCACCAGCCTAAAATACACAAAAGCACTGAAAACACAATGGTGCAGACTCAGACGACATTGTCCACCCAAAATATACTAGAGACAAAGACAATTTTTCCCTGTTTTCGTCATCTGGAACATGGCTTAGAAGGCTCACTGACTGCTTCCCTGGGTTATCAGAGGTAAACTGAGTTGTTTCGGTGAAGTGACCATTTTTGTAATTTGCGTTTACGTAACGGAACGGCTTCTAAAGGGGTAGTGCTGCTGAAACTCATTTTAACCACCCCCAAGCCTCTGCTTAAACCTGGAAAAGCTCTTAAAACTAATCTAATCCCACTCTCCACTTCGAATGAAACAGAACTGCACCGTTTAACCATGATCTATACACCGGGTAGTGTGAAAAGGTGGAGTGTGTTGGAATGAGAGAGCAAGAGATAGAGATCAAAAATAGTGTTCTGCTCCAGTTTTTTTTTTTTTTTTTTTTTTGCCTAGTCAAATAAAGAGATTGCAACAGCATGCTTTGTGTTGATGAAAGCAGAGAGAAATCAGAAAATTTTAATATTGTATCATTACATTTCAATGTCATGGAAACTTGGCCCTCTTTTTCTTGTTGAAACAGCAGCAAGTGAACAGGCACATATTTCATTCTTTTCCATTTCTATAACTATTATTTTATTTTTATTTATTTTCTTATATTATGATTCTGGGAAAAAATAAAAAGTTTGTTTCGTTTGAAGCTCAGGCCAGCCAGAGGTCCTGGAAGCTAGCGTGCTATCTTTTGCGCTGCGGTTAACACATTTGGACACTGCGTTTATTTAAAGGAATGTTCTTGTATGAGAAACTACTGGAAAGCAGCACTCCAGGTGATGAATTTTAAGTCACTGCGGTCGGCGAGATTTCCTTCCACCTTCGACCGCGTATTGCTCCGTCTCTGGACTGGCGCGGAGGTGAATTGAGCCGGTCAGAAATGCGGGGCACCTGGGAGAGATAGACTCCGTCAAGTGAAGTCAGCCAAGTAATGAAAAAATATCTTCATGTGGAAACGCTGCATGAGTAGCTTTGGGGAGCAGATTGATCTCCGTGGCAACGCCGGCCAAAATTCCAATCGGAGGTCAGCTCCGTGGCAGGAAGCCCGGGAAAAAAAAGAGGTCTGGACTCTCTTCAGAATCCCAATTAACCCATTTCGAGTTTGCATGAAGCCCCTTATTATACATTATGTTGGGTATGCCTTACCTTCACACCAGGCCTGTCCCAGAGGTACGATTCACACCTGGGCGTAATTTGTCAACTAGTCTTAACCATTGTGAGCAAATGCACTCGGTAAGAGGTAAGGGAGCCCGTGGGAAGGCAGGCCGTTACAGGTGTTGGCGCCGGATTAAGCACGTGCTACAAATGAATGCCCTGCAGAAGACTTTAAAACTGAGGCACAAGGCCTTATTTTGGTCCGCACAATGCAAAAAACAGCCAGTCTTAATCCTGGAAGCTGCGTCGATGGGTAAAAAATGACCTGAATGCACACATGTTTTTCCAGTAATTTTCAATTAAATAAAGTTCTTCATTCAGGGTCGCACGTATTCCTCATTTCGCTTGTATTTGATCGTCCTAAAGAATCACTGGTATTATTCATATCTTACATAACCCTACGGAATCAGGCACTCGGTTCGGAGATGCTTTGTCTGGGCTAACAAATGAAGTTGTGTTGTTCAGTCACACTGCAGGAAATAATAACACATTAAACCAGAATGATCTTTTCTTCTATTCAACTTTATTTATTTATTTATTTATTAAGGGGGGGGAATAAGTATTGTGCTTCCACATGTCCGTCTGTACGTCCGCTGCCCTTCTTTTCTGGGCCAGAACTCCTAAACCATTCAGTATTTCTCGACAAAATTTAAAACATGGATACAACTCATTTTGCAGATTCATCTTTTCATACTTGCACTCGTCCTCCTGTCTGTCTGTCCGTCTGTCCTGAACGCAGTGGAACTATTTACTCCCCCACAGTGACCTGCTCCTATCAACTCAAAAGGAAGATGCCGTGGCACATGATTCCCCTGACTTATGTGACGACTGGCCTTCCGCCCTTTTACCCTATGCACTATGCCAATCACACACTGCCGATGCTGTCAGGGGATTTTTTTTTTCTTCTGTTTTTAAAGGGTTGGCCTTTCTTTCTGTTGTTTGCCTATGTGATGTAATACTGTACTGCATGGAAGCTTGCACAGACCCTTCATCTAACATTAACGCTAACCTTTTATTATGTTCGGGGTTATAATAAAAACACTTGCATTGTTGCACTTGATCTTGCTGTGATAAATGGCAACCATTAACCAAATGAGTCTTTCATACTGTCTATAAAATAAATAGAAACCATGAGAATCTTTCATAATACATAGTTAGTTTTGGTATAAGCATGTGGATTGGCCATATTGTTGGTAATATATGGAGAGTTTTGGCGTAAATATTAGTTTGTGTATGGCTTTTCAATCTCAAATTTTCCCGCATTATATTTGACCCCTCGCTAACAATGTTACAGTTGCTCAGAAGGAAACGGAACTGCACTAAGCTGATGAAAGTCTGCTCATATAATGGGGGCGTCAGACGCAGCTGAACCGTAATGATGTTCAATCTGATGAGATTCAAGTTGCATAAGGAAGGTCTGTCAAAGACCACCGATCTTCTTGATCTTCCGCTCACTAGCTCAGACAATCTTCCATCTAAAGCACGAATAGGGGATCCCACCCACCATCTATTCTATTATTTATCAAACAGGCAGTTAAGAGACACTTGTAGTTTCAGTGACACGTACTGGTGCAAGTGTTCAGATAGGCTACTGCATGTCTCTATAAATCAACTTCTAATAGGTAAACTTACATGTAGCATGGCACTATACCTTGAATTGCAGTGCAACACTTTTCACTATATTTGAGAGAGCAAATATTGAGCTTTCATTGTGCTACAAATATACGTATATGCCATATTATCAAATATTTAGGTGCATCGGTACAGTTGTTGTGCATTCTGAACCCTGAATGCAATATTCTTTGTAAAATTTTAATCGCACTAGAAAGTGGAGCGAGTCGCCCTCTGCATGATATGATCAAAGCCGATATCTGTCGACCGAGAGCTGCGAGCCATTTGTTGATTTGCGTTGTTTGTGTTATGTTTAGCCACTTGAGTTTGATCTGTGTTTAGCGCTGCACACACCATCTTAACCTCTCTGGAGTTTACCTCTCAGTTTGAACAGGATTCGACTGTAAAATGGCTTCAGAATTTGCAAGTGGCATCTTTCACTGCCCTGGTCAGATATCAAAAGGCTCGCTGTGGTAATGGGTGGTCTATTTATTGTCGAGTCGCTGAATTTATTGGCTGGAGCCAGCCAGGTTAGTTGTTCAAGGCGGTCTCTGATGAACTGCCTGTATTATTTGAATAAAAGCTTCAGCTGAGTAATATAATGTAATAATATACCCTTATATATGTCACATTAAAACAATATTAGGCTACTCTGGCACTTTCTCAAAAAAAAAAAAAAAAAAAAAAAACGCATTTCTTGAGCAGCATACACTTGATGTTTGTGGGACCTATTTAGGGGAATAAGGCCTAAGTGAAACAATGTTTACATTACATTATCGCATTATTTTCGCGTGACAGGCTCTCTGCAATGCTCAGGAGGAGGAAAACATCAGTGTTGCCATTAGGAATACAAAAAACATGGCATAATCTTTCCCTCCTACAGCTGGTGGCCATTTTAGCTGGTTTTATTTAGAGCAGAATGACTGGGGACCGTTGGGCTCGGGCACTGCTTGCAATCTGTTAAGAGAAATAGTTCAAAAAGAGAGATAGAGAAAACAGAGGGCAAAAAAATTATGTAATAGCCCTTCAATCCATGATGTTTATACAACAAAGTCCGCTAATTTCCGCTAAAACTCAGTAAAGTTCAGTGGAATTTGCCCCAAGAAGGTGTCATGCAGCACAGAATAGAATGTGTCATCACAACTTCTACTGTTTCAGTGACTTCCAACACAAAATGTACCTTATTTTGTGCTCATTGCATCTATGTTGTTTTTAATCTAATGTAAATCTAATGTAATTAGATGTAATTAATCTAATTCAGTAATAATGGAGAAGTAGCACTTCAAAGCTAGTATCCACACCAAAAAGAAGCTGAGTGCATTTTTGGTTCCTTGTAGGGGGGACGAAAATACGGTGTAAAATTACAGTGCAATCTGACGAAAAGCCTCAGAGTCCAGGGGGATAGATGATGACATCACAGGGAAGGAGGGACAGTAGATTGACTCGAACGCTGACAGTGGGATTGTGGTAAACGATGGGCCTAATTTTCATGAAACTTCGTGGACGGGCCTAGGAAGAACCCATTTAAATTTGGAGCGGATCAGAATCACGGGTCGAACACGCAAATTATTTTTCACATTCATTTACATTGAAACATAGGCCATTTGCAGTTTTGAATATCATAAAAGAGTGGACCATTGGCCTTGGTGGAGGTCTGCACTCTCCAAGTTCCCTTATGGTAGCAAATGTGTTTATTTACATGTACTTGCAATTATATACCGCCACGACATGCCCACTATTGCCAGAGGTCCGCATGGGCAAGGGATATATTGGTTTTGCCTTGACGGGAATGATTGGGGTTAAGCTGGTTAAATGTGATTGCCTCATTGCCTTCTAGCGGCCACTCCTCTAGCGGCCAGGAGCTTGTAGGTGTTCAAGCCAACCATACCCTGACTGCGTTATCCTCTGGCTGTGCGTAGTTGAGGTTACGCTTTCACCATGCGCAGAAGTCAAGGGCCAGTTTCCGCGTGAATTGGAGGAATCGCATGCCAGGGCATCCTTCGCCTGAGTGGATGGGAGCAGGCTGCAGCGGTGTGTTCAGGTTCGAGATAAACAAGGAACCCCCACCATCCCCACCCCTCTAAAAAAAAGAAAAAAGTAGCTCATTCTAATTTGAAATTAGCACCAATTGTACGAATTATAATAAAAAAGACAAAAGTAGCTTGCACAACCGCGTACATTTATTTCAACTAGACTTTTTTTTTTTTTTTTTGATTAATAACTGAGTAATAACTGACTGTTCTCTGGCCGGCACATGTTGTAAAATGGATGTACACATTTCATGCATATTACCTTGTTCACAGAAATTATCACAAATAGCGGCCTGGATCACTATGTTCTCTCTGTGGAGGACACAGGCATGAGGACTGTTGTCAGAGCTGTTTTTTTTTTTTTTTTTTTTTGGAATTTTTCCTTTTATTTGACAGTTACAATTTTTGGGGATGACATTTGACGCGAGCGGACTCGAACGGTCGTATTTATGTGTGTACCGGGCGCCCGTCAGTATTTTTAATATTTATGCGCGTGTACATGTGTACTGTACATGCTGGCGTCTGTGTGTGTCTCTGAGTCACTATTGTTCTTCGAAGCCAGCAGCTACTTGAGAGATGTATCCTTGGCATGTTTTTTTTTTTTTTTAAATCAACCTCTGAGCTCTTAAGCAGCCACCCTCAATTCTCCACATGTAAATTTGCGCCTCGGAAAATCGCGAGCCGTGTTGAAGCAGACTGTGTTCCCACAGGACCGTACTAAGCTCCCCGCCAACGTGCATATTTATTTAATAAGACGTAATGAGATGAGACTTGTGCCTCTCTGAAGTACATGTATACAGCTTCGGTTATATACCCAATCCCACATTTTCCCACTCTGGGTACTCTCTGGTGCACTATAGGTATTCATAACGTCTCCCTCTAAACTCTAAACACTCGTCCATCCATGTGTGGAGGCTGTATTAGTACAATAAAACACGTAACAGTTAGTTTATGATTTGGGGTGGGGTGGGGTGCAACTGTAACGGTCATGTCTGCCAGAATATGTTTTTTCTTCATTGATGTTATGTTTATCACATCAGATTATTATTATTATTATTATTATTATTCGTAGTAGTATAGTAGTAGTAGTAGTATTAGTTTTAGTACTAAGAGTAGTAGTTGTAATATTATTAAACAATCACATCCCCTCCTTAGATTACACCCCTGCTTGAACACATATGAAGACTCCTCATATGGAGACAAAATAAATGGTCCAAATGCTGACATTTATCAACCCCAACGAGTGATTCATCATGTTGGTATGTATTTTACACACACACACATATATATATATATATATATATATATATATATATATATATATATATATACACACATATATATATATATATATGTGTGTGTAGTTTCTACAGTTGCCATTGTCCCCACCAAGCAAAAGGCTCTTTAATTTTGCATTGTATTTTTACTGAGGTGTTTACATGTCCAGAGGATGTGTATTGTTAATTTCTTTAAAGCTGTCATTTAGGGGAGTTAGAATCACTTGGGAAGGCACAAAATGGCCGTTCTTGTTCTGCTCCGATGCTCGTGGGAAACAGTACATTTTTAACCAGCATAAATAAACAAAACCACACATTTTACTTTTCAATAATTAAAAGGCAACTGACTCAAAACTGACTTTCTGAAAATTTTACTGCGATAACCTCTAGATTTAGTCAATCAATCAAAATATTTACTGTGAATTTGTGTGGGGGTGGGGGCCAGAAAAGGTGTGCTTTGGTCATTTCTGATGCCTTTGAGGTTTAAACTAAGCCATTACCCCGCATATATGCTCCAACATCACACCTCCACTCTGTCATAGAGTAAACAACTTGCTAATCATCAAAGCGAATGAGAGTACAATTTTTCATGACCGTCTGAGCGGGGTTCATAGGTCATTAATCTTGTTGTCAATCCAGGGTGCCTGAGAATAGCTAAAAGCCTAATTAAGCAGCCATGATTAGTCATTTAGAGAAACACCAGAGAGCACCAAGCAAAATCACCTTAATGATAACGGCTTCCGCTTATGGCGGCCAACAAAATTAATGGCCAACTGTCTCGAACAACAAAAATAAATAGGTAAATAATTGGTTTAACAAAACATCTCTGGAAGGAAAATGGATGAGAAAGAGCCAAAAATCAAGTAAACTTTTATTTTGTATGTAACCTATTCCTGCATTCAATGTTGCCTAATGTACCTGCAGTCAGCAAGAAATAATTTGTTTTTATAATTTTGTTTGGTATTTGGAAGTACCAAATTAGAAACTCCATATAATATTTCTGTACTTACATGGTATGTATGGGAACTGGGGTCCTGAAGACTTCGGCTTCTCTCAATTATTTATTTATTTATTTTTTACTCAATGTCCTAAAACACGATTTTGCTGGTGTCCTTTGCCAGTCCTGCTAGCTAGATCAGCAATCCACTATTCAATGAATAGAAAAAAAAATGTGAGGGTACAAAAGTGTTTAGAATGTTAAAAATGCATGTCTTCAGACATAAAATTAATTCAAAGTAATTTTATGTCTGAAATGGAGCAAGCTCCTCCTATTGTTCATAAGTTAGGCAAGAGCTTGAGGGTATAATGTCTGTCTTTTTAGTCTGTCAAATCCAGGCCTTTTTTCTCCTTTGTCCGAGTGGGTGCTGGGGGGGGATGTTGTTTGTTTGGGTGGGAATAATAATCCCTGTTCTGAAATTCTCGGCCTTTAGTGAGAACGCAGCCTACGCGGAATAGAGCAAAGCACGCTGACTCGAACACAGCCCCCAGTGAGCGAGGAAATAATCGCAATAAGATGCCTCAGGGGTTTCAGTATGTACCCATTAAGAGAGGTCGGCGGCTTTTCTAGAGCTATTATTTGTTTACTTACAGCAAAATAAGTTTATTTATTTGTTTATTTGTTCCTGTAATATTATTAAAAGAAAAATCATTTTTTATAACGAACTCAGGGGTTTTTTATGTTCTACATATTTGCCTGAAACTCAACAAAAAGTACATCTTTTAATAAATAAAAAGCGCTTTTTTTTTTTTTGCATTCTGAAGCACATTTTAATTGTATGAACATTTTAGTATGAAGGGAAAAGTATTACAAAAAGAAATTTAACTTCAAATACTTCCGTGCTACCGGGGTCAACCAACTGCTTTCATAGCATCGAGTGAGGTGCTTAAGTTGAATTTTCTCAGCCAATATCGACTTGTATAAAATCAATGGAATTAAGAAGAAAAACATAAGAAAAAGTGTGGGCCTGCCAGCTTAAGTAAAGGTGTTTGTTGAGCTAATAAATAATTTAATGATCTGGTCAATAGCTCCTCTACTAAGCTGCAGACAAAGCCTTTTTTATCTAAACAGGAGTCCAATGGAGGCTACGTCCTGGTCGCTACCACTTAGGTCGTTAGCGCCATTTAGTGACAGAGAGACCTAAATTAATGTGACAAAAGGGACGTATCGTCTGACACGGAAATTGTTGTTTTACAGCCTGTGCATTCGGCACAAAAGCCACTTTTTACCCCTCCATTTAGCCGTGTGTAATGACTGTCTGAAAGCATTCGCGCTGACAAACTTACGGGTCACCAGATAGGGCTTGGTGACCATCGCGTGTCACAGGCTAAAGCTAATGAGCGCTAATCCTCCACTCACCCATCAGAAGGGAAGGGTGTTCACTTTTTTTTCTTTTTTTTGGTCCTGTAATAATCTTGAAAAAACAATGAAAGTATCAATCTACCTGTTTATCATGATGAATTCACTCTATTTGCATGTGTTACTTTGCATGTGATTGAGAATACTTTATTACCATGAAAATAATGACATTTGTAATCAAAAGGGAAATGGTTTGATTAGCAGTCGCTCGTATTGGAGGTTCTGTCATGCAGGTGCACAGAAATAGGTTAGTATTGCCAACTCAAAAATGCATTTATTCTTTAATCATATTCCGGAGTTACACAATAAAAAGTTGCAAACTAAAAAGGAGGATCAATACAGCACTAAGAGTGTTTATGAGGGAACAAAAAAAAAAAAAAAAATCAATTGCATTTATTATTTGCACTACATATCACCCTGGCTATTTTTTTATGCATGCTTCTCTCATATGGTAATAGATGCAACCTGAGGCTATTTAAAGGTTTTTGGTTATACGATAAGGTCATACAGTCAAGTACCATCATTCAGACAATGTCCTCCATTATCCACATTATGTTAAGTGGCAAATGAGTGTTGATGTTTGAAGATATAAGTGGAATAAAAGATGAACTATATGTTCATTAGTCAGTAACATAATTTAAACTGTATGTTGGAAAATATGCCACAAACAGTCCATATTGTAAGTTTCGGTCTTTCAGATATGCTGGAACATCAGGTGCCTTTGTGTCTAAATAAAGATCTTGTTAACAGAAGAATCTCATTGAGACTTATTTTTAAATATTCTGCCCTAGATTTTAACTGTAGTGATGGTGCAATAAAAGGAGGCTTTTAAGGATGTTTTAAAGTTGAAGAAGAGAAGCGGGGAAAAAAAGCTGAGGAAAAAGTCATTTGGGACGAAAACAACCTTAAAATTATGAACATCAGGAACATCATGGTGGAAAATCACACTGTCACAAAGAGATCATTGCTGAACTGTACTATGAAAGAATACTACCTGTTAAACTATGATATGCTGCATAAAAAGAAAAATAAAAGCACAAGCAGTTGCTGGGCTGAAATTTCTTTCAACCATAAGTCTAACAATTTAGCTAATATTTGTTTTTGCAGAGCAATTAGCTTTTATAATATCGTAGTTATGTCAAATTACTCCAGTTTAGCTTATCATCACGATTGCTCTGTAAAATCAGAAAAGTGCTGGTCAACTGCAAAGGGAACTGATTCCAGTTCCAAAGTGGGGCTTTGTGTCATTGCTGAAAGAACTCGAAAAATGTAAGTTAATACAGCCATTTTTTACAGCCATTTGAAAGAAAGCAAAAGGAAAATGGACACAGACGTCAGCCAGTTCGTTAAGGCAGCTTGCTATTCAACTAAGAATGTACATTATGTTCCTGCTGAAGGTAAGATGGAGAGGAAAAATTCCATTTGATTTTTTTTTTTTTTTTTTTTTTGCTCTATTCATCATACAACAAGCTGACAATCTGTGCATCTGGCCCATCAATTTGTTCAGGATTTTTCCATTTTCTCAAGAATTCCTGCCTCTCTGAAATGGATACATTTAATTATTTAGCCTATACAGCAATCTATTCTGTTCAAAGGAAAATTATCGTTTATCATATGTGCCCTAAAGGGAAGGGGTATTGTTTTTGATGGCATTTTATCATCTGTGTTAGTTCCATACCCAGTATCTGGTGATGTCTATGGATTCCAGACATCATGCAGTCATTGACTGCAAAAGATTTGCATTAAAGTATTAAAAATGGGGGGCTGAATAAAAATGGTTTTAATTTTAGACTGCAGCTGAAACTGTACTCATTAAGCGCATCCTGATTGATTCATTTCAAATTCACTTTGATGGTGTACGATGTAGAAAATTGTGTCACCATCCAAATACTTATGTATCTGACTGTAGAATATTTTCTTTGTTGCTGAATACACCGCAAATTGAGATGGATAATGCAGTTCTGTAACCTGCACAGTGAGACGGATAATGTAGTTCTGCCACCTGCACAGTGCGATGGGTAATGTAGTTCTGTATACTGCACAGTGAGATGGGTACGGTACATCCGCACATCCGGGTACTTTGCCAAATGTCAAGGCTGCGCCCCCTTTTTGGGGATAGAAACCTCAGATCCCAATGATCATAATGTAATTTGAAGTGTGTTCAGCTGTTTTTCAGATTTCTTTAACTTAATTTCCTGCTTACATTCATTTCTTAATTTATTGATATGTCTAGCGATTATTTTGCTACCTTGCCCGAACCTGAGCGTTCGCACAGAATCCTTCTGGCAAACGACCTGACACAGAATCCTTCTGGCAAATAAATAGCCGAAAAAAGTGGAGGTTGGATACTGCATTCATTCCATTTATTGGTAATTGAAAATAGTTTACTGGACACTCGGACTTGTTTGAGGACAAGTTTACTAGTCCACCATTTCGAACCCTGTTTCAGTTTGGGGTTAAGAATAACCAACAAGTCCACATAACGTTAGACCACAAACCTGACTCAGTTGGCTGACGCTACTTAACGTTAGCTAGTTAAGCAACTACAGAATAACTAATGACACGAGACATAAAAATTGTAACGAACAAACCATTAAAGTATAGTACCAAGTCTTACATATTAAAAGCAACTTAGTTTACTTTCTAAGTTTAAAACAAGAGGCTCCTCAGAGCCTGTACTCGGGCTGGGTCTAGACCTGGGCCAATCACAAAACCGCGCGCGCGCATGAGCAGGACAGTCACGACCCCGAGAAAAAAAAAAGAACGGAGCTGAAACTTTAGGCTCGTGGCCTACTGGCCCGAGTAAAAAGAGTGACATTACCTGTAATGAAGTGTTTCCCACATACATAAACATGGGACACTGGATCCCATAGCTTCCCCTCATCATCTTCTCTTTGGATAGCTTGGAGCCATAAAACTCTCCTTTTTGGATTCTTCCCTTTCCCAGGTAGGATGGGGAACCTGAGATCCGGACTGGTCTTTTTATTTGATGTGCAACCTGGCACACAATAACTTTTCGGCATTTTCCTGCTCGATTTTAGTGCTTGTTAGTGATTGATTTAAGCGCATCAGTGCGATTATTTTCCCCCCAAAAGGGGCGTGGCCCTGGCGCGGAGGGCTTGCTGACGTTGAACCGGTGGGGTTGATGGTAGTACAGTATCTTGCTCAGTAAAATGGGTATTGTAGTCCTGTACCCTGCACAGTGAAATGAGTGCTGTAGTATAGTATCTTACACAGTGAGATGGGTATTGAAGTACAGTATCTTGCACTGTGTGGTGGGTAATGTAGTGCAGTGTCTACCGCAGTGAGGTGAATATTGTAGTCCTTTACCGTGCACATTGCAATGGGTATTGTAATACAGTATCTTGCACTGGGCAATGGAAATTATAGTACAGTATCTTCAGTATATTCCTGACCCCTGCACCGTAAGATGGGTATTGTAGTCCTGAACTATGCATAGTGAGATGGGTATTGTAGTCCTGAACTCTGCACAGTGAGATGGGTATTATAGTCCTGAACCCTGCACAGTAAGATGGGCATTATAGTCCTGAACCCTGCACAGTGAGATGGGTATTGTAGTCCTGAACCTTGCACAGTTAGATGGGTATTGTAGTCCTGAGCCCTGCACAGTGAGATTGGTATTGTACAGCAGAACTCTCTGCAGTGAGTTTGGCACCGCAGTACGCTTTTACATTTTATTCTCACATCAGAGCTGAACCATCTATTCTCCACAGAAAGGATCTAAAATTGAATCTGTAAATTGAATCTTAAATATCTGGCTTGCTGCTGCTCAAGTTAATTCCTTTTAGTTGATAAAGGTTTACTGGCTGGAATTCCACAAAGACTAGAGACAAACATTAGTGTGTGTATGAGTGAGTGCATCTGAGTGAGTGTGTGTGTGTGGTTATTTGTGCGTGTGTGCACTGATGTGCGTGTGTGTGTGGGCATGCAGATGTGTGTGTTTTAGGTGTTTCTGTGCGTGAATGTGTGTCCATTCGTGTTTTTTTTATTTTTATTTTTTTATTTAACCCTTATTGAACCAGGGAAGTCTCGTTGAGATTGAAATCTCTTTTTCAAGGGAGCCCCGGGGGTTGAGGTGGGGAGGGAGAGGGCAATTTCCACAGCCAATTAGATCAGGGGATGATTAGGTGGCAGGTTGAAAGAGCCAGGTTGGGACTTTAGTCGTGACACCAGGGAACCCCCTACTCTTATCGATGAGTGTCATAGGATCTTTATTGACCACAGTGAGTCAGGGCCTCAGTTTATGGGAGAATGTGTGTGTGTGTGTGTGTGTGGGTGTATGCTTGATCAAACTTGACCTTTGCACCTCTGACCTGTTTCAACCTGGTTTGAACAGTGAGAGGAAGAACATTTCAGAACTCCTCTCTCCATCCGCCCCCAAATGACCCTAAACCCGCCCAAGAAGAGACTGAAAATGCAAGGTTTCGTTAGCTTTTTACCCCCATTAAAATTCAGACACAGCCACCTAAAAGCAATTTAATTTAAAGCATTCTGACAACCGCTGAATTTTTCAGCTTCATCGAACTAGCTCTCCGCTGTTGGAGCTGACCTGTCTTTTACTAGAGATAAAGAACTCCAGAAATGGCCTAAAAAAGTCAATTTCTTTATATAAAAAGGCTTCTTCATGCATGTGTAATGTGTTGCAATGAACCTTGGATTGACATATCGAACATTTTATGCATGGTTAGGTCTATATACATATGCACTTATATCTATATATATGTACGGATACTCACTGTGTACAAACACATAGATACTAGCGAGGACAGAAACATACATGCACGTGTACACACAAGAACACACATGCTTGTACACATGCACAGATGGACATATGCATACATCTATATGTAAGCGCACGCACATGCGCACACATACGCGTCCAAACTCTCGCATGAACAGTCACACTCACACACACACACAGACACACACCCATCCTTGTACTTCTGTCCTTCTGAGGATATAACAATGAGTTCAACTCATTTTTTTTGTGCATCTCTACAGCCTTTCCCTTATGCCTAACCCAAACCCTTATCCTAACCTTAACCTATTCCTAATTCTAAGCCTACCTCTAAAAAGTCTCAATTTGCCTTTGTAGTTGTAAGGACAGGCAAAAATGTCCTCACTTCTCAATAATGTCTCCACTCTGTAGGAAAGAAGAAAAAAAAAGTTTGCTAGTCCTCATTGTGTTGCAAGTACAAGAATACACACAGACACATGCAGTCTCTCTCTCACACACACACACACACACACACACACACACACATGCACACACACATGCACTCACGCACACACACACACACACACACACACACTCCCGTTAGGCATGTAGAGACAGCCTCCCATGGGGAACACTTTCTGTGTGGAACAAACAGACAGCGATGGCCAAGTTCTCAGATGATGACATTCTGTTGCAAGAGGAGCAAACTTAATCCAGATCTTTGATGCTTCTGTGGATCTTTGTTCTGTGTTGCCATTGTGCCTCCTCCGTTTAGAAAGCAGGGGTTCCACACTGTGGTCTGACGAGTGGAAAATGGGCATTTCACTGTCCTACAACCTTAAGCCTCCGATAGAGCTAAATGATGGAAAGGCCAATAATATACGCGTAACTTACAGTCATAATTTGTTATTTTTGTTCCTCTTTTTAGTTTTAATCACTGTTTTATACAACCTGAGCTCAATCATGAAAGACTGAAAAGTTCTGTGGTCGGTGAAAAAAATAAAAATAAAAATGAATAAAACATCAATATGATGGGCGATGCTGAGGCGAAAGTTAAGGTTAAGAGGGTGCTCTATAATGATGAAACAGGAAATCGATAAGTGAATTAAATCTGTCGCCACACAGAGACGGTTAATGGAGAGACCGGGGCCAGAAACCAAGAATTAAGAATTGTGTTTCATCACCGAACGAAAAGGAATAATGAACGGATGATTTAACTTCCTCCGTACCTGCCATGCAGTTTGCCAAGATCATTTGGAAAGCTGGTTTAACCCCATAAACTCTGACTCTTCACTTAAGTTTTCCCTTAAGTAGTTTGAAAGTCAGAAAAAAAGCTTTTTTTTCATATTGTAGGACAATATCACATACACACATATTCTGCATCTGATGGTTGCAGCACGTCAATGAAGTTAAATCACACTTACAGTATATTGAGAGAAATATTCAGACCCTGGATGCCAAGTTTGTATGGCCATAGCATTACATCAAATGGAAAATACCTAGATCTTGAACATCATTTTATACACATTTCCTTGTTTGCAATTCAGCAGGACATATTTGGGGTCATTGTAAACCTTGGGATCTCCACTTGAATTTAAAATAGGCCTGAAATTCCACAGGTTTGAATTCAGAAGCTGAATTTGCAGGCCCATGTTTGAGTCCATAGGTTACATGAGGTTAATGAACTGAATCTTACAAAATAAAAAAAAAAAAAAAAAAAAATCAACAAAACCTTTTTTTTTTTTGTTTCTCCAATATTTTGGTCAATATCATCGAATTCCATGAGACTGAAGATGAGAATGGAAAGATAAGGAACACTGTCTATTCCGCTTTGGAGAAAAGTGTTGTGTACATTTTGTTGGGCCGAATGTATCTTTTCCTCAAAACACAAGAGCTTGGATATATACTTATTTATTCAAATTCTTAACATACTGGTACCCTGACACAATTTAAAATGTGTACAAATTGTTTAAACAATGGCACACAGAATTGCAGAGTTAACATTGATTCATCCTCAAGTACATCAATTCATGAAATCAAATTAAATATCATTTTACTGAGTTTCCAAATGTTGATTTAACATTATCTTCTTCTAAGAGCGCAGACATTAACCTTTTGAATTTTATCTTCCTGGTCGCTAGTAATTATGAAGCGAATACAATACGCACACTCGTGAGGTGAAATAATAATAATTAAAAAAAAAATAGTAGGTTAGCATCCCCGCCAGTCCCAGAAACACTCGTTCGCTCATTTTTTTTTTATTATTCAAAAAATCTGTTAAAATTGGGCCAAATAGGCAGTGAAAAAATGCCGAGAATCCGTGTCCATGAATCAGATGATCTTTTCGGCTTTCACGCACTGTGCCACTTATGGGTTGGGCAGATTTGATTCTTTGTGTTAATACGTGTCCTTGCGATTCAGATTTGTTGCACTATTTGGATCCTAAACATTTAAATAGAGTGGAAGAAAAAAAAAACTCGCTCATACCCCTGAAAATTGAAATGTAGAGGATGCTAACCAACTTATTTTTCTATATAGCCTAATGTCTGATCTATTATGGATTGGATTTTCCTGCTGAATATGGCTGTGTACCCTCATCAGTGTCTGAGGCTTTTACAACACATTTACTCTACAGCACCGGAGATGAAACCAACCCCACAGCTGTCGGAGAGAGGGAGTTCATTCTTCGACTGAAAGCTAAACCTCTTATGCACGTCTACAAAGGTGTCATTTGGATTGAAATAAAAGCTGGAGTGAAGCTGTAGATATCTTGATGTGCATCATTCCTGGAAATACGCGTGAACTCCGAATGACCTTGCCTTTTTTTTTTTACACTTGAGAAAATGGATTTGTAAACACCTCAGACATTGTGCATTTATAATGACACCTGTGAAACTCCATTAAGGGGAAAAAAAAATGGAGGTAAATATCAAGTGTGGATAGACTGTCGGTGAAGCCAGACATACTTTTCATTTTATATAAGCTGAGAGGAATGTCTTGTTGCCTATCACACAATGCCTTATGTTAAATGCATACACTTTTCAGGTCTATAGTACTGGGGAAATGCATTTCTCAGTTTGGTAAAATAATTGCCTGCTAAAAGTTGACTACATCCACACTGTTTGCTGAGCGCAGTCTCATCCCAACGAAAAAAGGAGGCTTTTGTTGCCCTTATTTGACGCCACTGTTTAAACAAACCCTCCCCCGCTAACTTCTACCCCTTAACCTGAACCCTAACCCTAAACGTCAAATGAGGACATCAGAAGCCTCCTTTTTCGCCGTATATCGACGCTTGGTCAGTCAAGATGAGACTGTGTTGGTTTGCTAAAGAAGCAAATAGTTGCTATAGACCAACTTCCAGAACTAAATGCTTCTCACCTCGAAGCTAGGCTGAGATAGCGAAACAGTTGTCCTCAGATTTTGTACCTGATATTCACAAGGTCAATTGACCCACTGTTGTCAGGCCCCTTGTGATAAAAACTTCTTGATAGATTTTTTTTTTTTTTAAGGAAAGGAAGGAAATCTATATTTTTATCTACAGACTGCCTGTCATACATCAAGGAGTAACCTCATGATTTCTCGGGCGAGAGCCTATTCCACCATTCATTAGGAAAGAGGTAGGAATCATATATTGGTCGAGATCTCTGTTCTATTGCAGGACTCAATCAAAACTCAAGTCTTTTGGAAATTTCAACTCTTCAGTTAGCCCAGTTTGCATGTGTTTGGATGACTGGTGAAAGTCCAGTGCTCTGGAGAAACCCATGGTGATATGTAAAGAAGCCATACCGCTATTCCATCTGCTCCAGCCGTGTGGCTGAAGCTAAGCAGGAGTGGGCTTGGTTAGTACTTGGATGGGAGACCACCTGGGAAAACCAAGTTGCTGCTGGAAGAGGTGTAGATGGCCAGTAGGTTGTGATCTTCCCTCTGGTGGAATAATCCCCAGTGCAGTGATGGGGACACTACTGAAGGAGACGCCGTCTTTCTGATGAGACGTTAAACCGAGTGCCTGACTCACTGTGCTCACTAAAGATCCTACGACACTCATCGATAAGGAGTAGGGGGTTCCCTGGTGTCATGGCTAAAGTCCCAACCTGGCTCTTTCGATCTGCCACCTAATCATTCCCTTAACTAATTGGCTGTGCAAATTGCCCTCTCCCTCCCCACCTCAACCCCCAGGGCTCCCTTGAAAAAGAGATTTCAATCTCAATGGGACTTCCCTGGTTCAATAAGGGTTAAATAGATAAAAAAATAAAAAGAACATGCAAACATTGCACAGATAGGCCTCTGGTCAGGATTTGAACCCATCTCCATCTGACTGGGAGGTAACGGTGCTGTCGCACATGCTGCCTGAATCGTCACCTGTGATGCATTCGTATTTACCTGAAACTGGGCCTTACAGATTTCAGTGTTTCAATAAATTATCACTTGCTTATTTTCTTTTGTTAAGCATACCTGCAGGCTCACACACTCACACACAAAAAAAAAAAAAAAACACACACACACACAAGCACACCCACACGCGCACGAACACATACACACTCACACGCACACATGTAAGGACAGGCATGAGAATTCTATTCTCTGAGGGAATATTCCCTCTCTTCTCAAACTCCTTTAATACTTTTTATGCCAAAGACGGGCAAGACTCTCCAAGCCATTACTCTTTAAACATAAAGCATCACCCTTATCTGACTGAAGATAAGTCCTTATTTTTTATCATTGAGACCCCTGCATTTCAGTATCATTGAAATCCATACATTTCAGTATCATTGAAATCCATGCATTTCAGTGCCTTTGCGTTCACTTGTTGTCCTTCAAGTTCAGCCGCGAGATTGATAATTGGTTGATATAACTAAAAGCCCAGGTTACAAATTGAAGTGCTACATTATAATTAGTATAGGAACCGAATGGAAATATACCAAATGATGCAGATGCGCATAGTTTCCAGTCAAATAATGCAAAATCTTTATTGAGGGATGGTCTCCAAACAGAGGAAGGTCTTCCTAGACCCCCTTAGTGCCCCCATCCACCCATGAACACAAACGTCAATCTTCACCTGTGCGTGAAGCTTTAGGCAGGAGGGTACCGTGAAGATAAACAGACACACTTTTGCTTACAGATTATTACTCTGCCTTCATTATATTACCTCACATGAATCTTCCCAACATGTAAGATGCAATTTATTTATCATCCCTTGTCAACAGTTCAGATTTATTCATTTAGTTTTTCTTCGGAAGAATAAATGGATCAGAAGCACAAGTGAAAATGTCAGCTTTAGAACGTTTCTTTTTTCCCCCCAATATAGTAGAAGGCAAACACGCTTACAAAAGCTCTGTGTGCGGTCCCCGTCGCGAAACATATTCGAGATTTGTGTCACTATAATCTCATAATGATTGGTGCACATAAGTGGCCTTGCCTCTCAACTAAAATTAATATAATCTCTGCTGAAATACACACTCACATTACAGTGCTGGAGCTTTGATGGAGGCTGAAAATGTAAAGCTGTCAGGGTCCATAAGCCCTGAATGACAGTCAGAGAACACAATCACTAAATATTGGTGCATTTACGCTTTCTGCAGCTCCAAATGGTTATTACCCTTTTTTTTTTTCTGTTTCTTATGGAAGACTGCAGAGTACAAGTATGCAAGTTTCATATGTATATGATTATAATGGAATTTCATAAAAAATGCAAAATAATAGTCCCCCCCTGTGGTGTGGTGTTACCTCTGATTGCAAAAGACAAACGGACAAGCTACTTTTTGAAAATTGTTTTCAGCAAGTATTCTTACCAATATAATTTGTACACTTTTTATGTTGAATAGAGAACCCACCAAAGTGGGTTCATGCCTCGAGCACATTTCGACTCATGTTGCAACAAAAAAATAAAAGTTTAGAAAAATGTTAGAGATCTTTCACTGAACACACTTAAAGTCGTAATTATCCAGAAGAACACTGCCCAAATTAATTTACGCATATTTAGTTTGGATTGACTGGCCACACACACACACACACACACACACACACACACACGTGCATAATGGAATGCAAACAAACACACACACGGGTACACACACGTACACACACTCACACACGCACACACGTACTGTACATAATGGCATGCAAACACACACACATGCACACACACACAATGTGAGCGCACACACACACACGCACAAACACGATGCGCGCGCACACACACACGCACACACTCGCATGCACACACACACGCACACACACGCACACGCACACACACACTCACATACACACACACACACACACACAAACAGAGCCAGGAGAGAGAGAGAGAGAGAGAGCATAATGTGATATTCTCAAGGTTGAATTTTTCCATTGACAAGAAGAAAGATGGATTGTATATGACTGGAGTTAGAGAGAACCCCCCACCCACGCGTCTCTCGGGAGTTTCTGCATTTTCCTGCTCCCTCCAAAACCCCAGAGGAGGCGCTGAGCCCTCTCTCCACACATCGATGGGTCTGACTCCCCAAAACACACGGCTAACACAAGGACTGTCTCATAACTCCAGAGCCTCGGCAGCAGAATTAGCCATGTTCTCGCGGGTGCGCTGCACCCATTTGAGCAGTTATGGGGGAGGTGGGGGCGAGTTCTCAGAGATGCAAACTTTTTTTTATTTTATTTCAGTTTTATTTTATTGGAGTTTGAAGTTGAAGTGGGAAAAGGGCGAAAATGCTTTTCAAAATACTCTTGAAATCACTTAGCGTTTATCGAAAAATGTTGTCTAAAGTCACGGCACAATCTCAGTTTTCTGCTAAAATAATCTCTTTATATTTCATAACGAGTTGAGCCTAACTGAACAGCAGTCGAGCGCTGCCTTCACACAGGGTAAACAGTCTCAACATATCTAAAGGTCTGCCACTTTATATAAAACCCAAGGGATTGTTACATTTGATACTTCGGCAGTGTAATGATTTGTGTTGTTGTTATATCTGTATGTATTGGCACAGAACTGATGACAGTGAATAGGCATATTTTTGAATAATCTGAAGGACTTTCAAATCATTTAGATACACGTAAATGCAATTTCAAAGAAATGTATTTCCAAAACCCCTTGGGAAATAGTACAGTTGACAGTCTTGACAGTATGGAGAATTGTATTACGGCTATATGTGTGTGGTACTGACAGAACAATGGTAAAAGCATGCCATTGCCTAAAATATGCAAAAGGACTTTTGTTTCATAAAAACATGCAATTAGGGACGTTACAATATCCACGGCTAGCATGGTAGCAGAGGTAGGCTTAGAGAATCGAATATCACTGCAGATTACATCAGGGTTATTGTGTTTTGGGTGAACGCAGCCTAGAAGGGAGAATTAAATCATGGACAGGCACCTCCGGTCATGAAGGGCCACAGTCTCTGCTGGCTTTTGGTGTGTTTATATACGCATGATTCATCTAAGTCACTAATTGGATGATTAGTCCACACATGTTGTATTCAAGGTGTTAATTGGCTGCTGATTAAAAGGAGGTGATAAAAGCCTGTGCCAACGTGTACCTCCAGGACTCGCCTTTCAAATATTCTGGTTGATTGATGCTCCAATGCATGGGAGACTTGACATTTCGGAAAATTTGACCAGAAATTTGACCCGGAAGCTGAAAGTACTCATGACTGGTCTTTGCCAGGATTATTACTGAAGGATGCAAACTAGCATCAAGAGGGTCTTCAGTAATTACTTTGTCTTGAACCCAGTTCTTTCCTGCCACTACATTGCATTAAAAAAAAAAAAAAAAATAATACTTTCCATGCTCCAGTATAAAGCAGCAATGCCTATTCACGTGACATAGAGGGCCAATAGAAGGCCTATGCAGGTTTTCACTGCAACCACCAATCACAACAAATTCTGATTTTGGTCATTTGCTCCCTCCTCTCTGGTTGAAAGAGGATAGAAAAACACATTGAAAAAAAGACTTTCCAACCAAATGCTCTGTTTTGCAATTCTTATTCAAAGTATCCTTCAGAGAAAGTCCATCACATAGGCAAATTCTGAGAGCTTTATATTTTTTCACCAGCACAGATAAAACAGCAGAGTCTGTGGTATATCTGAGTATAGACAAGGGATTACATTCGCACCCTCCCCTAGCCAAACTCAGTAAACTCCACTTTGCCCAATCCCATATATCTGGCATGGGTTTGACTGTCTGCTTTCTGCCAGACAAGCCCTGTGGTGTTTTTTTTTTTTTTTTTAAATTCAGTTGTCAACTGTGAATGTTACACCTGCTCATTCGTGAGATTTTGCTGTTTCCTGTGTGTTAGTCACTGTTTGTTCTGCCCTATGCGTCAATCAAAAAATTCAAACCAATTTATTTTTGTGAGCCTATACAGACCAAATCCAGAATTTTTTGTTTTTTATTTTACCGTCAGAAGAGCAGTATTTTGCACTTTTGTTTTGTTTTTTTAAATTTTGTCCTTGGTATGAAAAGGTCTTTACATGAATGTGACATTCTGTGGTTCATTTATACAGCATGTGCAACAATTTTCCGCAGGAGTAAATATAAACTTATTGTTGATTTCAGACTGATAGACAGATGGACAGGCAGACAGACAGACTGATGGGGGAGGGGGGGATCAATACACACTCTTAGGAAGATAATGAAAAAACATTTAATGGAAGAAGTGCTAGGTGTTCTTGGAATAGAAAATTGAAGAATAAAGCAAAACAATGTTCAACATTGCTTCGTTGGCCTTGTGTGTCTCCCAGTTGGGTTTATTTCTCTTTTGGTTGGAGTTAAACTATCCAATAAAGATCATAGAAGAAGAAGAAGAAGAAGAAGAAGAAGAAGAAGAAATTGGCAATTGGCAAACCTTTGGCTAAAGTGCTAAAATAGTGCTTTGAATCCTCTAATTCCCAAAGAAAACTCCTTTATGCAAAAATCATAATGCCTGAGTAACTAAAATATATAGTACAATGCAAAACAATGACAGATTTGTAAGGATGGAAGTAGATTTTGACTTGCAGTCAAGAGGATTCACTTTGTTTGAAGTTGTGAGCATACGCAGTAATCGTGACGAAGAATAATATTCTTACCCGTGTGTCTTTTTCTCTGATGTGCTATTTTCTCAATGACAATCCTCTCCATGAGATATTTAGCAAGATTGATACTTCTGTTTCAATATGATGGATGGTTACATTGCATTTTCTGGTTATAGATAGATGCCCCTACAAGGCATTTAATCATTCACAATCACTTATGCATTATATATCATACATCCTGCATCGGCAATGTTCTGACAAGGTCCGTGCTTGCTAGTAAGCCAGCAAGTAATACTGCATAGCACAATTTGAGAATGGTGAAAAATTTGCTCAGTTATGTAAATTGGTACAAGTGAGCATTTATATGAAATTCTGTGTACAATGGGCATTATACACCTCTGCCTGATTGGAGACCATGAGAGATCATATCTGATAGACAACTGAAATCTTCACGAAATCACTGCCTCACCCCTGCCCACATGTTTGTATAGCTATAGTTGTGTGGACATTGTATTGACTCACATTTATTCAGTACTACGTTTCACAAACCCTAACCATGACCAAATTATGCCCACCCTAACCTTAACCTAACCCTAATTGTAACCATAACCCTAACTAGAACCAATTAGTTGTTATCCTCCGCAATCCTCTGTGAGAACCACCCAAAATGTCTTCACAATATAGTTTGTCAAGAGTTGGTTCTCACAACAATAGCCATACAAGCCCGCACACACACACCCACACACAAGTAAAAACAGGTATGTGAGGATCAGGGGTATGATTTCTTTTTTCAAATATGTGTGGTTGACAGGGGCATTCTAAGTATGAGTGAATGGGGGGATTAAATGTATGTCACAGCTGTCAGTAGAAATGCAGGGTTCCCCCTGTATCCCTCATTGATAGTGCCTGTGGAGACAAAATAAACACATAAACACAGAACAAGAAGAGTCATCTGTATTTCCTATTTGCTTTTCTCTCCGTTCCCTCATATTGTGACACACTGAAATAATGAAATTATGGGAGACTAAAGATTGGTCAGAAAGTATATTCTATTGGTGCCATTTGTCTTCATACAAGTTGCATATTCGCTTCCCTATCAGTTGGTTTTTAATAGCCATCAGTTATTTGAATTGGTCAGAGGCATGTCTTAGAGAGCTCGCCCTACAGACGCAAGAAAAATAGCACTATCATTTAATATCAATGATTTGCTTACTTACATGAACTTCCATTATTCTGTGGTTACTAGACACTGAATGCGCACGACATTGTGGCAAAAACAATATTCAGACATGCCTGTCACTGCATGACCTGCAAACTAATAACTGGAAATAATAGAGTGCATAAGTACATTCAGAGGTCTGAGGCAAAAAAAAAGAACTTTCGAGAAAATGTGTTTAAAATGAAGATCCTTATTACGTTGATAAAAATGTACATGCTGAACAACCTTGAACAATATGTGGACAAAGTTCATTTAAAGGTCCTGTCATCCTCACAGCCAGAACCTGTCCTGTTGAGTTTTGGGTTGAAAAGTTGTACAATTTAAGGAAAGTGAGTACTCAGAGTTTTTGCAATTTATATGTCTTGTCGGCCTGACGATGAATTTGTAAAATTTGTCTAAATGACCTGAGAGGGTGCGATGGTTTGCACTGCTGAGTCACAGTATGAGGGTTGTGGGTTCAAATCCAGCCTGGGGCTCCTCAGTGCACAATCCTAACCAGGAATAATAACAGCTGAATGGTTTGCTTTAAGTGCAGTTAAAGTAGGCAAGTTACAGTTATTTTATTTTATTTTTTTAAAGCTTTGTGGCTCTGCAAATACACTAAGCTTTAATGAAGAAAGTCTCTCTGTTCTTCCAATGAATACATGTTATCTGAAGGCTGACAAATGAGCAATTTGAGCAGAACTTTCTATTTTTAAAATTCCCCCTTTTATTTATGGAAGCAGCATATTATTATTATTATTATTATTATTATTATTATTGCTGTTGTTGTTGTTGTTGTTTGTATCAGCGGAGTTTGCACTCTGTTTCAAATGTCACCTGGGAAAACCAAGTTGCTGCTGGAAGAGGTGTTGGTGGGCCAGTAGGTTGCGATCTTCCCTCTGGTGAAATAATCCCCAATGCCCCAGTGCAGTGATGGGGACACTGTACTGAAGGAGATGCCGTATTTTGGATGAGACGTTAAACTGAGGTCCTGACTCACTGTGGTCATTAAAGATCCCATGACACTCTTCGATAAGAGTAGGGGGTTCCCCGGTGTCATGTCTAAAGTCCCAACCTGGCTCTTTCGACCTGCCACCTAATCATCCCCTAATCTAATTGGCTGTGCAAACTGCCCTCTCCCTCCCCACCTCAACCTCCAGGGCTCCCTTGAAAAAGAGATTTCAATCTCAACGGGACCTCCCTGGTCAAATAAAGGTTAATAATAATGTCTGACTGCGTGTTTGTCTGTAAAATAACTGAAACATTATGAATACATGCGCATAAAACTTGTGGAAGGGATCTCTAGAGGGCAATGAAAACTAAATAAACTTTTAATACCTGCAGGCTAAAGGGGTGCGGCAGCTGTAGTGCCGAGCGATCAAATTTGAGCAATCGTCAATACACACACACACAAAAAAAGCCGGATCTTGCTTTTTCGCCAAAATTTCTTTCACTTCCGAGACTACCACACTTCCTCAGTGCAGCATGCTAGTGCTTAGGTCTACAGCATGGGCATAATGACATTGAACAATAGCTATCTTATCATCCACATCAGCCCTTTTCAAACCTCCCCTGCAGTACCACTCTTCCTGCATGTTTTAGAGCTCTGCCTGCTCCAGCACAGGTGAGTCAAATGATCAGCTCGTTACCCGTGAAGACGCTTGATAACGAGCGAATCACTAGAATCATCCGTGCTAGCGGGCAGAGATCCAAAACATGCGGGAGAGGTGGAACTCCAGGAGAAGTTTGAGAAGCACTGATCTACATCATCTGTGATTGTTGACGGCAACACCAAATTATACTAGAAATTATATCAATCACCTGAATATCGCCATGGAATATCAAAACTTTGAGAAAATGACTGAAAGCTTCTTAATATGGCTTCTACGCTCGGTGTCGTATGGCTAAGTATCTGTAACCACACACGCTAAAGTAACTTTCCACAGCTCCACAAGACTGGAAGCGATTCGGCCAACGAACTGTCCCAGAAAGCATCGGAAATTGGGCATGACTGCAACATCAGGGCGTTTTTTTTTTTTTTTTTTCCCGTATTGACGATTACACTCATTGTGGGAAGGTTGCTAACCAAAAGGGGGGGCTTCCCACCAAACAACTGTGAACAGATTCACATGAGCCCCATAACTCCTTGCACATCACAGCTGAACGCATGCACGGCCAGTGAACTGATCTCAGCCTGACTGGTATTGATGGAGCCGTCTTAATCATTCATAAAAAATTCTCAACAGTGGCGAGAAATTTAATCAAGCACACAGTATATAACACCCGATTTGAGGTACAGGATGTGTGTTCATCTTCTGATGTGAATGTCTCGTAGTGCACTTCTAAATGAATACAGGAATGAGGAAATAACTTTTGTTTCTTGACAATAGCATGGTGTTAGCACATGTAAGCACTCAGCTGAGTCACTTTTCCTTGCTTCTAGTTGTTACTGTAATTGTGGAAAAGCATCATTTACAGACTCTCTTGGTTTGCTGTGATGCTGTGGTTTTGCAGTTGCGTTCCCTCCCTGAATCGGCTGGTATGTTGTATAGTTGTATTTACTGCTGCCTTACATTGTTTTGCACCCACTCTCAGGAAACAAGGAGCTGAATCTAACTGCAGAGCCAATTAATTTTGATCTGCTTCAGTCTCAGATGCAAACCATGCATTAGTATGAGAAATGCTGAGGTAAAATAGCACCAGAGAGGACAGTCTTTTCAATCTTAATTTGTAGTATAGTGACCACCCCCTTTCCCCACAATTAAGGGTAAGTATTTCATTTATTTATTTATTTTTTCAGTTTTCACTCTTCTGTAGCAGTGTTATAAAACTCCATTGCTGTAATTAGCTATTGTGATTCTTGCATTAAAAATGTCAGTCAAGGAACAATCTGTAAAATATTTACTGTATTAAACCATGAACTGACCATCAGTGATTAAGGAAACATGCCAAGTTGTAATACTGGCTTCTCCGACAGCAGTGCTACAGTCATTATTTCCTGCTATGATTTTCCTGATTCCGTCCAGAAACGTTTGTTTATGTTTTGGCCTGTGTGATCCCGTCCAAATTGTTGACTCCTCGAGTTGCCAGACCTGACATAAATTGGCAGGCAAACAGAGCTTGCAGTGGAGGCATGCGCACAAACTGTATCAACAGATCTAACGTTAGATCGTGCACAACCTAAAAAGCCTCCGCATCCTATTAAAAAGCTCTATGACCAGAGATGTAATGAAATGTGAATAAATATTGGAGATGTGCTTGAAAGATGAACTTTTCTGCAGCCCAGAAAATTTTAAGACGGTTGCGGAGCTTGCTGATGTTCTCCTGAACAGATAACATTTAGCAACGAGTTTCAGTTAATCTTAGCTAACCTTGATTAGCTACTTTATCACGGTTACAACTTCATATTTATCTTTCTTAACTATAAGAAATCCTATGCCCATTTTAGAGGAGTTTGTTTAATTGTGTGACTGAATTGATGAGTGTGTTCAAATTTCAGTAGCACTGAGATTTTTATCTATGTAGCTGTCTAAATGTTTTAGTGAAACAATATAATCTACAGATAAGCATTAGTCCTGGCTGACTGAAAACAAAGAAAGTGTGTTCACTTTTAGCTAACATCAGATTTTCTAAGTAATCTGCCCAATATGGTTTATAAATAAGCACACAGTTTGTGTTATTAGGTTTATCTCAAGCTGTCTATTTCGTTGTTGTCCAGCCTGTGTTTTGTTTATCCAGTGACTGTTAACTGGCGACTTTTAGCTCTATGTTTACTGGAAATGTTACGAGAGATGAAGCTTCTTGCTGAGCACAGTTTGACACATGCAAATTGGTTTGCATAGGCAATAAACACAGATGGGTATATATTGATTTAAGTAAAATTGATGCAGCTTACGCTTGATCGCGGAGGGTCAGTGTCCTCAATCTGGCAATCGCGAGAGCTTCGAGTCAGGGAAGGTGGAGGCAGTGGGGAGACAACTCTCCCCAATATTTTGAACTGGACAGCAGTGCTCATCTTAAACTGTCTCTGTCAGAGTTACATATTAAGAATGTTGCAGTTGTGTCCGTTAGTGACCTTACATAGACATTGGGGTTAAAAGGTACCAGTTTGTTCCCCGTAGTCTCTGACAGACACCTTTGCACTGTTTTTTTTTTTTTCATTTATATTCATTCTACAGACACTCAACTGCTTTCAAGTGCTGGATAGAAGATGAAAGAAATAGAGAAGAAAGTTGAGAAAAATCTGTGTAGATTTATATCAAACACTTTCTTAAGCCAATAATCTACCACAGAAAAATTAAAAATAAAAGATGAAAAGAAGTAGTTTATTGCAGGTGGAAAACTTTTTTTATATTAATATATATTTTTGTATATGTGGACTCTCCTACAAAGTAGCCTATGCAATGCATTCAGTACTCCACCTCCATCTTTGATTTAAGCATTATTTCACTTGAGTTAGAAACATTGCATCATTAAGATCACTGTAGCACCAGATATCACTGGCACAATCCATTAGAAGAGAACCAAGTTGTTCTCTGTCAACTATTTTCCTGTAAGACTAGACTTTATTAGTTCTTTGCAACCCCGCGAGTTATATACCTGAACATCATCAATACATCACTTCCATACAAATTTGTGAAATAAAACAAACAAAAAAAAACATCTCCGCCAGGCAGTGGAGTGTTGTAAGAGCAGTCGAAACTGTGATCTAACCCGCGACCGATATAGGAAAACATGACTATTCACAGTCATGGCCCATTATCCATGGTAAATTGATTGAACTGAAAGGAGGAATAAATGTGTTTAATTATGAGTTTAGAATCAATTTTAGAGTGTATTTAAATTTTGCATTACTATGCCAGCCATTTATGATGTAGAAAATAGAGCTTTTGAATATTCTGATCTCAATATCTGTCTTGACCTTTCAAGAAATAAAATGCAGAGCAAGCTAAGGTTCTCCAGTTGGGCAGGAGGTCCAGTTTTTAAAGGTCCCATAAAATGCTATATATTTTTATTTCAAATAATTACATTTTCCCATGTCAGAAAGGTAGGTTCACAAACTTTTTTGAATTAAAAAAAAAAAAACATAAGAAATCCATACTTTTTTGTCCATTCACTGCTTTTCATTCTCTTTCCTCTGAAGAACAAGTTGATTTGAGTGGGCCTCCCCTCCGTGATGATGAGATCGGCCCTGATTGGTTGGCGAACAGAATTAACCATGAAAAAAGTGACATTAGTGCTGGAACTGAGAGAGTTGTGAAGGTTGTGTAAGGCTGTGGGAGGGAACAGGGCTCTCAGACAGAGCTGGTCTGCATGAATTATGCAAAGCAGGCCTGTTTGTGACTTACAAAACAGCTGGAAAAGTGGAAAAGGTGGGGTTTAACAGCTGAACTGGGGAGCCTTCAAAGTGAGTCTTCTGTGGACTTTGAGATATGGTAGAGACAACTACGTGAGGAACCAAACACACACTTTGTGAGAAACAAACACACACCAAGTGAGAAACCAAACACACATCATGCAAGAAACGGAATACACCATGGGTGGATCTAAAAACATACAATGTGAGCAATCAAACACATGCTATTGCAGGAAGGAAACACGCACTATGGGAGAAACCAAAATCACACAATGTGAGTCACCAAACACACACCATGAAAGGGAACGAAACACACAATATGAGAGGAACCAAACACACACCATGGGTGGAACTAAGCAAACCATGGGCAGAACTTCACATACCTTGGAAGGAACAAAAGAAGCATCTTTAGAGGACCCTGCCTCTCATACATCAGTGTACGGTAGACTGTAAAGTGAGCATTTTCTGGGAAACATTGCCGCAGTGCCTTTAGGGCATACTGAGGCCCAGAAAATTTATCTTAAAATTGCCATTTTCTGCCTCAAATTGAGCTTCCTTTGCAGTGACTGCTCATCTGCGACAGCACCATCTTACTTCTAAATGATATTTACTGCAAACGCAACCAATTTAATACAGAACTATATTCACACATTCCTTTCTGAGAAACACATTTATCTGAAACCAATAGCTTCTATCCTGTAGATCTTTATCCAACCTAATAAAGCAGACCTCATTCAACAGCTGGAGATCTCATTGTGTTTCTCAATGAGTTGATGTAAGTCTACCAAACTAGTGTTCAAATGAAATCCTATTGGCCAGTTGTTCTCCTGGAACAGGGTTGGGAACCTGTGCCTTAAATTATCATTATAACATTCTTCCTTGTCGGTACTCATTGGGATAAGAGAATAAATAGATAAATAAATCACCTTGTGTTATGTGTTAGATATGGGGATTATACAATATACGGTGAGCACTATCACAGACACATTTTTAATTAGGTCCCGTACTTTAGCACTTTGAGTGTGAATGGATGCAATGACAATGTAGTTGTGTTTTCATCCATATGGATGAACCATTTGACTGACAGCACCTTTTGTGTATAGTCTCCCCCCCAGTTTTATTTCAGATAAAAAATATTGGACAGTTTAAGTAAATGTAGAATAAATCAATCATTTTCATTATGTGGTTTCAGATCATTTGCAAGCAATGACTGCTCACCAGACGCTGGGTATCTTCCTTGGTGATGCTCTGCCAGGTCTGTACTGCAGTCATCTTCACTTCCTGCTTGTTTCAGGGACTTTTTGCCTTCAGTCTCCTATTCAGCTTGTAAAATGATGTTCAGTTGGATTCAGATCCTCAGCCAACAGAACCAAAATGATAAAAAATGTGTCACTGTCCAAAGAATTATGGTGCTCACTGTATTTATAGGGTAATTAGAACTGAACCTGTTGAATATAATAACTTTAAAGCATGGTGACATGAAACTACTAGAAAGGCCATACCTGTCGGGAGGTGAGATTCAGAATGATGGCTGGTGTATTTTAAACAGTCAGCAATGAACTAGTCATGACCCCTGACATTCAATCTCCTGAGAGCCCGGGATGGGAAGTCTTAATCTGTGATAAATGGGTCCTACAGTTTAATAAAGGAGATAAATTAGTGCGATTTTGGCAGCAGAGGTGTATAAACTTTAAGGGCACAGAGAGAAAGTTGTTAAATCTTGTGGAGGGAAAAAATATGGTTTGAGAATAGACAGTTTTATCAGGTGGGAGCATGGATGTATGCTATCTGGGGACCTGGTGCTAAATGGAGCAAATTTACTGAGGATTCCTTCATTTTTTATGAATTTATTGTTATTTTGCAATCAGGGTTTCACTTTGCTTTTGGTTTTGTCCATCAAAAACAAAATGTAATAACCCAAATTGCGATGGTTTCTGGAAAAGACACTTTGGAGGCATTTTTAAATTATTTTATTTGCTTTCATTTGGATGTACTTGCTGGATCCTGAGGTATGATTATACCCCCAAAAAGCTATCCTTGGTGCACAGAAAAGAAAGAAAATTGAAGCAAATGAGAGAAACCATTTTGAAACCGTTTTGATGTCTTCAGCTCAGCTCGGAGGCAGAAGCGATGAAAGTTTTGCTTGTTGCTGGTGGGACTTTTGGGATGTGTAACGCAAGTGCTCAGTGAGGATTGTGACTGCTTTCATGAAAATAAGAGCAATTTGCCACTCAAAAGCAAAGCGTTGTTAACACTTGAAAGATGCCTTTGGTATCCATGCAATACTCACAGTAGATACACTAGAATGCTTGTCTAATTTGAAAAATTGATGAACGCACAGTGGGAATCATAACTCGTTTGCTGTAATGGTTCATTGGAATTCAAATAACTTGATGTAATTCTCAAACTCTCTCTTTATTGGCGGGTTATTAAGCAAGTAAGCATCCGATGGTCATTTATGCAGCAGTTAGAATTTTTTTGATTCCATATTTCAGCAATAACTAGACACGGCTTCACGCTGTTTATGGATTTGTAGATATGAAATACTTAAACATCATTAGCAGTGGCATTGAAGTAATTCCAGTTATTGACATTACAGTGCTGAATAAATATGCCAGCTCATACGAATTTTGAAATCAGAAATATTAAAATGCAAAGCCTCAACGCAGCCAGCTATAGATGTGATGTAAAAGCCTGTTTCTGAAAGCTTAAAGATTAAATAGACAGGTCCCTTCAGGGAAGAAACAGGAGATATGTAGGGAATAACTCATGTTTAGCCTCCGAGCTTATCAGATTATTTTCCTGTCTTCAGTAATCGCCAAAATGAACTTTGGTTGAACTGTTTTTAGAGGGAAAAACATATTGCCAGTTATGTCCTAACCTCTAAAATAAAGGAGAAATGACTTGGAATAGGTGTGGCATATTACTTAATGCTGTTTTGTATGGCGACGTTTTGTGTTATTGCATGTCATTTGTAGTCCAAACCTAATCCAAATTTTTATTTCTGTTTTTTTATTTTTCATGTGTGCAATTATTACCTTCACATAATCCCAGTTCAAAATGTTATGCATGATATCAGGAAGAGAAGTTGCTGATGAATATTTATAAATATCATCTCAGACCCAGATTAATTTCCCCTCAGTGATAAATATGCATGAATTCAAAGAAGGATAGAAATCATTCGTAGTCACAGAATCTGAGATTTCTTTTTAAAATTTTATTCAGTTTTTTTGCATAATAAATGTCAGATGGAACGGGCTTTCACGCACGTGACGTCAAGATGCTAATGTGTTATTCTGAAGTGGTGTGTCTCACAAGAAATACCTGCATTTATGGGTCGCTGTTTTTTTTTTTTTTTTTCTTTTTTGCCAGACATATCAGCAGCTAATTGTAGCTAACCCAGATCAATGCTAAAATTAGAGCCGGAAAGGCAACTAACTCTCACTTTTTTTTTTTTTTTTTTTCCCTACATCCTGTGCAAATAATGGACAGACTCAGGAACAGCAGTGTTTAACAAGTGACATCACTTCCCTTCCTGCTTGATATTTGATTAGGACTTAATTGGAGGCATTATCTAGGTGTGGTGAATCTGCACTTGGTGTGAATTTGTGCTGCAAATTTGTGCAGGGATGGAAAGACTAGAGTCACACAGCAAAGACTATTATTCTTCAACAAGCATTTTCATGTGTTTTGTAGTTAATAATACATATAATTTTTCCAGTTCCTCATATTCTTTGTCTGCATGAAGTCATGAAATTGGTTACATTAAAGCTAATGTAGTATATATGTAACTCTCTGATGTACACTAAAAAAGTATTCCATTGACTCTGTAAATGCCTTTTGTGCTTACATTACCGCTACCGATGTCATTGTTAAAGCTGAGATTTTGCTTCAGCAGCTAGTTGTTTTCCTTTGGTTGTTTGTTTTTTTTTTTTTTTTTACTTCTTCTGTGGTTTAAAGAAGATGCAAGTTATCCAACCACCTGCTCTTCAGCAACCAATGTGAAACCTAGCTCCGGGAGCATTATGCTAACATGACACACATTGTAGCTGTCATCGGCGTGCGAGTGCGATTTCCTGTCACACACACCTAGCATAACCCTCCAGCTCGCCTGTAAGCGTGTCATATTTAGAGAACAACAGTTACAGGCGGTGCATTAGCGATCCATATAGGAGAAGCCTGTAACTCTGGGTGTTCTTTAACTCAATCCTGCATTCAAAAAAAGTGTTAGACATACTTCAATTTTTCAACTGGTTCCACACAACTGTTTTAAGCAGGTTCTGGTTAAATCATAAGCTCTTGGCCAATTTAACACATGAAATTTATAGGAAGGTACTTAAATTTGGTGAGTGGAAACAGTTGACGAAAGATTTTTAAGCAAATCTTACATTTCATTTTCTGAGTGTGTATCGCCTTCCTTCCTGCAGTTGCACCATTAATGATGGAAATCTGTGAAGCTGAGAAGCTACGGTCTTCTCTGACCCTCAGTCCTCCATTACGCACACTAATATTTCATCGTCTGCTCTTTTTCATGTCCATTTTTAAAGCCTATATTTAAGTTCATTCTGCAGTGAGAGCATCATCTGCAGTTAATTTAAATCAGGGAATTAAAGGTCAGAGTCAAGAGGGAGAAATTTAAAATGAAGACTTTGCTGGTCAGAGCTGCCTCTGAGATAGTGGTCACTCTGAAGAGCAATGAATTGTGGGAAATCAGTGGTATAAGAGGGAAGTGTGGCGGGGAAAAGGGAGGCATTTACCTTTGGAGATTGTGGGGACGAGGGGGATCCAAGTTTTGGCACAAATAGAGAACTTTGGAAAACAAAATGGGGGCAATTGCATCATTAATGCTAAATGCTTTTTTTGCACTCTCCGAATTCTAGTTACTCAGTGAAAACATCATAAAAAACATATGAAGCGTTGAGAACCAGACTGGTCTAACCCTAAAATATGAAAATTAGAGTTTGAATCATATCGTGACGGATGTTAAGAAGATTCATCAGGGTTAGAGTGATCTAACACAAGTCAGTCACTCTTGACTGAGATTGTGAGTAATATTTTTTTTTTTTTTTTTTTTTTTTTGACATGTATTATCTCAAAAACAATGTTCTGTGGGTTCGGCCGATCTGGTTCTAAGCCCTTCATATGGATTTAAAATTCACATCCGCGTCAGAACACGAAAGAGCACAGTCCCACGCTCCTATTTTCCTCCCACAGCCCAGAAATGTGTAAGTCAGTCAAATTCGAGGGATCAAAACTGAATTTCCAAACTTTGCTGCCGGTGGCACTAATGTTAATCCTTACATGTGATTGGCTGACATGCCGAAGGGTAATGGGGGTCAATTCTCCGTTTCAGAATGTACACTTCGAGCAAACACAGCAGCCGCAATGTCAGCTCAGTGTACGATATATGGCTGCGGTATTTGCCTCTCGATAGCATCCCACAATTATACAGAAGCACTACAAAGCAGCCATTAGATTGTGACTCTAGAAAAAAAAAAAACATTAAAAACATTGACATTTCCAAAATACTAACTCTCTTGCGTTGCCTTTAGCAGGAACATGCAAAGGGAAAACCAATTTTATGCATGGACACTGGAAGCGTCTGTAATGAGTCAAATACTTTAGCGTCATCCTCCACAAGGTTTGAACATTTAATTGCGATCCCTCGAATGATAGACTCTGGGTTGGCCAAACATATGATTGCCCATTGCATGCCCATTGCATGCTGGGAATGGCCTCAGCTGCCCAAACCCCCCCCCCCAACCCTGAGCAGGAGTAGGTGGGTCAGATAATGTATTAATGGATATATTATTCTGGCCCTAAATAATCACAAACAGCATTGGTGTTAAAAGTTGGCTCTGTTTTGGGGAGACAGAAAGAAAAAAAAAACATGACAGCTGAGCCGGAATCTCCACAGGGCCATTTACTAAATGTCAAGCAACCTGTCTGAAGACCGAAAAAGAGCCAAAATTTAAATCATCAGTGCAGAACATTTGTGCCGGTCTAATCCGCTCGCTGTCCTTCAAAGTTTAAATGCCAGGGCGTTCCCATCAGCCCAGTGCTGAAGAATCACACTCATTAAAGAAAGGGAAACCCAAGGGTGCAACACAACAAGAGTATAAAAAAACAAAAACACAAATAAACTCCCGGGTCCTTACAGTTAGAAACCCTGTAAATGAGCGGCAGAGTTTGGCTGCACTTGATTAGATATTGGCAGTCCTATTTCTTATGAGATAGAGCAAATGAGAAAGATTGGAATAGATATTGCCACAAACCAGCAGGGACACTTCAAAGATCTGAAGAGGGAGGTCTGAAATGAGGCATTGCTTGCAGAGCAAGTTGCGGCAGACAACATCAGACATGCCTTCACTCTCATTAACGGTCTTATGTATATTCTTCAACTACCCTATACCTCTGTTTGGTGGGCTATTTAAGCTGCTCTCCTGCTCTGCCCCTGCCGCAAAAACATGTCTCTGCCTGCTGCTGTGGTGCATCACTCTCTGCTGCTGTAACACTCCTACCTGCTGAGAGTTAACATGCCACCTCCACCCTATCTACTTGTGTGCATTACATATATCCCGAGGGCCACAGGGGCAGATATTATAAGTTATACAGTTTGTTAGAGGGCCAATACAGAAATATATGGGGTCAGTAAATGCCAATATGCCGTTTAGTGATCTCCATATATTTCCATATTGGCCCTCTAACAAACTGTGTAACGAATGTATTCCACCGAAAGCGTTTTTTTCACATGCATGCCCCAGGGACACTAAGGGAGATAATCTGCTCACACGCTGTGTATGGGCTCGGAAATGTAATATGGGAATATATAGGGTTTCCACGTGACTGCTTTCGACCAGTGCCATTGAAGTATTCTTGTCTGAGAAGGGACAATATGCCATATACTAATCGCTTCTCATCACGTTCAGTAGACCAAAGGGGGTGTCAGGGTGAGAGCCCAGATGGCAAATTATCATTTATTTATTTATTTATATACTACTGCAATCAACTATCACGCATGTGTTGGTTAAATGAAACAAGCTCTGATATTTCTGATTCACCTGATAGCAACTGCAGCAATGGTTTTCTCAGATCTGTTCAAAAATTTCCATACTGGAAAAAGGAAGAAATTGAAAAGAAATTTTTAAAAAAACTTTGCAGCTTGTCTTGTACGTTAGGCTTCACAAATTACATTTATACCATCTATACTTCAAGCAATAATAAAGGATGAAATGTCATTGCAATAAGGTATTTAAGTGCTCAACAGATGCCGAAACTCAAAGCGTCCACTTTATACAAGACATGTATAGAAGATAAATGCAGCAATAGCTGGCTAGAGGACGATTACCCCCTTCGGAAAAAATAAAAAATAAAATAAAACATTTTAAAAAATTAAGCTTGATTCTTATCCACTGTCAGGGAGTAATTCAGGATTCCTTGGGATGAGTGTTGAGACAAATTGTGACAGAAGCAGTATATGAGTAAAAATATATTGAACAAATAAAGGAGGGGATGGGGTGAGCAGCATGTGCAAACCAATGAAACTGAGTTAGGCATTGTGATGGCATAGAGGGGAATCACTGTTAACTCACAGCATATTTTGGCTAACTTTGATAGATTGCATGTGAATGGCGTGCGTGCGTGCGTGCGTGCGTGCGTGCGTGTGAGAGTGAATGCGCCCTGTGGTCGATTGGCGAACTGTCCATGATGTACTCCTGTCTCTTGGCTCCATGGACATTACCACCTCATTCCCCAGCCAAAGAATGAGAGGTCACAAAATGAAGAATAATGGAGAATAATGTGGAATTGATAATGGAGAAACTGCAGCTGCCTCTCTATTGATTGTTTAATGCGTTCACTAACTGCAATTGACGGAGTGGAAAATAAAAGGGTTTTACTGGGAACACCAGATTTAACCATCAGAAAGTAAAATCTTCATATCTACTGGGTTTTTGCAATCGCTCTTGCTCAATAGTAAATGATAATTACTAATACGTATTTTATAATGTAACAGAGGCCTAATCCATGTTACCCATCAATATTTGCTGCAATTATTATTGATTACTAATGTACATATTAGCATACATGCCAACTCTACCGCTTTTGGTAAACCACCACTTTTGGGATTTTTTTTCAGAATGAAACGCTCTGAAAGCAGTAGTCTACTGCCAAAAGCGGTAGAGTTGGCATGTATGTATTAGAGACCGACCCCTATATATGAAACCTACCAGCAACATACCAATGGCTCTTTTTTTCTCTCCTGTGTCATAAGCTGTTCCATTTTTTTAATGCCGTAGCATTCTTAATTTTTTTTGGTTGGCTTTATTTAGGCTATTAACCACCTCCAAATCAACAAGTCAAGCGTCAATGCGCACATCACAAACAACTCAATGTTTGTTATTACTGAAGTGCTCGGCGTCCCACATGGCGCGCGTCAGGATTATGATACCACGCACTTTTCTATATTTCCACTCGTATCTCACTGGAAAAGCAATAAAATCCAATTGATTCTTCAATTTATGACAAATATGGTGCATACTTCAATGGTGCTTTTTTAATGGTGCTAAGTATATTTGCGTGTGTGTGTACACGTGTGCAGTATTGCATTAAGTAGTAAATACGTACGCGGTTTTGAACAGGGCCAAGGCTAACAATTTATTTCTCATATATCCGCCGCACATACTATTTCCCAATGATCTACAGGTTTTCTGGTATCTACTGGGTGGTAGCATCAAGGTCACTAACACTACCAGAAGAGCAGAACTTTGAAATTCTGTTTGCAGTATTGAATCGACTGAAGGTGGGCTTGCTCACCCGTGTTATTATATATCTGCTCATAGCAATGTCTGCATACAGTATGTGCTCATGCATAACGATGCTATTAGGAGTATTAAAATACTGCTGCAGAAAAGAAATATGCTAGACGGCAATTAGCATCCAAGCAACATTAGTCAAATTCCCAGTGGACTACTCCAGCCTATATTCATTCATGTATTTACAATGTACGTATTTGTTTGTGTCTTTGTTTGATGGTGAATTTGTCTTTTGTCAATTGGATGTCATAATTTCTTTGTATTTTTATTTATTCATTTAGTTTGTTCATAACTGTAGGCTAATTTCATTTTCATGCTATTCTGTTTTAAACACAACGTGCATAACACTGTCCTTAGGGTGTCCTGCATGGATTGGATTTTGTTAATTATGTGTGTGGTGTTTTTTGTGTGTGTGCGTAGGCTCGCGTGTTTGGATTTTAATGTCTTAATGTGTGCGTGCGTGCGTGTGTGTGTGTGTGTTTAGTGGACTTTTACAGATATGCTTGTGAAAACTAACTCTTGAGAGACCACGTGTGTTGTGAGCGCATTTTGGGTCATCCTTTTGGAGGATTACAGAGGATTATGACTCATTGGTTAGAGTATTGGTTATGGTTATAATTAGGGTTGGGTTAAGGTTTTGATTGGGGTTAGGCATAAATTGGTTGGGATAAAGTTTCAAGAACGGCTGTTGTGAATGAATGAAAATCAATACAATGTCCTCACAAGTGCAGTTATATGAACATGTGTGTATGTATGCATGTGTAGGTGCGGGTCTGTGTTTGTGTATGCGGTGTGTGAGTAGGTAATTTTGTGTTAGGGTAAAAAAAAAAAAAAAGTCTCATTGACTACATTGCACGTCATTGGTCAGAAGTGCTAGCCCCAGGCTGTTGCCGCCTGCTTGGATAAATCAACAGGAAACTTTCCAGCATTTTGTGCTGAGCATATAAATCTTTAGCATTTGCTTCAATGAGTTGTTTTGGTTGGAAGCATCAGCTAAATAATGCTAATGTAAAGTAATGACTGCAGTAATGGATTTGTGAAGGTGTCCTGTGAGCACTAAGTGGAGTAGAGGGACGAATCGTTTGTGAAAGCCGTCCTTTGGCGTCCTGAGCAAAAATGAAAAGAAAATAACTCTCCATTTTCATTACTGACACCCTTCTAGATAAACAGCGAAATGGCTCGTCGGCCTTGTACATGCCTCCGACTGCTAAAACTTCAGATGGGTTTTCTAAAAGAAAAGAGAAGCAGGAATAAGATACTTAATGAGAGCAGGGGAGATGTGATCCTTCATGAGAAATGGCAGATGCGATGCAGAAAAGGTGTAGGATGATATGCATCTCGCAATGGCTTATATATCTGCTTTGGGTATATTTTCCATTTTTTCCTCTCGTCGTTCTATCACTATGAATGACGGCACAGAATGCATACAATGGTCTATTTTATGCCTTTGGAGAAGCCTTTGTATTGCTGGCTGCTGTTGGAATTCACATTAAAAGTTTCCTGAAAGTTTGTTGATGCAATCAACAACTTCAAATGGGGTCTCTCTGCAAGCAATAATTATATGTTTAGCGTCCATTCAAATTGATTTCTTCAGCGGCATGCAAAATAAAATCTACTTCGAACTCTCGGAGTGAGACAGAGGTTGTTAAAAAATGTGATCAAAACAAATAGCTCTCTCTGCGACCGGCCATATAACTGAATGCTAATTTGCTCCATTATAATACACCCTCTGCATTGTTAATCTTATCGCTTCTCTGTGTCACACAGACACCAGCAGGCGAAAATAAATATATCCCAGGTAAGACCTGAGCGACTATAGGTTAGTGCAAAGTACATGCACTCCTCACAAGGGTGACTCTTCTAGAATTTAATAAGATGATATCCCAGCATGAGTTAGACACATATACAGCAGAGTCAAGTCCAGCTTCAGAATGTAAAGGTCCATCCCAGTATTTTGTTCCTTCTACCAGCTAAGCTAATTGAAATAGCTCTTCACCCTGAAGGCAAGAGAATTCAGCTGACTGTGCCCAGTGGGAATCAAAGCCGTGGTTGACAACAACTTCCTGTCTCCTGGATTCTACACCTGGGATGGTGAATATGTTTATGAGCAAGGCCTACTAGGTGAGGTCCTTGCAGACTGACAGAAGAGAGAAGATTGTCGGGGGACGTTCAGCAGAGCATCTGGGTCCAAGATGACTCAACTCCCTGTGTACTGTTGACATTGTTGATCAAATATCTACCCTTGTTTCACTCCCATGCCTCACCACATTCTGGAGCAACAAATGCAATTACCTGGACCTCTTAACAGACCCAGTTACATCCAACCAGTATCACCCTTCTTCAGGATGGGCACCCCCATTATAGCCAGGTTCCTTCCGAGATTTTTTTTCTCTGGTTACTTTTCAGATAAATAGAACTATAGATCGTTATTCAAATACTCCGTGAATGAGGGTTCACAGAGGGTGGGATCTTCCATAAATTTTTTGGTTTGTATCTCATCACCAGATTCTCGGATCTGTATGTGTTGGCTGCAGTGGCGGCTCCTGACAAAAAATTCGGGGGGAGGGCAATTTTTACGAATAATCACACCGATGAGCTATTTGTCAAATACATCAACAGAATGTGTCTCAATCTTTTTGAGCCTGTTAAATAAACTCATAATCATTGCCTGTTATGTCCATTAGGTGGCAACATACAAAAGAAAGAGCTGGACAGAAGTTAGCTGGTTAGAAGTTAGTCATTTGCCTTTATAACTCCACTTTCCCACTAATTCATATAATTCAAAATACCCATTTTGTGGAAGTAACATGCATAGACTAAACGTAGAGATGGTACAAACACTGGTTGGTAGGTGGCAAGATCATCGCCTCAATTTACTTTATAGCAATGCCTGTTACGTCCATTAGAGAGCAGCAGTGCGAGCACACAACAAAGTTTTCCTCTAGCTACTTGAGTTGCAATGATAAACTGTGGTGAAGAAAGTCACAGAGCCAGGAGCCGTCAACTCAAAAGTAAAGAATGGTTTATCACTACAATTAATCACTCCACTTATTGAAGAAGCCGTGATACCTATTTGGGTGGCTACACATTCCTACAGCCAAAGTAAAAAAATAAAAAGTGTGACAAGGCGGTGAGTTGCAATTCATATGCAGGAAGTGATTAGCTAGAAAGCTGCGTATTAAAATGCTTTTGATTCAGTAAATAGTCTGGCAAGCAGTTTCTTTGTTTTACACAAGGGTAAAAACCCAGCTGTCACCCGCTCCACTACTGAATGATATCACAATAGCTGTGGGCAACAATTATTATTCAGAGCACGAAAGTACAGTCCCCAAGCTTCACTTCGCATGCTGGAAGTCACCAATGCACGGAACGAAATAAAGATCTCAGTACAATCCTTCACAACCGCTGTAGCTGACAAGCTAAATATTTGCCACAAGAATATAGTCCGCTAAAGATGAGGTTTTTACAGAAGCCAGGATTACAATTATGCACCTTTCAATATTCACTAACGCTACCAGTAAACCCCTCCACTACTCAATGTCAACTTGTTCAAAAGTGCTAACGTTAGCCTGTATAACTGCTAAATGTGTAGGTATCAATATACATCCCGCGTGTGACCGTAGATGGCCACTAATTACATGGCAAATGCTGGTAACTTCACCGGAAAACTAAACTGACCCCTGGCTGACAATACTGCTTTTTGTCGGATTTCGAAAAAACATACTTGTTGGACGGATCTTTGAATTAACGTATCAGGGGACTGTATAATGTATAATACAGTGGGAACGGGATGGTCATCCTTCAGGCGCTCTTTTACGAAATGGTGTGAGCACACGTATATCCTCTTGGGTGGATACTTCAGTCTCCGCGCGGCTAGCCACTCCTAGCGCCGACTCGCTGGCATCGAGTGTAGACTGTAAGGTGCTGGGCAAGGGCAATCTTTTCTAATCACCTTGTGAATAAAGCACTCTGTTTCCATGCAAACTCTTATCTTTTTTTGAGTTGTTGGTACAACCAACAATGGAACAAGTGGAGCCTGAACGCATTCAGCCTGCCAATCTCTCTTCAGAACAGCGAGCAATGACCGGAAGTAGGAGACCATCTCGGTTCTCATGGCAGCGCGCATCGTTAGAACAGGAATTAGGTGGATACCCACGACCAGCTCTGCCCATGACCACTGCTGTTACATATGACGAAAGCACGTTGGGGTAAGCCCACCCGGAACCCATTGAGATTGCATTGAAAGGCCTTGTACTGGCCAAAAGATGACGTTACACGAGAGTCAATGAGAGACCCCTGGGGCAATTTTCAGTCTGAGTGAAATCGCCCCAAAAGGGGCGGGACTATTGGAAACGCTAGTTTATCCTGATTGGACAATGCCATTCAAAGGGAGATGAAGTGTAGAACAGTGGTAGAGCCGGGAAAAAAAAAATCTCTTTTTCTCGTGGCAGTGCGTCACCCAATCGCCCCAATGGATAATTCGCCTCTGGTTGGCTGACTGTTTGATAGCCCATTAGAAGTGACTGACAAACTCCTGGCTTCCTAATGTACATAGATATCATCAATGACATTACATTGACAGATAGTTATGGCACCCAAACAACATAGCCGTCGCAGATATGAAATACTGATTTAAAGAAATAGTTGATGCTCAGTTGAAGGTTGTTGCATCAAGAATGAGAATTTAATATTGCAGGCGATCGTGGATATGACACTTCCTTTATTATAAATGTGGCAGGTATATTTAAAGATTTAAGACCATCACGCACTGTATGTCTTGTAGAAGGATATAAAACTAAGCCACGTGTCAGATGCCAATGTCTAAATGTCTCCATCTGTCTTTATCATCTATATATCAGTTATTTAGTTTATGATTCATGTATAATATAATTTATTTGTTTTGTAATGTTCAATTATGTAAATATAGAATATGATTACTTGCCCTGCCCTGTCAGATCTGTCTGTGTTGGCTGACTGTTTGATAGCCCATTAGAAGCGACTGACAAACTCCTGGCTTCCTAATGTACATAGATGCACAATATGCAATTTCTGCCGCTAGGGATCTCTCAATCAAAACAATGACAAAAGAAAGAGTTTGATGACATCCTAAAGTGGCGTGGGATCTTTGGAGTCATCTTCACTGCGTAACAACCACCCTTCATGGTAAAGGTAGTTGATTAAAAGTTAATTTCACATTATGCCATTCGAATGAAATAGCTGTGAGTAAAAGTTTAACTAACATAACTTTAACCTACCATTGTGTACACATACGCATACCATATACATTAGCTTAGTGCAAAAACTGAAAAAATAGGTTCATCTTGTCATGCATTTTTAGCTGGTATTAAGACATATTCTTTCTATTACCTTTTTATCAATGGACAAAAAATGTGCCAGTGAGGTGAGATAATTTTGACTCATTTCTAGATTTGCTAGTGGTATAAGAAAATTCCACTTCTCAAGCACATGGTAACTTAAAATTAGCTAATATATTCCACTTCAAAGAGAAAAAAAATAGTAAGTTAAATCTCACAAGATTAAAAGACTCATTCAGACCGACCCTTTTTGTAGTATATTTCTTTTATGGCTCATCAGGGCTATCCAGGATGACTCCAAAAGAATGCCACCATTTTCACTGTGATTGATAGCTACCTCATGGCAGAGCTCTCAACCTTTTAAAGGTTGATAATTTGGATATCTGTCAAATGCAGATCACTGTGAAGTGAAATCTTTATATGACATAAGCCTACAACCTTTATGCTTTGGGAACCACAAATACATTCTCAAATATAGTTTATGACCTGTTTTAAAGGGCCGATATTATGACGTCTTTTCCTGGTTATCATATTCCTGGATATCCAAAATAGACGTTCAAAAACTTTTTTTTTTTGAAAAACACGCACACAAAAAAAGAAAAAATTTTTTTTCTAGGCCATCATAGCCTGTCACTCACTCTCCTCTGAAGAACAGGCTGTTTTGAGTGGGTGTTCATTTTGATGAGCTCTGCTCTGATTGGCTGGCACACAGAGGTATACAGGAAAAGAGTAACGCAAGTACTGTGAAGGAGAGAGAGGGAGGTGGGGAGGTCGACAAGGCTCTGGGAAGGAGCAGGACACACAGACAGAACTGGCAGGTGTAAACTATGCAGAGCAGGTGTGAATGTGATGTAGAAAACAGCAGGAATTACAAACCGTGTGTTTCAAACCACTGAAGTGGGAAAGAGGGATCAAATGGCTAAACTGGGGTGGGGGCCTTCAAATTCAACCTTCTCTGGGACAAGTGATACTGTAAAAAAAAAAAAAAAATCTAGAATGTTGGGATAAATTAACTATTGACTCTAAATGTAATTCAAATTAATCTCTTTCATCTCCAGTAAAGTGAAATTATTTTGGAAGGTGTGTGTGTGTGTGTGTGTGTGTGTGTGTGTGTGTGTGTGTGTGTGTGTGTGTGTGTGTGTGTGTGTGTGTGTGTGTGTGTGTGTGTGTGTGTGTGTGTGAGTGTGCCAAGAATGAAATGAATGCTTTTTGTAATCTGTGTAATAAACTGATCCATCCGTGAAAGCCTGCATGTGGAATTTAAACCTGTCCAAACAGTGAAAAGACCAGAAGGCGTCTGCTGGTCAATGCTATTCCAGGGAGCCCTCACAGAACAGCTTGGTGCAGAACTTGTGTGGGAATGCACCCTCATTAAATGACCATATTTAAAATGCCTGGAATGGCCATTAAAATCCCATTTTAAAATTTAGCAAGATGCAGGATTTAGTTTCTCATCACTGCATGCAATGAGATTTCCCCTAAAGAAAGCGAAGTTAGAACAAAGCCAGTTTCTGACAGCACTTTAACCTTGCAGGCATTGTTTTATCATGCGATGTTCTGCAGTAATGAGCCAAATAGCAAAGGGAAAAAAAAAAAAAAAAAATATATATATATATATATAAAAGCATAAATAACTAGAGGGCACTAAGAGCCCTGCCAGCAGGTTATGATCCACTAGCTCTTATAATCAGCCGCAGAATCCGGATCTGTATCCTGAATGGTCCATGCAATTTATCTGTATCCAGTCCATGCAATTTAACCGCCTTGTCCCATTCATGCAGTCTAACTTCCCACAAAATTTTGTGGTAGTCCATCGCTTTTGAGAAATTATGCTGATGAACACGCTCATACACACTAACACACATAAGTGATCACAAAGCCTCCTGCCAGAGGTAAAAATTCTTACATAGTTGGGGCGCCCCGGTGGCTCATCGGTCTAAGCGCGGGTACCATAAAGGCTGTGTCCTTCCTGCAGCGACCTGGGTTTGATTCCGGCTCAGGTCATTTGCTGCGTGTCTTCCCCCATTCCTCTCCCCAACCTTCCTGTCTCTCTACACTGTGCAACTGTCAAATAAAGGAAAAATTCCCCAAAAAAAATCCTTACGTGGACACTTGCAGACTGTTCTTTAGGAGTCCAGTGAACTTAGGTGGGTAGATTGGCAACAGTAGAGCTGCAGGTTCAAGCAATAGGTGGGAGAAGGGTTTAGAGTTGCTTTGGAGAGAAGCTGCAGGGAAGAACTCATCGGTTAGGCCCCAAAGTGAGGCCCTCAATCCCAAATTTGGCCCAGGGACTTTGCCCCTATTTCTCTCTCTCACTCCCTCCACCTCCAATGACATTTCTCCAATTGCCTCCCTTTTAAAGATAATCGCGTTCGTGATGAAACTTGCCCTTTTATTATGAGGATTATTAAAAGAGAAAAACAGAGAGCATTTTTCTGTGTGCTTCATGTCTGCTGCTGCTGCCTACAGTCGTAGGTGTATTTCTGGCTACGTCTGGATTAGTGTAATTATTAGGAATACTCCTGCCAATCTCCTCATATTGAGCTTCCAGGCTCCTGAATATAAGGTTAAGCCAAATGTGCTATTCAATGAATTGCTACTTATTACTTTTACCTCAATACAGTGACTATCGATGTACATGATAAACATTGTTTTTTTTTTTTTTTTTTTTTGCTTTCCCCTATTTCATTCTTGTCATTCTGTATGTATGTATGTATGTATGTACAGTATATAAGTATTTTTTTTTACTCATTTATTTGTTTGTAGGTTGGCGGGGTGGTTGGGAAGAGGGTAAACTAAATCTAAATTGCAATTTTAGCTCCTGTTCTGGGGATGCAATAGGCTGGAATATTTCGCCCTAGCAAATACAGATCGTTCCGGCATGTTCTAATGCTGCACTATTTCAAGGAAGCTGTCAAGACTGACGAAAAGTAGAAGATATCATCAATGACATTACACTGACAGATAGTTATGGCACCCAAACAACATAGCCGTCGCAGATATGAAATACCGATTTCAAGAAATAGTTGATGCTCAGTTGAAGGTTGTTGCATCAAGAATGAGAATTTAATATTGCAGGCGACCGTGGATGTGACACTTCCTTTATTATAAATGTGGCAGGTATATTTAAAGATTTAAGACCATCACGCACTGTATGTCTTGTGGAAGGATGTAAAACGAAGCCACGTGTCAGATGCCAATGTCTAAATGTCTCCATCTGTCTTTATCATCTATATATCAGTTATTTAGTTTATGATTCATGTATAATATAATTTATTTGTTTTGTAATGTTCAATTATGTAAATATAGCATATGATTACTTGCCCTGTCCCACGGCATCACGTAATATGGTGCTTACATGGTGGGGAATATTTGTCTCTGGTTTTTAGTTGCTTATGAAGTCACATGATCACCTACAGCCAATCACATCATTGGCTAATGTAGTGCTCTCAAGACTGAATTAATTGACATCAGAGATGATCAGTAAAGACACATCAATTCATAGCATTAGCTGCAATACTGATAAAAGCAAATGGTTGCCAACTTCAGGAAGTATTCTATTTATAAGCATATCCATAGCGAATGGCCGCACTGAGGATTATCAGTAATAATTCAACTAGGGGGGTTTGCGCCAGTCACTGGTCAGAAAATGATAAGTGGAAGTCAATGGTAAATGTCATTAAGGTTGCCACGTAAGTTCTGATTATTACAAATGTCTTCTTGGTGTTCTGTGTGTGCTATACCTGGGCTGCTGCATAGGGTTAGCAATGCATGCACTGTACGTGTCACTCAGGAAGACACGTTCATCCCCAGGCATGTGACCACGACTAGTCATGTGATGACTGTCACATAACTCTGGTCCTCATGTTACCTAATCTATGGGTAATCCGTAGCACTGATGCTGCAAGCTCTCTCATACACACCAGCACTAAGTTCTCCACACACAGCAAACACCTGGGAAGCCATTTGTGCCAAGTTTGCTCACATTATGTTGCCCTAAAAGTGGGGAAAGTCAATTTAAAAAGTATTGCAACTTGTGATGAAGTGAGAAAGCCATAATGTATTTTAAAATACTCTGTAATAAAAGCTGTGAAATGTGCACTTTAATTAAGTGGGTATTTTTCCTAAACATTTTGCAGTTCACTACATATTGTTTTAACAGCAAAAGTGTTATGAACAGTTTAATACAAGCTAAATGCACATTCGTCACTCCTTCTAACCTCCAAATGACCTCCAGTTCTTTAAGGAAACAGGCTTTATTGCAGTTATTTGGAGTAGCTTTGCATGACGTGAATGAAGACCATCAGCTCCGAGATAGCAGAGGAGAGAAAATAAAGCTGATTGAAGTGAAAGTTCCCATAGTGATTTAATTGTGAAATCCTCTCCTATAATACACATTTATTCATTTTTTAACATTTGGATCAGTGTCACAATGGAGGGCCCATTCACCTACTGCAGGGGTGTCCAATTTTATCCATGAAGGGCCAGTGTGGGTGCAGGTCTTTGTTACAGCCCAGGGCTACAGCACCTGATTCAAGAAATTAAGTGATCAGGGGTTCAATCAAGACCTTGATAATTAGAAGCATGTGTATTCGTGTTGGGCTGTCACAAAAACCAGCACCCACACTGGCTCTTTATGGATAAGATTGGACACCCCTGACCTACTGTTTGTGTGTCATGGTCATGCAGCTCTGTAAAATGCCCATAGTCCTGTAAGAATCCAAGACAATGTCTGTCAGTAAAGGAGTGGAAGAGCTTGAGTGTTGTTTTGGATCTGGGAGAGATCGTGATTATCAACAATGAGGCCCTTAAGTACGTATTTGGAGAGCAGCAAAATTTGACAGGGTTGTAATTTCTTCACTCTCTAAATGGAAGTAAATGCCTTGAAAGGTCCCCTATTATGTCACCAGGTGTGCAGCCAATTAGTTATTACAAGCCATTTCAAAATCTTTCCCCTCTTGACAGCACATGAGGAAGTAACCAACCAGAGGCAAGAAGAGCTGATCAACTTCAGCCAAGCAGTCAATCAGATTTCATTATTCTAGGTGGTCACTCCGCCATGTGATGTCAGAAACGGGAAATTTTGAACTGGCTCATCGTGGCTAATTAGCTGTGCACCTGGTGGCATAATAAGGGACCTTTAAAGTAAATGCAGGTAGTGCAGCCCACATAATGTGTAGTTCACATTATTCCTTTAATGCAATAGAACGAAAATATTTGTACGTGCTCCACAGACTATATACATATGATGACTCAAGTAAATTACTATCCGTGAACATGGGTGGCACGGTATCGCAGTGGGTAGCCCTGTTGCCTCACAGCAAGGAGGTTACATGTTCAATTCTTGCCTGGGATCATTCTGTATGCAGTTAGCATGTTCTTCCTGTGTTCCTGTGGATTTTCTCTGGGTTCTCCCACTGTCTAATGACGTGTATGCCAGGATATTTGGAGGCTGTAAATTGCCCAAAGTATCTGGCGAGACTCCATTGCTAAGAGTATACAAAGACTGCCACAATATGATGATAATGTGGGAGAGGTTATGTCAGAACATAGCCTTCTGTTCCTTCATTCTTCAATGTGGACAAATAAAAGAGAATTACTTGCAAAATGATTCTCTGAAGTGTGAATCTTACAGGCTCCCAGTGTTGTTGCTTCTTTTAGCCAGTTGTTTGTTGTGATTTGCCGTAGGATCGTCCACCTTTTTAAATCATTATTTATGCTCTCCCAGACCTGAACTCCAATTGCTATGTACGTGTCTTTTGTTGTTCATTTGACAAGCCTGTGTTTATCCCCTAACTGTGTGCCAAATTTCATTCCCCATTTGAAAAGGCCACTAAACATCCCATGTCTGCTGAAGTCTCATCTTTGGAAGTATTGTAGGCTAAAAAGGTTTAAAGAGAAAATCCCATTTTAGAAAGAAGCAGTTCACTCAAATCCCCAGAATCCTGGAGCAATTTTTTTTTTCTTTAAAATTTTATTGGAGTTTAGCTCTTGGTCAAATCACCTAAAGGGCAAAACCATGAAATGTAGGCAGTTTCGCCCCTCCAAAATTAAACTTTTTATCTATTTATTTGTTTTTTCAAAGAGGACATTTAGAATCAATTTCCTGCCACTAAGACACATACCTTTCTTGCAAATTATATTCAAAATGTCAGGTTACCTGTATTGCAATACAAATAAATAAATAAATAAATAAATAAAAGTAAAACACTCCAGATGACTGAATAGTTATTTTTATATAATCATATATCAGTATTTGGTCTTTCAAAATTTTTAGTCCTTTTTGTTTGTTTTATCAAAATTTTCAAGATAACTGCATGACCTAGTAAACCATTTACTCATGTGGCAGGCCGAAGGAGGGCCCGGGCAGGGAATTGAACCCCAAACTCCCGGGTAAGAGTCAAATGCGCTGACCACATCGCCAAAGAGCCAGGCTCATTGACAAAGTAGCCAGGACACATACATATTAGGAGGCATTCCTAGTGACAGGACCCATCAACTGTCATATCTCTTCACCTCTTTCAGGAATGTGTCCTCACGCTCCATGCTTTACGCATGCTGCCATCCATTAGGATCCCCCAGATCCTGCCGCTTACACCAGAATGTGGCAGGCCGAAGGAGGGCCCGGGCAGGGAATTGAACCCCAAACTCCCAGGTAAGAGTCAAACGCGCTGACCGCATCACCAAAGAGCCAGGCTTGTTGGCAAAGTATCCAGGGCGCGTCCTTATTAGGAGGCATTTCAAGTGACAGGACCTTTCAACTGTCACACTCGCTTGCTGGCCAGGCACAGTTCACAATTGCAGAAAGTTTTAGAACGGCACCTTTTGAATCAGTTTTGTTAAATCTGCAAGAATGAATTGAAGGTTTGTTGACCGATCATCTCACTCATAATTAAATTGGTTTATGTCATTGGCACACTGGTCTGTAAACAAGTAAATTATTTTCGGAGTAAGAAGTAGTTTCATTACAGCAGTTGCCACCTTAAAGAGAACATCAAACATTTACACAGCTATAGGGAATAATGTTGATGCTATAAAACAAAATGTTCCAGCAGCTACAGGCTACCAACTGACTGAGTAACATTAGCAAATAGTAATGTAAGTTTGCTTTGATTTTGGGGTGCAATTACAGACCCAACCATAGCCCAATTTAAGCTTTTAGGTTTCCGTTCAATAACTGCAAATATGTAAGGCCTTTTCAAGAAGACACAAAATCAAAGATCCATCATCATTCCCCACAGTGGGGACAATGTCCATTAAGGAATTTTTTAAATTTATTTATTTATGTTTGCCAGAGAGCTCTGTTTTGGTCTCTTCCCAGTTGAAGTTCCAGGTTTCCAAACTGTGGACACGAGAATTTGCTTGTTTTTATAGGACTACAGAGGGCTTTTTTTTTCTGGCAACCTTCCCAAAAATTTTGTAGTTCAGTAGATGATTGCAGTTTTGGAGACTTTCTGACCCTGAGATATAAACAATGTCTGTGATTCTCCAACAGTGATCCTGGGAGTTTCCTTTACCATGTGAACTTTCCTCCAAATAGTGTGTTTATTCACAATGTGCAGACATCCTCATCCAGGCAGATTTTAAAATTCCCCTTTGCTTTACACTTCAAAATTATTGCCCCGGTAGTTGAAATGGGCACTTTCAACTTTTTTATACGCGCATATTTTTTATAACCATACCTATATTTGTGAAACTAAAAGACTTTTTTGTCACACATCATTGCCATATTCTTTTCTCTTAACCATCGTGATGGATGACGGTGGAAGACTTCTTGTGTCACCTCATATTTATACCCCAGGGAAACAAGAGGTCATGTTTAGCCATTACATTTTCTTAACCATTTCGGTGAAGTTACAAAAGTAAAAAAAAAAAATATATAAATATATATATATATATATATATATAATTTTATTATATAATTTAGATAAGAATATTTTTTTCCTTCAATGACTTTCTTCATATTCAAGGGTGGATTAATATTTTGAATAGACGATTGAAAGGATTGAGAAAAACACATTTTTTCACAGCCTCTTAAGCTAATATTCACTGAGTGTGCCAGTGTTGGTAGACGGCACTAAATGTCTTACGTTCATTACTAGCTGAAAGTTCTATAAATATGAAAAATGTATTTTAGCTATATGAGTTGGCATATTTTATGTGTCTGGTGTAATACTGTGTCAATGAAAAAGTAAACAAATAAAAACTGATGGTTAAAGTATAATATGTTCTCAGTATTTTTATTTATTTATTAATCGTTTTATTATTGTGGTTGTTGTGTAAGGTTATGAATTGTAGTCTTTCAGCTTTGGGATGCATTTCAAATTATGAATATTTTTCCAACACGACTTTTCCCCATGCATCATCGTACAGCACGTCAAACATGGCTTTCTAAAGAGACAAAATGTGCCGAATACAAATCTCTGCGAGACTGTGATTTTGTTCAAACGAAGCAACCGAACAATGCCTGCTCAGTTGAGCGCCACATCTGGGCATGGCTTAAAATGATTCATATATCATAATTATCTACCTGTCACAGCAATTCACTGAATGCTATATGTCAATTTGACGAGGAAATGGTCAATTTGCACTTCTATCATTTTGGAGCAAATCTGACTTGTTAAATGTAATTTGTTTTCATTATGAGATAAAAGGAAATGTGGAGGGGAACCGAGGAGGGGACTATTGAACCATTTCCTTAAACAAATAAGAATAATAACATAATTTTACAGTCCACGGGATCTCATTTCAGTACAGATTACTGAGCCAGGTCATCTCATCGGAGTCAGCTAAGACTTGTATGACATGGGATTTATCATCAGTGAGGCTGATTAGGTTCGATTTTAGCAGGCGAATGAAACAAAGGTATGACTGTGACTGCATGTGCTCGCTGTGGCTGAGATGTGGCCACGTAATCTTTTCCATTCGTTCAATTTTCTTTCTATCAAGGCTTGGAGCCAAAGACACCTGAACTACCACCTGTGTGCATATGTGTGTGTGTGTGTGTGTGTGTGCGCGCGCGCTTGTGTCTGCGATTTTTGATTGTGATTTGGCTCTTATTTGCATATATGTGTGTTTATGGGAGTGTATAGCTGCGTTCCTGCACATTGGAATGGGATTGTGTGTGTGTGTGTGTGTGTGTGTGTGTGTGTGTGTGTGTGTGCGTGTGTGTGTGTATGCATGAATGTGCACATGAATGTGTATGCTTGTGTGTGTGTGTGTGTGTGTGTTTAAGCACAAGGGATTGTGTATTAATCTGTATGTCTATGTACGTGGGAGTGAATAACCTTGTGTTTGCACATATTATTGTATGAGTTGTCTGTGTGTGTGTGTGTGTCTGTTCATGTGTGCGACTGCATGTGTTTAAACATGATATTGAGTGTGTCTGTGTGTGTGTGTGTGTGTGTGTGCGTGCGCGCACGCATGTCTATATTTGGCTTTTAGCCATGTGTTTTGTACTACTCCGAGAGACTAAATTTTCATACTTTCATTAGCTTAGCTTTACTTTCATTGCATTAGCTTCAGTAGAAGATGGATTTAATACAATGACTCCTGTTACACGTATTTGCTTTTCATGCAAACATGCTGCTGCTTATTTATATTTTACAAATAAGTTTCTGTACATTAACATGAAATATCAACCTTGTCATAACAGAAACCTTATTTGAACGCTAAATGAAAGAAATATTTTGATCTAATTAATGTTTCTTGCCTGCCCTGCTCTTGACTCTCTGTTGAAAAAGTGTTGCGAACACGATGCCGGAACTGCCTTCCGGCGTGAGAGTAAATGCGGAAATCGTGCCCTGTCACCGTATGATTGATATCAGTCGAAGACAAAAAAAAAAAAAAAAAATCAAGGTTTCGTTTTTGTCGACTGCTCTTAATTGACTGCCAGCGTTGTCAATTAATCTGCTGTAATGCTGGTCTCTGACTGAGGCTGTGGGTCCCTCCTGCGGCTCCCTGCACATTAATTATACGCTGGCAATAAGATGGAACACCTGCTGCATCTCTGTCGACTCGCCTGTGATTGAGGGGCTGTGTCGAAGGCTCTGGTTCAAGGTGAACATGTACAAAAGAAGCACTCAGGACTGGGGGATTAGTAGATGGAGGGAGAGAAAAAGATAGATAGAATGAGAGAGAGAACCCAAGAAGAAGAAGAAAAGTAGGTGACAACCATTTCCATCATGAACCATCTCCAGAATAAATCAGAGAGTAGAATCTGTAGCTTCAAAACGTGATTCCAATTTGAATCCTTTGCCTGGTAAGATCATATTCAGTTTGTGTTTAGCATGTAGGCCTATGCAGTGTTGCCGACTCTCCCGAATTTTTCGGGAGTTTTAGTGGCATATTCACGTTCCTGTTGTGTACTCAGCAATAATTCAATTAACGCGTATTAAAGACGTTAATTGAATAATTGCTGAGTACGCAACAGGAACGTGAATATGCCACTAAAACTCCCGAAAAATTCGGGAGAGTTGGTAACACTGCCTACATACTTCACGTGGTAATCTGCCCAGGATGCATTTCTGCCTCTTGCTCATGGAATGCTGGGATTGACTGAAGCCAACTCGGGTATACGGGGTTTGGATAATGAATGGGGGGGATGTTGCATTCCAAAAACACACACACACACACACACACACACAACAAACTCTTTAAATGGTTAAAGCCTGTAACCACCATATCACTCAACAATGCACGGACTTCAGCAAGTGTGCTAAGTATTAGCAAACTGGTTACAGCAATAGCAGCTCATATTGCACCGTTTATTTTCTTCAATAAAGCTCCTGCTATTTCTCTGATATAATCAACAACCCTCTACACTGCTGACAGTCGTGCTGTCTCTATATCCAAATTCCACAAACCAATAACACCATTTAGTAAGTAAAGCAATCCAGGAGAAATAATGCATTCTGATAGGTCTGGTATATTTTTCAGGAAGTAAAGTGCTATGTGTTGTAAGAAGAAAAACAAATGAAAAAGGAAATAAAAACATATTAGTACTCCGCTGTCAATCTCCCATCCCTCCCTGAACTAATGTGATTGACTAACTTTTAATCTGAGGCTTTATTTATTATAGTTTAAAGGTATATCAGCCATTTGGGGACATTGAAAATATTTAATAAATAACTGGCTGATCCCAGGAACCTAAGAATAATATCATTTGAATCATATAATCCATTTAGATACAGCCCTTGCATGGCTATGTTGCCACAGGTGGGTTTCGAACATATTCCATGAAAAATGAATGAATATACCAGTAAATTTAATTGCCATTCAGAGCAGAATTGAATTTAGATCTTCCTGTGTCCGGTAGATTTAAACAAAAAGGATTAGATTAAACAAATTGTATTATGAAATATTTTATTAACCCAGATGAAATCCATGTTTCAGTCATGCAATGTGTTTATATGAGAATACTTAAGGCCTTCTTCAGGGTTCACTGACAACCCAAACAGCGCTGTGCTGTATGTGCAGTTTTCATGCTCTGATTGGACACCCTAGTAATATAGTTTCATAAGTATGCAACAGCTGAATAATCAATTAACAACGAGTAGTGATTAAATTGACAAGACAAGAAAAAAAGCTGAATGTTCAGTGCTTAACAAATACCACCTGTCATAAAAGAGTGAGAAAACACAAATATTAAAGAAATTTGTCAAAAACTTGTTTAAAACTAATTTTTTTTTTTTTTTTTTTTTTTCTTTGGCAAATAACAAACTAACCACTACATAGTACTTATTCACACATAAAGCCCCCAAAAAACTATATTTTATATGGCCTCCTTTGGCCTTGATAACAGCTTGCATTCTTGCATTCAACCACTAAAACTAATTTTATGCTAGGAATGCAAGTAAATAACTGTTATTTGGCATCGTATTCAAAAAATAATAATGTGCTTTACTTTTTTTTTCTGTTTTTTTGTAAAACGGTAAATTTGAAAATTCATGGATAACAACAATAATTATATTTCAGCGTTAAGAATATCATTTCAGTTAAAGAGCTTGCGCATATACTGGTGGATTAACCATTACAGAAACATAAAAATTATTTTGGTAATTACCAATACTGTTAATTTAGGACAGCTGTAGCATAAACCTTACATTGGGTGGTGGTCTAATAAATTTGTTCAAAACTGCATATTGTATATGGATGTAAGAGATACTGAAGAGAGATTATCACAAGCTCAGGGTAGCTGCAGAACGAATCTGTCATTCGGCAGTATAATGCTTAAGCCTGGAGTCGAGCCGGTGTTTTTCTACCAATTATTTCTCTGAATTTCAACCTTACTGAGTGCCCTCCAGTATCCTTTGATACCTAATTAAACAAAACAACACCAACAATTACAGCAGAATCCTTGATCGGTCTTGCCGGTGCGGACATTAGCATTCCATCCACTCCATGAGTACATTAGTAAATAAATAAATAAACACTAACGAGAGAAAAACGCTGTGTGCCGAAGTTAACCTTGTGTCTAGTGCAATGCACCACTTGTGACAGTTAAAAACCATAATTTATGAAGCTTTAATAATAAACCATGGATGTTAAAATGTTAAATTGTTTGACTTAAATGCCAAAATAGTTTCATTTTCATTTTATTCCTTTTTATTTTCAAAACAATATTATTGTACACAGCGTGCAATAATTGTGAAAACAATAATTCATTAATTTTCCATTGGAACAAACTGAGAAATGATATCATCAGTGTTTATATCATCAGTATTTGGATATGATATTCTGTGTTGTTGAAGTGAGTTAATTTTATTATTGCATTTCCACTAAAAAGAGTGCACCCACAGGAGCCTTTTGTGAGGTTTGTAGGGTGATGTGCTTTGACTGAAAACAGAGCCAAATATGGATTGAAGCTGTGCGAAAACCCAGCGGACACAAACCATCTTATAGCAATCAAGAGCCACATTATAAAATGCATTGAAGGGATTCATCTCAGAGAGACTGTTGTGTGAAATTAGCTTGAGACGGCTGAAACTCTGCCAAGTTCATTTCTATTCGGTGAGCTATGTGTTTAGCAATACAATGAAAAGACACAGTATTTAGAAGAACTGCCTTTGTGGTTTTGTTTGTTTTGTTGCTGTTCCAACAAGCAAACTGACATCCGTGGTTGACTCGTTGGTTTTCTTTTAAAAAAGAAAAAACAGCAAATTCAGGAAAGTATTTTTTTCACCAACTTTAAACCTAAACATTTTCAAAATTGTCTTCATTTTTTTTTTTTTTTCCTGTCAATAGTTGTTCTTGCTAAAGTACCCCATCTTAGAGTAGTATCACTCTCCGTGGTCTGGAACAGTCCTGCTTCTTCAGAGTCAGCTATGTAGGCGGCCATTATTAGCTATTGAAAGGGGGAGCACAATTACGGACGAGTTTGAGTGGAGGTTTTTTGTTCCAACATGCCTGCTACAACCAGGCTGATGCACTCTCATTATTCACTACACTAAAATCGCATTCCGAGGCTCCGTCTTTTGCTCACACAAAGGACAGAGCAAATTATGCGCTAAATAAACAATCGCGAGCAAAAGTTCAGCACATCTTGATGTAGGTGGGCCCTTTACATGTACTCTTACTCCGCAGATTCCAGAGGAGCGATGGACTTGGTTTTCATGGGTCAAACCGGGCTACCCGGAACGACTAGCTCATCTTGATGTCTCGTGCTCTGTTTCTTCAATAGGTCATCAAGAAAACGGCCTTTCAGTTCGTTTTTGCTTCAGCCATGCCTCGCTGCAAGAAATCATAGTCAAAATTAATCATGAAAACAGGACATTGAGGACGTTCTGAGATCGCAGTCTGGCAGAAACTGAGGTCACTGATGTGCGGCGAGAGAATGAGCTGAGATGGAATTAAGAGGAGTGAGAAGTGAACTCTGGACAGCAGCAGTTCAGGCACTCAGAGCCCCGCACTTCCTCTCTGGAGAACTCAACAACCCACCTCCTACGAACCAGTAGCCCAAAGCGAAGGGCTTGACTGGGCTCCGGTTAAACTCGACACCGTGTTGATAAATCGCCCAGCCCTGGAAGGTACGTACAATATGCCATCTGCCAAGCCGCAGCTCAATAAAGATGCCACGTACAGCATATGTTTCCAACCCCTTAAGTCAGCACTCGATGGAAGGTACTTTGGCACAGGCTTGGTGGCAGTCCTGCCATGTAAACTTCCAGCCAGTTTTTGTGTAATTGGACTGAAGGACCCACGCCCCCCGTGCTGAGTTGGCAGGGGATCTTTTGATGGACTGCTACTTTCAGTATGCACCATATGTTTTCCGCTGGACTCCAGGCTGGGTTTTCTGCAGGCCACTCAAGGACAACCGGTGTCCTCCATTGGGGCTTTCCCTCGTATTCCCTGTCCTGTTTCCCTCTGAAATGACACTGTTTTCCCACAATTCGATTCTTGGCTGACTGTCGCTGGTTTTCCCGGTCGTACCATGCCAATCGAGGGCGGGGGAGGCGGAGGGGGAGGAAGGCTTTGGGGAGTTGGAAATATTCCATTGGCTCTGACTTGCAGGACCCCTCAAAAATATTAGAGTCAAAATAGGACCAGTCTACTGTCTCAAACAGGAAGTGGCCCTGAAATCTGTCCCAGAAACAGGAAGTGGAGCCAACTGCCATTCTTAAAATAGGAAATGGTGCTGATGTCTATCCCTGAAACCGGAAGTGGTACTGAATTCTATCCAGGAAGCTGAGAGTGGAGTTGAATGCAATCCCTGAAACAGGAAGTGGTGATTAATTATTGCCAGGAACAGGAAGTGGTGCTGAATTCTTTCTCTGGTTACAGTAAAATGTGCTGATAGCGTGCAGATGGAATTATGCTCACACGGCGACATTTGCAGCACACCCTGACTGTAAGACACACAGGGAAGAGTTCTCCTTCACCAGTGGATTGAACACAGAAAACTGCCCAAAACATAGGCTGCCGGGCTACCTCACGCGGTTTAGGCGCCGCATCGTGGACCAGTAGTGACCGCCACGGCGAGGGTTCAATCCTCGGTCGTACCAACTGGCAGTGGTCGGTAGCTTTTTTTCAGAGCAGCACACAATTGGCTTTGCGCTGCAGGGAAATAAATTGGGATGGGACTGCTGGGTTTGGATATTAGAAACGTAGCTTTGTTCTTTGCTCCAGTGCCTCCTGTTGGCCAGCCGGGCGCTCGTCAGTAGATTCTAAGCTTGCTGATGTTCGGGTATCCTCCGCCCTCCTTCTGAACTTGCAAAGTTTCAACCTATGAGTGTAAAGAAGCACTAGTTGACAGGCGCGTGCTTCAGAGGAGAGCCGCGAACTGTCCCTCTCTCCTGAGTTGGCAACATGAGGTCACATATGAGCAAGCCTTGTACATAGTTCTCGAATTGGGCATTCCAGATTCCGGTGGGATTGGAGATGCCAAATTTATTTAAAAAAAAAAAAAACTGCCCAGAGCTCCGCAGTTCATGTGCCTTAGTTTTACAGGAATTTCTTAGATACCCTCATGCTTGCACGCACACACACACACGCGCGCGCGCATACATGCCCACACACACACACACGCGGGCGCGCGCGCGCACGCACACACACTTTATTCTCCAGACAACCAAAGAGAGGATTTTAATTTCACAGGTTCAGCACTTAAGCATAAAGCAGATAGCCTGGAGGGTGCAATGGGGGTCTTTCTCATTGCTGCTGTTGGCATGGTCAGGGCTAATTCACATAAATAAATAATCCTGCTTCATTCCTTGAAGACTGGGGAAGCTCTCTCTGGGCCTCATATAAGACACAAGACATTGATTCTGATTCTTTTTCTCAAAAATGGATGCCTGTCTGACCTTCACTTAACATAATTGCCATTGCTATTGTCCTGGTGTCAATTAATGCTGATTTGAGATTTAATTTCTCATTGAGTGAAGCAGTTTCCTATAATTCAAGCCATGGATATACAGAGTCAAACACAAATAAAGTTATAGGCTTGGCTTGCTAGATTACATTGCTTCGCATGCTCTAGTTGGCTTTATACTGTGATGCAGTAAATGGGTTTGTTTTATTTTTTTTTTCCAACAGTCGAGTCACTTTAATTCACTGACAGTCTTCGGCCATAAATCAAATTGTGATAATAAGTGACACTCAAATTGCTTTGCTAGGTCTTCAACTTGCTTTTTAGTGTGACACATTTAAAGACCGTCTGACTCTTGGAAGTTTACTCAGTGAAAGGATACACTATACTGAGTGTAATCTGAGTATCAAGTTGGCTACACACCACCCCCAAGTTATAGACGATTCTACCATGATCTTGTTGGATTTATTCTAATCTAATGGTCTGTCGAGTGATGTCTAACCCAATTAAAATGGAAAACGGTTCCTTGCATGTATGCACACAGTGTGTAAGTGCATGTAGTGTGTGCATGTGTGCACGACGGCATCTGTCTGCGTGAGTGTGTCTGTGTGCGCTTGTCTGTTTGTGTGCGTGTGATGTCTGGGGTGTGTTTGTGTGTGCATTTGATGGCACAACACATTAAACAGCATATTAATGCGGTGCACCATAGCACTGTCCCCAGGGAACGGTACACTGCTCGTCTTTCAGGACAAAACCGCTAGCTGGGACATGGCTTGGAGCAGGAATAATTCAAATAAATGCGTGGTTATCCGGGAAGAAACGCCGGTGCTAACTTTGGCGTTTTCTATTTTGAATCCCTCATCATTGTGAAAAATGAATGCCGAACCTAAGAATATTTTGTTCAGCTTTCTCAGGGGCACACTGTTCTGCTGTAGGCCTGATCCAATTGAAGAAGAACACAGGCACAAAGTTTGATTTACTGACTTTGCAGTTTCGCACTGTTTACGCCCGAACGCAGATTTATTTCCACTCTTTGTGCCCAAAGTTTCCTTCTGTGAATTACTGCGGCTAAATCATTCCAATCTGTTCTCATTTAGGCTTTCGGGCTGAAGGAAGCTGTGTGCGGCAATTAGTCTGACGCTTCCTCTCAGGTCTCTACGACGCCGAAATAAACAAGCGAATTTAGCAGTCCCTGGGCACATCATTCACATTAATCCCCAATTCATATAACTGCGTGTTAACAGCATATTAATTATTTGGCAAAGGCGAGTAAAATGTCACTGACAATGATTTGATTTGTCGTCATTCTCTTGTGTGCCATGTCATCCATATTTCTGAGAGCAGATGGTTCAAATTCCGTCCAGACTCAAAAACCACTGTGAAAGCAGTGTTTCCCCGTTTGGCAGAAGTCCATTACACACACTTATGGAATCGGGGGCAAAGCAAGCCTGTCAAATGCAAATGGTAGACAAAATATCAGATAAATGGCCTTATCTTTATAGCACGGAAACCATAATTAAAAATGCATGGTGCTTCTGATTAAGTAGAACATTAATTAGAACATGTATCTGCTCTACAGACGTCTAACCAGCACTTTTCTAAGTTAGGCTCCCAAGTGTGATACCGGATTCTAACAGAGTTTCATAGGGGGCCGATGGTTGGTACTGAATTGCAGGTGTGTTGATCTCACAATTTGCAAAATTATTTCAGGTGCCGAGGAGAACAGTGTCAAGAATGATGACAACATATGCCTAACACCAAAAACCAGCAAGAGCAAAAAAAGAACTGCGACCACAAGTCAAATCTCTCCGACGGGGACAGATGGAAGTTTAAGAGGAATGAAAATCACCAAAGAATTAAATCAAGCCACATCTGCACTGGTCTCAATGAAAACCAATACTTTTTCCACTTCGCAAAGCTGGTATTTATGGCGGTGTCTCCAGTGGTTTTAATATGCCCCATGTATACATGACATGATTACAAACAGTGTGTATCAGAATATTGCACAGGAAAAGTGAATCCATTTTAACAATGCAAGACATGTCATTAACTCCATTTTAAAAAGAAAATGTATTAATATGTTAATCACTCCCAATGCAAACAATATCAAATCACTAGTAAACATTGACTAAACTTTTATGCAATTAATTAAACGAAAGTTAATTTCTATTTTTGGGGATAGAGGAGTGTCCTTGGCTGTTGAATTTGGCACCCCTGCTAATTCTACTAGAGCATGGAAAAGATATTTAGAACAAACACCTCCCAGTGGAAGCTATAAAACCCTTTTTTGAAGGATTCAGTCATTATATTTCACAGTAAAGGACAAAACTAAACATATTGCATATGAAAAACTATGCTAATTCCTGTTGCTCACTTCATTCTTTTGATTAATTGCCTTGATCGACTTTACACAGATGGACTTGCATTATAAACTATAATTCACAGATGCTTACATTTCACAGGGCAATATTCCCTATTAAAATGCCTTGTCATGAAAGATAATGAATAATTTAGAAGAAAAACAAAGCAAGTTTGATATATTCATTCCATAAAATGGGCTGTTTTAAAAAGAAGTTTAAGGGAAATAATATCTTCCTGCTCCAGAATATGCCAGAAATTTTAAACACGTTTTGGGAGGTCATTATTGCTTTGAAGATTCTTCTGTGGATTTTTTTTTTAAATTTGTTTATTTATTTTATTATTATTATGGAAGTGAATTCAGTTCCATTTTTAGCTATCATTCTTGAATTTTATCACTGAATTTCCACAAGGTCTATGACTGAATCCTGCCTATGGCAATGGTAACTGAGTATACCTTGCAGGCATGAGAAAAATGGGCCTTTTTCCATGAGAAGCCAGCCTTATACCAAACGACTTTTTGAAATAATCTCACCGTCTCAGACAACTTTGCCATATCAGACTAAAATTATGAGTTTTGTGCAAGTTAGGGTGAACCCAGTGATCTTGATCGTTTGACGTAAGATGGTCATGAAACTCAGTTTGATTGATTCTTTTTCTCATCTTGACATTTCAATAAAATCAAACGTTCAATATTATCTGAATTCTTTTTGTCTTGGCTCATGCAAATAGTAAAGTTCAACTCGGTGAACACTGACAAAAAGTAACTGGTGCACTCTGCAAGATACCCAGTATTTGAAAAGAAAAAATTGTAGTCAGTGAGTAGAAACTAAAAGACAAACTGTTTTTAGAGGTGAGTGGGTGTCAGACCGTAGTCTTTTGAAAGTCTTCAAGAAAATGATTGGTACATGAAGTACCTTGACTGTGTTCCCTCCCAAATTCTGGAAGAGTGACACCACTGGTCAACTAGGGAACTGCAGCCTATTGGGGGTCCAGTGGTTTAGTCAAGGAAAGATATGTTTATTTTTAAAATGCTGCATTGATTGAAATTAGCTCCTGTGAGTGTTTTTTGAACATTCTAGCATTCCAAACCAATGTTACTCTCATCAGAATCCTCTCACTGTGGCATGGTGGTAATGAAAATAAAACACATTTTCTCTTTGGAAAGTGATGAGGAACATTTTTTGGAAGAAAACACTGTTATATTTGGAAATATAACCCTGAATAGTCGGTCTGTTCAGGATACAAATGGAAGTCATCGCTCCGGCGGGAAGCTTGAGCATGCTTACCAATTTATGAAGGCAAGGAAGTGAAGAAGGGGAAAAAACGACAGAATAATCAATAGCCGCGTTCCGCTAAAGAAAGCCATGAATAATGCTGGCCATCTTTGAGAAAGTGATGCATTATGAAGTGTTCCTGAGATTCTCAGAACGGCTCGAAGCTGAAGGCCTCACAGCAAGAGACGTTCAGCGGCCTTCGTGTACTTTCATGTTTTCCTTTAATTTGCCCCTCCCTCTCAGCTCTGGAGGAGCGAAGCCAAATCCCAGGATGCCCGTCCGCCATTGATCATCGCGGGAGAATATTTGCATGCAGATCAGAGAGCGAACTGACGTCTCGCAGCCTAGATGTCTTTTGTTTGACTTCAGATGTTAGATGTTCTGTTCGGGACTGGGAAATGAAATTCGCATCCACAAGCTTTGGGATGATGTAACTCTCCAGCTTGGTATTAAATGCACTTTGGCAGGAGGACGATCAGTAAAATTAGCTGTAGAGCACTAGAAGTCCATCAAAGGAAGGCGTCCTGCTGGGGAGATCGGATCAAAGCATCGGCAAACACATCCTGTTATTTTTACATATTCAGTCATATCAATTACAGAAGATACCTGTCTTTGCTCAGGTGTTTCCAACAGAAAAAAAATTTAATCAGCTGTGATGCAATTCATGTTACTCTGATACGGTGCTCATTTATACAGCTGTAGTTTGGACTATTGTTTGTAGACTACCAAATTCACACCAGAGGTTTTACTCTTCATTCTGAGTTATATCTTCTGTATCCACTGAAAAATAAATAAAGTGTAAAATTTTCTGCTTGCATATACACATTGTCCTGGCTCATGTGAGTTTGCAAGTATTTATGCATTCTGTCCAAAGACAAAATGACTAATTAATCATGATCTGTATAATAATTAAATACTATATGCTGTTTGTTTATTTAAGATGTGTAAAACCTTTTAAAATACACTAAACAGCCAATGACTGGGGAAAAACAAATACCACAACCAATCACAAGCCACGTTATTGCTTTTGTGTGAGCGAAGGGTCTGAGTAAATTAGGCCATGTCGTGAAAGTATACTCTCACTTATCCTTATAACAACTTGCGTTTTCCCCTCTTTTCCCCGAGGATATTTATTTTTTGTAATGGATGTTAATCCATTATCTGGGGTTGATCAGTTCAGTGGCTTATTGATGTTCAGCTATCACTGTACGCCAATAAGCTTTCAGAGAAGTCCGTTTGGACCACCGAGTCGTCCGGCCCTCGTGTCACAACTCATTGTCTCCGCGGGCGGCTGATCTATATCTCCCTTATTTCCCTGGAGGTGCTCATCGATCGAGTCGAAAAAACCTCGCGATGGACACCAGATTCTGATCCGACGGCCGGGCCCGATCGCACGGACGAGGCTGTTTCGCAGTCTCCTCAATCGAGAGGACTTTTATCTGAGGTAAAGACAAATGGAAATTGCCACGTTCTGGAGTTTAGCCTACAAGCGAAAATAAATAACAAATAAACACCTCAGCAATGCTGTGCTATTAGGCTACAGACCAACCACTGCAATAGTCTTTATCTAAAAGTATCTTATGCTTCTCAATGAGTCAACAGGTAGTCACAGACCCTCAGAATTCAGAAGGCTTAAAAATAAAAAATAAGTAAATAAACAAACAAACACATAAATAAATATATAAATGAAAGCTTAGTGAGATGGCTTCATCATTAAGCAATTGGGGATGAAAGAGAAGAAGGCCTTATTATATTTATTTATTTTTTGTTTTTTTTTCGTTGACATGTCATCTCTAATGGAAGCAGAGACTAGCGCAGGGTCACATGACATCTGCGGTCGGTTTCATTAGCGCACGCCGGAGGGTGTTGTTTCGCGGCTAAGCACCTGCAAACTTACAGGACGATGAAAAGACCGCAACGGCAAGGAAGGGTGGGTGGGTCATCTTTAATGATGCCGCACTCCGCCACGGGTCAGGAGAAACGCCTGCGTGCCGTTTCACAAATGCTTTCTTCTCCGTCCTGCTAGCCCTCTCTAACAGGAAACGAGATGCCTTTTCTGTCAGCTCTCAAGAAAAGTGAACCTGAGTCAATTCCTAACTGCTCATGTTCAGCAGAAATATATCTTTTTTAGGCTAAATTATCGGGTTGTTTTGAGATTTTTTTTTTCTTCCATGGATTTTTAGATGGTCTCAGACTTTGTACTCAGTACGGCTTCAACAAATTGCATGCCTGTAACTACGAACGCTTCTCGGATGGACGCCGAACGCAATTGTTTTAACGATCCGTAGCAATACCCCTGAATGCCGTTCTGTCTGATGAGAACTTTTGTGAAAGAAAAAAGAGTGTTGGTCCTCTTTTCTCCTTCCTGGCCTTTCTGCCTCGACGGGTCGACGAAAAAATGTTTCTAAACTGCATTAGCGTACTGTGCCAGGTCTCCATTTTGGCCCTAAGCACTGAGTCACTGAGTCTTTGACATGAAGCGCAGGTTTGCAACTGATACGTTCCCCGCGCGTAGCAAGCTTGCGATTCGCCACCTTTAAAGGAGACAGAATTATGAGAGAGCTATTTCAAAAAGCCCACAAAGCGTGCTCCTCCACCGAGACAAACCGTAGAGCGCTAAATACCATCTGCACTTTTACCAGGGATGCCGCGAGGGAAATTTTAACCCTTTTTGAAGTGCGCATCTGAAGTTCCATCAAAGACCCCTTTCAGGGGGTTACATGCAGTATTAAAAGGATTTTCATTTTAATGCAAATGAACAGCGGAATAAAAAAGTAAAAGCCTCGGGCCTGTCATTTTAATGTGGAATTAGGCTTTCCTACCCCTCCATCTTTCTTCCAAATTTTTCCTTTTTTAACCTTGTTGCAGTGGCAGATACATTTCATATACACCCACCTCTCTAATTAAAGCTATGTAAGTATATACTGTATGTGTACTTCTCACTGATATTGCTTCCTTTATTGTTGAGAACAAATGTTTGACTGGTTGTTTGTGAGCGTATGCATGTGTACTGTGTTTCTGTATTTGTGTGGGTGTGTCTGTGTATGTGTGTGTGTGTCTCTGTGCACACTCAAGTGTGTTAGAATACATCTTCCTCTTTCACACCTCATAAATATCTCATGACCCTGAGCTGGGAGAGAAAGCACTAATTAACCCCGCGTAAGTCAGAAAAACACATCCTCGTCTGCAAAACGGAAGTATTAATTTGCCATTAGAATTCCATTGTTCTAATTCTTGTCTCCGTTATCTGATTCGTTCACACTGTTGGTGGGTAAATTAAGTGTATGTTCTGTCTTTTGTTCGTTTGTTTTCATTTGTTGATTTGATTTCTGACAGACTGCATTGTCAGGGTTAAAGAGACGGACTTCTTTGTTATTTTAGTCCCAATGTGCTCCTGTTCCTGACAGCATCAAGCTCTGTGGCTGAGCACCGACTCCATACCATGGGTTGAGAGAGAGATTGAGGAATAGATTGAGAGAAAGAGTGACGATGAGGCTGGGGGGAGATAGATATTGAGAACTGATTGTTCATTATACCCTCAGCTCAGTTCACGGTATTACTTAGTAGGACAGTGTCCCACACAGTGGGGCTTGTTGAGGCAGCAAGAATGAATGTTTTCGTTGCCATGAACATCTGACATCCTCGTGAGCTGTAGAAAAAAAATGTGGTCCAGGCGAATATCAGATCAGAAAAGATCGAAGAGCCTGTGGCGTGTCTTTATAATAACCAGTGGCTGTTAGTGTTTATTAGTGCTTATACCCCCCACTTCAAAGACAACACTGCTGCTCGTTCACATTAACCCTTCACAGAGTAGAAAGATGTTCTGGAACGTTTTTGCTTAAACTTCCAATCAAGTGTTTCTGAACTTCATTGCAGTTTACAAGCGAAAATTGTGACCTCAGCATAAGAATGTTTACCTCTGGAAATTCTTGTCGCACAATTGCTGTCTCACAGCGTGGAGGGTTAATGCGTACCCAGTCAGCCTTGTGGTTCTACACCTGATGTTACCGTGGCAACAGCTGAGCACGGTAACTGTTGTAAATTCACAAAGCTGACAGAGTCAGTAGCCCCCCCCCCTTTGAAACACACCACAGAGGTAAACTAACTCCTGGAGACAAGTCAGACCTTCCCAAAAAAAACACCACTCCTGAAAGGCCTAACAAGCTTCTCGGCATCCCTGCACTGCCTGCTCGTGGGCTTGTCGCGTTTGATTGATCGTTTTTGACTTGAGCTACTTTCTGTCAGCCTTATGAAAACAGAGAACAGTGAAGAGGAAGGGGAGTTAGTGAGTTCTCTAAACTCTAAACACTGCACTGCTTCACAGATCGTGGCTAGATTTTACCCAGGATGCATCGGTACAGCTATGAGTTGTTGTTTATTCAGGTCTTTTTGCCTATCTAACACATTTCTCAATATGTTTTAAGTGCAATTAAAAAAACTGCATGTTCAATAAAACATAATTGTATGTTACTTTTTTGTGCACGAAAGCTCCATTTTTACACCATTATGAAACATTTCACATTTTGAAGCACTAATTAATGAAAAAAAAAAACTTGGAAAACAAAACAGACTTGGATATACAAACGCTCTCCACGCAGTCAGTATATTAATATGATAAACGTACTGAGGACCCAACAGGTAGCGCAACGCGCTCTGGTGTTGTTTTTACCAGAAACTTATTACATTCATCTCACACTTCATTTTCTTGAGCTCACCTAGCTTTAGTTTTAATCTGTCTGAGGACAAGGGCCTGAGCTATGCACAGCTGTCTTGCACAACGCACAAAAAACAAGCCCATTTAACTTGTTTGTGTAGAAACAGGCCCGGCGCTGGAACAGGGAATTGGGGGGGCACAGACACGTCCCTTTATGACAAGAATTAGTCCTGGCAAGTTCTCAATCATTTTCCTTTATTGACGCATTTTCCAATCATCGTAATTGGCATCTGAAGACACGGTTTCTCTCCATATGCGATTTAACAGCGATGAAATCATGGGCTAAATTCAGTACAGTGCCGGAATCAGAACGGAGAATTGGGTGCACAAAACATCCATTTAAAACAGTTATTAGCCCTGACCTGTTCTCAGTCATTTTCATGATTAACAAAAGGTTCACTCCGAGAGCTCTCCACACTTAACAGGTGCTGCTTGTTCTCCCCGATTAGGTAAGACGACAATCATTCATCTGGATGCGTATTTGCTGTATTTAAATCAACGTTATTCAAAATTGCATACCTGCGCAAATAGCTTGAGCCGCATGCTTTTATAGCCTATTTAACTGCCGAGTGCCACTTTTTTTTTATCAAACCACACAATACCAAGAGTGAAAGGCGATATTTCATTGGAATGCGGACCAGTTCAATCAACGCAAAGCATTGGCCTATTAATAAGGAAATTATTTTTTTTGTACTGAATTTAGCCCATGATTTCATCACTGTTAGATCGCATATTAAGAGAAACCCTGTCTTCAGGTGCCAATTACGATAATTGGAAAACACGTCAATAAAGGAAAATGATTGAGAACTTGCCAGGGCAAATTCTTGTCATAAAGGGATGTGTCTGTGCCCCCCCCAATTCCCTGCTCTAGCGCCGGTCCTGTGTAGAAATGCTGAGCATGCAGAAACCGAAGACAACAAAAACTATTTGTGTACTAGTGAGTAAATGGAACAACTCATATCCCGATTAGAAGGCAAGTGTGCATGATTTTGCCTTCTCTAGATTAGATGGATGTGAGATTTCATAGACATGAGCCAGTAACATTGAATTTATCTTTATCATCATTGCATTATGCTCATTTGCTAAAATAAATAAATAAATAACGATAATACTCAACTATTGAGGCTGTATTTTGCCAGTTATAGGCCTATCAATGTTGGTATCAAACACCATTCACTTGTACCTGCAATCGAGTTAGAGTCCCCAGTTAGCTTAGCATGTAGGTATTTGGATTGTGGATGGAAAACAGACTACCAGAAGGAAACCCACGTGAACACAGGGATAGCTAGCAAACTGCACACAGAAAGACCCCAGGCTAGAATAGAACCATCTACCTTCTCACAGTGAGGCAGCAGTGCTACCCACTCCTACCAACAACTGGAATAGAGTGCCCTAATTCTGCCCATGACTGAGTGCACATGCCCCTAATTTCACCCACCCCTACAAATATTGCAGAAACAAATGTAACTATGGCATGTGCAACATTATGGGTGGGTGGAATTAGGGTATGGGAAAGATTATGGCATTTTATAGTGTGCAAAGATGACATTATATGGATTCGCCACATCTCCAGCCTTATAAAGGCTTCCAACTCTTTGTTTTATCCACGTTTCCTGTGAGTGGGCGGCCCAAGCCTGCACTGAGCGGATTTGTTCCTTAATGACATCTGCTAGATATGTTTATTATTGTTCCATTATATGTGGCTTATATAAGGATGATCCATAATGGGACTCAGTCGGTGAAAAACGCCCTATTACCTCTCGGCAGTTTATCTTCATTTTTGTCCGTAACGTTCACGCCAAAAAAAAAAGGTTGTTTTGCGGCTCCGGCTGCCCGGTAAACACATAAAGCAATACATCACACTCGTGCATATAGCCAGACATGTCACAACACACACACCAACATATCAGGAATGTTCCGGAAAGAAGAGTAATTTGTGTTGAGGGAGAGGCTTTCTCACCGAGCCTATTGATAGTGGTGCTCAGAATAACGGCCCTTTTCTTTTCTTTTCTTTTCTTTTCTTGCGGCAACGGATGAATCCGGAAGGTGCGCTACACAGGTAATGAGGTAAAGGCCGTTAAAACCGCGAACATGTCTGAATCTGTTTGGGAGTTAATTTGATTCGGTTATAAGGAGTACGGGCGCAAAATCTCGGCTGCTCTCACATTTGTGTAATGACATCGCGTGGGTGGGTGTAAGGAGCCATAATGGAGGGTCAGCCATCTCCGCAGCGATATAGCACGGCGCTGTGAATTTCTGTGTTTAACAGAACACATAGCAATTTGATCAAATAAAAGGCAGGTTTTTGAATTTCCTATCTGTTACAGCTCACAGTGTGCCTGATAGTAATGTTCAACAGCTGAGTGAATATTAATTTCTCAGTCTCTGGAATCAAACTATCAAACCAACTCCATTAAAATCTCACTGAAACATGACTTGCGGCCATCAAATCATCTACTCTTGTCCTCATAATCAGAAAACATTAGATTTTTTTTTTCCATTTAGTACTGCTAATGATTCTTTTTTACTCTTTTATATATATATATTTGGAAACCAACTCAAGCATGGATGTGAAAATCAACCATTTATATCTGCATTTTCCTCTCTTGACTCTTAATGTGGGAATAATTCATTCATTCACTACTTTTTTTTATTTCTTTCGTTCATCAACACATACATGGTGTCCAATTTAAGATAATTAAATCTGGTGTGCGTTTCCCAAAAGCGAAGCTGCTAAGTAAGTCAGCAACTTACATAGTTTGTCCTTTCACAGTCAGTGGTTCCAACTATGTGAGTTAGCATCTGTGGTTGTGGGCAACGCACCCCTGGCAGTCAAATCCAAAATCAAACATACTGGTTTTCTTTTATTTCCAGGTAATTAATGAACTACTAAAAATTCTGATTGGCTCCACTTTTGTCTCCCAGATAAAGGGATTCAGAGTAAGTGGAGGACCAGCAGCTCTTGGCCCCGAAAGACTGATTTGACAATCCTTGCCCTGATTATGTGTGCTGTTATCGTCAAACGGGTCAGACAGAAGGGTCACTGCGCAGCACTCCTGGGGCAGTTACGTGCTCCAATGCCCTAGCTCCTCATGGACTCCCCACTGCATGACATTACATTACCCAAAGAGGCTTACAGTTGATTAGACTAACATTCTACCATTCATTCCAGCCAATTCTGCATTTTGATTGGTTAACACCAGGTATCTATTCACCGGTAAACTACCTCGCATTGGGTCAAGACCTCACGCTGCGTGAAGAGCTCTCGCTTGATTATCGAGCCGCTTCAATAGAAAACGTAGGCTATTAATTTCCGTGTCCAAAAAAGGCGACCGCTATGGCGTCTGACATTCACACTTCAAACTTTGACTTCGCGCTTTCTTCGTCAGACAACCTCCAAACTCCCCCCAGTGGTTGATCCCAACTTTGCTATAAAATATATTTTCGTAGGGGTGTTGACAAGAGTCATGGTAGAATGGAGATTAACCTACCGTTTTTCGTATTTATTTATTACTCAGTAGGCTAGATAGATAGAAACCTCGCGCTTCAAATGAAATTTTCAAGTATCTATCCTACGATAAATACTTTGCGTTTGAAAAAAACTGTAGGTTTATCTCCTAAGTAGACTACTGGAAGAATATAAATGGGGGCAGTGTGGAGTGTAACGGATTTACGCCATTCATTTCCAATGGGATTGAGGTGAAGACAGGCTGTATGGGTTCATAGGATTGCAAACTGGGGAAACACTGTCAGAAAAATGAATTAATAAATAAATAAACAAAAAAACAAATAAATAAATCTGAACTTTATTCACGAGGAGTGATTCTGGCAGGCCTCCACTAGGCAGTATCCAATCATATCTTTCTCTGTAAAACGGCAAGCTTTCTCTCAATAAACATCAGTTTAAAACAAAATGGATGACAGTTGGACAAGTTGGTGATGAAATATCGTCTCCTTTACAACAAAGTTCACATGACCTTATTGTTCAAGCCTACCCCGACTTTCTGCGATCTTTGATGTACCTTTTCTGCCATATTTGTGTATTTATTTTCATTTCAATTATTTGTGTTCTTACTTCTGTGATTTTGGTCACCCCTGTGCCAGATCTTTCCAGGGATCATCAGCCTTTAGTGTAACCTGCTGGAGTGACTCAGGGTGAGTTAATCCTGACAGCACTGATTGGTTTCTGCAGCACTGGGATATTTAGACTCTGTACACCCAGCTCGCTCATTTTAATAATTTGACCTGAGTGATTTATTTTCCTCTGAAATGTCTTGAGTTAACAGCTGTCTCCGCTCAGCATTGCCTTCCCTTCAGTTCCTTTGTGGAGTAAACGTTATGGCAGTATTTTGATTCAATCTGTCAGCATATGTTTCTTCTTTCCGTTACCCTTCAATTTCACACTTGAATCCGAGTGCTTAAAAATGGATCAAAAAATACAACTATAAATAGTGACGGTGGCTTTTCATAAGTAACGGAATATTTCGACCAGAAGTTGCATATTTCAAAAGTCAGTAATAACAGAAAGAACTAGTCATGAATTACTAAGAAAATATTTTTTTTTCTCACATCCAAGAGAAAATTTGATGTGGGTCACATCAGTTTCTGCAGCCTATTAAGGGTATAAATGGCTGGGTAATTTCAATGACTTAGACAAATAAATTAATAATTAATAAGTTAATATTTTCCAAAGTAAAATAAAAACAGCAGCAGTCACAACTGCCTGTCTTAGAGATCTCCAGTAGCAATTTAGTTGCATTTCTGAGAATAATAATAATAATAATAATAATAATAATAAAAGGTCAGATTTAGTTGACGCCATTCATGTAGTTCTGAGCAAACAAATCACTATTACGATAATTTTCATTTGTTTCTTTTGAAATTATAATTATGAACTTATTTAATATTAACATAGCAGATTTGCGCTGTAAACAGCAGCTTAACCCATTATGCAGGTCATGTGAGGTAATTATGCCTCAGCCATCTTTCAAGGAGGATCAGTCTCTCAGGATGACTGCCTTACCCTTAGGTTTACCTGCTATAGCTTACTTTGAAGGACTTGGAGGGAAGAAGAGAATGTGATGAGATGAGGAGGGGGTCATATATGTTTTAGGACTGGGGTGCATCCTCAAACTCAACCTTCGACAGACATATAGGTAAATAAAGTCTGTTCCAGGCCAGTTGTGGCTCATAAAGCCAGATTCTACAGCATGAAGTGACTTGGAGTATTGCTTTCCCCCCTGGATGGGATGCTAGTCCGTCGTGTATTACCCCCCCAGAAGCATTTATACACCTGGGTGGACTGGAGCATTGTGGGAGTGAAGTGTTTTACCCAAGAACACACCGTGAAAGCCATGGCAAGGATTTGCACTCAGGACCTTTTTGGTCCCAAGTCTACACTGCATCACCACTTCTCTTAGTTCAGTAGAAGAAAATACCATTGTTAAGCATGAGGAGACTAGAGGACGAGAACAACAGTGAACCAGAGTTGATTGCACGTGGCTGAATTCTCTTCTTCCCAACTTTGCTCTAAACCACTTGGCACGTACGAACCACTGTGTTCACTATTTTCATCGTATTCCGAGTCTGCATTGGAAAAAAAACTCATCTGTATCTTTCTCTGATATGTATGCACGAGGAAAACTCGCCATTTTGACATTCAAAGCAACTGGGGCTTTCTGGGAAACGAGTGGATGCTCCTTGTCAGCAGTCTTTGAGGTACTGGCCAGACTGATCTCTTTGTATCACTTCGCTTGGAAACAACAAAGGCAAACTCATCTCTTGAAACCAGTCAGTTTAAAACGTAGGCCTGAGTGATGCAGTTTTTTTTTTTATTTTATGATATCCTGTAATGATTTTCATCACGTTTTACGATCCTGACAGCGTAAAGTCAAGTAATAGCTAGACCAGGCGTCACTGCAAATAAAGAATTCTGTTATCCGCATGTATAACCCAATGTCATTGCTTATTCATCTAATGCACAATAGTAATGGACTGCAAATATGGAGTAAAATCAATAAATTTGCTATTGAAAACTTGACACAGTGACAAGATTACTTTGACACAGCACTGGAAGAGAAAACTGAATATAGAACGGCATTTTGGGAGAAGGGTTTTGGGCAGAGAAAGAATTCATTTTTTTTGCCAGCATAATATAGTAAAAACTCTGCAGAAGATGGTGTCCTTGAGGCTTAGATAAAAAAAGAGCAAGATAAATCAGTCCACATTACATCAGCGTATCCTCTCAAACTCCTGGCCCCTTGATGGTCTATCTGCGGCGCAGGACAGAAAAAAAAAAAAAAAAAAAACACACACACTGTCCCAGTGTGTCCTTTGGCGTCATTATTTGATGCTTGCTAAATGGGATTAGGGAAAGGGAATCATAATTTAATGACTTTGTTGCATTGATCCCATATTGGGATTGGAGAAAGGGAAACAATTGATCTGATATTGTGATGGAGGGGTGATATATTTTTGTAGCGGAAGTGTCTGGGGTGTTCAGTGGTGTAGTGGTGTTGCCTTACAGTCAGGAGGTTTTGGGATTGATCCCTGGTGATTGATTGTTTTGTCATCTCTGTCAGCTTTGTATTGAACCTTACAGTGATACCTACGGCATCCGAAGGTGACGCAAAAGGTCTACTTTACTGTGACCTGGTAACACTGAGGGAACCTGACCAGGATATATCATGCTATCTCTATATTAATTCTCAGTTTGCCTGGCCTTGGCGTATCTCCTCCCAAACCGCCCTACGGATCCCTGCGCCCTCTGGCAAATGCGTTCCAGAAGAGCCTGCCTCTGTCTTCCACCATGTGGGATCCAACCAATTCACCCGTTACTGAAATTACGGTCATATTATCCATTTTTGCCTTTCGTTACCATGACGACGGATGACGTCACAATTTGTTAGGATTATTGGTCACAATCAACCCCCTGTCAAGCACAGGTATGGCTGGTATTGGTCGCATTTTAGAACTAGCACTTTGATGATTGGGAGGTATTCATTGATTTATCCCCATATGTTGGTTTTAGGGGGGTGCTCATCTAAATTTGGCCATAATTTTTCTATGAATGATTCAGTTTATGTACTGGGGAGGGTTTGATGAAAAGTTGTCCCTTGGAGAAATGGAGACTTGTACATACATTTAGACTTGTATGATAACTCTCCAAAATGATAACTGCATTTATACATTTTTTCAAACATTCTTGTGAACATCAATATCTACTTTTCAGTTCACAAAGTGCTTTCTGATAATGTTTTTTAAATAAATGCAGCAACAACTGATAGTCTGTTCAGGTATCTTTATTGGGACTCGTAAATATTCAGAAAAGTATCATGGTACTTTGCATGACCACAGTTTTGGCCTGCGCGCCTAAATTTTGGCCTGCGCGCCCAACTTTTTCAGGTTGGGAGCGCATGCGCTCCTAGGTCCAAAAGTTAGTCTGGAGGGTTGATCTATATATCATGTTTTGGGACTGAGAGCAGCGTCGTTTTGGAAATGGTGTTTTCACTAGTAAGAGAGATATTTCCTCTTTACAGGTGAGAAATATCACCATAAAGTTACATTATTTATTTTGCAAACTCATTCATCATCTGTGGTGTTTTGAATGATATCCCCGGTCCACATTAATGTTAATGCAGTCCACGGTCCCAAGCTAGAGTCTGCATTGCTGGCAGGCGTGGATCGGGAAGGTCATCGTAAGCATGGTGAAGAGCCACTGTTTGTAGCTGGCAAACAACCTCATGAACTTAAATTATTGAAATTCAACTATGCAACATACCGGGAACCAGAGGTAAAGAAGTTCTGGGAATAATTTACGGCAATGATAGTGTTGCTGTTAAGCTGACTTAGTAAGTAAGGCTGTCAGGTTCATGAATTTATTTCCTGCTTAAAGCAGGAATGCTGTATCATTGCTCTTCTGAAAACTCCCATTGCTTGCATTTGTTAATAAATTACACTGAATTAATTTTGGAACAAGAGGGGCCTTGCACAATTTTTAATTGACCTCAATTTTTAGTGACCTTGACTTTAAGAGCCAATTTTTTAGAGATTCAGGCAAAATCAGGCACTTTGAATTGTTGACCCCCTGGATTTGGCTGATTTTTTTATTTTTGAGATGGATATAGTTCCCAAACCTCAAAACCCAAACCGTTCCTCTGTCAACTCCTTCTGTCCCGAGCTACAGAACCCCTTTCCCTTTTTGACCAATTTAACAAAATTGCAAGTTCCCACCTCTATAATTCTGAACTTCAATGGTGTCCCAGCTCAAAGTTTATTCAAAGTGGGTCTACAGGGGAAGCAGATTACCAGAATGTACAACCCCAATTTCAAAATAGTTGGGACGAAGTGTAAATTGTGAATAAAATCAAAATGCAATGACTTTCAGATCACATGAGCCAATATGTTATTTACAATGGAACATAGATAACATTTCAAATGTTGAGACTGAGACATTTTACATTTTTATCCACAAAATGAGCTTATTTCAAATTTTCTGGCTGCAACAGGTCTCAAAAAAGTTGGGACACAGGCAAAAGAGAACTGAAAAAGCAATTAATATACATGAGAATGAGCTAAAAAAAATATAGTTAGTAATTAAGTTAACTGGCATCAGGTGTGTAACATGATTGGCTATAAAAGGGATTTCTTAGAGAGGCTGAGTCTCTCAGAAGTAAAGATGGCCAGAGGCTCTCCAACCTGTGAAGGCTTGCATTAAAAAATTGTGGAATACTTTAAAAACAATGTTCCTCAACATCAAATTGCAAAGGCTTTGAAGGTCTCATCATCGACAGTGCATAACATCATCAAAAGATTCAGAGAAACTGGAAAAATCTCTGTGCGTAAGGGACAAGGCCGAAGACCTTTACTGGATGCCCGTGATCTTCGGGCCCTCAGACGCCACTGCATCACTCACTGGCATGATTCTGTCATTGACATTACTAAATGGGCCCAGGAATACTTCAAGAAACCACTGTCTGTAAACACAGTCCACTGTGCCATCCACAGATGCCACCTAAAACTCAATCATGCAAAAAGGAAGCCATTGTTGAGCATGATCCATAAGTGCCGCCATGTTCTGTGGGCCAAGGCTCATTTAAAATGGACTGTAGCAGAGTGGCAAAGTGGTCAGACGAGTCCAAATTTGACATTCTTGTTGGAAATCATGGGCGTCGTGTCCTCCGGGCTAAAGAGGAGAAAGACCACCCCTCCTGTTATCAGCGTTCAGTTCAAAAGCCAGCATCTCTGATGGTATTGGGGTGCATTACTGCATATGGTGTGGGACACTTGCATGTTTTAAAAAGCACCACGAATGCTGAAAGGTATATAAAGGTTTTAGAGCAACATATGCTCCTCTCCAGACGACATCTATTCCAGGGAAGGCCTTGTGTATCTCAGCAGGACAATGCAAAACCACATACTGCAGCTATTACAACAGCATGGATTTGTAGTAGAAGAGTCCGTGTGCTGAACTGGCCTGCCTGCAGTCCTGATCTTTCACTGATTGAGAACATTCGGCGAATAATTAAACAAAAAGTCTGTCAAAGGAGACCCAAAACTCTCCAGCAGCTGGAAGCCTGTATTAAACAAGAGTGGGATTGAATTCCAATGGCTAAACTCAAGAAGCTTGTGTCCTCAATGCCCAGACGCCTCCACTCTGTGTTAAAAAGAAGAGGGGATGATACACCATGGTAAACAGGCCCTGGTCCCAACTTTTTTGAGACCTGTAGCAGCCATCAAATTTGAAATGAGCTCATTTTGTGGATAAAATTGTAAAAATTTCTCAGTTTCAACATTTGCTATGTTGTCTCTGTTCTATGGTGAATAGAATAAAATATATAGAATAGAATAGAATAAAATACTGGCTGGTGTGATTTGAAAGTCATTGTGTTTTAATTTCATTCACAATTTACACTTTGTCCCAACTGTTTTAGAATTGGGGTTGTAGTTATCCACCTGGGGCACCCTTGAAGTTGGTCCAAACCATTTTTTTTTTCTCTTAAGTTGTCATGGATTTTCTCTCAACTTCAGAGGTATCCCAGTTGCCTTTTTGCAGGAGTCTTTAAGTTGGAAGGACCTTAATTCAAATCTACTATTACTTTTGCGGGACAACCTTGAAGTTTGGAGAAAAAAGGGCCTAAAAAGGGTCTCGGACCAAAAAAAGGGTCATTTTGGGACCCTATTTCTCAAAACTTCAAAGAGGTACCCCGATGCTGCTAATTACACATGAAAGCCATTGACATATGTATTACAATAATACAACAAATCAGCTGGAATCTTGTCTCATTTGCCACTGCCTCTATTGTTGGGACAGCTCCAGATTTAAGCTCTCAAACAAAACCAAAGGAAGCACAAGTAGGTGTATGAAGCTGAGAAGCATACAGTCCTGCTTGATCTCCTGCAGTGATGGAAAAGAGGACTTCTGAATTATGGCAGAACATTTTCTTTTCACCCATTTGTCACTGTCGTGATATAAGCTTACTGTTATTCTGATCTCATCTCTCATATCTGTGCTTTATGAGCCTGGCCATGAAAAGGCGGCAAGTACAACTGAATCAACATATTCCTGACTGCACATGTATGCATATATGCAACATGTCACATCAAGTACTACGTTCATATTTTTTAAGGATTAGTGCTGCTACCTAGATGCTATTTTTAGTCGAGCCCCAGTAGGGTTTTGCAAGACTATTGTAATCACCTTGTGAGTCTGTCTGTCTGTCTGTCTGTGTATGTGTGTTTCCGAGCAGATATCTCCACAACCACTTTATCGATTTCAATCATCTTTCACATGTAAACACCTTGGGCTGACCTCGCGGCATGACATAAATTTCGGGCTGTTGGGCGAGACTATGAATTCTCTGAATGCTTGTTAGAATTTTGGTTTTTTTAATTATAAGTCAATGAGATAAGATCCCTGCTGTTTTGTTGTTTATTCGTAATAAATGGGTCCATGACTTTCATGTGTAATTATCTGCATTTGGCTACCTCTTTGAAGTTTTGAGTAAAAAGGTTCCCAAAATGACCCCTTTTTTGGTCCAAGACCCTTTTTGGCCCTTTTTTCTCCTAACTTCAAGGTTGTCCCACAAAAGTAACAGTAGATTTGAATTAAGGTCCTTCCATCAAAAAGATTCCTGCAAAAAGGCGACTGAGATACCTTTGAAGTTGAGAGAAAATCCGCGACAAACTTAAGAAAAAAAAATGGTTTGGAGCATTTTGAGCCCCCCCTATTGACAAACTTCAATGGTGCCCCAGGTGGATAACTACATTCTAGTAATCTGCCCCGCCCCAATAGTCCCACTTTCAATGGACTTTTAGCTGGGACACCACTGAAGTTCAGAATTTGAGAGGTGGGATCTTGCAATTTTGTTAAATGGGCCAAAAAGGGCCAAAAAAGGGGTCGCTGTAGAACGGTTTGGGTTTTGAGGTCTGGGTACTCTACCCATCTCAGAAATAAAATATCAGCCAAATCTATGGGGGTCAACAATTCTGACTGCCTGAACTTCTCAAAAATTGGCGCTTACCCCAGACAGGTTTAAAATTTAATCAGGTGATCCTTGGATCGTTGCACACTTTTTCTAAAAAATTCTATCAGATTGTTTTTGTGCTAATCTGCTGACACAGCTAGACAGGGAGAGCAATAGACAAACAAATGCCACTAAAAACAATAGTGAGCAGGGTAATTACTATGTGAAACCATTGTCACGCTACGGGGTAAATTAATGGAAACAAATCAATGTATTTCCACCATTATGTGTTGTACCATCAGCAGAAACCTCTCAGACAGAACGAAATAATGTGCTCTCACCGTAACAAACAGATGGCTACCTGCTTAGCGGCTAATGCTTGCTCCATTTGAATGTATTTATTTTGTCTGTTCGAGTCGGCCCTGAGTAAAAAGCGGTTTACGGCCTTGGACTGCGAAACAAAACATTTCCAGATGGACGCTGAAAACTGAGAGTGCTGCCAGGCAATGGGTTCTTATAAAAGCTGCACATTACCCGCACGGTGTGCTGCTGCCTCGCATCTATCATCTGCGGCACAAAATGGAAGCATTCAGCCAGGCTGTGTCCATTGTCCTACCTGATCTATGAGCTAACCTGAGCTAAGTATTTCATAAGGTGAGCAGAGAAACTTTCAAAGCAAAAACTGAAGTTGAAAGGATGCAAGTGCAGTTCCATTAAGGAGATGAACTAAACTAAAATAGCTCAAGACGTGAGCATGAACTGATCTTACGCCGTTTAATCATTCCAGTTTCGCGTGAAGCGATTTAATCATTATTCCCAGTTTTCGGGCTAGTAAGTATGGATATTGATATTATCATTTGAGGGGAGAACACAACTTCAGCACTGACCGTTTGCACATCCCACTTGGCGGATCTTTACATGCTGTTTGCGTTTTCGTGAGTGTTTCTGATTATGTTAGCACTTTGCATCACCTGTACTCTGCTCACCACAGCACACATTTCTCCGGCGCTCTGCAGTGAATGCTTAGGTATTTAGCATAAGCACGTTTGTTTTTTATTTATTTTTTATTTATTTTTTTTTTCCCTCAAATAGTACTGAAGGTTTAATGCTGTAGTCACTGGCTGCTCTGCTGGCTGCCTCATTCTGTTGTGATTCTTTGAAGAGTGGGGTTTTATTTATTTATTTACCTACTTACTTCAAAATTTTAAGTCAGTGTTCCAGAATTTATTGGCTTCCAGTCAAGAATGGCTGTTACATCTCTGTTTGACAAATGGTAAACATTCTAATCACACACAGTGAAAGTCAAAAAGTTCAGACACACCCACATTTTTCTAAAAATTGGCCTTTTTTGTCCAATTGGTCCCAAACCCATTCGACTTTAATTCTATTTTTGGAAAATGGAAGGATTTTGTTCATCTGTTAACTTTGATTCTTTCAGAATTCAATGAAAAAAAAAAAAGCCTCTAAAAATCCCAAGATTTCGGACATAATTCAGAGAAGTAAATTATTGTTTTTTACCTTCTATTTCCCTCTTACCATGTGCCATTTGAGATTATTTACGGATGTTAAACTACTTCATTCTCACTGTAACAGACTACTACTATTTGACACTGATGAAGTGTGTCAAAAATTTGACTGGCTCTGTATTTCTGAGCTCACACAATAGGTTTAAAGCTATTCCCATGTCTGCACAGTCCTAAACTAAATACAAATACAAGCTGCACTAATGCTGATGCCAATAAGCCGTGACACATGATTTTTACTAGGAGCGACTCGGGTGTATTTGTAATCTGAAACATCTCAGCACTCTGCGGTGACCCCTGCTGGTTGTTTGGGTATTAGCGGTGTGCAGGGTGAAGCTGCTTAATTTTCTGACTTGAGGCTTGTAGGTGGCTGTGCAAAAATAATGGATTGCTTTCTGTCCTTAGTTCTGAAATGTAATGAGTAAATGTTTGCCTACTACAAAGATGGACAAAGCCCGGTCCTGTTGGATCACACTGTCTCCAGGCTTTTGTGGTCTGCTTTAATCAGTGGCTAATTAATGCCCTGCGAACAAGGTGTGAGGCCTCATTAGCCAATCAGTGACATAAATTAATCCATTGAAGAAATGCAACAGGCACTGGTTTGCTCCTGCAGGACCATAGTTGATTGCCCGTGGTCCACACTTTCTCGGATGGGCTGTTTGGATTGCAGTCAGGGTACAGCCTGTGCTTAATTTGCATCATTCTGGGACTGACAGACTTAAGTATTGCCCTTTGACTAATAGTGAAAAGGATGAATAGTTATCTACAATCATTATATTTCTTGTACCACCCAACCAAGTGTTTTAAGTCTTAATACAAGATTAACTTGCTTGGTAAGATGTAAATGTTTCAATGTTTTCTGGGGACATTCCATTGACTTACATTCATTCCCTAACCCCTCAGCCTGACCTTAACCATAAACACTACATGCCTAGCCCAAACCATAACCATAGCCCCTGACCCTAAAGTAGCTTAGATACCTTGTGGGAACCAAACAACGTCCCCAAAAGGATGAATACATGGGGTATTCAATCAATAGTGGGGACATTTGGTCCCTGCAAGAGGTAGGAATACCCACCCACACATGAACACATACTTTTAGACACACGCACTCCCAGTCTGTGATTTCATTCTAGGGCACCATCATCTATGGTTTTCGAGATTGCTAACCCTGGTCACCCTCCTTCCGGACTATTCCGTTTTTTTTTGGTTCCCCTTTTCATCACTGATTGTGGCTGTTTTCGATTGACCCTTTCATCATAAAGGAATGGCTTGAAGAAATGTGTCGGTTGGTGTTTAGAAAAAAAAAATCATCATCATGGATAGTCGAGCAGGTCGTGACCCCTGGGTAGTGTCAGTGTCATGCTCCTCAGACCAGTGAACAGAATAATTGTGCTCTGCAGATAAGCGAATCAACTCTATTAAAGATAGTCAACGAAAAAAAAAAGCCTTTGAATGAGGTGATGCGCACTCTGTAATGTCTCGGTCTCAGGACTCAAACTCCAACAGGAGCAATGTTTCGCACAATTTATTATGGTGAATATCAGGGTCAGACAGTTCGAGTTAAAATCAGAGGTGTAATTGCCACACCAAATCATTAGGCAGAGACAGTGCCATAATACAGGCGGAGGATCAGGAACCAGCTGGTCAGAATGCAGTTCAGGAACACAGACAAAGTCATAGCCGATGAACAATCCAAGGTCAAAGCAAAAAGTAAATGGACTCAGGGGTTATCCAAACTTAAAAACAGTAAACAAAGAAGGTGGAAGTACAAGAATCAGAACTCGGACTAAGGCTCGTAAGTAGCGGGTGAACTGAGACAAACTAGCAATCGGATATTGCAAACTGAGAGGTTAAATACACCGGAAAGTGAACACTGGAACACAAGACAGCTAGGAATGCGAGATGCAGAGATCAGAGAGGGGCGTGACCACAAACAAGGAAACAAGATGCAATAAAGAAACAGAAAGGGGAGGGCGAGAGAGGAGTGCAGGGTAAGGGAAACAAAGACACATGGAGGGAGGGAAAACAGACAGGACAGAAGAAAAAAACAATAAACAGAACTAAACGTACACTAATACAACAAAAATAACTAAAATAAACTAACCAACACTTTCTATGTCACTGATTAACAACCCACCATTAACAACACCATTAACTAACAACTGAAGAATGTGACAGTCAGAGTTCAGTTAAACAGTCTCTTCTCCATTTACCAAGTTCCACAACTTTTTGAATATGTTGCCAATGTTCTATCTTACGTATTTATTTGTTAGACTGTTTGCCGGCATATTTCCTGCCTTTATTTCAAATGTCTCACTGCTCACCGTTATTCCACCATTTCATCACAGGTAGATACTGTCAGAGATTGTCAATCAGAGGCACGTCATGATTTGCTATTGACAAGTTATCGATTCCAAACAACTGAATTGGAAAGATTCATAATTGTTGTTTTCGCTGTTCAAGTAGCTCTCGTAACGCATTCCCCACCATTGACAAGATTTGTCGTCAATCAACGTTTTCACCATTATATGGTCGCAGGCGGTGTTACAGATTTTCTGACAAAAATAGGTCAAACGAAGAAGACTGGTGTGTTCAGCTACACCTCGCAAACATGCAAAGATGGAAATTATTATTATTATGTTTTTTCTTGGGTGAGTTCCATGATCATGAGCTTTTTCACACGCTGTAATGAATCTTCTTTATATGTGCAAGCAACTTGAAAGTAAAGCAGGTCAATATCAAATAACATCCATAAGCTTTTTTGAGATTTTTGTCCAAAATTTGGGTTTTTTGATCAATATGACCAACATTCCAGTGTTTCAAAGAAAAAAAATGAATTGAGTAAAAATGAAATAATTTCTTGTGTCTAAAACTTGAAGCCCCATTCTTTCTATTCTCATTTTAAAAGTCGTGAATGTCCTGGGGGTGTTGAAAGATCAGTGAATATTCTCAAAAATGCTGATGGCGGATGACAACATGCTCTGGTAGAGGAAGAGTTAATGAAGTCCCAGTTTAACGGCCAATAATTAAATAAATAGGGTGAGCTCCTAATGGCAGCATTATCGTCCATAATCAATTGTGTTGTTGTACACCGTGAGAGGAATATCTGCTAATGGTTGCTACTATTCTTTTTCATGGGCAGCACAGCCAATGCCAGCACCTGACCTATATCTCGTAAAACATATATGATACAAATGCCATTTTCCCATCATTCCATGAGCTCTATCTGTAGAAGACATGCAGAGGCTCTCCAGGCTATGTCTGACTCCTGCCTGTGATGTCATTCTACTCCTGTCTAAACTGTGTCCGGAGGCCATAATTGGATTCTCTCTCCCCTTACATTGCAGACACCCCCCCCAGTCCATCATTAAAAAGCACTACAAGACCCCCCCCAACCCCCCTCATAACTGAGCAATAGGAAATATTGCGGTTTATTAATTCCATTAATTATTAACTCTGTTGCAATCTGTATGCCTAACCTCCTCTTCTCTGTTTTTTTTTTTTTTTTCCAATAAACCGTTGGGAACTCGAACAGCACAAATTTAAAGCGATCGATTGGTGGGGATTTAGAGGACTAATTTTTCCTTGTCGGCTGTGGAGTCTCAATGAGCTTCATGCCTTTGGGCAATCACTCTCCCCAAAGACCAATCTGTGATGATTAAAATATGGGGCAATGTGCAAGCGCCTTATAAATTTACATATTTCAGGAAAAAAACAATAAATGAAATTTGCTAACAGTTGGGGTTTGCCTGTCATATTGTTGCCATTTTTCATTTTTCCATCTCATCCCCCCCTCTCAAAAAAAAAAAAAAACTGCGGAAGTAAACGAGAAATTGCTTTGAAACAATACCAGATAAGACAGATGAAACAATGTACCCCTTTCAAATTGCATCTTGTTCTGTGTGCAATTACCTCCCGGGTAGGAAGAATTATAGTTGCAATGGTTTCCTGTGACCTTTCCTCTTTGTAAACACTACATGGTATTTCTATAGCAACTCCATGTTTCCTCCTATATTGATTTCTTTCCCTAACATCTGCTTATTTTATAACCTATTTATTACTGGTCACGGTTGTGAAGGAGCTGGTGCCTATCCCAGAATGCATCAGGGCAGAGGCAGGCATGCTCCCGTGACAGGTCACTGATCCATCGCCGAGCGGGAGGTTGGACCGTGGGAGGAAACTGGACTTCCAGGAGGAACCGCACGTGGGTCCGGAGATAATGTGCTTACTCGGCACAGAGATGAACAGGTCTTGGTTTCAATTCAGTATGTTCTCCTTGTAAGGAAACAGTGCCATTGCTCATTTATACCATGCTTTTAGTTTTCATTTTAAATTGATTCTGGGCCAGCACAGTGGTGCAGTGGGTTGTGCTGTTGTCTCAAAAACAGGTTTGGATTCGGGCCTGGGGCCTTTCTGCATGGAGTTTGCATGTTCTCCCCATGTTTGTGTGAGTTTCATTGAGGTACTCCGGTTTCCTCCCACAGTCCAAAAACATGCAGGCTAGGATAGCTGGAGATTCTAAATTTCAAATACGAGTACAAAAACTGGCATGATATGACATTAAATGTTGATAGTGCCGTTAAACATAATTAATTAATCAATCAACCAAATTTGATTTTCAAATATTTCTGTGCATGCTTGCCTTTTCGCCATAACATCATCTACAGCCTGATGAACGCAAATAAACCATTTGCTTTCAGTCATAGTTGGTCTGATCTCAGCGATCCACAATCAATGCTCTAGAAAACACAGCTTCAGAGGATAACACCTTCCAGCTTCGTACTTTGGAAATATGTGAAGTTTTACAGCCATTTCAGTATCACTGAGTATCATTATCTGGTGATATTTACACAGAATTCCAGCCTCACTCTGGCTCTGCTGGTCTCCATTGATTTGGACAGAGATATTGAGATGAACGGTTCTATCTGTTACTATCTGATTGTGAAGGGTAATCTGATTTAAAGGATTATGTCAGCAGCAGTCGGGTGGCAATATGACTCGTTAAAACACATTATCTTTCCTCTGCGATTAATCCGTGTGATGAGGGGTGTGATGAGAAACCAACGAGATGACAGCAAGCTCTTCCTCTTGATGATGAGGAATGAGCAAGAATGAATAGAAACATGGCGGTGTCTTAGTAGTGTCGCCTCAAGCCTGTGTCAGGCCAAAGATTCACGGCACAGCGAGCTGAGACTGGGGATTCTTTCCAACCTTCTAAAACTCACCAACTGAGAAAAGACACGTTGATTAAACAGCACAGTTTGGCATCAGATCTGCTCTATAACCGGTAGTTCACACCACCGCAACCCATCCCGTACAGCTTTCTAAAACGGTTTCATCGTGTTATGAATATTTGATCTGAACCAAGTTTAGGCCTTGGATATCAAGGGGAGCCTTCACACTAAAAAATATCAAATGTATTTTTTTTTTTTTTTTTTTTTTTTGATTTGACGCGCTGGGCATTGAGTGGGCCATGGGAAAGGAGTTGCCCCTGGTCTGGTTGCCCCTGGTAACTCGTTCGATGCATTATTTCCCAGCCTTGAAGCTTTGTTTACCAATTAGATTCATTAGATGGAAGGTCTCGCCTAAACTTCAAAGGGGGAGAAGAGAAACTCTTCAACAACAACAAAAAAAGGTTCTTCTGATTCTTCGTTTCGCTCTGTGGGCATTCGAGCTGTACGCTTGAGCATTTGTTTTTTTGTTATGTTTTCTCTGCAATGACTACTTGATGCATGTGCTCTGAGCTTCACTGGAGATGGTAAGCAAACGCTTACACTTTTTAATTGAAACGCGCATGCAGACGAGTCGAATCAACTAATACGGGCTTCTGGGTGGCCGCCTTGCCTAGCCAATGGTTTCCTACGCTCCTCCTCCAGAATAGCCACACCACAACCACTCGTTTGAACCAAGGTGTCAGGGAGTTCAAAGAAGTCCAGCCGTACTGCTGGCTGGGCCCTTTCCCCCTTCAATTGGCCTGTGAAGTTGACGCCATTAGCAAGCCTGACCACAACCTTTCGGTTCATTTCCGAGCATCAGGGAAAAAAACCAAAGCATGGACATATGAATGATGCATGAGGAACATCTCTTAACCGAGCTGAAAATATGCCATATGCATAAATACCACATACCACATACGTCTTGAGAGGGACACCCCAGAGGGATACTGTCAGATACTAATATTTGTAAGTTGTTAGCAATGCGCTAGTCACGCTTTTACGCTTGCTCACATCGATATACTGTTATGGCCATTATCTACCCAACAATGTTTTTTAGATTTAAGATTTAAAATACACCCAGGAAGTGATTTATGTTGATGACAGTGAGGCCTTTTTCGCAAATCGCTCCCTCTCCACTCGCGTCGAGTGTCTTCCCATGTGAAGTCTCCCCCATAGGTGTGTAGGGCTCCCCTCATTAAGGGAGAGGGTGTAAATATATGTGGGAACTTTGGGCTGTTCTCGCCAAAGTCCTCTGGAGAACTGGGAGGCATCATCACAGCTAATGATAGATGTGTTTGTTGAACACGACGTCTTTTACATTGTCCAGCTAACGGTATGGGAGAGTGAGATTGGAAAGTCTGTATCTATACAGACTCACTGTGGAGGGTTTCATGGTCCACTAACACTCGGCGCTAATTGGACTGGAACAAACTTCAACCTCCACTCGAACGCGGGAACAGGAGGAGTGGGTACAGGGTTGGGTAGGGCGAGGGTATAGTGTAGTGGATGATTTGGGATGGAGCCATGGATAATTCTTTTCAAATGTATATGAATGACGGAGTGACATTTATAGGGTTTGTTACATGCTTGAGACTGTTCGATTGGAGAGGGAAAAAATGAATAAATATGAAAGAAAACTACACGCAACTTTTGAATTCATGAAAATAGAGGGACAACACACAAACAAATGATTATATAAAATGATAATGAATTCTATACATGTACATATAAATACCAGGATATTAAGGATTTTTTTCATGCTCTTTTGACCAATATTTTTGGTATGAAATACAAATTAATGGAGTATATAGCAAAAACATGACAAATTATTGGAGGGCGTACATACTATTGGCTATATATTTTAAACTGGTCCTATTATGAATGAGACTGCCTGATTCTATGCTCTTGATGAATTATTGTCATCCTGTTGGTGGCATACTGGGTCCCGTGTGGGTGTGTGTGTGTGTGTGTGTGTGTGTGTGTGTGTGTGTGTGCCCTGTTGTAACTCAGAGGTAACACTAGTTGACTTACATTTTTCCCCCTTGCTCCAGTTAAGAATCATATTTACACAGTTCTGGAGTATTAAAGATGGCGTGCATACCGAATTAATTGTGGTTTTATATCTTTTTAGCAAGTATGCACACACATGGTAATTTATCAACAGGTAGTTCATATAAGTGAAGCAACTATATTGAATCATTTATGGTTGTAATGAATGGTCGTTTCACTGCATGTTCACTAAGTGTCGTACAAAGCAATCTGCTGGTGTCAGGGGAACTGGGATGACTCTAGAATGACCGATTGCAGCCATAAATTACCTAAATGTGCACAATGACCTCATGCTATGGTGGGAAAATTCTGTTGGGTCATTAACCATTGTGTGAGTGCTTTTCTCTTTTTTTGTGTGTGTTCAAGAATCCCATTGATTTCAATTACAGGTTTTGATTGTTGCCTAGATTAGGGTACGGTAAAAGTCACAAAGTACCCTGTGCCCCTCTTTGGGGAAAACATTCCAACATTGCCTCACGAAAGAGAAGGGACAATTAGCGATGCTAAGGGTTGATGCTTGCAGTTGAAATGACAAAACATTTTTAAAAATGTCTAAGAAGTTTTGTTCGGGGAACTGCTCATTGACATGACTAAAAACCCTTGGATCACGTGTTCTGAGTTACTGTCCTGCCCCCCAAAAAATCCCTAGTGATGAGCCCTTTGGCTTCAGGCTATCAACAGAAAAGTTGAGGGGAAAGCTCCGTGTCCTTAAATTTCCTTAATAAAATGTCTGTGGCGATCACTTTCTGACCGTTAACACTGCATATTAACCTATGAAATTCACAGCCCACACAATAAGGATGGCTGACAGCTTTGAATGAAATTTTCAATTTTTGCGTGAAGCGTCCCTATGTGACCAGTCATTGATACTGGAGCTAACAGCTGTTTGCATGTAATGTTCGGAATCACATCAAGCTTAATTTGACTCAGCCAGCTGTTTGTTTTGATTGGTAACAGTAACAGCAGTAGCAGTTGTGGTAAGTATGTTACAATTATTACACTCATTTGTAGGGAGGCACTTAGTGACGGGCAAAACCAGCTAATATTACTTTGCATAACTTAGGTCTGACCAGCAAGCACCCTGTGGTGATGCAGCCGATGATGGTAAACACTTGTTAAGGATTGATAATAAATTCAAATATTTGCTCTAAATCATGCAACAAGATGTGTCGAACCAGGAAACAAGTGAGGAACGAATGAGGGACTAATCTTGTAAAGTATTTTGTGTATCTTATTGTAAAGTGTTTAACTGCTGTTAGTTCTTGAGTCATTACTCATTTGTTCTTCAATCAACTAATCATTTGCTACTCTATAAAATATGATTAGTGGTTGCTCAGGAACTGCCTGTAAGCCGAAAATTCACAAGTATTTTGTTCTTCATTCGTTCCTCATTCGTTCCCTGGTGACTATGCACGTTTTGTGCAGCATATTGTGCAGTGTTACCATTATTCTTCACATTATAAAGGTATAACTTTTTGACAATAACATTACCTACCAGGCAATCCGAAGAGAAAATGAAAAATTTCGGGGAAAGGTACGTATGGCCATTGGGTTGGATCACTGACGCAGGACTCTCGGGGGACTCTTAAACGAACTACGTGGCATGTCTATTTTTTTTTTCAATTTATCTATATATATATATATATATTTCTTATAAAATTCCTACTCCTCTACATTCTCATGATTCATGGATTCCACCGACTTCCCCCAAAAGGGGGTGGGGCTAAATATCGTCCTGCTCTATCAGTATTAGAATGTTCAGTTGGAAACATTCTAATTGCAGACATAGGCTGTATTTCATTCCATAGGGTTCACCCCTACACCCTATACCCTGCAAAGTCACTTCCCCTCGTAATGAAAACTCTGAAGGGTTTTCAAATATCGGTTGTTTGGAATGGCCTTTGACGCATTTCGAAGCTGCTGCATTCTGCTAAGCAAGTGTGAACCGACGCAGCCAGTTCACGGGAGAACTGCTTTCACTGGCCATTTATCGGTTTCACAGTAGCTTTATAACCAACCGCATAGCTTTCATAAGGCGACAAATAGCTGCGGGTAAAAATAAAAAAACAACATAACTAGCATTACCCAGTCGACCGTAGTAAGCCAGCAAGCTAAGTTCATCAGCTTTCAGTGCGATAGCTGGCTATTAGCCACCGTTCTTGTCATTTTCTTGAATGACTTTGAATCACTCACGTCACTAGGCTTGGGTCGTCGCACGGCATTGTGGGAGCAAAATGACCATCGCCTGCTCACTTCGGAAATTGCTGTTTTGTAGGGCCCTTTGAAGAGATAAGTTTTACACACTTTCGATTGGAATGCCCTTCAATATGGCTTCGGTGGGCATGGCCCTCTTTATGTGCACTTTGAAGTGAACAACCCTAGCTTTTGGAAAACAGCCGTAGTTGTGATTTTGCTCCTACAGAGAGTCAATGAGGTGTTAACTTTATTTGCTTTACAGTTAAAAAAATGTTTATCGAGATGAAAATTGTTTATGATCAGTCAAATGTTACTTTGAAGAAACAAATTAGCTTGCATCAATGTCAGCATTTGCGTTATCCTGGAAGCCTTCAAACTTTTCCTTCCGTATATGAGCTGTTTTTTGCAAAGATGTCAACCCTGTTGCCACAGAGCATCACTCATTTTAATCACCCAATCTCATTGTTTTTAAGTTTATTATATGATGGGAGGTATATTCTGTTCTGACGATGATGAATAACATGAGCACCTATTTTATTTTCCGGGAAAACATCTCTTAAAATGTGAAATCTTTCAGAAACAAAATCTGATGAATGAGAAATGAGCAGGAAAGTGAATTATTTATCTCTCTGGAACAAAGAGGAAAAGTCTGTGTGAAAAATGTATGAAACACTCAATGCATGTTCTGTATTCCCCAGGGATCTGAACATTGAGGGATTGTTGCAAATGGTTTAAACTTCCCTGGATTCAACATCCCCAAAGGTTTCTAATGATTTTCAAATATTTGCCATGTTTATACAAATTAAGGTTGGTACTTGCATGCATAAACCCTCCTGAGTTGATATCAGGTTCTAGTTATTATTTCAAATTGGTAATGGAGGATGTTAGTCCCATGGATTGCTTCGCTTTGTCATTGATCGGTGTGTGTGTGTGTGTGTGTGTGTGCGTGTGTGTGTGTGTGTGTTTGTGTAAATATTGATTTTATTCCTTCATGAGTTTTGCATTTGAATATTTGTCTGTACTATGCAACTTCCACAGTATCGTACGCAGTAAGCATTTCAAATCAATATTTAATGCAGGCACTAATGTAAATTGCTTGTTTATTATGTTTTGCTGTGTGTGCATTAATATTTCATGGCAAATATGACAAGAAAATTTCCCTTCTGGGATTCATAATATATAACTTAGCTAACATGACTAAATCTGTCTCAGTCCACATCCGCACTCTTTCAGAGCACCATATACGTATCTTGTACATGAGAAAATGTTTCATTAGAGTTGGGAAGCGGAACTCACTGCTTGACCTTCCTTTGTTGAACTAATAGTTTTCTTGCGAGTCAGATTTATTTTCTATTATTTCACGGTCAATTTTTGAATATGCAATATTTAGTCATTCAATTTAAAAGGAATTAAATTAAAAAATGAGCAATAAGAAGGTGCTCTTTTCAGTATTTTGCAGGTCAGAAATGTTTTCCTTTTCTTTTCAGAGAAAAAAGTGGACTTATTCACATTTTCTATATTGAGAGTACTGAGAAAGTGGACTCGTTGAAATATTGTTAATATTAATAATAATAATAATAAAAATAATAAATGATGTCTACACCTTCCACTTTTTTTAAGCTCCTTCCTTCTTTAGCTCCAACAATTGAGGAGGTAAGGGAAAGACGTGAGCAAAAGAGCAGTAGATGGGGTAAGTCAAGGAAACTTTAATGAGATAAATTTAATGTTGGATTTCTTCTTCAGATGTCAAATCAAAGTGGTGTCCCTCATGGGCGTGGCAGATGAGGCGAGACGAATCTGCTGGCTGATGCTCCAGATATTTCTGTGAAAGTCCGATTTTCTGCTTCCAAACTCCTTGAGGGGAAATTTTTCCAGCTGGAATATTTTTTGTGATAACAGACCTTGATTGTTTTAATGTTCAGCACAAGAAAGAGAAGTTGTGGGGTGGAAAAAACAAGTGAGTAAGATGAGCCCAGAGTCATTACCATCATATCTTGTTATAACCTCATTTAATGCCCCCTGGAGGCCAGGAGGGTATACTACACTGGCAAAGTGCTGAACTGTTACATGCGAAATATAAATGAGGAAAGATTATTTTTCTTAGAAGCATGCAGCATGACATACTCAATAAGTAAATAAATATATAAGGAACGATGTGAAGGGCTTTTCAAAATGAATGTAATTTACTGAAATCAGTGCGGTTTTACACTTGAGCAGCCCAGGCTGTCGATCTGATGGCAAACGCTTTAAAAATGCAAATGAATCTGCCACCGTGAAAGATGTGGAGTTACACAGTCATGGCCTTCCTTAAACATGCTTAATGCCCTCATGGCCTTTAGATAATTATGGTTGCATAAAAAAAAAAAAAAAACACTTTCCTGTTCCCTTTTACCCATTTAATGTGTTTATTTAAATATAGTCAGTCTGTAAAGTCCATAAGTATATGGAAAATGAAGCAATTTTCATGATTTTGGCTATGTGTAACATCACAATGGATCTAAAATTAATCAATCAAGATGCCCTACAGCTTTAATTTTAGACCTTTGACAAAAATGTCAAACTCTGTACATATTACAACCATTTCTACATGTAGAACCCCCATTTTATGTGCTGAAAAGTATTTGGGCAAACTATCATATTCATAAATGAAATTGTGATTTTTAATATGTTGCAAACCCTTTGCGGTCAAGATGAAGATGCTCTGCACAGCCTTCACTGTTGCTGTCTTCTGTTCCTGCTTGTTCTTTGAGCCCAGTCTCATCCCGATGCGTCCTATATTGATGCTACCTGATCGAGTGTTGATATACGACACAAAAGGACGCCAGTTTAAAACGAACCCTACCCCCTAACCCCTAACCGTTAACCTGAACCCTAACCATAGATATGAAATAAAGACACCAAAAGCTTCATTTTGTATCATATATTGACGCTTAGTCAGGTAGAGTCACTATATGACGAGTCGGGATGAGAATGTGTTGGTTCTTTGGGCATTTCACCTTGAGATTTGGCTTCATCTAGTGAAAAGTTTGCCTAATTAAATTCAGGTCAGGTGATGGACTTGACCATTGTAGAACATTCCACTTCTCTGCCTTAGAAAAGTCTTGGATTGCTCTCATAGCATGCTTTGGGTCATTGTCCATCTGCACTGTGAAGCACCATCTCATGAGTTTTGAAGCAGTTGGCTGAATCTGAATAGATTATAAAGCCCATTACAATTCAGAATTCTTTCCACGGCTTTAGTCATTATTGACATCATCAATATATATGCATTATTAGCGACCATACATGTCCACTGAAGACCACCCTGTATAGAGTGGACAACACATAGTTCACTTTTCTCCACAGAAAAAGTTCAGGAAAAAACGAACATGGATTCTATACTAAAACTTTTCCTTTTACTAATGAAAAGCTGTGCTATGCTTTGAACTTTTCTGATGACAAGACTGAATTGAATATTTACAGCATCTGTGACATGCACTAAAGCTAGCTTGGCCCTATTCTAGCGTTTGTTTAACTGATTGTCAACAGTGCCACTCTTCACATGATGGTACCCCATTACCAGGGAGATGACAATCTGCAACATCAATGTATTCGTCTCATTTGATGAGAGAAAGTTTTTCGGGATCCTGCTTAATTTCATTGCCTTTTTTTGCTTTTTTTTTGTGATCAATGGCAGCTTTCAAACTCGGGTATGACAAGGACCCGTTTGTGTCTTTCCGTGAGGCAATAAACCAAAAGCCAACCTAGAGAGATGTAAACATTTAAACAGATGCACTTTCCAAAACAACAAACTGTCGGCTTCCATTTTCAGACTGAAAGACTGTCAAAGAACATGTATGTGTACCTGAGCTTGACAAGTTAGGCACATCGCGTCATATTTGGCGCTTAAAGCACGATAAAAGGTTCTAGTCTTACCTTCTGTTTACGGCTGTTGCTCAGCACTTCCAAACTGGGAAGTTTTATGTTTTATGGGGGATTTCACAACACTACTTCAGTCGAATGATTGAACTGCCTCTCCAGCGGTCCTCCTCTGTATATTGCCTTTTACCGTTTCTTGCATCAGAAGAATGCAAGAATACTTAAATCACTCGAAGTATGTTCAGGCTTCTCAGCCAAGCAGCCTCTTCCACACCTCTGAATCACGGAAATAGGTTTCCTGTCCAATAAGCTTCGAGCATCGTGACATGTGACACTGAGCCCCTTTTGCATGCCAGATGCCTGGAAGTACTCTAAAGGAAATCAATGCTCGAGGATGTTCCACTCGCTGTGGTGATATCTAAAATGAATTCTTTGTAGTTTACCTTCTCTAAAAATAATGAGTTTTTTTCACAGTAGGGCGCTCTGGTCAGAGCTGATGGCAATCGAATTGCTGAATTCAATGAGAGCTCAACTCCATGAAACAAATTTTTACCGGAGAACATTTTTATTATTTTCCTAAAGTGTAATCATGATCTTAATATCATATTTTTGACATGTAGTACACCACCAGAGATAACAAATGATAAAATGTTGTCTGCAAGGACATTTTAATTTCAGCTCGCTGACCAGATGAAGACAGTGGCCATTCTTGAATTTAAAAACTAATCTTGGACATGGAACAGACAGAACTTGTCTTGTTACTTTCAAATCGTTTTATTTCAAAACCTAACGTGAAATAAACACTACACAAAACCTATGTAGTATTATTTTATTTATTTGTTTATTTATTAATTTATTTGCTCCAGGATACTGCATCAGTGTAGTGCCTCATTGTGGTGGTGGTGGAGGGGGTGTCATTCAAAGAAAAAGCTTTTTCCAGATGCTTCCATTTTCACATTGACATGACATGCATCGAAAGCAAACAATCCACCTTATGTTGATTGCATTTAAACTGTTTAAATGCAGCTGAAATTCTCCAGATTGAGCCTGTCAATAATAAAATAATAAATAATCTTGGATCACTGCCGCCACCTACAGGCCGGGGTCAAATTTTCTGCCACAGGGGCCAAACTCCTGGAATCTGTCTTGAACTCACTGTGTAGAATGCAACGTGCACATGCATTCACGGGAGTTCAATCAAGAACCATGTTAACCAAAGAGCAAAAAACATGTTAAACCTGCAGTTGGAAAATTTGTGCCGTTGGGCCCATATTGAATTCACTGATTCAAAGGTTTTAGCACATTTATAATATTCTAAAATATGTGGCAGCACAATTTAAAAAAAATATCCTTTTCTTTTTCATGATAAACATTACCTTGAACATCTGTGTGTGTGTGCGTGTGTGTGCGTGTGTGTGTGTGTGTGTGTGTGTGTGTGCGTGCGTGTGTGTGTACTGGCTTCTAATATCACAATCTATGAGCACGTTTGTATTGCTGGGAACAAAAAAAAAAGCCAGAACCCTTAAAAAAAAAAGAATAATTTCTGAAAATTGCAATGGCATAAAAAGACTCCTGTAAACATTTGCCGATTCAAGTACATTTCCCAAAGGAAATTAATGCAAGTATTCAGTTATTTATTAGCTTTTGTCTGCTTGCAGTGAACACTTTCCCCATTAACTGACACAGTTTTCCTCCCCAATGTCAATAACATTGATTAGATTAAAAGAGGTCTAGCGTAAAGTAGTCATTAAGTGCATTTTTCTAATGACAAAGAGCTCAAAACAAAGTAAGTATAACTATCAGTGTGTGCCTTCCCATTAGTGCTATAGAGGTACCAGTGTGGCTTTTCCGGAGTTTGTGTGGAAAATAATGAGATGGTGCCTGTAATATCTGAGCAATTTGTGAAATCTGTGCCACAGTCCTCTATGTAAGTTAGGCTCCCTCTGTTGTTATCTGTGTTGTGTTTACATTCCAACTGTTTTGCATATAATGCCGATAATGAATGCACAAGAAAGATTAAAAAAAAAAAAAAATTTAAAGATACCATGACTGCTGCCAGGGATGTTATGAAATAACATAAGGTATTTGCTAAGCCTGTGTAAGTGTATTTGCAGAATGTTTTCTTTATAGTTATCTCATAACCAAGCAGGAATACTTCCTTCGTGCCACCAAGGTTAGTTTGGAGCATGCATCTTTAATAATGTAATGCGTACAGGTGAGACATGACTTTTTTTTTTTTTTGAGAAATTTTTTTTTTTTTTTTTTTTTCTGGCCATCTGAGGTTCCAGCAATCTATTTCATCTTTTTTTTCCCATTTCAGCCAACTGTCATTCTTGGTTTTCTGATGACTTGGCTCAGAAGAATAGCTGTCACTTCAGGTGATGGATTGATCATTAGATCAGAGAAACTAGTTTGTGAAGGGAGTTTCCATTACTCCTGGCCACAGATTTTCACTCTGGCCTCCAGAAAATGTTTCCCAGACCGAGATTCTGACGAGAGGTATTGATTTCTGATTGAACTCTGGGCCCTTGCTCGACCCGCCGACAGACAGCAATGGTGATGTCTCTCCAGCAGGGGTCTGATTGGATCTTCAGGTCTACATCACTGGCCTGTGTCGGGAGCGATGTTTAGCTTCAGAGAGTTGAGAAAAATAGACGGTTAAATTCAAAGAAAACTGAGATGACTTGTCTGATCCTGATTGCTTGCAGGTTCCCCTGTGCCATCACACAGAAAACAAAGAAATGCACAATGATGTCACGGAGGAAAATAAGAATGTTCAATGACTTCTCAAGAAAGAAAAGAAAAAAAAACAATGCATATCCTCCTGAAGACAAATAATGCACAACAGTATTCTGCAGAAAGAATGCACACTTAATATACCTTCAGCATCCAGCAGAACATTTGGGAAAAGTTAGTATTTAATGAGATTACAGCCAAAGTAAATATGGTTCTATTCTTGCAAACATAATAACAGTTCAAGAAAAATGTATAATTAAAAAAGGAAACTATTTGTAGTGTGACCTTGCAAAATGAGTCTCATTCCCTATATTTACCGTATTATACACCATATGTCCAATCTACTGCAAATTGGTGGACTCATGGTGTGTGGCATGGATTGGGATTATCTTAAAGCTCATCGGCTTTTTCACACGTTTCGCTGGTCAACAGTCTCAACAGCAGCTCATCACCTCGGGTGCAACGGTATTATACCGTTTTTCCGGAGAAAAATGGCCGTGATGATAAAATTCGATAGCGGAAACTGGCTTTGCCTTAAAGGTCTGTAAAAGCTGAACTGTCTCGCACGAAGGCCGGGTTAATGTCATCCTGAGCAGAATTCATCGCCTTGAGTGTCAAGCACAGTCACAGAGGAAGGTAAATGAGGGACGGAAAATGTCTCCCTCAAGGCGAGAGAGCAGATAAGGTTGCCGCACATGTAGAATGAGCTTTTTTTAATGTCTGCATCTCGCCTACATACATCAGTATTTGAGTGTGTGAGGACTGTAAATGTGCAGACAGTGACACTGTATACAAAAGACCTGCACTTACTACATGTTTTGAATGATATGGATTGAAATATCTGCAAATTAAAGCAGCCAGACTGTTCTGTAATCTCGTATCCACTGTTTTCACATCCTAATGTACTGGAGAGCTACTCTAAAAGGCAAAAAAAAAAAAAACTGTCTAAAAACGTCCCAATACTTATGAACTAACCTGGGTATGCATACATACTGTACATACATATTTACACACACTTGGTACTGTGAAAAAGTAATTTACAAAGTAAAAGAATGAAAGGTGTCCATACATCGAAACATTTACTTAAAGTGACGTTAACAGTTGAAACAAAATCAAATGAATATTCTGTGTGAATGCCCTCCATTGTTAAAAACTGCATCAGTGGTCTCAGGTACCTGCAGTTTTATAAGAACCTCAGATGGTCGGTTGTTCCCAGCTTATGGGATAACTTGCTTGCTTTTGTCTCTCTGTGTAAAACCAGGCAGCTTTGATGGCTCTGGCATCTGGACTCTGCGGAGGCCACGGCTACCATCTGTTACTTTCTAAAACAAAGCGCAATATTTCCCTGTGACGTTTACTTTTTTGGAAAATGAAGTTTTAACCCCTTTGAGCGCCGAATACATTTTTGGAGAATTAAAAATGTAGTTATCCTGAGCTGTTGAAAACCTATCATGTGGCAACTTGTTAACAAGTTGCCAAATGATAGGTTTGCAACAGCATCTGACTTTGATATCTTACATCATTGGGCAACTATAGTTGCCCATGGCGCTGAAAGGGTTAAACCACTAGTCTGTTATTTTCTGTTGAGGCATGACAACAAAATTCAAGAAAACTATCTTAGGATGCCAAGATTTTTGCACAGTAGCATATGTGGATGCTACACCTACTTACATAATCATACACTAATGGCGGCTGGTGAACTGAAAATAAGTGTAAAAACAGAACATTTCAAAATAATGATTGGTCTTGACCTGTTTTCAATTATTTATTTAAATTGACAACACATGAGCTGTAAAAGCTCTCGGTACCATCAGTTGTGGCCTGTCCTCCTTATTTAGGTAAGACGAGAACTAAAATGTCTCAATCTGTTTTCAGTCATTTTCTTTGATTAAGAAGTTTCTCAATGATAATAATAATCAAACAACAGTTAAACATACTGCCTCCACCTTAATGCAATATTGCAAGGATCAAAATTGAAAATGTTTTATTCACTTTACAAAAAAATATAATCTTATATTAATTTCCTTACTTGTTTTTAGCACGTCCCGCTGTGTTTAGTCTTTGCTTCGTGATTGTTTAATAACAACAAAGGGAGCAAAAATTTGCAAAAAAACATCCGCAAATGAATAATGTTGGAATGCAATTTCACATCGAAATGACGTGTTTTCTTTCTCGTGTAACCTTACTGAGAAAAACAAACCACACCTGATGATTTTGAGTGTTTCTGGAGTTTACGTAATATAAATTTAAATTAATGATTGAATACAGGCCAAGAGCAATCATTATTTTCAGGAGATGCTCCGTGCTTCACTAATTATCAGCTCACCGACCGTCATCGTCATACGCATACGTACATACATGCATACACACCCACTGGGCTATTGATTATTTTAAATTATCATTCTATGCAAGGTTTCATGAATTCTCTGGATCATTATTTGTTTTGCTGAGTTTTTTTTTTTTTTCCCTTTTTCAAGTAAACTTCAGAACCACAGCAGGTCTGGCCCATCAGTTGCTGTAACTTCGCCTGTGGCTCTGTGTCCTGCCACAGTGCCTTTGAATTGAGCCAACAGCCTTCTGTTTCTGCCCAAACATACTGCACTGTCAGTTAGAGGAGTCTCCAGGGACATGACAAAGTCCGCGTGTCTAGAGACAAGTTTTAGACAGCCAAGATTTATGTCTTGAAAAACTGATCTCCATTTTTGAATGTTTGTATGTATGTATGTATGTATGTATTATTATTAAGCCGCTTTCACACTGGACGCGAAACGAATTTTTCGCACGACAGATTACATTCAAAGTCAATGCAAAGACGCGAATACACGCGAAACGTGTATTCACACACACACACACACACACACATATCTGACACCCTTGAGATGAAGAAGTTAAACCAATGGCTTAATAAACAACCATTCAATAAGTCTGATCAATAATTTGCCTTTTGTGACATTGTAACTAATAATTGAACTGAGAAGACTCCCCCAAGCCAAATGAAAGCTTATTTTTCCACTCTTTGCTTTCTGATAACTGAGAAAAACCTTGCGATTCTGTTCTTTTAATTAGACTGGGAAATGTGGAACAGGTTATAAATCTTTAACTGTCGCCAAATTTGTGTAGTTTTACTTGCACAGAACTGAAATTAATTTCAGGCGCTCAGTTTTGGGTGTAATGTAAAACGTGTGGATGTTTTGGTGCATCGATGACCTGATGTAATGACAGACACAGTGGCGTACGTTCACGAGAACGTGTTAATTAATTTCTAGTGTGGAATTAAGTGATCTCCAAGCCAGCTTGAGGTTCAACAGCTAGTGTTCAGTGTTGCACAGTTGAGGATTCACACTGACAAACGAAATCTAACAGAGTCAAGAGCCGTACATTAGAGACCAGATGTTCATGTCAGAAATATTCTGGCAGTTCATTTTATAATTAACATTTTGTTGTACACTTATAGTGCAACCACGTCTGTGCAGATTTTAATCAGAGTAAAGTGCACTAGTTCAGGCCTGTGTGCCAGTCTATTATCCTTATGCAGAAAGTATCAAAAGATCTATATCACTCAGTCATTTCTCTTAGTCAAATAGCTTTATTGGTCATAGATCCACAGTTGATCAGAGACTTTTCTATTAAAATGCCACTAAACAAGATTTTGTGGGTGAAATTGAAGTTTTTCTTTTTTATACATCAATTTATTAAATGTTTCTTAAAATAGAATCTGTCATGGTGTATTACCCCTATATATGATCTGATAAAGAAAAAAAATCTCCTATACTATATATAAGGAAAAGACATTCTTGAGAGTTGCATTATTATACAAATGGATTTTTTATAAAATATGACAGTCATACATACTGCATGTACATACATACATACATACATACACATGCATGCACTCTCATGCGCGCGCGCGCGCACACACACACACACACACACACCACTAGTTTATGTTGATGTACGTATACATTTCCAATACTTGCTTTGTTTTTAGCAATAGAAGCATGTTTATCCAGCCCTACAGTTATGAACATTTTTATCTCCCCGTCTTCAATGATACCTTTTAAACTTTTATTGAGCTGGTTTGAGAAATGGATGATGATCTTTCTTGCAGTGAATTTCATCATAGCTAGTATAATATCCATTAGCTTTGTCATCACGATATGGATTCATACCCGATTCACAAACCACCTTGGGGCCGTATAAGTCAGATACTCCCAGGAGGGCCAGCTAATGCTAAGAGTCGTGCGGCTATGTACACACTGCGCACCAAAATAAACCAATTAGCGTAATTATGAGTCAAATCGTTTTCACTTAAATTAGTGAAACAAGTTTTGATGTTTACATAAGTGCCCCTGCCTTGTGATGTTGAAAGAAGGCCAGGTGGGACTATAAAATGTTTTACAGCGAGTAGAACTGTGCCAATCGCCCCAGCTGGAAGACAGCAGTAAAAGTGTATTTTACCGTCTCATTTTATGATGGCGGTGCGGTGGGCAGGCAGGTCCTGGGTTCTAATCCTGGAAAGAGGCTGAAAATGTGGAGCTTGTAAGCTTGGGTCTCCAACAGCTAATCTGTATTCCTTCCACAGTCTAAAGACTTGCAGTTTAGGTTCATAGCATATTCTGTATTGGCCATAAGTATGTGGATACATCTGGATTCTCCAAAGACAAGGAACCGTCCTCTCTAACAGACATGAACCAGAGATAGTTTTGCTGGTTTCCATGACAAGGAGCCTCCAACTGGTCCATTTCATGTAAGAAATGAGGCAATTAGCACCGTTGTTGCTTTCTTCCAGCATGGAAACTCAGGACATATATTGGAAGACAGTAAGATTGAATATAAGCCCAGTCTCATCCCAACTTGTCACAAATTGACGCTACCTGACAAAGTGTTGACATATGACGCAAAAGGATGTTTTTGGTGTCCTTATTTCACGCCAGTTTAAAACGAACCCTACCCCCTGACCCCTGACCCTTAACCTGAACCCTAACCCTATGTGTCAAATAAAGACGTTGAAAGCTTCCTTTTGCGTCGTATATCGACGCTTGGTCAGGTAGCGTCGCTATAGGCCGAGTCGGGATGAGACTGTGTTGTAAATTTGAACCACAATCCTTTTCAGCTGTGGCAATTGGATAGTTTGTTCGTGTCCCAGCTCCTAATTGCTGTTCAGATTTGCTTTGGTTACTCAGTGGGAATATGGTTTCATTTTATTCATAAGGTAGATGTAACTTCCCCCTGTGTTTAGGGTGGTATGAGTACATGTACCAAGAACCCGGAGAAGATCTATTCCGCGCCAAACCCATAATTATGCTTTACATAATGCACAAAAAAATGGCTTTCTCCTGACCCGTTCACCCTTGGTGTTAACATGAAGATGCTGAATATGTCTATTAAAGTGCACTGGAATAGCTGTAGCATCCAAAAGTGATAGCGATGACGCATGTGTCACATAGAACTTTTCCAGGGCTTCTGCAGACTAAGTGTACGTAATTAAAACATGCTGCTGGAAATGATGCCTCTCTTATATGGACATGAGAGCACTGTTTTTAGCTGTGGAGGCAAAGGTGATATAAGCAAAAAAAAAAAAAAGAAAAAGTCAGCAATTATGTAATCAAAAGTCAGCGATTATATAACGTCCAATCAAGGGCCCACACATGTTTTATAGCTTCATGGCAGTCTGGACCTAAGTGCATCTGTTTTTGCTGTAAATATGTCTCTTCAACAAAGTACTTTGGCTTGATTACCGAGCAGCTGACTTAATTAAACATTAGCACTGTGCTACTGCGAAATACAGCTTTCTAGGTCTTTTATAGGCTACAATATAGCCATTGCAGCATACGCAGGATCAGCTACAGTTCACAGTTTAACAATCTTTATTCAGGAATAAGCCCAGAATGCACCGCTCATCTGTGGAGGGGCAGTTCCTGGTGAGCTGACTGGCATTTGGAGATGAATTTGGGGCCCCCAGTCCTACCATTCCCCCCTCTTCACAATACCCCCAGTAGAAGAAGAAAATGGTCAAGCACCTTCCACCCCCCAAAAAGACACTTGGCCTTTTATTGTTTGAAATAAAGGAAAAGATATATAAACAAAATAATAAATGAGTTCATTAAATTTTGTTTAAGTGACTTCATGAATTGAAAAAGGAGTATTTTGTGTATCTTTTATGAAATGTATTTAAATTTCATGTGGAGACCTGACCTTTGGTAGACGACTTTTTTTTACATAGCCGTTGAAACTTGTTCTTTTTAAGTCCTCATCAAGCAGTGTCTCTGTTTGCGAATAAAATTATACAGCATGTACTTCAATTTTTATTTTTATATTTTTGTTTGGATGTTACTTACTAATTAAACAATTTGATGAGCTCCGAGTGCACACTTGATGAATAGATGGGTCAAGAGAGTAAGCTCATTCAATTAAATTAAATCACCAGAATCACTTAACAGTTCTACTGTACTTAATGCTCTTTTATGGGAAATGTGCTCAGAGAAAACGTATGAGTATGCAGTCTGGCTGTTGTTTTGAATTTTCAGCTTCAGTTTACAACCTTTCATGATCAAATGACCCCCACCCCTGCCACACACTGAGGTGTATGGTCATCCAGTGAACTCCAGTGTCCAATAGAAATGGTTATGTGACAGAGGCCATTTTCTGGCTTTTTCCCAGTTTAATATTTTCATTTTTGCGATCATTTTATGAACATTGCATGTTTTTGTGGTCAAATAGCACATAGTTACAGTTGTGCAGGCAGTGTGTGAAGCACCTCGGGCTCACTTAGCTTGAAACGGGCTGTTTTGGCTCTGGCACGACCCAATCTGTAACGGAAACCCAATTTTGTCCTATGCATGTACGAAAAAGTGGCTACTTCCTGTCGGTGCTATTGTTGGTCCCCCCCAGCCCTCTGTGTTGTGATTGGCCAACTGCTTAGAGCCTGTTGAAAATATCACGCCCCTTACCATTGCTGGATTTCAGCTCCAGAGGCGCCCTGACCTGCTGAAAACATCACTGTTATGAGGGCGTTCCAACCTAGCTGCTCGTCGGGAATTATGCAAATGTGTTGCATTGTGATGTAGACCAGTTATGGAAGAAAAAGCTGGACAACAAGTAGGCGTTTCAGGCAATCCAGGAGCTGTGTCTTCTTTCAGAGAGAGAAACTCATTTTGCATGGACTTTGACCTTTTTACCTTTTTAGGTGTTTTACATGCACAAAAAGTCTTTTATTTATCCCCCGGCAAACCTACGGTGGGTTTACATAGTTTTCCCATTAAATAATATGGACTAAAAGCTGAACGAGCATTCCTGGTGCAAAATACAAAGCAGGGACCATCAAATATAGTATTTCATTGCCATCCTCGACATTAATTTATTGATCCCTGATTTAAAAATCTATCTTTTTTCTCTCACATTCCACATAAATGCAACACCGCCTCTCGCATACACACTCACACATTGTGTTTTCATATTTTTTGGGGACATTCCATTGGCTTGCATTCATTCCCAAACCCCTTACCATGGCCTTAACCATAAACACTATATGCTAAACTCTAACCTAACGCTTACCCTAACCTTAACCTCCAACCCTAAAATAGCTCATTTACCTCGAAGGGACCAGTCAATGTCATCAAGAGGAATATTCCTACCTTTGTGGTCCCTAGAAGGGTACTACTACTACACACACACAGGGTCGCCGACAGTAAGAGACAACTGGGTCAGTAGTCCCGGGGTCGGGGGGGTCCAGAATTGGTCCCTCCGACCAGTTTGAGCGAGCAGAAGCGTGGCAAAGGGGGGCCTTCTGGGGTTGTCTTGTCCCAGGCTTAGAGAAACCTGTCAGCGGCCCTGCACACACACACACACACACACAAGCATTTCTAAATGGTAGGCCCTAAATGGTAGGATGATTTGCTAAATAACTACATATCCCAAAGTCTCTGATTATAAAAGTACATCCATACCCAGAAGGAAATAAAGCTATCTTCAAGTACTTTTCTTCAGAATCATTACAGCGATCTGGGTGAAGGGGCCCCATATATGAATAAGTAGCGTCAGTGGTAGGGGAAGCGGGGTGAAAATTCGGCTGGTGGGGTGACCCCTGGAGACACAGAACCCCGAACATCTCCTCTGCAGCTCAGTGGAGGGAAGAAAACATATCCCATAATGCACTGTGACTCTCTCCTTTTGGTTCTGAGAGTTTATTTTCTTCATGAGAGGATCAATACCTGGGCTTTGGGATTCGTCTATCAAAGTATCTATTCCATTACCATCGCATATTACTGAACTCCAGACAGTGGAGTTACGGAGCCAAACAGCGTGAAGACCAGCTATGTTTAAGCTAAAGAAGTGAAACAATGATATTCCATAGAGAAAAAAAAAATAATGCTTAGTGTATCAGGAACTTTTTGTGTCCTCGGTATAAGCTGAGAAATAACGGCATGTGCATAAAATCTAATCAAGTAAACAGGGAAATAAATGGAACCATAAAACTGTTTTGGTGGTATAAAGACCAATGAAAGCTATTGCATTTTAGAGTAGTTTATTTTCATAATTGACAGTGCATTTATAATACTGATTTTCGCCCAGTTGTTTCATATTTGCTTTAAATACATGCACGCATAAAAACTGTAGACCGAGCATAGGTCCCAAAGGGCCCCTTTCATGTAACAACAAGATTTTGTTTTTTCCAGTCATGCATTAATAAGGCCATTAAAAAGCAATAATAACTAAATTATAATGAGGTTTATTACTTTTAGGGAGTTAAATGAGGTCATCAGAGACCTTAACTGTGATTTGTAGTGATTGATGGCAACAGTCAAAATCTAAAAGCAATAATACACTCATACCTACATCTGCATTTGACGAGAGGTCGATTGTCACCCGAAACTGAGCTGTTTGTATTTATAAGGAGCTCTGTCAGGGTTCGGAAGCTCAGTCGACTGAAAGCTCCCCATGGATTTGTATAAACACGACATGTTCTGTGCCCTTTGCAATGAAATAGAGCTTCGACATGAGCCTCTGATTATGCTAAACAGCTGGATTCATTCCAGGATTTTTTTTATTTCAGAAATCGGTGTGCATCAGATTATTTTTTCAGTGTGGAAGAGAGATGCAACCCGAATCAGAGAAAGTTTCTAAATAAAGGGGCTCAGGTTATGGTCGCATTTAGCGTCCTGGATATGAATAAGATTGGAAAACCGAGTGCCGATTAGTTCACTGAAAGGAACAATGCCCTGCTTTCTTTGAAGAGAGCATTTTTTCTCAATGTTTTATTTTTCACTTTTTTAATCAGTGTCGTACCAATCCACTGCTTCTCATTTCTAGTGGTGATAGATATTGATACTTGAGTCCAGTCTCATTCGACTTATCATTTAGTGACGCTACCTGACTAAGCGTTGATAGACAATGAACAAGGAGGCTTTTGAAGTGCTTATTTGATGCCAGTTTAAAATGAACCCAACCGTCAAACCCCCAACCTTTAACCCGAACCCTAACCCTAAACATCAAACAAGGACGCCAAAAGCCGCCTTCTTCGTTGTATATCGACGCTGGTCAGGTAGCGTCACAATATGACAGTCGGGATGAGAATGTGTTGGATAATTATAACATTCCTTTAAGAACATATTTGTGATCTCGCAACTTAAAGGTTTGATGAAAAGCAGATTGATGTTTGCCAGCATTGTGATTGGTTGCTGGACTGGAGAACAGGCGTGTATTTGCGTCTTTGCAGTGACTTTGAATGTAATTTGTTGTGCGAAAAATTTGTTTCGCGTCTGGTGTGAAAGCAGCATAAGGTTTGTGCTGTTAGCGTTGCCGTACAGTATAAACCATAATAATTTAGGTTTACCTGTGCACACTTGGAGCGGCATGGTGGGTAGCACTCCCGCCTCACAGCAATAAGGTCAGGGGTTCGAATCTGGCCTGGGGCCTTTCTGTGTGGAGTTTGCGTGGGTTTTCTCTGGGTACTGTCCTTCACAGAGTACCCACAGTCTAAAGACATGCATGTCAGGCTAATTGGAGACTCTAAATTGAGGGCTGACTGCAATAAACAGTTATGTCCAGATGTTATTTATTGGACATAACTGTTTATTGCAGTCAGCCCTCGAAATTGCCTCTATGAGTGAATGGTGTGCACGCCCTGCGATGGATTGGTGAGCTGTCCAGGGTCTGTCCTTGTCTTTCGCCCACAGTCAGCTGGGATAGGCTCCAGCTCCCATTTGACCCTAGAGTGGAACAAGCAGTAGAGATAATGGATGAATGCACTTATTGACAGCTCCTGAGCCCTTATAAATATAACTAAAATTTGTCATTCGTGATTAATAGCGGTAAAAAATAATACGAGTCAATCGTCTCAAGCAATATTATTCTCCTACACCGCTTCCCAAAACTTGTGTTTGATGATAATCAGCGAATACGCCGCTACAGAAAGAGGAATGAAAAGACACTTTACCCTGCTCTCCATGCCTCCCGTCTGATCTGAACACTTCTCTTCTGTTTTCAGATCAAAAGCTCGAAGAACCTGCGGTCATAATTTGGATCCTTCCGCAAACTCGCAGTCAGCGCTGTGTGTGAGAAGTTGCTAAATATGTTCCAATAGAATTATTTACTTTAGCTTGCAAAAGGTTTTTAATTTCATTATTTATTTATTTATTTATTTATTTGGGCCTTAATTTTCCCAAAAAAAGACATGATGTGGAATTTTGATAATGGATGTTGTTATCCAGACTGTTGATCTCCTTAGAGGGCAGTTCATTGCTTCACTCAGTGACAGACCATTACTGCTTCTTGAAAGGGCCTGATTGTAGAGACCCACTTTGTGTCAAAGACAGTTGCATTGCACTGTGATTTATTCTTCATCTCTCCTGCCATTGGCATTTGGAGTGCTTCTACAGCTCAATTGGACTACAGACACAATACTAATGAGCACAATTTTTGTCAATATCCTCAACTGATGCATCCTACTTCCTCCTCTGATGTTAAAATTGCTGGAAAAAATTATGCTATTCACCTGCAGTATGATGTCACATACCTAAACCACCTTAGAATGCGCTTGTGTCATAATGTCACATACCTAAATCACCAAAACATGCTCCTGTGTCATAATGTCACATACCTAAATCACCAAAACATGCTCCTGTGTCATAATGTCACATGCCTAAATCACCAAAACATGCTCTTGTGTCATGATGTCACGTTCCTAAATCACCAAAACATGCTCCTGTGTCATGATGTCACGTGCCTAAATCACCAAAACATGCTCTTGTGTCATAATGTCACGTTCCTAAATCACCAAAACATGCTCCTGTGTCATGTCACGTGCCTAAATCACCAAAACATGCCCCTGTGTCATGATGTCACGTGCCTAAATCACCAAAACATGCTCCTGTGTCATGATGTCACGTGCCTAAATCACCAAAACATGCTCCTGTGTCATGATGTCACGTGCCTAAATCACCAAAACATGCTCCTGTGTCATGATGTCACGTGCCTAAATCACCAAAACATGCTCCTGTGTCATGATGTCACGTGCCTAAATCACCAAAACATGCTCTTGTGTCATGATGTCACGTGCCTAAATCACCAAAACATGCTCTTGTGTCATGATGTCACGTGCCTAAATCACCAAAACATGCTCCTGTGTCATGATGTCAATCGTGCCTAAATCAAATCACAAAACATGCTCTTGTGTCATGATGGCACGTGCCTAAATCACCAAAACATGCTCCTGTGTCATGATGTCACGTGCCTAAATCACCAAAACATGCTCTTGTGTCATGATGTCACGTGCCTAAATCACCAAAACATGCTCCTGTGTCATGATATCACATGCCTAAACCGCCTTATCATGTGCCTGCATCACAAGGAGGAAAATGGCAGCTAGTTTTATGATCCAAAGCGCTCCCCAAAATGGTAGATAAAGTGCATACTACAAATACAAACTTATGTGCAAGGAAACAAATGCATGCACTTACAAATTCATTCATCCATTAATTCTGATCTTGAAAAGTGTACCATTCTCCAAGGGACAATGTTCGAAGCCTCAAGAAGCACTGGATCACTAGCCTAGCGATATATTGCACATTACATGTCATTATGTCATTTGATTGCAGTTTTAAAGCTTTATGCATATGTGTTTTTTTATTATGATTTTTTTTTTTTTTACTTGTACTTGGGTTGAGCTATTTAGTTGCATATTAATAATTAAGGTAATAGAAAATGGCAGAAAATGTATGAGCCATATTCAGTCCATTTGTCAAAAGAAGAAGAAACAGTTAGAAAATAGCAGGGGGACTGAGGGGGGGACTGTTACTTACTGAACCCGGGCATTCAAACTCCGCCACCCCTGTCCTATTCTTTAGGGAATATTTGCTTCTCGTTTGGCGCAATATGACGATGGATGGGGTTTAATTCTGGAGATCAAACTTCTAGTGGAAATGAAATCAATCCATCTATCAGTTAGCTAATCCACATATATGACCCGCTGTGGTAAAAGGTACCTCCGAGCGGCGATCATGCTATTGAGAAAAACGCAATTTAAATGTCCTGCTCACCTGGTGGACTGTGTTTACTTCCACATTTGGAAAACTGCTTCTGATCCACGGGATTTAGCTCCATATACGTCACACAGAACACCCTCAGTGTCACAATAAATTTCCATTTCAATACTGCCGAAAATTGGTTATTATTCAGTTGCATAGCTAGAACTGGGAATTGGGGGGGCACAGACATGTCCCTTTATGACAACAATTAGTCTTGGCTAGTTCTCAATCATCTTCCTTTATTGACGCGTTTTCCGATTATCATAATTGGCAACTGAAGACACGGTTTCTCTCCAAATGCGATTTAACAGCGATGAAATTATGGGCTAAGTTCAGTACAGAAAAATAATTTACTTATTAATAGGCCAATGCTTCGCTTTGATTGAACTGGTCCGCGTTCCAATGAAATATCGCCCTTCACTCTCGGTATTGCGTGGATTGATAAAAAAAAAAAAGTGGCACTCGGCAGTTAAATTGGCTATAAAAAGCGTGCGGCTCCAGCTATTTGCGTGAGAGTCGACAGGTATGCAATTTTGAATAACGTTGATTTAAATACAGCAAATACGCGTCCAGATGAATGATTGTCGTCTTACCTAATCGGGGAGAACAAGCAGCACCTGTTAACTGTGGAGTGCTCTCGGAGTGAACCTTCTGTTAATTATGAAAATGACTGAGAACAGGTAAGCACAAATAATTGTTTTAAATGGGTTTTTTGTGCACCCCGATTCCCAGTTCTAGCTCCGCCACTGAATAATCGCCAATTTTCGGCAGTATTGAAATGGAAATTTATCGAGACACCGAGGGGATTCCGCGTGCCATATATGGAGCTAAATCCCATGGATCAGAAGCAGTTTTCCAAATGTGGAAGTGAACACAGTCCACGTGGCGAGCGGGGCATTTAAATTGTGTTTTTCTCAATAGCATGATCGCCGCTCGGAGGTACCTGTTACCACGGTGGGTCACATATTTATCGATATATTTTGGGTCAAGGGGTCAAGGAGCAAGAGGAAGGAACATATTGTGGACAGTCCACCAATTCTTCAAGAGGCAAACAAATCATTCACTCATAGGTCAAAAGAGTAAACTGCTGAGCACATTAGGAGATTAGCGGACAATATAGGCTGTTCAGGTACTAGAAAACTGCTGATTCATTTGCAGCCAGTTAGAATTTTTGGAAACGCAACTTAAAATAGCTTGACCGGTGCAGGCCAGTTTAAGCTAGAATTTTCAGCAGGGATGAGCTAGCCATTGCGGACCCGAAACTTGATTCCCAGAATATCCTGTGAAATCAGTTCCACCAATCAGCTCGAGTGTAGTTTTAGAATACCCACGAGTCAGAGTAAAATGAGGTGAACAGCAGGGAGACGATAGCTGGATCATCTCTTCGCTTCTGAAAGAGTTTTGCTTTGCATATTCGAGTCAGGCAGTTGCATGAAGAAATTTATAAATAAAACACACACTGCAGATTTGAACCTTGAACACAGTTCCACAGATTCACCAGAAATAGAAATAAATATTTTAAAACAGAGTTTTTTTCTTTTTTGTGGTTTAGAAGCTGAATACTTCTGGTGATCTTCTGGTCTGTACTTGTCTGAAATGTTAAGTAGTGGGTTAAGTCACAGACGCCAGTTGTTTGAGGTGTATATTTAATGTACGTATCTACAGGTTTACTCACAATTTTAAATGAAACGTCTATTTTCACTGAGGCGGAGAATTTATTTTTTATAAATGTTATGACCCTAACCTTTGACTGCATTCATCACGTTCGATGGAACATTGATTTTTTTCTTCAAACGCCAACTAATTTACTGTTAAAAATTTCTCAAACACTTAGTTGACCAAACAGTTCAGCCTCCTAATAGACTTATTTAGTATGTTTTTTTTTTTTTTTTAATATTTTGATTCAGGAATCTATTTCTACCATACACTCAGTGAGGCAGGAACTGAAGTGTAAGGAGTAATATAATGTACACAAAATTAAGAGATGGTGTTTATTGATCTGCAGAATGTCATGAGAAAAGGTCATTAAGGTCAGCAGTTCCCTTCAGGTAAAGCACATTTTGATTTTTAAATCCTGTAGCAGGGTGTCAGAGCACAAGGAATTTAATAAAATATTTATTAAGATCCACCTACACCCCCAGTGTCTTCCTGCTGTAATTATGAATCTGTTATGATTTCAATTTCCCAAAGCGGATTTAGCAAAATAATTGGAAAAGATGAACTAAGACCACATACAGTACCTCATGCGTTCAGTATGTGTCTATATGACTGTGTGAGCGCGCACACGCACGTGTGTGTGTGCACACGTGTGCATCTATGTGTGTGTAAAATATAAACAATAAATATGTTTAAAAAAAATTGATAATGCACTTATCTATGTTTTTGTATTATTTCATTTGCTTTAATTATATAATGACGGATACAGTGGATTCATGATAAATTCATGCACCATGACAGTTTATTTCCACTTATTATTTTTCACTTTTGTCATGTTAAAGTTTAAGTGGACCACAAGTTTCATTTCTTTTTATACTCTGCTAATTTTGACATGCTGTTTTTTTCTGGCGTGACTGCCGTTGATTAATAAGCAATAACGAGCTCCCAAATTGCATCCCTGGGTATTTCCCATCTTTGATTGTGACTCCGATCATTTTGCGCAGCACTCTCAAAATAAATCACACAAAGTGCTTGTCAAACAAATATGTTTTTTTATTATTTTCATCCTACTGTCACAAGTTATAATGGGTCTACTGGGAAGCAGGAGTAATTGCATGATGCTAAGTTACTGGAGTATCAATTCAGAAACTTTAGAAATAGTTCATACATTTTAACACAAGCCACTGGGTAGCATAGCTGGCGCATCACAGCAAGAAAGCTGTGGGTTGAAATCAGGCCCGGGGCCTTTCTGTGTCGAGTGTTATTGTTTTCCTTCCATTCCAATGGGTTTACTCCAGGTGCTCCTGTTTCCTCCCACAGGCCAAAGACATGCATAATTGGTTCGCTGGACACTCTAAATTGTCTGGAAGTATGCATGGCAAGGCAAGGCAACTTTATTTGTATAGCGCATTTCATACCAAAACAGCAGTTCAATGTGCTTTACAGAAAACTGAGGCAAAGGCCTCACCAGAGCCGTCTAATGCATCATTCATCATAATACAGTTAAGTAATATTGACAGCAGAGGAGGCAAAATTTAGATTAAAAACAGACAAAAACAAAATAATTATAATAATAATGATAATTATAAGACAGATAAATAGAAGAGAGATATTAAAAAACACAGTTCAGGATAAAAACAAAGGCAGATAGGCGTGTGCGTGTAAATGGTGTGTGCATTCTGCAGCAGACTGGTGGACTGTTCAGAGTGTGTTCCTGCCTGTTGCCCATTGCATGCTGGGTAGGAATGAAGGTGTTAGATAATGGATGGGAGGATGGAAAGAAAACAGGCTGTGATGCATGCTGCAAATGCATCATCGTAATCTTCATCATCATCGTTTAAGATGCAATATTTCATTTAATTAGTGTGAAAAATACCGGCACAGCTTCAGTGTCGCCCCAACACTATGGCTGTGTCTGAATTCTCTAAAACAGGGGGCCTTTTTGCTTTCCTCTCCACTTTTCCTTTATCTCAATAAAAAAAAGTCACAAGGGTCAAAAGAAAGTTGCAAAGAGATTTTAAAAGTACCCAGGGAGATGTTTGAGGAAAAATCAGACGTCCTTTCCAGCAAAAGCTTGTTTGCAATCATGTGATCCCGATGATGCGCAAACACCAGATGGGGGGGAAGGAAATGAATAATGCCGGTTGGGAATCGCTGGTCTGCATTTCTTTAGATTTTAGCCAGATATGTTAAATGAATGTAGCCTTACCTTTCACAAAGTCGTCACTGCATACACAAGCATTGTCTGACTCCACTCTTCCAGACTTTAGATGGAGGTTTTTAATTCATGTCTGCCACAGACATGTTTCTCAGTGAGCTTTTTAAATTTCTCACCAAATGGCGTGACCAGTCACTACTGCTGCAAAGGATTGTGGTCCATATTTGATCTTTTCTTTCTTCTGCATTAGGTCTTGTGTTTGCTTACTGAAAGGTAGCAATGATGGAACTAATTACCTCCTTTCCTGCATGATGTAGACAGTTTGGATGCTCCGTGTCATGGCTACCTGCCAAACTATTTCCGGTTCGTGTCCGTTAGCCCCTTCTTTGCGCTCTATAGAATTTGGATGTGACCTACCACTCCATCACCATGCACTGCTAAGTCCAAAACAGCAACAAAGTCCAAGTGCATGACAGAAAAGTGGTATAAGGGGCCACCTGAAGGTCCGAGGCTGGTAACTCATCACCTGGCAGCAATCCCAGATCATCAGTGGCTGGATAACAGTTAAAAGACCAGCTGCTGTCATCCTAGGGAAGTCAGAGCAGTATCCGACCCACTCCCAGTGTCTCGCCTTACAAAATCTGATTGTGAAGGAACTCCACAGCCGCCAACCTCACTGGAACCACCAGGAAACATTCTACCACCTTCCACTACCACCGTCACCCCTCCTGAACATCCCCGAGCGAAGGCACTATAACACTCCCCACTCAGTATCACCTCGTAACCCCTACAAAGGGCTCCTTCCCCAGGAAATTGGGCAACTGAAATAAACGCAACACCCCTGAGGTTTTCATGGTCTATTTTGTGTTGTCTGGTTGTCTTTCCCACTGGCGTTTTTTCCTGCGCCACATTAGATAAAAAAGCATGTTATTTTGCAGAAATTTCAGCAGAGGTTTTAATGATTTCAAGAATATGTTGCCTGTTTAATCACGAGTGGATTCATTTAACATTATCACTCATCCTCCGGCACGTCCTATTCAAAAAACATTATTAGCATATTTGAAAAAGAATATATTCATCAACGAAATTTGCATGTAACATCATCAGCTAAGCAGTGTCAAATGTCAGAATGAGATTTTTTTTTAATGTTTGCTGCCATGCACTGATGATGCTTAGCAAGTATGAAAATAAATTACTGAAACTCATTAAATCATGTTTAGATTGAAGTATTTCTAATTGGAAGTCCTCTGGATGACCTTGAAGGCATCAGACCATTCACCTCATGATTTTCAAGCAGATTCATCAAGTGAACAACCTTGGATGAACTCGAACGGTACAAGACCGAGGTCTGTCGGAACAAGGAGAGTCGGCACAGTGCGTCTCAATGCAAGATTTAATCAAATTTTATATAACTTACAATGTTTTTTTGCAGTAAAATAAAACATGCAGAAAGTAACATTTGTTGAAAGGGAAAATCTGAAGGTCTGACAGATGTTCTGAGCTGTTTTCACATGGATTACGGTAAATGAATCAAATAAGCTGCTTTCACATGGATTACGGTAGATGGATTTTAAAAGTTACCTTCACGTGGATAACAGTAGACAGCATGCATCTAAAGTGGTCATTTTGGGAAGGCAATGGATAGCAAAAAGAAGGGAGGCACCATGACAACTAAACAGTACATTACTGTGATAATATTACCCCGTGATGTCTCATAAAACTACTCATATTTCAATAAAACATGGTACTAAAACATTTCAATAATTTTGATTGCAATTGCAATTTCTTCTTTTCCATATGAAGACCTGATCAGAGTCATATTTTCACATTGTGCAGAAATGATGAATTAAAAATTCAAAACGATCTTAGAAACAAAGCACTGAAAAAATATGCAAAAAATATAAAAAAATATAAAATATTATAATAATATATAATATATAAAATATACAAAAAATGCAAAATTTGGACTCTGATCATTTTTCCTTTGTGTTCTTGATATGCATGTGGCATTGTTGGCCAGCGTTATGTCACATCTGGAAATAACAATTACAAGTTTAATAATCTGAGCTTCAACAGTGAGCTCCATCTACCACTGCTTGTCACAATATATTCTGCCATCATAATCAGGCTTTACCGTTGTTTTCCTGTCCACCAATAATGTCATCCAGTTTATCGTGCTCCACCTACCGCAGTCCATGTGAACGCTGTATTACTCTGAGAAACCCGCAACTCCTGCATGTTAATATGCATGTGTACGTGTGTGTGTGTGTGTATGTTTGCTCATGTCAGTGTGTGGACATGACTGCATGTGCATTTGTGAGAGTGTGTGTCTGTGTGTGTGTCTGAATCTGTGCATGTGTGTGTTTGTGAGCGTGTGCATGTACAACCCCAATTCCGTAATAGTTGGGACGGAGTGTAAATTGTGAATAAAATCAAAATGCAATGACTTTCAGATCACATGAGCCAATATGTTCTTTACAATAGAACATAGATAACATTTCAAATGTTGAAACAGACATTTTACATTTTTAGCCACAAAATGAGCTTATTTCAAATTTTCTGGCTGCGACAGGTCTCAAAAAAGTTGGGACACAGGCGAAAAAGGGCTGAAAAAGCAATTAATATATATGAGAATCAGCTGAAAGAACATTTAGCAAGTAATTAAGTTAACTGGCATCAGGTGTGTAACATGATTGGCTATAAAAGGGATGTCTTAGAGAGGCTGAGTCTCTCAGAAGTAAAGATGGCCAGAGGCTCCCCAACCTGTGAAGGCTTGCATAAAAAAATTGTGGAATACTTTAAAAACAATGTTCCTCAATGTGAAATTGCAAAGGCTTTGAAGGTCTCATCATCGACAGAGCATAACATCATCAAAAGATTCAGAGAAACTGGAAAAATCTCTGTGCGTAAGGGACAAGGCTGAAGACCTTTACTGGATGCCCGTGATCTTCGGGCCCTCAGATGCCACTGCATCACTCACCGGCATGATTCAGTCATTGACATTACTAAATGGGCCCAGGAATACTTCAAGAAACCACTGTCTGTAAACACAGTCCGCCGTGCCATCCACAGATGCCACCTAAAACTCTATCATGCAAAAAGGAAGCCATTGTTGAGCATGATCCATAAGTGCCGCCGTGTTCTGTGGGCCAAGGCTCATTTAAAATGGACTGTAGCAAAGTGGCAAAGTGTCCTGTGGTCAGACGAGTCCAAATTTGACATTCTTGTTGGAAATCATGGGCGTCGTGTCCTCCGGGCTAAAGAGGAGAAAGACCACCCCTCCTGTTATTAGTGTTCAGTTCAAAAGCAGCATGTCTGATGGTATGGGGATGCATTTGAGCATATGGTGAGGGACACTTGCATGTTTTAAAAAGCACAATGAATGCTGAAAGGTATATTAAGGTTTTAGAGCAACATATGCTCCCCTCCAGATGACATCTATTCCAGGGAAGGCCTTGTGTATTTCAGCAGGACAATGCAAAACCACATACTGCAGCTATTACAACAGCATGGCTTCGTAGTAGAAGAGTCTGCGTGCTGAACTGGCCTGCCTGCAGTCCTGATCTTTCACCGATTGAGAACATTTGGCACATAATTAAACGAAAAGTTTGTCAAAGGAGACCCAAAACTCTCCAGCAGCTGGAAGCCTGTATTAAACAAGAAAGGGATCAAATTCCAATGGCTAAACTCAAGAAACTTGTCTCCTCAATGCCCAGACGCCTCCACTTTGTGTTAAAAAGAAGAGGGGATGCTACAACATGGTAAACAGGCCCCTGTCCTGACTGTTTTGAGACCTGTAGCAGCCATCAAATTTACAATGAGCTCATTTTGTGGATAAAATTGTAAAATTTCTCAGTTTCAACATTTGCTATGTTATCTCTGTTCCATTGTGAATAAAATACTGGCTGGTGTGATTTGATAGTCATTGCATTTTGATTTTATTCACAATTTACACTTTGTCCCAACTATTTCGAAATTGAGGTTGTATTTCTGTGTGTGTGTGCATGCATGTGGGTGTGTGTGCATGTGCATGTGTGTGTTTGTGCGCTTGTGCATCTATTTCTGTGTGTGTGTACGTGCATGTGGGTGTGTGTGTGCGTGTGTGCATGTGAATGTTTGTGTCTGAACCTGTGCATGTGTGTGTTTGTGCGCTTCTGCATGTATTTCTGTGTGTGTGTACGTGCATGCGGGTGCATGCGTGTGTGTGTGTGTGTGTGTTGAATCATACTCCACCTCCTGCATAAAAGCGTAGTATTAAGACAGTGTTATTGCTGTGTAACACATTCTCCTCAACAATAGATCATGCCCGACTACAAGATGATTTTGGCTTCAGTAACTCTGGGCCTCTAAAACTGATTATAAAATTTTTCTTTTCATGACAGTCGGAGCTGGGTTGGTGAAGCATCGGGTATTTGTCTTGATTGAAAGCAGACAGGGTAACCACTGGGAATTTATTTTATTTTATTCCATTTTATTATTTTTTTTAAAGCCGTCTTATTGAACCCGGCCCTGCTTCTTTATTTCAAGTTGACAACTACTTTTCTTCATCGAGAAGTTGTCTCTTGACAAGTGTGTCACTGCTTGCGCTGTAGTTGATGTTTGTCACACATTGCTGAGCAAATAAGCGACAGTTTTCATTGATAGTACGCCCAAAAATAACCTTATCTGAGACACGCCACCACAATGTCTGGTGTCAAATAGCATAACGCTGAAATATTAAGATATTAATGCAAATGGATTGCCTTTCATGGTTCTCAAAGCGCTTGTCACTCAGCGTAATTTAAATGTAAATGCATGTTCTCCCTCTTTTGGCTTGTAGTTTGTGATGTTCGTGGAATTGGGAGCACAATCAGCCCGGTGAAACACAATCTAATTAACATGTTCCTTGATAATTTTGGCTCAGTCCCAAATTGGAAAAAAAACGCACTGCTTCTTGTCGTCATTTGATGATTCGCTGCAGTGGCGAACAGCTTTATTTCGGTAGAACAGTGGAAACCTGGGACAGTCGTGCCTTTCTTTGTACCCATTATCTCTCCGCAGCCAAAACAACACCGTAAAAGAGTTGCTAATACTTGTTTTTAAATTTTTTTGTTATTGGTTTTATCCCAGTGAAAAGCTAGAAGAGCTGCATCCGCTTTCTCTGCACACAGTGGTGTAGTATTTGCACAAGTTAATCTCCTGGAAACACCCTAACCATAAATCATTAACCCTTTATGACGCAGGATCACATGCATTTTATTGAAATGTTATAACAAAACATGGATGTTCTGACGTCGTTGTTCCCATGCACTTCACTAAGGATTTATGTATAAGAGGGGTAAGCCCTCACTTGGGGGTCTAGTCCCTCAACAACTGACAATTTAAACCAATAATATGCATGATTTGAGGAGTATCCAGGGATCTAAAGTGGGCCTACTGACACCCCTGGGGTATGTTTCCCAAAAACTTGGTTGGCAACTACAGCAGTTTACGTAGTTTGAAGACCATGCAAGTTGCAAACTGTTAGCAAGTAAACGTTTGGAAAACGTGCCCCTGGTTGTTACAATCACTATCAGCAGAAATGCACACAGAATTAAACAAAAGTGATGCAGTATTTTCCAACTGCATTTCACAAAAAAAGAAAAAGAAAATCTCATCAAAGGGTTGCCTTCATCTTCTCATCGTTAGGCGGAGGTGGGTTTCGTTGTTTAGCATTCTGCAGTCACCATGTTATTGCTCTCATCCGCAGTTACAGCCAAAGCATCTACATTGCTGCTGGAGCACTGTCCTTGTTGTGTAGTTCATTTTGATCGAACACCTGTGGTTTACTTCACATTTCCAGGTGCAGAGTTTGCGAAAGCCTTTGAAAAAAAAAGTGGACTCCATTTTAAATTTGTTTTTAATGCATATAATATATCAAGGTAACACCAGAATACTATTGTCGATGTCTGCTCGCTGCCATTATATCGAAATTTCATTTGCCTTAAAACTTGCCTCCAAATGGAACTTTGGGACATTAACTGCGACTGAGGACACATTATAGAAAAGCATGATGGGAAAGTGTATAAGAAATGAAAGCCACGGTTGTGCGATGAATTGAATTTTCAGAGCGTGACTTTTTCCTCATTTTTGCCGTGGTAAGATGCAAAGAAAGCTCTTCAATTGTGAAACGACCCAAGCCTTGAATGTCCTGTGGAGGCCAGGTCCAGCAGCTACATTACAGTAACTCTGGCAGCTCATCTCCGAAAGTGTTTAACACAAACTGATAGAGGTACAATGCTGCCTGAGATTAGACTGGAATACTGATCATATGTAAGCAAAATAACATTTGTACCTTTTAGCTTTAGCCAGCCAAAGTATGCATTTAACTTATGCTTCTCAAACAGCCACAGAATGAATGATAGAACAGAAAGATACATATAGTAATGTTTGAATGTACTCCCCATGTTATTGTGGATGTCCTATCAGTGCTCCAGTCTCCCCACACATCGAAAGATACACGCTTATAACAACACTTCCTGTCATTGCTCCAGTCGAAGACTCAATCTTTAGAACTGGAGGTAGTCCCTGGGTGCCGCCCTGTAGCTGCCCACTGCTAAGATGAAACTAAGATGGGTCAAATGTAGGTGATTAATTTCCCCGTAAGGTTCAACAAAAAAACATTATACCATGTAAATTATCCTGTCCTTCATAAAGATAGCCAAACAAACTGTGGTAATATGCCCTCATGGCAGCCATATTGATTATTTGACCAGAAATTTTCCAATTGTCACCAAAATCAGTTGGGATCCTCTTCATATCACCTTTGACCCACAAAACAGAAATGAAAAAATCCAACAAAAACAAGAAATTGTGTAGGGACCGAGAAACGGACCAAAGGGGGGACAGGGGAAATCGCAATGTATGCCCATCTAGGAGAGTGGGCGTAAAATAATAATAAGAATAATAATAGTAACAATAATAATCTTCCTCTTCTTTTGCTGTGTAAAAAGGCAGCTAAATCAGCTAATCGTGCTTTGCTCACATAAACATGATTTGGTCTCACACCATCAGGTTTGTGACTAAATACTAATTTCACCTCTGCTTGCTTATATTCATCTTGTTCCATGAGAGAGAGAAACTCTTATCAAGTCTGATTACATTTAGTTTACCAAACATTTAAATACATTTCTATTCACTGAGAGCAGAGTTTCATTAGCTGGCTTGCTACAGTAATTACACCTCATTGGGTTTCAGTGTTATGTTAACACAGTGTTATGGCTGTGTTTTATAAGGAACAAGGAGACTTCAAAAAAAAAAAAAAAAAAAAAAAAAAAAAAATAGTTTGCAGGTTGTAAGAAGATGGTGTTCCATGATCCTGGGCACCTAAGTTGAACTTCTTGACCCAGGACAAAATTTTGACACATTATATTGTTGTATTCCCGGACCTGGACAAGAAAGAATAAAAGAAAAAAAAAGAACCAATAGATGAAAGAAAACAAGTCGGAGAGAGTTTTTTTGCTTCCTGCTCTAGGCTGGTCAGATTTTAGCTGACCAGCTCCTCTGCTAAGCTGTAGCCTTTTCTGTGAGGCCAGTGACAACAACAACAACACTGAGCATAAACACTGGACACCAAGGCCGCATGTTCAGAATTGTATGCTTGTTTGCTACATACAGAGTATACTTCTCTACTGTAGAGTGGATACTCGCCATTTTAATATGTAGTGAGGTAGTGAGTATATAACAATAACCAAGACATATACTTGACAATCATGTGACTAGCAAGCAATAAGCGAGTTCACAATTACAATTTAGGCATGCGCGATTTCTGTGGGAGTACTTCCGGGGTAGGATCAATGTGACCAAAACAGAGGCTTCGCCATACAGTAAGTGCTTGTTTCCATATCTCAAAGGGTTCTTGTGATTTATTAAATATAATGTTACTGAAGATATGGGAGATTAATTTATCACAACAGATGCCCATTCCCCCACCCCTTTCCCCATGTGGTCTTGGATCAAATAACACTCCGAATGTGATCAGACGTCAATCAAATTTGGTCAGTGCCTTTTGTAATATGGAAACAAGTACTTACCTCGCACCAACACACGGTGATAGATGCATCTTCTTTGCAGAAAAGACAAGAGCGACGAGCTCATCCTTTCGTCCACTCACTTTCAGATTCCTTTTACTGAGAAAGTCTTTCAACGAACTTACACTCCACAATCATCGATCGACAACTCTTCTTCAGCCATAATGAAACTCAATAAACAAAAAAAAAAACGAGACAGAGTATGATTATCGATTGACAGAGTACTTGCAGCGCTATGCGTGACAGATCGGGCACAGAACAGCATAGACCTCAATACGTTATGCTCACAAAACCACCGCGCAGCGATCGCGAAAGCGAGTTTTTGGTCACTTTCACCCGGTGACCTGTCACGTGATACACTCAATGGATGCCTCCGTGGCTAATTGCGAACTCACTTATTAAGATCATATGGGTCTTGAACACATTGCATTGTGGGAAACAGTACAGTAGGAAGACGGCTCCAGCTGCCTTGGAAATTTGTGATATTTCTGAGTTTGTCCATGCTCTGAAATTTGGTTCGTATGTTATGTAATCTAGGTATCTTTGGCAAACTGGTGAACTCCATGTGGATTACATACTGTAGTGCTACATGCTGCGTTTGACCACAATTAATAATCGAACAGCTTGTTGTAGGCGATTTGTGGCCCTGTACTGTGGAGAGGAGAGCACATTCGGCTATGGCCAAGAACAAACCTGTTTCTCTACCAGACCAAATGTTATACACAACAAGTCTGGAAAATTTAATGAAGTAAAAATAGCTGTTCCCGGTTTTACCCCATCTAGTTATTTGGCTAACTCAATGATGCAGCTTTTGGGAACACACCCCTGTAATGTTTCATACTCCGTGCTGGAATGCAAAGCCCCAACACGTCACTAACTACACATTACTTACGGCACATCGTCTTATTTCATTCTACTGCACACAAAACAAAGTTGGCACAACCCCCAATTTCCTGCTGTACAGTATTACGTGCGTGAAATCGAACGGCTTGCAGAAGCGAGTCTGCGGCGAACTCTCAGAGCCAGCGGTTGAATTGACGGACAGCAAAATGACACCTTGTCAGAAAACAGAGAGGTCTGCTAATAAGAGTGGGGTTTCAGGAGAAATCTGAGGTACAAATTTTGGTCTTTCGGCACCTACTAATAGTAAACACGCTTATATGCTTGACCTCACGATATCATGAGAAAATCGAGCGAAAGTCGAGAATGCGCACGAGTATCCTTGGAACAAAATGTCCAAGCCCAACCAATTACTTGTCATAGTAGTTGGCTTTGGCTCTGTGTAAAGGAGCTGGCTAGAGCCCAGACATCCTGCTGTTACCTAATGAGGTTACCTGGAGATCTGGTGATGAGGCCAATTAATCATGGCCATACAATTAAGGAAGACATTACAAAATGCCCCTCTGTGACCAGTACAACCTATGGACATATTATCACATCTTGGGGTGATTAACATTTAACGGGTGAGAGAAAAGTTGCAGTGGGAATGTGAGATTTCAGGAAACTTTAAATGGGCAAATCAACTGTGCGAAAGACAATGGTGTATCTAAGCATTTTAATCTTCTTGAGACTTTATAACTTTTTCGCAAGTCGATAGTGTTAGCGCGTTTTTGTCTGCTTGACATGTGAAACTATTTTAGCAAATTTGAAATTATGAAATAAATCATCTTGTGGGCAAGAATTTTCACTCTAAGACAAAGAGAAATAGAAATAAGAAACAAACAAAAAATGAAAGCAAATATAAAATTAAAGTACTTGTTAAATCTGATATTTTTTTTTTTTTTTTTTTTGTATATCAGTGATATTGCAAAATAAGGCAGTCTTAATCAACTGATAAGTCTTTAAACGAATAAAACTTTCTTAAAACTACAAAGTAAAAAAAAAAAAAAACGACATTAATAAACAAAGGCTTAACCACTGATAATATTGATTTGGGTCAGTGGTAATTGGACGCATGCGAACTTAGTGTTCATGTAAAGGACAGTGTGTTCTGATGGACTCAAACATGACATTAACAGCCAGCCCATAGTCGCAAGGCTTTTGAGAGGTCATTGGTTTACCACTGGGGTAACAAAGGAAAAAAAAGAAATATATATTTATATATATATATAAACCGAATATCCTCCCAATAGAAGGGCAGTTCTGACTCGATTCAGTGTCTGATGCAACACTCGAACAAACGCACCGCTCCGAGGCTTATGGGGTTAACAGCAGAACTGCTTTGATGGTATTTGGTTTCCCGCTGTGGCAATAGAGGGACGGAAAGGCAAATGGAGGCTTAATCCTATGCTTCAGTGCTTACCTGCTTGAGGTCAGTTTGACTGCGGAGCAAGATACAGAGGGTGTGTAACTCGACAAAGCCCACACTCAAAGGCTGCGAGCTGCAGGAAGCTGGCCACCTTCACTCAGGCTTAGCATTCGCGGTCTCTCCATTTGATTCATCTTCCGCAGTCGATCAGATTGGCAAGAGGAGTGCAGCTGCTGCACCGTCAGGGGTTTATTCATTCAAGTTTACCGTGATTAAATCTCTTAGATGTTCGACAGCGTGCTTTGTCACGGGCGATACCCTGACATGACCCTTTGTTTGTACATGTGGACGGATGATAATCCTGGCATAACAAGTGTTTAACCTGCGACTGGCACTTTTGAACTAAATGCTTAATAGATGTCTGCAATATGTAAACATGTAAAATAGTAAATACAAATATACAGCTGAATGGGGGACTCTAAAGAAGAGGCCAGGCCTGGATGATATATTATACATGACAGGAGCATGACTCCAGCATGTAAAGTGAGCCGTGACCATGTTTGAAGGCCTACATTGTATGAACGGCTTCTTCCTCGTCAGCAACCCCAGCTGACTATGGGCGAAAGACAGGACACACTCTGGACAGCTCGCCAATCGACTGCAGGGCTCGTACATCATTCACACACAGGCACACACGCACGCACACACACACACACACACACACACACACACACACACACACACACACACACACGCACACGCACACACATACACGCACGCACGCACATGCACAATTCCTATGGGCAGCTCAAGCTTTGTTTCCATCTTGCTGCCCGGTTCTTCAGTTAATTTCAGTTTATTACAAATTAGAACTAACATTTTTGGGTTTCCTTTGTCAAAAGTTGTGGATGGGTCCAAAAGGACTCTATTAATCCGTCTGGTTTTCTCGTCACTCCAATGTTAACCCTTAGGGCGGCGAAATCAATTTTCAAATGCTTAAAAAAATTAAATATCCTGAGCTTTTGAAAACCTATCATGTGGCAACTTGTTGAAAAGAGCTCCCCTGCAGGAGCTCTTTTCAACAAGTCGCCACATGATAGGTTTTCAAAAGCTTTGATTTTATTTCATCGCATTAGCGAGCAGCAAATGCTGCCATTGGCGCTTTAAGAGTTAAAGCACCAAGCACACTGATCTGATGCTAAAAGGTGGAGCAGGAAACACCGCAGTCTGATGATGGGTCAGGGGTGGATGGACACTTAGTCAACAAGGACCAAACACTTAGGAATGCTGGTATAAGTGCCGCTATCACCATTTGATAACAACCCTGCCTACATTCAAGCGCTCTGTCAGTGATGGAAATGCTAACCAGCCTTTGGGTTTATGTACAGGTTACATACCAGGTCTGAGGATCCAATACCAAATGCTTTTGGTTGAAATGTGGCTTCAGAGTCTCCCTTTAACCTAGCATGCATGTTTTTGGGCAGTGGGAGGAAACCAGAGTACCTGGAGGAAACCCACGCGAACATGGGGACAACGTGGCCAAATTTGACCCCACAGCATTCTTGCTGTGAGTCAACAGTGCTAGCCACTGTGCCGCCACATATTTACTGCTATTTATGTCATATTATATTTCTATTTCTTTTTTTAATGCTGTAAAATAAAAATCATAGTAATGACGCACAGGTGCATTGCGGATGGGAGGGTGCGAGTTTATTTTTTCAAGGGCGAAGTCTCGCTGTTGGCTCAGTCAAGGCCTTTCTGATCACAATCCAAACTGAAGATTTTATTTATTTTATCATTTTTTTCTCAGCCCAAGAGCTGGAGGATTAGAAATAAAACATATCTTTTATGTTTTCCTTGCCTGTTCCTTTGCTATACGACCTGCCTCCGACAAGAAGAAATCATATAATTTTCCTCGTAGGAGAGAACAGTGGGTCCCTGGCTTCTTTTTGCCATTGCTTGCTTGACAGTGATACTTCCTCAACCCACTGGCAAATCTTGAAACAAGTCAGACTTTCATACTTCATTAGTTATATGTTTGGTTTGAATAACAACAGGACAATAGAAATAAGATGCTAATAAGATACTTGCTGAGATTACCACCCTTTTTAATTTCTGCAGCATTACAAATACTGGTTACACAATCATTGGAAAAAATCAATTTTGTCCAACCATCATTCGTTGTGATGAAACCTAATCCAATCAAATCCTCCCAATGTTCGAAGGACGAGTAAATGTGTATATTGGCCTCGATGACAGATTACTATATTATGAACCCATATAAAATACTTGGCTAGCTGTTTCTTAAGCAAGTTCGAGTTTCGATGGAAAAAGAAATAATGAGCAACTATGCTGTTGTCCTGCACCAGATAAGTTACTGCAGCCAACAGCTGCACAACTTACCTATGTTGTTCCTCAGTTGTCGGTGAACTGTCCTGGAAGTTTTATGTCAGTGATTTGCTTTTTGGCACCTCATGGTCTTTCACACTTAGAAAACAGACACAGAAAGTGATTGATATTTATTTATTTATTTTTAACTTATCCTATATTTAACCTGGGATGTCACATTGAGATTGAAATCTCTTTTTCAATGGAGCCCTGGGGGTTGAGGTGGAGAGGGAGAGGACAAATTACCCAGCCAATTAGATCAGGGGATGATTAGGTGACAGGTTGTAAGAGCCACGTTGGGAATTTAGCCATGACACCGGGGAAACCCCTACTCTTATCGAAGATTGTCAGAGGATCTTTATATTCCACAGTGAGTTAGGACCTCACTTTAACGTCTCATCCGAAAGACCGTTACGGTGCATAAAATTCCACCGTTTTTTCACCCTAACCATTGTAACTTTGATGTTAGAGAGTAGTCCTGTCTCGTCCAAATCCCAGGAATTTTTTCACTTAATATAATTCTGTCAGTGACGGGCTCCTTGAAATCATCTCAAATGAGGTAATTTCTTCCAGCTGCCGACTTTCAAAAATATCTTTCTTGGAAGGGCTTTTTTAGTCAGAATGGTCTAATAATTGTTAAAGGAGACATATTATGCTGATCCATGCTTTTTGACATTCTGAGGATGCTATAAGCTTTCACCTCCATGCCGAATGTCGAAAAAGTTGTCAAAAATGACACATAGGGGTTCTGCCGTAATTCTCAAACAAGAATTCATGTGATTTCCTGCCTCTCAGAACGCCTCCTAACGAGAACTTCGCGAGATCTGTCGAAATTCTTTCGTCACGATTTCAAGCCAATCAGGAGAATGTATAAAACCTGTGACGAATGGGGAAGAATCTGCTCTAAACACGCTCACGACGCCCGCCCCCAAACCGCCGAGAAGCAGACTGAGTCAGCGTCTCTACCCAGACAGCTGTGATCAAGACCTCCATAGGCACACAGTTTACACCGTCAGGATGCACCAGCAGATCCATAACGACCCTGCTGGCTTATGGAACGTTGAAAGAACATGTGCGAAGTAAAGGTATGTCTGGAAAATTGTAACTTACTCACAGGTGTCAGTTTGCTAAATCCAAAATCGTTGTTAGCTACTACACTTGATCAGAGGTGTATAGTAACGAAGTACATGTACTTCGTACTTAAGTAGTTTTCTTTTTTGAGGATTTGTTCTTTACTTGAGTCTTTTTTTTTAAGTCGGGACTTTTACTCTACTACATTTAAAAGATAAAAAGTATACTTTCACTTTGTTACTATGACACCGGCCACTTCATGACTCGTAACAAATTAAAAATATGAATGTATCTGGATTTGGCGTGTTCGAGAAGAACAACGGCTCGGCAGGGTATCTTTGTGCAGATGTATCCGCCAGCGGACATGGAGCTGCAAATTTATGCACGCAGTTACAATATTCTATCACTAGATGGCACACCAGCTATTGAATATTCACAAGCAGGCCAAGCTGGAACACGGTTTAAAATATGGATGAGTTCACTCCAATCCCTGTTTTTCAGGAGTTGCCTGAATAAAACTCCTCGGGGGGGTGCATGATACTTCCGTTTTCCATCATGGGCGAATGAATAATGCAGCTTTCAGAACGTTGTTGTAGCAGGATCACGTAAATAATTCCAGGATAACTGTGTTTTTTTTCATTGGTTGTTTCCCTAAATCTCACCCAGATACAATAGTGCTATTATCTGATTGGCTATTGTGTAGCCCCTCTCCTTTTTTTGATCGGCAGGTGGCAAGCTGCCACCGAGAACTCCAGGGGAGACGTGTTTGATTCCTACCGGTTTCCACAGTTATACCGGTGTTGCTGCGCATATAGGCTTACTGTTGGAAATTGTTTTCGTTTTAATCATTTTTTGCGTGAAAAATACTGTGTGTGGCTTAAGTGCGTGACGTCCGACTGAAATGAGTGACAATCATGTTCATTGCGTGAGACTTGAGAGCCCTAAGATAGAGTATACTGTGTATACTAAAAGAGCACGTGGAGCCAGGTGGGGGCGGGCCTTGGAAACCTAGGTCTGTCCCTTCTGCCTCTGGTTCTGCCCCTGGAAGGCTCTGCTAAACCACCCAATCATGGCAGAGTGTTGTCATGAATCATGAGAAAAAAGCAAAAAATCCAAAAGCAACCGTTTTCAGGAAGTGGCTGCAAGGCTGTTAAAATGGGTATTTTTCCGGGTGCAGCTCCGAGAAAGGCAGGGAGTTTTTCGAACTGAAAGTCGTGCTAAACTACTCAGCAGGTGTTCAGAACTGACAAAGTGGGAACATTAGCATAGTGAAAATGGCAAAATATGTCTCCTTTAAGGGGTCTTCAGGGTAAAAATTTCTTTTTTTTTTTTAATTTCAATATTTTTGATTTTCACATAAAATAAATAAAGGAATGCAGGGAGATGCCAGTAACCACCAAGAATCTATGTTTTTCCTCTGCCTCAGTTGTGCAATGCAAAAGTGCAAATTACCGAAAATCACAATTTTGACTGATTTTCAACCTTGTGGCATTTATAAAATCATTAATATACATCTGATTGACTTCAAATTTGGGCTGAAGTTGTATCTGTTGGAGATCTATGAAATGACATAGGATTTTCTAGATTGCTGCATACCCTAGGGGGTTAATTTTGAAAATGAAGCAAGTTGATGATAGCAATTTTCGTTATGGTTACATAACAGAGCTCATTAAATATTCACAAATGCTTCAAACAAAAAAATCCTATGTCATTTCATAGAACTATCTTAAACCTTTCATATGAGACTAATTTGAGTAAAATTTGACCATGGGTTATTGAAATATCAGTGCCACAAAATATTTTCAGATTTTGTCATTAAAGTGCCGTTTCCATGGCAACCATGTAAATTTTTATTAAAATACTACATTTTATGAAGTTAAAATCATGTTGAGTATGTTTATTTCTTAGTTTTTACATTATTATGGTTATTTCTACACTTTACCCTGAAGACCTCTTAATTTATACAACAGTCTATCTCTTACACTGTATTTCATCCATCCATTTCCTTGTCTTTTAATTCCTATTGGTCTGCATCACACCAACAGGGTGCTTTTCCTGTGGTTTCATTGTTTTTCCTGACATCTTAAAGTTGAAGAGGTCACTGATATGCATGCATCTATGGAGTTTTTCAAGGGTTTTTTTCCGAAGGCTTGCCGTGACAGCTCTCGAAGCGTAACTCTCCCTTATATGCCACTTAAGTGGAGCGACAAGACATGATCACGGAAATGGTTTAAATCATTCATACGAAACACGTCCACAAAGGCTTCCTGTACTGCAGGCACTGACACATAAGAGGGAGAGGTGCTGCATTATTTAAGTCACACAGTAAAGGCTTTTACCCTCTCTGGAGGACTCAGAAGTGTAAAGCTTACCCACAATGCATCCATATGACAGCTTACCTGAGGGAGACGGACAGTATTTGAGTTTGATACAGAGCTAGGAAGCTCACACCGTCATCTGTACTTATCTACAAACAAAGAAGTTCACTTATAAAGCAATTTAACTCATTAAAACTAGTTTGCCATTCAGTGTAATGATGCAGTGCAACATATATTACATCATAATAATAATATTTATTTATTTATTTTATTTTGGTCTGCACTTCTTTGGAATGCTATCTTAACCCCATAACATCTATGGACCAATATGAAGGTTTGTCAATTGCATCTACATTATTCAAACCTATGGAGCTTAAGGCCTGTTTTCAGTTCTAGTGAACATCCCAAAGTTTCCAAAAATTCTGCTGATTCACAAGGGAAAGTGTGTAAAATGATGTACAATAGATATTTTCCATTTGATGTAACACTGGTTATGAAAACATGGCGTCCTGGGTTTGAATATTTCTCTCAATATTAGTGTGATGTACGTAGTTTCATCGAAGCTCTACAGCCAGCAGATAAAGAATATATGTGTGACATTGCCATGCAATGAGGAAAAACTTTGAACCTACTTGAGGGGAAATTTCAGCAACAATTTGAGTATAAGGAGTTAATGATACCAATGTGTAGGTGTGTGTGAGTGTGTGTGTGTGTGTGTGTGTGTGTGTGTGCGTGAATGTACATGTGAGTGTAAGGTACGCATGCACGAATGTAGGTATGTGCACACCCGTACATATGTTTCTTCGTAGCTTGTCTGCGTGCATAGTGACAAAGGACATGTATCAACTAGAGTTGTAAATTCCAAACAGAAAAAGTCATGCCGTTTTTTGAGGTTTGCAATTTTTGTTCTTCCTTTTCAATGAAAAAACGGTTCCATTAACCTGGCCTTGCCATTTAACTCTAGCACAAGTTGTGCTGACTGACTAATACCTCTGTAGACATAAATGAAACACATTATCCCCCAGCTCACAGCAGAACATGCTGTCACAAGCTCGCAGCTTTTTAACCCCTTGTGGAGTAGTGTTTCATTCTTTTTTGTTAAGTGCTGAAGCACAGTTTATTTCAGTCAGTGACAGTAGTATCAATATTAGAATGCACTAATCAAATTTGCAATCTTACATCTGAAAGAAACACTGCTTTCTTGAGATGCTGACATTAGGACTGTGTCCTCAGGACCAGCGCACCATGTTTTCCTCCCTGAGCAGTCAGTTCATTTCAATAACCGAAACTTAATTCTGGCATCCATTTACAGTAGATTACTGCTTTTAGTGCATTCACAGATCCTTGTTCCATCAGGTTTCAAAATGAAAAAAAACGGTTGGGCGATTAAGTTTAGTTTGAAAATGGGCCATCTCACGTAAAAAGTCCGGGGGTGCTTACATTCGTATGAGTCCACATCAGAGGGACTGTGGGGTGAATGACAATCTGAAGGATCGTGATGACATTACCCAGAGACAACCTTCTCTAACAGAAGCCATTACTTACGGTACATTACCGCTACCTCTGCCTCCCATACGGCTCCACTCAGAGCCGCTCGGTCGGTTTTATCATCTGCAGACGAGACAGAAATGCCCCCGTCGGTGTACCATCTTTACACTCGTCACATCCCTGGGAATTTAGGAGCCCAGGAGGAGCAATCATCAGACCTGTCCCTCCGATCCTGACCCAGCTCCGTAGTTTCTTTGTCTCGCGAGGACATTAAATCAATACTGACCGGTTGATTGGCCACTGACTCCCAGCTGAAGGGAGGGTGGAAATCCAGCAGTTCTCGGCCTTAAGGACCGTGATTGGATGAACCCTGCCAATCAGCTTTGTCACTGGGCCACCATCCGAAAGACGAGAAACAGGTGGAAAAACAATGAATAGTATTAACAGCGCAGGTGTGCTATTTGGTGAGCTGTAGTCGCCAAATCTCAGCAAGAGATATTGCTTACCGCCATGTGCCAAAATTGGTGTTCCCTGCTATGCCACCTGGCAGGTCGAGAGGGCTGTAGAGGTGCTGTTATCTGTCCCTCCAGTTGAGTGTGTGCTTGTGTGTGTGTGTGTGTGTGTGTATGTGTGTGTGTGTGTGTGTGTGTGTGTGTGTGGACTTGTATCGGTATACTTGTTAGAACCAACTGTTGAGAGGCCATAGAACTAAGAGGACAGTTGGAGTCGTGAGGAGCTTTTGGGTGGTCCTGAGTCCTCGCAGAGGATTACGGCTACTTGGTTAAAGTTGGGGTTATGGTTATAGTTAGGGAGTGGTTAAGGTGAGGGTGATGGTTAGGGTTTGGGGAAGGCTGTACAGAGTGGTTGTCCTCAAAAGCACAGCTATACAAATATGTGTGCGCGTGTGTATGTGTGCACTCGAGTGTGCTGGCATGTGTGTGTGGGGAGGGAAGTGATGAGTGAGCAGGAGTGGGTTAGCAAGTGCAGCGCTGCTAGAATAGCGAGAATAGCTGTTGGAGCCCCTCTCTGTCTCTCTTTAGGAGGAAGAGGTCACGAGCGGGACAAGAACGGCTGTTTTGGTAAAATGATGGCTAAATTCAGCATTCAGACCGCATAACTATCAAACAATGCCTACTTTAGCTATGCAGAGAGGTATCTATTTATGTTTTTAATCGGTGGAGACACTTCAGTTGAACTGGTGAATTCAATAAGGGCCCAACTCCACACATTTTCTACATGGAGTTGGGCCCTTATTGAATCACCGATTCAATTGTTTCTCAATGTGAAATGCAGAGTTTTGAAAAATTATCTTCAAACTGAGTGTTCAATTTGACTACTAACAGTAATGGAGATGGATTTTTATTTTAAGATTCTTTTTTTGGGATTTTTTCCTTTATTTGACAGTTATATGGTGGAGATAGACAGGAAGGTTGGGAAGACATGCGACAAATTACCCGACCCGGAATCGAGCCCGGGTCGCCGCGAGAGGGACACAGCCTTTATGGTGTGCGCGCTTAGACCGATGAGCCACCGGGGCGCCTCCGGAGATGGATTTTTAACTTTTTGATAGCTAAGAAGATCACTGAACACTGATGGCAATGGCTTCAAATCAAAGCGATCACTTTACAGAATAACCCATCTTAAGCTGCGTTTTCTGGCGCTTGACTACGCGGCTACGACTATGCGACAACGACAAAAAAATATATTTTTGTCTCTAGGTGTGTTTATTGCGATGCGTGCTAGTAAATACCCCTATAGGAAAACATGTATAGCAATTAAAAATTTGTCGTAGTCGCATAGTCGTAGCCGCATAGTCGAGCGCCAGTAAACGCACCTTTAGATTTATTTAAAGTCAAAACAAACAAAAAAAAAATTGTTGCTGCCCAAACACTGACGTTAGTGATCATGTTCACAGAAGTGTCGGAAGTTGCAAAATGGTTGAATTATTAAATCTTACTGCCTCTGTACCACCTACCTACCCCACACACACACTGGATACTCTGTACCACATACCTACCCCACACACACACTGGATACTCTGTACCACATACCTACCCCACACACACACTGGATTCTCTGTATCACCTACCTACCCCACACACACACTGGATTCTGACTGGATTTCACTTTGCTGGCTGCTGGGCTTTGTAAATAAGAATAAAAAAATAGTGGCAAAGCCGCTGCGCCCGCTTGGCAAAACTTGAACTTTGCCTAGATTTTCATCCCGTATACACGCATATAAAATATGAAAAGGATCCGTGAAAAACTGATGGCGCTAGAGGGCTGACAAGGCAAAAAGTTTACGGACGCTTGACAGACCACCAAAAAGGCATCTAACCACAGCAGCCTGATTGGCCTGGAGGCAAACCGGGCTGAAAATGGAATTAGAAACTGAATCCGTAATCTTTTTTTTTCTTTCTTTTCTGATAAGAACTCATGCAAATGAGCGAAGGGGCAAAGAATGTTGACTGATATCATCTTCAGCACCAAATAAATAAATAAATATGACTCTCTTTAATAAGGTCGACTAAGCATAATATGCCAGCAGGTCCTTTTTAATGAAATCCATTAAATTGTTTCATGCAGAGACAATAGTTTTTAATTTGATTCACAATGACCTTTATTGAACTTAATTAATATGGAGTATGACTTAATGAGGCTGTTTTTTTATTTTCAAATTAATTATTAAAAAGTAGCCTCTTTTTGTCTTCCTTTGATGAGCGATGAAAAAAAGACACGGAACTGCACGGTAATTTGCAGAGAGCCAGGAGAGGTAGAGTGAAATGATGACGCGTCGCTCGATGTTTATTTGCACAGGGCGGTAAATGCTAACCGCGCAGCTGTTGTGTACTGAGAACAGCACTGCGGTTAATATGATGCAAGACTGTCATTAGCGGCTTAGAACAGCCTACAGGTGTTAATTTGAATGCGTTCGAGGTCCTCTGTGATAGACCGTGATGGAGGCAAGAGAGAGAAGCAATTTCGTCTCCAGCTGTAATTCACGAAGAGCGTTAAAAGACCGGTAACTTCCAACACCTGACGAGTATCTGGGGTTCATCTTCAATAGCGCCCAGGAAAGCACTTTTGTGGTACAAAACCAAATTAATTGAGCTGCTAAGTGCTTTTGCTTTATTTGGATTGTGAGAGCATATTAAAGAGTACACCTTACAGTAAAAGAGAAAAACAATAACAAACACTCAAACAAATCTAGGTTTATGCTGAGCATATTGTTCAATCACATAAAATAAAGTTCACAAAAGTGAAACATGTAATGTCCTGGCCAAGAAAAGGTGCTCTGCGCACCTGACTGGCTATCAGTCGGATAGGGGTGATGAACCATGGGGAGTGATGAGCTATAGCACTATTTTGCCTATTTTAAGCAGCTCTGACACCTATTGATTACAAATATGTGATATGGTTCATTGGACCCCAGTCTTCCCGATGTATAAATGAAGGAGGTGTCAAGCAAAAGGATTTCTCTTCACTTTACACTGTGGGCCTCTATCAAACCAGCCTCTCCTCCTCACCCTATCCTCTCCCCCTCCGTTTGCATGTTCACGTGGAGGGTTTACCATATTGAGCATCATTCCAAAGCAATTTCCGCAGAGTGGAAGCAGGTTATAAAACCTCCGCAGTGAGTCTACACCAATGGAGGTTTATAAACCTCACTCCTCTCAAGTGCAGCACTTTTGTGTCCAGGATTGAGGAAAAGCCACATACCAACAAATTTTAGTTCCGTGCAGTTATTTCAAAAGGATGCAAAATAAATTGCCTTACCACAAACACAGGTTTGATAGGCAATTCTGTCCGCACATCACAGAACAAGAGGTTACATCGTATTTTTGAACGAACATGCTGTTGCATACCCGAGAAAACAGTAAACGTGTTTACTGGATTCAACTTGATTGCCTGTATTCTGCAATTTCAGGGACTGTGGAAAAAAAAAAAAAAAAGAACATATCAACTTTAACGCCAGCAAACTAAAAAAAAAAAGTTTAAAAAATGGATGTCAAAGGAAGTATGGGAACAAGTTTTTATTTATTTCATTAATGATTTTTACTTTCACAAACTTACGGTGTCATGAATGTAAAGAGTGTTCCATGTAATTGCACGTACACCCTCATCTTTGTCAATACTGTGTATAAAAATATAGATTCAATAAATTTTTATTTAATTACAATATCCTCTCTGAAATATTTTGCGTAATAGGGATATCATTAAGGAACTGGACTGTCATATTCAAAGAAATATAAAATAAAGTAAATGCTGCGGCAATGCGGTTTGCAACCAAGTTTTATTATTATTTTTTCCCATACAAAACACTCCTAAAACTACAAAGAAAAACTCACAAATATGAAAAACATGCAAAAATACAGTGAATCCTACCTATGCACTTCAAGAATCTGATAAATCAGCATTTCCACACAGTATAACATGACTACTGTTTTAAAAATACATCATTCCTCAAACCTGTCAGTCTCACTGGGTTTGAAAGATCACAGATTGCAGTTTTTGGACAACACAAATTTTGGATTTCATGAGAATTTTTTTCCTTTTTTTAAAAATAATACTGTAAAAAATCCATATTCCGTATATCCATACATATGTATGTTGTATATCCATACAACTTAGGGTCTGTGCTTAGCACACCAGGTTTTAACTAGAAGAAAGTTGAGAAAAATTGCCCAGAGAAACTAATGCTTGGAAGTTGTTCCATATGGCCCACTAGTATCAACCATGAAAACCGTTTAAAAATTCCAAAGCAAATTTTTGAAAAAATCAACTTTTTATTCAATTTCACAAATTGACATCTTTAAATTTACAAAAACTACAATTTCATGATATTGATTTCATAAGCATCTGGATGAAATCTTTTATAGAGATTCTTTCCCACTTGTCTTTGAGCTACCAAAAAAAAAAAAAAAACCTACTTTTTTGAAAATTGACATTTTTTTAAAGACCGTTTTTTTTTTTTTTAAAGACCTTTTGCCAAAATTAACTTTGGTTAGTCCAAGACTAGTAGGAATGGATCGCCAATTAGAATTGCACCTGAAACTTTTTAAGCATTAGCTGCATTAAACTCTCGAATTGCCTGTTTCAATCTTCGTCCATAGTCTGGATGTTTGCGGTCTTTGACGAGATGGCATTTCCAGTAATTCGCAAATGAGGCATGAACCGCCTTGAATGCTTGCTCAGTAGAGCGCCTAGCCCACAATTGTGTTCAAGGCAAAATGATGCAAGATGGTGTATGACCAAGTGTACTTTTGTAGTTACTGAGCATCCTGTTTTGTAGTAGGCATCCTCGAACAAAGCTATCTTCTCCTGCCAATTTTCTCCCAAACGCTTCCCAAAGCATGCACTAACAACATCGTTAAAGGTTCTCCTCAGACAAGACATTCAGAGTCCTTTTGCATGTTGAACATAATCCACATGGCAAACGAATATCATCAATATCGTAATCAGTCAAAATGCGTTCATGAATTTTATCAAGCAAATTTTCGGTGATCTTGAAATTTCCTTTTCAGAAACAAACCGGGCAAACTTTCTCTCGGCAACATCTTTCAAGTAACTGGGCACTTGAAGTGGTTGATGCCAAATTTTGTGCACCTTTATTATGAAACATCATTACATCCTGGTGCAATCTATTGATTCCATGTCCTTACCATTACCTAATGCTTATTATGTAATTCAAAATAGGCCTTTTCAGATGAAATAAGTTAGAACTTTCCTTGAAACCATTTATCCAAAACAGGTCACTGTCCAGCAAGGAACTGTTACAGGTGTCAACTATTGGGTTCTTACATAATTATTTGATCATACAAACAAATTGGGGGGTGGGTTTTGAATTGATAAATAGGCAATGGCTGGGGAAAATTGTTAGTTACATTCCAAAAATAAAAGAAATATATCTCAGAATTCATGATTTTCTAAAAATGCAGATTTCTCAAAAATTTGCTTTGGAAATTTTAAACGGTTTTCATGGTTGATACTAGTGGGCCTTATAGAACAACTTCCAAGCATTAGTTTCTCTGGGCAATTTTTCTCAACTTTCTTCAAGTTAAAACCAGGTGTGTTAGACCTTCTGAGGCATATTCCACTGTACTTGTAACACAGCAGAATGAACATTGCCAATACCAGCCTACTCCAACTAATGCGCAGCATACTAGTAAAAAATAAAATAGTTTTTAGTTTTTAAAAAAAAAATTTAAGCCCTAGCTAAGATACTACACAGTCAAGTCACATTATTATGACCACCAGCTAATATCCAGAAAAACTGCCGTGTACAACACGAACAGCAGCTAGACAGGCTGGGAGTGTCTCAGTAAGGTGCTGGAAGGTTGTCACAGGTATTTGGAGCCATGCTGACTGCAATGCATCCGACAGCTGCTGAAGGGTGTGCGGTGGAGGATCCATAGGGTGAATATGAGGATCGATGTGGTCCCACAGATGCTTGACTGGGTTCAAGTCTGCGGAATTAGGGGGCCAGGGAAGTACTTGGAAATCTTGGTCGTGCTCTTCCAACCACTGTTGGACATTTCTAGCCGAGTGACACATCATGTTGTCTTGCTGGAAAAGCCCATCCACCCCAGGAAAGACACTCAGCATGTATGGGTGTACGTGATACGACATCAACAAGTGATATGTTTGCAGAATACCTACAGCACACCTTATATACCAAACCAAGCCAGCTCATAACGCATGCCTTATTTTAATTGGCTACGCTCTGCTGACATCAAAAGTAGGAGGTGGTCAAAATAATGTGACTCGAACATGTATAATGGGCTTACAATGAGGTAGGTGATATGTAAGCCAAAAAAAAAAAAAAAATCAAGGAGGAAATGAAACAAGGAAACTGAAAAACATATATAATACGAGCGCACTAAAACTATACTGTAGCCTAAACTATACACTATATACTATAGGCTACTATATATGTAGCCTATACCATAGCTATAGCAGAATATCACCACGGATTATGCTGAAATGGCCTTCTTTCGTAAAAAAAAAAAAAAAAAACATTAAAAACCTATTAAGATGAAAGTCATGACTTTTTGACATTGCATGATATTTAAGTAACCAAGCATTGTCCTTACTTTTGTTTACCACAGATGGTTAGTTGGAAGGAGTAAACTTCCCAATTCCAACTGCACTTCACAGTATGATCTTACTACAGCACACCCGTCCCCTATGGCAGTGGTTCGCAAAAAGGGGTCTGGGGACCCCCAGGGGTCCTTACTGGGGTTCCAGAGGGTCCCCAGAAAAAAGTAGAGTAATTTATTTTCGCTACAATTCCATCTGCAAGCACCAAAATGACAATGTTTCAGTAATATGGTCATAGGTTTCATACGCCTTCAGTAATGAAATGTCTTGAAGCAAAAATTCTATCAGATGAGGCACCCTGGGACAAGATCTTATCAAAGGCGGGGCCATAATTTGTGTCAGTTATAGGGGTCCTTGACGCCAAAATATTTGAGAACCGCTGCGTTACAGCACCTGCAGTAACTTTGATGTTCCAGAGGTCTAACTGGCCACAGTTCAAAGATAATACACAAAAAAAAAACAAACCAAAAGCATCACCTGAAAAATAGAAGCTGACAAAATCTGACTTTTCTGTCTCATTACTCAAAATACACACTCTCTCTTTGATCTCAAAATGTCCACCTGAATACATATTAAAAGCAACACAGATATCAAACACCAAAGGCTGATTCAAAAAACAATGAAAATGTTGTAGTGGTTGAAGTACAGGTCATCAAACCAAAAATCTTCAAAAAAGACTCTTGAATATATATATATAGACATATTTCTGCATTTATAAAATGAAGTATATTCTTTGCAGTGTTGTGAAACAAGTCAGAATGTTGCATGACTGCAACCTCTAAGTTTTACATAGGCACAACATAAAATCAGAGCAGTTCTCAATGTGTACATATAAGTAATTACCATAACTTGCCTGATGCAACAGTTACAGCTTCCACAATCCACAATAAGCACCTTTATTGTGTATAGCACAATTTCGTACAGATTAGAGGGCCTTGAAGATTTTAATACCTGCTAAAAAAAAAAAAAAAAAAAAATCACCATATTTTATCACCTGCTTAAGTCCCCACCAGGCTGCTCCCAAAATGAGTCACCTCTGGTTGCCTGAATAACATTAACTAGCCGTGCCTCCTAAACTGCACCCGGTGAAAAAAACAAGCAGTCAACGTGATTTAAAATTATGTAATATTAAATATGTTCGCTGCAATATGCAAAAGCTATGTACTTATATTTACTTTATGACACAGCTAATAGCTAGTTAGCTGTTTTATGGTCCATTGGAGGCTGCAAATATAAAGCCGGGAATCCCAATAGTTTTGGATTCCGTTTTTCCTGCATCGGCCCTTTGGAACACACAAGTTTGGGGACTTTTGGGGAGGATAGTTAATGCAGTGGGAAGCATGGCATTGTGCACGTTGTTGTATACTTTTTATGCGCTGAAAATAATACATCAAAGATTTTTTTCTATGCATGCAAAGATCTTATTTCTTTCAAATTTTTACCACAAATCAGTTTCCCATACATTAGTTAGCTAGCATTTCTCCTCGTCGAGATAGTCCATCTCCTGCTCACGTGTGTCATATCAAGATATTGATTAGAAGCCATGATCTCCACACAGGTGTTGCTAATGATGGGGTCAATAACGGCCACTCTGATATGTCGAGTTTTTGTAGTGCAACACCATACCACAGACGCACCAAGATTTTAGACATTAGGCAACTGACCTGTTGACTGGCATGTCATTTAAAAACCTATAAAAATAAAAGTCAGGACTTTCAAAGAGTTTGAATGTTAGTCCATTTGGCCTTGCAACCACATACCACATGTAACAGCAGCCATACCACAACTCAATCTGCTCTAGCTGTGTGGCTGAAGCTAAGCAGGTGTGGGCTTGGTTAGTACTTGGATGGGAGACCACTTGGGAAAACCAAGTTGCTGCTGGAAGAGGTGTTGGTGGGCAAGAAGGTTGCAATCTGTGCAAGTTGCACAGATCAACAATACTTGATTAAGACTGTATTTTGATATCATTTCCCCTCACTTAGTCCCAAAGGTTTCAGACGATCACGAGAGATGCATTCTCACTGCATTCGTCGCCGTCAATCCTCTTGCGGGAGCAACAGCGCTGCTATTTTCTCACGCCACTGGAAAAAAATCTAATATCTGATTTCGTCGCAGGCTCTCCGCGAGTGGCATTTTGGAATCGCAAATATGGCAGCCATTGCGACTGCTCACTCAAACTGCGAGGGCTTCTAAAAACACCCATCAGGAGTGGCAAAAGTTCCGAGATGGTTTTTGGATTTGCAAGTGCTTTGTGAAACGTGGCCAAGGTTGATACTCTGTACATGGCAGGAAGGCTTTTGCACAGCTAGTAGGTTGACAGGTGCGTAGGAGAGGATCAATGGTCAACAATGTAGAAATGAAAAACTCCTGCACACTGTCTTCTCTGCCATGTTGTGCACAATGCAACAACACGCAAAAAAACCCACACATTTTCTCATCCACATACAAATAAGGTATTCCCAACAAAAAGCGTTATCACCTGTGCTTCCACTCATGTTGTACACATGCTACATTGTTATCCTATGTGGGTAAAACCACTAGGAAACTGAAACAAAGGATCAGTGAACATAAGAGCACTATTCGGAGGAGTGATCGTGATCCTGTAGCTGTACACTTCAATGATGCGAAACACACTATTTCTACGTTAAAGTTTTGTGGCATCGAAACTGTTAATGTACCATGTAGAGGCAGTGATAGGGACCTGTTATTAAAAAGACGTGAAGCATTTTGGATTTTCACGCTACAAACACTGGCACCGAGGGGTCTAAATGATGAATTAGCACTTAACGTCATGCTTTGATTTCTATACCAATGCCTTGATCCTCTTTTCTCTTCTCTTACCCTTTTTAGGGACAGAATGTAAAAGGGATAAATATATCCTGTTCTTTGAAACAATGAAAAAATGAGATACTATTTTGGTACAAGAAATATGCTGTATTTGTTTTTGATGTTTTTTGGGTAGCCTATATACTGTTTTTTTTTTTTTTGGGGGGGGGGTATTTTTTTCGCTTTATTTTCTTGTTAGAAATAGTTATCTATGTTATTAATTAAAGAAAAAATAAGCTAATTAATATCGATGTCTTACTTGGGTGAATTCACTGATGAGTGAGACTTCTGATTGGCTAATATGTGCCTCCCTTTCTTTTTAAATGGGGTAACTGCGCAGTACCCATGTAATTCAACCTGATGAAGGTCACATGACCGAAACGTTGTTGGTAATAAAGTCTTTTTTTTTTTTTTTTTTTGCAGAGAAGACAGTGTGCGGGAGTTTTTCATTTCTTGATACTCTGTACATGACATGGCATATATATATATATATATATATTTTTTTTTTTACATTCATAGCAACATCTGCATGAATGCTTCTGTATAACGGGAATAAGGGTGGTAGGGTTGGAGTTGGAAGGGGGGGAAGGTGGTGGGGGGATTCTGTTTTTTTTTTTTTTTTAATTTGTGTGTGTAAAGCACTTTGTGCTACAATTTTATTGTATGAAAAGTGCTCCACAAATAAAGTTTTGATTGATCAATTTTGATTGATTGATTGATTGATTGATTGATAGATATGATTTTTTGGAGGAATCTGACAAACAAATGTATATTTGGATCCTGCATAATCATTAGAGAAGTGCCAAATTGATCCATTTCAGTTGAACTTCGTAACATCTTCAAAATTGCAAGTGTTGTGTTAAAAAATTTTTTCCATGTATTATCCAAAGGGATGGATACACCAGATGGCATACAATAAAGTACTGAAGTGATGACATCATGTTTCCATAGTAGCGATTTTCCTGGATCTTAACAATCATTATTTAGCTGTAGACTCACAGGAGCCCAACAAAATGCCATTTCAAACGAATTTGAGCTAGCAAGCTTTCAGGCTCTATATGCCATGTTTAATGCTTGATCACTGTTTAAGATGTTTTCCACTTTAAATATACTATTTACTGCCATTTTAATAATTATGTTTAGTTTATTTCCATTCTTCTTTCATAATCCAGAACAAAAAGCTACAATGAAACGGAATTACTGAAAAAGCATAATTTTTTTTTTTTCAAATTAATTATTCCGAATTCCATCCTAGTGATCTCGCTTTTGAAGCATAAGGTTTGATCATTACCAGCATCTCTCATTGCGTTTTACACAAGACAAATAGCTGGTTACCTTATCAGGGATGTCTTGGTCTTCTTTGAGCTGGATCTTTAAGAGAGCGATAAAAAGTAAGCATGATCTTCTAATTGATCATTGCACTCTGGAACAAAACACTGATCTACTAACTCTACCCTTCAGCCACCATTAGAAAAGTTTGTTTAAATCCAGAGAAACTTTTACCATAGAAATGTGATGTCACACTTCGGTACTCTATTCAGAGTGGATGCTTGTTTTAATAGAGCCACCAATTCCAATTGACTAGTTAGCGATTGGTGCCATAAAGCTATTTACTTCTCTATTTATCTGTTTAGGGTCACAGTCACTTGGCTCATAGGCACAAAGTTCAGACTGTTTACCTGTTTTTCATTCATAAAATTAATTTCATTTATTTTCTTCTTAATCTAGTGAGGCTGTGGGGGAGCTGGTTGCTGGCCACAAGAATATGCCAATCTGTGAAGCAGAGGCGGTCGGCCTTAATGCAGAGGGCAACATCGCAAGCACTACATTTGTAGATAGTCTTGTACTTCTTCTTCTGGCTGTAACAGAGCACGCAGTACTTTCTTCCCTTTGTCGCCTTCCACGTGCGTTCAGAAGCGCGCACATCTATAGTCGTTACAGGAAAGCAGGAGGAGAGAACAGTTGCCTTCCATTTTGTGTCCGGCAGCTTTTCATCCACTGCCTCCACCTGCTTTTTTCTCTTGGCTGCCACTTCCTGCCGCGTTCTCTCAGCTGCTAATTCCTGCCGCTTTCTCCCCACGGCCACTCCCTGCTGTTTTCTCCTGCTCCCAGTGGCCACTTCCTGGCGTTTTCTCCTGCTCCCTGCAGCCACTTCCTGCTGCGCTCTCTCGGCTGCCATCTTGTCCTGCTCACTCTCAGCTGCTGCCTCCTGCTGCCCTCTCTCGGCTGCCACCTCAACCTGCTCTCCCTCCGCTGCTGCCTCCTGCTGTCCTCTCTCGGCTGCCACCTCATCCTGCTCTCCCTTCGCTGCCACCTCATCCTGCTCTCCCTCGGCTGCCGCCTCCTGCTGCTCCCTCTCACCGACAGCCTCCTGCTGATCTCTCTCGCCAGCGGCGTCCTGCTGCTCCGTCTCGGCTGCCACCTCCTGCTGCTCCGTCTCCGCTGCCACTTCCGGCTGCTTTCCCATTGCTACCGCCTCCTCATATTCAACCAATGAGATGTTTTCTATGCTGACACCCCCAAGCTGCAAGCAGAGGGCCTCCCTGAACCGCTTCTGGGTCATTGGCCTGCGTCCCTTTATCAGTGCCAGCTCCTTTTGAATTATGTAGCAGTTCACCACTGCAATGTCCACAAAATGGAGAAACAACTTCTTGTACCAGCGCATAGTCTTCCGATTAACATTATAATACTTGATGAGCGCATCAGACAGGTCAACACCACCCATGTACTTGTTGTATTCAACCACAGGGTCAGGGACAGGGATGCTGTGTTTGGACCAATGGCCAGCAGAGCCCTTCTGTAGCCTCTCCGCCATTTGCCCGCTGTAGGCCTTGTGGATAGTGGAGCACATGCACACCTCTTTGTTGTCCTTCCATTTCACATACAGAAGAGGTCCACGCCTGATCCATCTCATATCCCCTCGCCTCGCCTTCGGAGGAAGTGCATTTTCCGTGGTCTTCGGGAAGCAAGTCAGCTTCTCCCTCATGGTTCCGCAAGCTCCGTAGCGGATCTGTTGGAGATACCTGAAAAGAGCAGTGCTAGTGTAAAAGTTGTCCACAAAGACGTTGTAGCCAGTTCCAAGATGGGGCACCCGAAGGAGGTTCACAACTGCGTCATAGCTCAGTCCGTTCCCACTGGGATGGAACATCTTCCCTTGGTACAAGGTGAAGTCACACGTGTAGCCCGACTTGCTGTCAGCAAGGACAAAAAGTTTAAAGCCCCATCTTATCGGTTTTGCCTTCATGTACTGCTTCATTCCACTCTGATTTTTTGCAGCCACCATGCGCTCATCGATAGACAAATTCTGATAGGGATGATAGTATGCCCTGCATGCTGTCAGGATCTGATCTTGCAGTGGCTTCACGCGAAACAGGCGGTCATAGCCTTTATGGCCTCTGAGTCGATCATTAACAACATCCGCTGTAGGATCACTCATATGAAGCAATGCACTAATGGTGTCAAACCTGTAGCCAGGCATCACACTGGCAGGAAAGGGATGGACATGCAGCTGGTCCCTCCTCCACAAGTCGCGGATAACAGAGGGCCTCACGAGCCCAAGGTAAATAACTAAAGAGATGTACTTCAAAATGTCCCCAGGATCTAACTGCCCCAGTTTTACTGCACTCTGTAGCCCGCGGAGACGCATGCGCTCGATGTTCTTATTGGTGTTTTGGCAAAGAGTCCTCACTACATCTTTGCTGAAGAACAACTGGAAAAGTTCCAAGGGGCTGTAGTCTTTCTGAAGATCCAGCTGCACCCCAGGAGTCCTCCGAGGGCAGAAGGGGAAACGGCGAGGTTCCTCGTCTTCGTTGTTGATATCATTCCACACTTCATCGGAGTCTGCAAATATTAATCGTCTCTTGATGTATTGTGCATGGTTGTCCATCATCGTCCTCTTAATTGGAACCCTCGGGATGCAATTGGTAACGGCTGGAACATCTGTTGATGGAGTTACGTCAGCAGAGTTCCCAGGACAACCCGCAATACCAGAAAGAGCTTTGTCTGGGGTAGTAGACGGAACACAAGATGCAGACTGAGTGGAAGGAAGATTAACAGCAGATGGACAGTTGTGGACAGGGCCAGGTGACACAGCAGGATCAGGTGGGGACTGAGTTGGGGGAGGAAAAACAGCAGTGTGCCTGCAATTGTCTGGGTCAGCAGAAGCAACATCCGAAGATGACTGTGTCGATGGACGACTGGCAGACGACGACGCGTGGTGGTCAGAATTAGCAGACTCAGCAGTTGGTGGAGATACTGTTGAAGGAGCAAATACAGCAGAAGTTCCATGATGATCAAGGCCAGCTGATCTACTCTCCACCAGTTCCTGCTGATTTGAATTTGGGAAAACCTTGGCGAGTCCATGATTGTCTGGGTAAGCAGCAGCGATGTCATGTGGATACTGTTTAAAGGGACAATTAACAGTAGAAGGTCCATGCAGGTCTGGGCTGGCTGACACAGCAAGATAAGGACAGGCTGTGTAGGGGCAGGAGAAAAGTCAGCGTGTCCGCGATTGTCTATACCAGCAGCAGCAACATTAGATAGAGACGTCGTAGAAGGGTGACCATCAAAAAAGAGTCCATGGTTGTAGTCCACAGAGGCAGTATTTGTGGGCAATTGTGCAGAAGTAGGCAAACCAGTAGCCAGCCCAGGATTGTCTAGGTTAGCGGAAGCAACATTGTGTAAATGATAGGTGCAAGGAAGATTAACAGTAGGTGGTGCACGATAATTAGGGCTGATAGACTCAACAGCAGGAGGTGCAGATGGCAGTGACAAGCAGGCAATGGCAGAAGGTCCAGGGCTTTCTGCACCTGTTGAACCAATGGCAGGTGGACACTGGACAGGTCCAGCACTGTCTGGGACAGCAGAAGCAAAGTCAGTTGGACATTTCTTCAACGAAAGTGAGACACCCATATGTTCAGGACCGTCACCAGCAGAAGCATCTTCATCCCTGAATTTAGTTCAAAACAAAACAAAACAAAACACCACATGGTATATGTAAGGAAAAGTAGGCAAAAACTGCATTATAAATCTGAAAAAAACATGATGGGCCCAATCAGAGCATTGGTAAGCCCATGTTGAGTAATAGTTATGTACAACCCCAATTCTGGAATAGTTGGGACGAAGTGTAAATTGTGAATAAAATCAAAATGCAATGACTTTCAGATCACATGAGCCAATATGTTATTTACAATAGAACATAGATAACATTTCAAATGTTGAAACTGAGACATTTTACATTTTTATTCATAAAATGAGCTTATTTAAAATTTTCTGGCTGCAACAGTTCTCAAAAAAGTTGGGACACAAACAAAAAAGGGCTGAAAAAGCAATTAATATATAAGAGAATCTGCTGAAAGAACATTTAGCGAGTAATTAAGTTAACCGGCATCAGGTGTGTAACATGATTGGCTATAAAAGTGATGTCTTAGAGAGGCTGAGTCTCTCAGAAGTAAAGATGGCCAGAGGCTCTCCAACCTGTAAAGGCTTGCGTAAAAAAAAGATTGTGGAATACTTTAAAAAAATGTTGCTCAACGTCAAATTGCAAAGGCTTTGAAGGTCTCATCATCGACAGTGCATAATATCATCAAAAGATTCAGAGAAACTGGAAAAATCTCTGTATGTAAGGGCGAAGGCCGAAGACCTTTACTGGATGCCCATGATCTTCGGGCCCTCAGACGCCACTGCATCACTCACCGACATGATTCTGTCATTGACATTACTAAATGGGCCCAGGAATACTTCAAAAAACCACTGTCTGTAAACACAGTCTGCCGTGCCATCCACAGATGCCAACTAAAACTCTATCATGCAAAAAGGAAGCCATTGTTGAGCATGATCCAGAAGCGCCGCCGTGTTCTGTGGGCCAAGGCTCATTTAAAATGGACTGTAGCAAAGTAGCAAAGTGTCCTGTGGTCAGATGAGTCCAAATTTGACATTCTTGTTGGAAATCATGGGCGTTGTGTCCTCCGGGGTAAAGAGGAGAAAGACCACCCCTCCTGTTATCAGCGTTCAGTTCAAAAGCCAGCATCTCCGATGGTATGGGGATGCATTAGTGCATATGGTATGGGACACTTGCATGTTTTAAAAAGCACCATGAATGCTGAAAGGTATATAAAGGTTTTAGAGCAACATATGCTCCCCTCCAGACAATATCTATTCCAGGGAAGGCCTTGTGTATTTCAGCAGGACAATGCAAAACCACATACTGCAGCTATTACAACAGCATGGCTTCGTAATAGAAGAGTCCGTGTGCTGAACTGGCCTGCCTGTAGTCCTGATCTTTCACCTATTGAGAACATTTGGCGCATAATTAAACGAAAAGTCCATCAAAGGAGACCCAAAACTCTCCAGCAGTTGTAAGCCTGTATTAAACAAGAGTGGGATCAAATTCCAATGGCTAAACCCAAGAACATCTCCTCAATGCCCAGACGCCTCCACTCTGTGTTAAAAATAAGAGGGGATGCTACACCATGGTAAACAGGCCCCGTCCCAACTTTTTTGAGACCTGTAGCAGCCATCAAATATGAAATGAGCTCATTTTGTGGATAAAATTGTAAAATTTCTCAGCTTCGACATTTGCTATGTTATCTCTGTTCTATTGTGAATAAAATACTGGCTGGTGTGATTTGAAAGTGATTGCGTTTTGATTTTATTCACAATTTACACTTTGTCCCAACTTTTTCAGAATTGGGGTTGTATGCAAAACTCAGACCACAGAATTCTCCAATGAAAATGATATAGTCTCAGAGAGTCAGTGGATAGTGAATGATTTTGCAATATTATGTCAACTTTGTGGAATGACACAAATGGCCAAATGCTGTGCACAAAAACAGGGCATTCTTTTATTATTATTATTTTTATTCAGGCAGTCAACAAAAGTTATAAAGTTGTTCCTGTTAGCACTGCCATGCAACATTATCAGACTAGGCGAGTTATCTGGTGCATAAACATGTGGAAATAACAGTAACAGACAAGAGCAAGCCAACCTCTAACATTTCTGACCCAGCTAGCTCACTAGTTAGCAACAAATGTTAAAAAGTAATAACAGTCATCAAACATACCTACATTTATGATTGTTTTTACTCAGAGGAGAATGAGAAATGTGAAATAGGACATTGTTCGTCAACTAGCAATCTAACTATGATTATTACAATAAGCTTAGTAAAAGAAATAAAAAGCACATTATTTCTATAATGGTATTATTGACAACAAGTCAAGTTACATTTCACTCATGATAATATGTTTTCCGCAATGAGGTCCTCACTGGACACACTGAACACCTAGTATCTTTTAAAAGTCAAATTATTATCAGTTTGGTATCTAAAATAATCACTAACTGACCGTTTCAGTCAAATGACCCCTTTTTGATTAGACTTAATCAGGTTGCTCTCAGAGCAATGGAGGGTTAAAGTCCCAGGGAGCTTAAATCATAAATTCTCTTCTCTGTTGAATATCTTTGTGAACCTGGGAGGTATACAGTATACATGAACAAGGTATGAGAAGAGGACTACTTTTCCCTGAATAAATTCACAAAACATAACATTTTCCTTTAAGAGTGGCTGGATTCAGATTGGGCATGAACCTTTTTCTTACCAAGGTTACATTACGTTGTAATTGACTAATTCACCATATTTCAATGGTTAGGCCCAATTAAAGACCCCTTTCCAAGAAAAACCTCTCCAAGACTGAGCAAATTTAAGTGACATTAACGGTGATTTTTTTTTTTTTTCCAGCTACTAGCATGCCAAGATCTTGTACAATGTCCAAATGTGCTTTGTGTAAGGAAGGATGTGATGAGCGCACAGGTACAATGATGCTTCAGACCAAAAACATACTCCCTATTGAATTACTATGATAATTATGAAAAAGCCAGGATCATGTGTTGGAGGACTTGCACCTGTCAGATTTCAGTAACCAGGAAAAGCTCTGAATCATATGAATCCTCTTTTTTGGTGATTCAGAAGATGCTATACTCAATAAATGTTTTTTGTTTGGATCATCATGCAGCAAGTCCTTCTGAAAGCCATTCTTTACCACTATACTTAAGTTATGGAGGCCTTAAAATAGTCAAATGAGGCATACCATCAGGCTCAAATCTGAGAATATTAAAAAAAGAAGAAAAAACATTAATTGTTCATTACCATTAATTGTACATGGCAGTAACAAAGCAAAATGGAAACAGTAAGTATCTTAGTGCAAGATGTGATTATATCGATAAAAAAATCAGGTTTTGCTAAAATTGTAACAAAACAAGAGGTTAATCGCAAATCATAAACTAAAAAGAGATGGTGTAAGAAATATTTTGAATCTTCCCAAGGAGGAGCATTAAAAATAGCATCTCAGTTGAAATAAATACTCTACAAAAACTTTTGTGTACTACAACTGAAATGTTCTCCCAAGTCCCCCTGAATCTTTTTCTTCCCCCTCTGCTGAAGAGAAGAGGCCAGGAAGCTTAAGAGGGACACCTCGGGAATGTGGCTCTGCCCCTGGACCCCACAGGGGCCCCCAACACCCCCGGAGCAATTGAAATTTCCGCCTATTCATAATAATTTGCCCTCTTTTATAAAACTTTGCAATAACCTCGCAATAATGGATGTTTTACTCAGTTTTAACAGCTTTGCCGTTAAATTAGTTTATGCTACTATTAGTTCTTATTTGCATCTTAACATGATATTTAGGCCTACTGATTTATAATTTTCCGTTGCTGCTTACGCATCTCACTGTCGCGTTCTCAGTTGCCACAATTTTAAGCGCAATAAAATGTCTCTCCAGGCGTTCCTTAGGCGCAGTCTGTAAAACTGATTGTTCATAAAGAGGTCTGGACCTTAGCAAGGCCACATGCATTCTGAGAAGATCAAACATGGAATGCCTATTTCAAAGTGATCTTATCTAATTATATTACATTATTCGATTCTTCCTATCGCATTATTTGCGGTTTTTTTTTTTTTTTGGCAACACGGATCAATTTTTTCTGTCATGCATCTGCATAATTTAACAGACCCGAATATCGCGCTGCTAATTTGAAGCCCAGCAAAGACCAGTGCATGGCGTAGGGATACAGTCCTGTTTGTTTACGGATAAGTGGAACAGCATGCACGCTATAGAGAAATGTTGCCTTTTATTTAGCGGAATGCCCGCGTAATTTTACCGAACATAGACACAATGGCCTATAGGCTTTATTATAACGTTTGAATGATCTATAAGATCGCCTCCTGCTCGCACCTTCACGATGTAGGTGTTTACTGATAACTGGAACAGCATTCAAATCGCAAGATAAACATAAAGGTTGCTTTTTCTTGGCGTAATACCCGTTTAATTTCAAGCAACACAGACCCAATATTGGCTTTACACTAACGTTTGAATGATCTATTACATCACACCACGTGTACACACCTTTAGCAGGATCAAAGCACAACAGTTATTGCCAGCCTTTTACAAGGCTGAACAAATGGCCAGGTGCCAATGCGCAGGCCTGCATGCATAAACGCAACATAGTAACGGTGATGATAGCTGAGAGCAGTTCATCCTTTCCTTTATAAAATTGCGCGCACAAGTGCATGTTAAATACGAGAGCTGAAAATGATAAAGGAACTCAACAAGCACTAATCCTTACATGTCGACAACGATGTCCATGCTTTCAGCTCCAGAACCTCCGTCGTTTTCTTTCACGCACTTAATTTTCCAAACCCCCAGAACCCTTTGAATGATCATGTTTTTCGCCATTCTCGGTTAAGTAGTCTAACAAAACCGGAAAAGCTAATAGCAGAATAATCTGCTGACAATCAATTCTGCTTTTTTTTACAGCCCACTTTTCATGCACAATAGTGCCGTCACAACCATAACATTGAAAGCGTCCATTGAAATCGGAGAGGGTGGGCGGGGCACGGCTGTGAGTTGAGAGAGTCGCCTTGCTGCAGACAGCTGTAACAGCGCTTGCGCAAGATGGGAACGTCGTGAGATTCCGATATGCATTGAATAGCGTCTCCTTCTTTCTCGTTTTACCTTGAATTACAACCACGGATGCGTCTCCCGTAAGCACCGTGGTTAAGTTAACAACTTAGATTGTTCGTCCATTCACAGTCGATGGTTCTAACTAAGCAAGTTAGAATCTGTGATTTTGGAAAACTCACCCCAGGCCAGGTACAGAGCGTCTACGTTCACAGAACATCACTGTTAAGGCCAGAATTTTTATTTCTTCATTTGCTTTCATTTGCACGTACTTAAAATGGAAAACGGACAATACAGATAAACAAAAACAACCAACCAAACAGCCAAATAAGCCAGAGGTACGTCGATGATATTCAAATAGGCCTAACCATTATTGTGATACTGTCCATGTCCATTCTCAATCCGCACAGTAGCAGTATCCATATTGAGTGTTCCATAGATCTGATGTTCGATTTTTTTTTTTTTTTTTTTTAAGTTTTACTGAAGAATGTCACATTACAGGATTAAGTTTATAAACTTTGTAAAACCAAATTCGATCATATCGCGCAAACACACACACACACACACACACACACACACACACACACATACACAAATAAATAAATAAAACGTAAAGAAGCCATATCACTAATAAATCCAAATGGGTCACTGGGTAGGTGCATGGGGTGCATTGTTTTTTTGAGCCTTACTATCTTTGGAAATCCAAATCGTATCAAAATGATGATAGAATTCACCCTTGAAGAAAACCCAAAAGGGCTTTCAGTTTAAAAAAAAGGATTAATAATATAGTACATATTTTCATCTTCCTCACTAAATTCAAAGGGTCCAAAAAGTACATTTTGGAATGTGAAAGAAAATGTATATAGTTAAGAGACTGTCCTGGGTAAAATCAGGAGTGTCTCCCTGAAAGCTGTTTGTATAAGTGCAAAACCACAACAACTATACTTTAGTTTCAGAGTTCGTCTCACCAAAAAAAAAAAAAAAAAAAAAACTAACTGGGGCAACAATATCACTTTAAAATTTCTTCAGGAAATCTGAAGCTGGGTAAATGAAATGCATAATTTTATACTTAGATCACTTCTCTTGTTTTCTTATTAAGCAAATGCTTCAAACAAAGAACCCTGACTTTTCTCCAGGGTATATTTTCAGCGATATTGTCCAAATAAGAGATTACATAAGATTTAATAACAATGTCCTGTTGAATGAGTGATCTGCAGTGTATCTGTTTTGTCGATTATCTGAGAAACACAGTATGCCCATGTCAGATTCACTGGGATCCAAAGCTGGAACAAGCAAATGTGTGGACTTGATACCTTTTAACAACATAAAGTCATTTAACGTTTTAATTTAATCAGAGAAATTACCACTGAGAACACGAGTGGTGTTACCCTGTGGTGAACATGTGCATCTGTCCCACCATCATTGGAAGATGTTGCAGACATTACATTTCGATCTGCTATTATTTAAAAAAATAAATAAATAAATAAATGTAACGGCTTCACCTACTGGATGCCATAAGGCTACCCGGCAATGCATTAAAATGAGAACTGGACTCAAGTGCAGGGTTAGATCTAGTTACGTTTCTTTTTAATATTTGTTAACGACACTATTGTTCGCACAAAACATAATATTGTTATTTAGTTACACATTTAGCGAATTCAGAAATGATTGCCGCAAACACTAAGAGTGAAGACTTGTATTAAATAGCACACAGTGAAGATTAGCCACAGGTGCAAGTTATCATTGAATAATTGGAGAGAGCATGAAGTCCAGGGCTTAACTAAAGTCGATGAGTAAATACATCACTCATTCTGTCTTTGTACCTTTTTTTTTCATTTGAATTTAGTTTAAAATTAATTAGCAAATTACAGCTTGCTGTTTTTATTTACATTTTCACAGTGTCCAATTTTCTTATTTTGAGGTTGCACCTTAAAGGGATCATATTATACCCATTTCCCTATTTAGAATTCCTATTACCATGGTCTTTTTACAAATATTTCCTTTTTTTGTGATCAAAGAGCACCTGTACAGGGGCGGGTTTCCCAAATGCGTAGTTGCTTACTAAATTAGCAACTTACGTAGTTCATCCATTCACAGTCAATTGGCCCAACTATACTGACACACAGTGAAAACGCAACACTCATATTTAATAACCAAAAAGAAGAAACGACCAATGTTTTTCAATTCAATTTTAAAACCAATAGAAAAAGAATTTCAGTGTTCATAACATTGTTAAGTTTCATCTCATTACCTCAAAAACTGTTTCCGATATGCCATTGTGAATGCACAGACCCTCCACAAACAGTCGGTGTCCTCCCTGTGCTTGCACACATTCGCGTAAACAGTAAGGTATTGATTCGCACAAACGTCGCACAGTTGCTTGGGGAATGTTCCTCCACTCCTCCTGTAGTGCTGCCATCAACTCAGCGACGTTGCATGGTTGACGTTGACGCTGACGCAGACGACGACCCAGTTCATCCCACGTGGTTCAATGGGGTTAAGATCAGGTGAAATGGATGGCTAAGGGTGAACATCGATCCCTGCTCGTTGGAGAAAGTCTCTGGTGAGGCGTGCAGTATGGGGGCGGGCGTTGTTGTGTTGGAACGTGAACGGCAATCGTTGTTGTCCATGGTTGTTCAATAGTGGTTGGAGAACTGGTCTTAAAATCTCATCCACATATCGCTGTGCAGTTAGACCTCCACAAATCACAAGAAGTTCACTCTGAAATCTCACATTAATGGCAGCCTAGACCATCACACTACCCCCACCAAGCCCATTTATCCCCAGAATGCACCTGTCTTGATGACATTCATATTGCCTCCTGTACACCTGTTGTCGGCAATCGGCAAATGGCACACAGAACCTTGATTCGTCTGAAAAACCCAACAATGGAAGACTCGTGGCGGCCAAAGATGATGACGCCGAGAAAACTGGAGTCTGTTGTCTCTGTGACATTGCGTCATGATGTTGCCTTGATACGGCCTCCGGCACCTTAATCCCACAGCTTGCAGTCGCCGAATCACAGTCATGGCATGGATGGGGCGTCTGTGGCATCCTATCGTGTTCCGAGCCGTGTCTGCTGCTGTTTGGAACCGATTCCTCAGATGGATCCTCTGGATGTGTCGGTCCTGACGTGCCATCGTAACCGGAAGTTGTCCTGGACAGGGGCGGTCGTGAATGCTTCCTGTCTGTTGGTAGTGATGCTCCAGTCTGTTGATGGTGGATTGACTGACCCTGAACTGGGGGGCAACCTCTCTTTGAGATGTTCCCACAAGCAGCATCCCCAAAGCTCGCTCCCTCTGCTGTTCTGTAAGCCGTGGCATCCTGACATGGATGCTGATGGGGATGAACCACTGTGCCTTTTATGCGTCCAATGTCTTGCTTTGCACTTGCATGTCATTCAAGTGATGCATTCAACCTGTCGCTAATGCTAAAGTTGTGTTTTGGAATTGTGATCCCTGACAGACACACAAACTGGGTTTGAACCCGGACCTGCACAAATTCCAGCTTTTAACCTTCATACCACTATATTTCTTCTGTGATAATTTTGATGGCTTCAAAAAATCAGCTAAGATTTAAAAAATTAGGCGTTGCGTTTTCTCCGTGTTTCAGTATATGTAAGTTAGTATCTTTGATTTTGGGAAACGCACCCTAGGCTGTGTGTGCAGCACCTCAGGCTTACTCAGCCGGAAATGGGCTGTTTTGGCTCTTGAATCTCAAGGCCCTCTCTCTTAGTGCATACTCTGTTGTGATTGGCCGACTGTGATTTAGTAAGCACCGTTTTGCAAATGAAGGAAGCACAATGAAAGGTCGGGGTTGTACTGCTGAGGAACAGTGGTAAAAATGTATTTTAATCATTGGTTCTTCACTTTTCTTTCTTTCGAAGTCCATTCAAAGGGTATTTGCCCTCACACTTAAGAAAACTTGCTAATTGCCAAATTTTTGGTCTATGCTTTTACTTGTTCATTACCTATGGCAACTAATGCTCCATTTGGATTGTACCTTGTCTGGTCTGTTGTGTTACATTGTCAATGACCAAATTCTATGCACGTACTGTATTTACTTTGGATAAAAGTGTCTGTTCAATAAATGTAATGTAATGTTATCTAATGAAAACAGTGTTTTCTTGACATGACAAGACACACTAATCAAACTCTTCCAGGCCTCTGCTCTACCTTTCCTTGTTCAAAGGCATGTCAAACTAGCCTCTAGGTTGACGTTTTGTAAATATGTAACAACGTGACTATACATATTCTAATGTACAAAGGTAAAACCTAGTAACTGCATTTTTTCCAAAGTTCAGATTATATTTGCAGTGTAGTCACTAGGTAATGTGCCGTTTATTCCACTATGCACTGTTGTAAATTCTGCTTCCCATAACAGGCTTTTACAAGAGTAAAACCTAGTAGCTACAACGTACTCATGCATTTACCAAGGAAAAACCCAGTGTCTACATGGGCCAACAGGAACTGCCAGTTTCCCCCATGTGACACCAAAATGGCAGCCTCCATGATCAAACAATGCATGTCAAAATAATGTTTTAAAGTGTAAAATAACTTTATCAAGCTATTTTTTGGTAACATAAAATAATTACAACATTGAATTTAAAGTTGAAGTATACGTTTATCATCAGATAATTGTTAAAAATGGAGGGAACATCTCAAACAGAGGATGCACTTTACAATACCGAGACTGATACAGAAATGGAGGATATGAATCACGATGTACCGGATAAAAGTGCACCTAGAAAACGTCCACATACTGATGAGCAAAAACGTGAACGAAACCTGGAGAAATACAAATGATTGCCATCATGCCCACCAAGTTGTAAAAGTAACTGTAGTGAGCATTTTGACGAAGACTATTACGGCATGTTATGCCAGATCTACTTGAGTCAAATTTGTAAATATGAAAATAAGTCAGAACATGAACACTTGCGTGTTATGCCAGCAAAGTTAAGAAATGAATTAGAATTGTTTATTTCTTTAGTACAGGAATTATTATTGCAATAAAATGCATTTAAGACTAAGCTTTGTAATGAATTTGTTTTGTTGAAAACCTAGCAACTTCAAAAAATTATGACTAAAAACAATGGTAAAAACCTAGTATCTAACAAAAGGTCAACTAAGGTCACTTACGGTCAATTAGAAAAACTAAATTTATGGATGATTAAACACAATGTTAATGACCCTTCATAAAAATCACACTTGTAGTTTAATACAAATCAACATTTTCTTTGTCCAGATCCGGATCCTTTAATCCTGATTTACTCAAAACAATGAAAATGTTGGTTACTAGGTTTTACCTTTGTACATTAGCATTAAGGTAGAAAAGGCAAGACTAAGGTCTTTCAGGCAGTTCAGGAGCCCCGTTTTTCGTTGGAGAAAATAACTCCCTTTGGGCTGGTCTTTGGGCTTTGTAACATAACCAATGCTTTACATGTATGAAAACATACATAACACATAAAAGGAAAGAGAAAAAAAGAACAACAAACAAACAAGCAAAAAACTTATAATAATATGACCAGTTTTAAAAAGTACTCATTTTCCCCATTCCGTCTCTATAGGAGAGCTTCAGTGCATTGAGTTTACAGTGCTGACATGAGCTGTACAGGATAATTTACAGGGCTTCACGGCTTACAATATGTGGGTTGAGGGTGTGATTTCCTGTTATGTTAAAGGTGACATGACGGTGAAGCACTGGGTAATGTGTTAAGATATGGCTTCCCATTGAAATCTCACAAGGCCAGACAACTTTATTTATATAATACATTTACTATGCTATGGCAATTCCATGCTTCAGAAATAAAATTAAAAGGTAGAGATATATTAAGAGGTAATAAATGAAAGTATTAAAGGGATTAGCGACTAAAAGATGAGACATTTTATAAAAAGAATAAAATCATAAAACAGTGACTATGTCACTCATCACAGTCCCTGAATTATACGCCAAAATAATTTTAAAGCAGCGAGGTCTTGAGTCCAGATTTGAAAAAAAAAAAAAAAAAAAGTAACTTCCGAGGACCTGTGTCTGTGAGATCTCCCTTTTCTGATCTGTCATATAAGGTTTAGATATTGAATATAATATATAGATATTGGTGCATGTGAAATGTTCAAAGCTGCTTATAGTCAGGAAAATCATCCTGGAAGCTAACCTCAGCACGTGTTTCCTCCATAAACCAATCACATACATGCATTCCTTTCACCAATTGCATATACGCATCACCATGGAGCGGCCTATTTTCAGACAAGTATCTGTCACAAATTGAATTCAGAATAAAGTGAACTTGTTTCATTTTTTTTTTTTATTGTTTTGCGACACTTTCAGCACATTATTTTAAGGCTACATCACATTATCCTTCAAACTCATTCTGAACACAATGGCAATTTAGCATATCCGATTAGCTTGACATGCATGTCTTTGAACTGTAGGAGGAAACCGGAGTACCTGGAGGAAAAACACGCGTGAACGCGGGGAGAACATGCAACCTCCTCACAGAAAAGCCCCAGGCCGGATTCAAACCCACAACCTTCTTGCTGTGAGTTGACAGTGCTACCCTCTGTACCACTGCGCCACCCTGAGTTGTTTTGAACCACTCACTGTTGAATGGATCAAACTGGTACCAGCTGGGCACGTAAGAAATGTGGACTGTGTTAGACCCGGACTGGTGGGTTCAAGAATACTATTTGTGTATGTGTGGGTGAGCTTTGTGTGTGTGTGTGCATGCTTGCGTGCATTTAGTATACATTGTGTTGGTACTGTAGCTACCCATTTCAAATGCCATGCGTGTGTACGCTGCAAAAACAACAAGGAAAGTAAATTTTAAAAGTCTTAAAATTAGACTCAGAATCTTTTGTCATGATCTAATTTTTTTTTTTGCTAAATAAGATAAAAATATAGCCACCAACATTTTATTCTATTCAAGATTTTCCATTTGGACAAAACAAATTCAGATGTCAAGAAAAATGACAATTAAAGCAAGGTAATATTTCTGCTCAAAGAGAAAATATATTTTAAGAGACATAATGAGACATTCTGTAGAGTAAAAATATTGAATTCATGATTGAACTCAAAATGGAAGTTAAAAAAAATGTGAATAGTCACTTCACTGTGGAACTATTCCCTCAGTACGTGTCACAAGTCCTGTGGGAACATCTATTTTTACAATATATCATTTATCAACTACATAAATACACTCATTTGAAGCAAATTCAGTTCTACTTGTCATTGTGTGAAATTGTATTCCGAGAAATGAAAGTTAAACGTTTTCGATGCTTGGCTCAGCATCCGCTAGTCACCATTATGCTAAAAACATTATGTGATTCACCAGATCAGCTGGTGGCTAATGAAAGCTTAGCATGCTTGCCCTGAAACCTAATGCAATCGCGTGAGCACCACTGGCCTCCCTGTTTGAGAAACAGATGGTGACGGCTCTGTATATGATTATTACCGTAAGTTTAATCAAGACACGCAGCAAGATGACACTAGTGACAACACCAGTGAGCCATTTCTGAGACGATCCTCCATCATAGCCCCAAGGCCTCAGAGTTAATGAGAGAAATGAAGTGTAGTGAAATATAGCGTGAGTATGTGGGCGTTTTAAGAGCCACGCCTGGTGGGTAATGTATGGTGGTGTGGTTTACATTTTTTTTTTGAATCATCTAGATGAAGGTAGGGTTTAGCAGGAAGTTGGAAAAAGCGAGTTTATCCAGATGCCATTGTATAGGTGTTCGTGCACTGTTTTAAAAAGGTATGCAATGGCTAGATAAGGGGTTACACTGCCCTTATAATGTCAACAACTACAGCAAATACGTTTACAGTATGGTGCAGAGTCTGAAATGAAATACTATGCATTCAAACATCAGTTTGCATCATTTAGACTCAGAAATGACAGGAAAGAAATCTTTGCCTGCTTTTGTCCTGGAAATAATACTCTAAATGTTTGTTACAAAGTAAAATATCTTGGCCAGTGGATTACAGAAGATTTGAGTAACGATGATGACATTTCTGAACAGAGGAGAAAAATGTTCGCTGAAGAAATTTCAGTTAATTATTTTGAGAAGTTTCATGAATGTACTACTGATGCAAAAATATACTTGGCTAGATTTTATTGTATACCTTAATACATTGCCCACTCGTGGTGCAATTATAGAAAAGCAAGAATCAAAAAGCTCGTAGTCACCTATAATGATGCCATACAGATTATTTTGATGGAGCTGAGCTAGGCTGGTGGGTATTCATGTTTTAACGAGTAGAGATGCCATACTTTGCTCCTTAATAAAACCGGACATTATGCATGTGTGCATGCCTCCGCAAACTTGCATGCATGAAGTTCAAACTTCATTAACATAAATGTAATTCAGTTCTATTCACGTCATTAATCCTAACATATGCCTCATTCATTAAGTACACATATTAACCTAGAAAAACCAAGATATGAAACTTGTGAAATACATTCCTTTTTATATTTTTGGTCATTTTAGAAAAAAAAAAAAACATTCTGAAAAAGAACCAGGTTTTCATAAGCAGATCATGTAGAAATTGGATTTGCCTCAGTTATCTGGCAGGACTGTTTCTAGCCTATGCATAATTTTGTTTGTCTCCCCACTCAGAACACTCCTAAAAATTTACTAGATCAACCAGACGTGCATTATGCCATTTCCCACATGTGGATAAATGTGACCTAATGCTTTGCAGCGGAATTTGGACAAACAGCGTGTACAGTACACCTGGGCATCATGTTTACATCACTGCTGATTAAAGCTGGAGCTGATAAGTACACATGAATACTGTAGAGTCATTTTACCCGGGAATAAATGCCGGTTTTACTTTTTCACACTGTAGGAAAAAGCCATATTAGCGGGTGTTAATGGGTTTTTTGGCCAGTGTTAAAAGGATTTTCATAGCATTTTGTTGGAGGTGTATGAGAACAGACAAGCTTTATCTGTTTTCTCTGTTCACCATATAATTTTAATCTCTCAACTCTGCACAACAGCTGCAGTCATTTAATAGATGTCATTGGGCCTAAAGCCCAGAACACTTCGTGCTTACACAACAGTGGCGTTTATGTATCACAACATCCTGCCATACCCGACTACATACCCGATGTAGCTAGCTTACTATTGAAAAGCCGGCTAATTGTCAACCATGATATTCGATGAGGTTAGCTATCATTCACACTTGCAACACCTTCCATAATGAAAATTATACTGTTTTATTTCAAAGTTGGCTAACAAGTAACAATGACTTACTGTGCAGATTTCAGGTTTTCTTCACGCTGCTTTTGTGCGGGCCGCGTGCTTATTTTTCCTCACCAAGCTGTGGTACCGTTTCCGCTCGGAGCCAGAATTCAGCCAATCAGATTGTACCTGACCGAAATTGTAAACCAATCAGATTGTACGTAACTGGAATTATTCCCTAATTTAGTAATGAAAAATAATCCGGCGTGCAGGCCTTGCAAAATGTTTCCTCCTTCATCAGTACCAAAGGCTGATGTGGATGAGGAACTGACTGAGGCAGCAGAATGAACTGATGGGACTACACCAGCTATCAGACTTAAGTTACTCTGTCCTCGTTCCAGTGTCCTGTTCTCAATTCCATCAGCTTAAGTCCTCAGTCCTCTTTGTTATAATGAGCGCAGCACATGATCCCGCTTTTTCCCCTCAGCCCGGACAAAGGAGCAGAGGGGTACTGTCGTCCCTTTCGCAGACGGACGTCCAGCCATTGTCCAGGCCATTTCTCTGTAACCGCTTGGGTTAGGAACTTCATTTTGCAAATGTGGACTCGCCTTGGTGGGTAGCCGTGCCTCGTTGAAGTTTCGTACCCGAGTGACCTTTGACTTTTGCTCAGTGACCTTGACCTTCGAAACTTTCTCCGGGTCGTTTCTCTCAAACCACTTGGGTTAGGAACTTAATTTTGCATATGTGGACTTGCCTTGGTGGGCAGCCGTGCCTTGTCGAGGTTTTGTACCCGAATGACCTTTGACCTTTGCTCAGTGACCTTGATCTTTGAAACTTTGTCCGGGCCATTCATTCGGGGCTGAGGGGCACTGCCTTCGCTCCCGCGAAGCAAATTTTTGTTACTGATGCAGCCATAAGGTCTACCCTTCTCACCTTAACAAAACGCACCCAAGCACAAGAACAGACTCATTTGCGTTTTCTCTTGGGAAAATATGTGTGCATTTTCTCTCCCTTAAATTCCCTCACGTCTGCACTATTAAAAGTGCGATTTAGCCACTTTAATGTATGTATTTATTTACTTCTTTGACATTAATGCTAATTACACCATCTCTTGCTTGAAGGTAGACCCTGTGAAAGTCTATGAAAAACAAGAAATTGGAACGAGCCAAGAGGTTTTCCTGCATCTCCTACACACAGTGTTGAAACTGCAGGCAGGAGAGGTAAAACCAATATACAAGCGTAGGCTCTGGGAACATTCATGGAACCGCCAAAAGAAAGAAAAACTTCAAAGCAAGCCTTCATAAGGGGTTCATTTTCCTCCCTGCTAAGAACATTATACAGTTTTGTTATCTACGTTGAACAAAGTAAAGGAATTGATTTCTGCTGCTACTTTAACACTTTTTTTAAGTGTAAATGACCTACTTGCGCTTTAAAAATTTATTTTTTGTAAGTAAAGGTTTATTTATTTATTTATTTATTTGGAAGAATATATGGCTGAGATTTTCGATGACTACTTACCATTGTTACCATCTCAAGACTTGGATCAAATCCTCTCCAATCAAGGACGCAAATCTCATGTCAGCTTTGAGGGGGACAAACGAGAGATATATTCTCTTGATAATATTTGGTGGTGGGAGGGCATTTCATGCATCGCGAGTTGATGAGGACATTCAAATGCAAGTTATAATTATCGCAGAGTTCACTGATTCAGACATGACCTCGTTCTCGAACCATAAAATGGCGAGGACTATCGGTTAGAGTAAATGATTTCAACCGACGAAGAACAAAGTATTTCAATTGTTCGGTGTTTGACAGCGCATGTTAAGTTCACGTTAACTTTATGGAATATCAGTAGCGCAGGTCGCTAAGCTAACGCAATCAAAGGTTCTTAATAGGTATATGACTCAAAGCATCACAGGGGAGCACCGCGAAATACACAACTTACAATTTGTACTCTAAAAAACAATCTAATATAGCAAAACAATCAAAATAAATCACAAAATATCTAGAAAATAGCTGCGCCTATTATGGGATGCTTAGGTGGTAGTTTAAACCTGGCGTTCACATCCTTTGACCACATAAATTGATTCTATTGATAAACACCCATCCAATTCCATGAAATAAATGCAGTTCTGTTTAAACTTGAAGTCGAAACACCATCTAAGGAACACTGGGCCTGACCTTTGAGGTCAATCGGCTGCAGTAAAGCAGCCTCAGCTGTTGTCCTCTGGAACAGCTCTCCATCAATCTCAGGCAGACCTTGACGGAAGTATTAGCTGCCTCTGGCTAAAAGCAGCCCGGCTTAATGATCATAGATTTTGGTGCTTCAGCTCATTACCAGATCATCAGAAATCACTCTTTCGCCATTTATCGTTTCCCCTCACTTTAAAATTGGTGACCTAATCATAGCAATGAAAAGAATTTGAGACAAGTTAGGCATGCAAACAACAGCTTCATCAAAGAAAAGCAGTGGATTTCGGAGACCATGACCCCAACAGTTGAAGAACTTCTAGTACATGCTTTGTAACCTCCTGAATACATTGTATATTACTTGACTTTTTAGGGCTGGCTTAAGGCTTATCTTAGGCTGACTATATGGTTTAATACAGAAGAATGAGGGGAACAAGGTTAATCTAACCAGGACTAAGAAAAGAAACCTCACGCCGATTTAAAACGAGCTTTAAGAAGAAAAGGCTCTACCAAATTAACCAACAGCTTGGATTGGTTATTTACAGAATCCACTAAATGATTCCAATCAGGCATTCATTTCTGTTTCAGACGCTATCCACAGCACTATCCATGTTATCCTCCTGAAACCTAAACTGAATTCATCTGAAAAGTGAATTGTTCAGTATAAAGATTATTGGACGGCAAAACACAGGAACATAAATGACTATAACAATAAGAAAACATGAATCACCTCTCGGGGAAGGAGGTAGAACTTTACCTCTTGGATGCTGTCCTTGTGATAGCCTTTCAAGCTTTTTTTGTGAATTTCACGAGCTTTTTTTTTTTTTTTTTTTTTTTTTGCAAGTGCATTTTGTCACTGACTGACAAAGCCAGTGTATTCCCATCAGGTATTCCAATCTCATCCACTCCTGAAGAGCTAACAGAAAACCTCATTCCCCTTCTCTGGTCCCCCTGTCCATCGCTCTACTCGCAATTCACCTGCAATCAGTCACCTGCAAGTGTTTCTCTGGACGCACTTTTCACACACACACTCACGTACACACACTCACACTGATGCACACACACACACACACACATACTCACACGCAGGAAGAAAACAAGCAACAAAGGGCCTGACCAGTGTGGGCATTGTATTCTTCAGATACAGTCAGAGGTGCATTGGTTGAACCACAAGGTATACGCAATGGGGAGATACACAATAGGGTCTTGCCTTGGTATGGATTTCCAATGGCCTCCTACATTCAATATATGTCTCTGTTAACTCATTTAGAAGCAATCATTAGGTCACGGAAACCTTGCCATTTTTGTGATTGCACCCCATGGCTTTCGAAACCACAAGACCCCCCCCCACCGCCCTGTTTCGGTAAAATAAGTGTGTGAGTTTACTTATTTGCATCAATATTAATGTCTCAAAAATAACTACATTGCTACACTGGGATTTGGATCTATGGATTTATTTTTGATGAAAAAGAAAGGCCCTCTGTTAGCATCATTCCATTCAAATCCCACGGTGGTCTGCCATTTTGATTAGTTAAAGATTTTTCAAGTGATATTTGTAAGCACTTTGGTGGGCTTCATCACAAGGGAACCATCTTCTGCTGACCACCATACTTTATATTGGATCAGACTCCAAAGTATTGGCTGTCAGCATTTTGCCTTTCATATATTCACAGCTCCACCATTAAAATCTTGATTTAGTCATTTTATTTGTTTATTTATTTTTTGACACTAATACAAATCATACTGTCTCTTGCTTGAAGGTATATCCTGATACCATTATAATAATCAAGCATGAAAATCAATAACCTACTGGCAATAACCTACTTGCAAGAATTAAAAAAAAAAAAAATGAAGCAATTTTATTCTGCGCTGCAGATTGTTAATTCTGCTTATTAGGTTTGCATTATATATTATTTTATCTTTTCTACTTTTCTACTTTTCAATCCAATGATTCAGATAATTACATTGCGGTAGTTTTTGTCATATGGCATTATTTCATTAGAAAATGCTAATGTTGTTTCGCCTCATGGATTTGGGTATTTATTTAGCACTTGAGTGGATTTTTATTTATTTATTTATTTATTTTCCCCAGAATGATAAATCCAATCATTTTGCTCCGATGGGGAGTGACATGCTTTTGTTAGACTGTGCATTCTCTTTTCTTCATGAGACAAACCATGAAAAGTAAATAAACACACCCATGCCTTCAGAAAAAGTAACATTGAAACCACTCACAAAATGAATCTGACACGGTCATAAAGTACTTTACATATACCGGGGTCACCAGGCTGCAGTTTGTTCAAGTAACTCTTAATACAGTAATACCATTTACTGATAAATGTAAGACAGCGCTATGTCATTTGACTAATTGTGACTTTATCCTTTACGCTACACTGTAACAGGTGTTCTGTTTATGACCTTATGTTATGTCAACCTAATGTCAAGGGGTTCGAGTTTCACCAAAACTGTGTTGAAATTATTGACTTCCTCACTGTAATCAGCATTATCATTTAGTACAACTCAAAGTTCTTGTTAGATTGATATATTTGACAGGAAAAAGTGATGAAAACTTTAACTTGGTCTCAGCTGGAGAGTTTGTCATTAGTCAAAACAACCATCAAGACGTCACAGCCTGCTGTCCTTTAGAGTGAGATTAACACTGTCTGGCAGGAAGGTGAAATATTTTCATGACTACATCTCACCGCTGTGTAAATATGAACTGGCAGATATTTTGTTGAATATAACTTTTTATGCTTCAAGGATTTTCAGTTTACTTTTCAAGAAATGCTTTCAAAACAGAGTGATATATTGAGAGGCAGATCTTTATTCTTGTCATTGATCTCATAATTTCTCCGTTTTTGATATATTTTGGAGGGTACGGAGGGCCGTTTGTGGTGGTGAGGAGACAGTAATTGCTCAAGTTGTCTGAGACACTAAACTGGCCTCAATTCAAAGGGATTTTCTGTGCACTGCAATAAATTACCTTCAGAATCACGGCGAAAGATACTTCGATTTATCGCAGGTACTTGTGTTGTTATTTTTTTCATAAACTCTTTATTTATTTTCACAGGTTATATCGACTGAAATCATAAAAAAAGAGCAATACATAAAAAAAAACAAAGCAAAAGCCCTGATCGTTGTGTTAGTTTTTATAATCCTCTGTCTCTCACTTATGAAAATAAGTACATGACAACAGTGTAACTGGAAGTGAACAGCATATTTTAATTATTATTAATACATATTTTCCAATGCTCAATCAGTTGCAATTACAGCTGCACTCAAAAAACATAAAAACATTTTTTTTTTTAAATCCTGATATTGCAGAACGTTTTATTTTGGCATGCATCCATGTTTTGATGTACCCATCTATAAATAAGTTCTGGATACAAACATTAATTTTAATCTTCTCATTGGTGTTTTCATTGTGGAATTGTAGAGTCACTTGAGTGTGGTTCATAAGTATTTGTGCGATGATTGTGGCTATGACCATGAATGATTTGAACACGAGAAAAAAAAAACTGCAATGCTTGCATGGTTCACACAATACTGCTGTGCCTAGTTTCGAATCAAAGCTGACAGTCTCCACATGAATTCTTATGTATGATTTTCAAATGAACAGAAAGTAAATAAGATTCAGAAAGCAAATATTTACAGGAGACACTCCACTGTCTACTTTACAATGCATTGGGAGCCCCCCTCTAGTACCTGGAACAGCCTGAATGTGGAGTTGTTCACGGCATGGATTTTGAGTCGATATAAAATGGTTGTCTCATATTTTATGAACAACTTTTGAGAATCAGACTGAAGTGAAATGTAATGCTTTGCCTTATCCATGACCCCGTGACTGGCCACTGAACCAGCGAATCAGTATTACTGAAGTAGAAATTTTTCCTATATGAATAACAATTAATTAAAATTCCCCCATTGTTCAAACAGGACTTAATTGGAGTTAAGTTGTCCATGTAGCTATTTTACTTCAGAGGTGGCTGCTGAAGCAAATATCACTTAAAATGCAAAGTTTTACCTTTAATATGAATTAGAATTGGGTGAATTATGTAGGAATATAGTACTTTTCATACATGGTTGACTCCTTTTGAAGGGACCAAAAGCATGTGAATAATTATATGTGAGCCATTGTTTCAATCTATCATTTACATGTTAAAGATTGATTGATTCTTTTCATTGTTCGACAACACTTTCAGCAATTTTATGTTAACATACAATTCATTCATGCCAATGGGTGATTTAGAGTCTCCAATTAGCCTAGCATGCATGTCTTTGGACTATGGGCAGAACCCAGAGTACCCAGATGAACACAGGGAGAACATGAAAACTCCACACAGAAAGGCCCCAGTTCAGATTCAGACCCACGACCTCCTTACTGTGAGTCCTCAGTGCTACCCACTGCACCACCATGCCGCTCTTCATCGTGAAGGTAAATTATCTAGAATTGACTTCAAGTGTGAACTAAGTGAACCAAGCCATTATTAGGTTGAAAAATCAAAATAAACCCCTCAATGAGGTCACAAAAGCATTGCAGTTAGCCAAATCACTCCCTCAAATGAATTAATGCATTGGTGAACTCAGGAACACCAAAAGGCCTGGACCACAGATAACAAATATGGAAGATGACAGAATTTTTTCCCCGGAGAAGTAAGACCCCTTCAGGGGACAGATGGCTGGATCAAGAACACCCTGTAGGACAGACGTAGACAATCCAAGATCTGCTGAGCCGTGGAGTTAGATGTTGCTCATTGGTGTTGCTCTGAAGTTGATTGATCAATTAACAAAGCTAATTACACAGTTAACTCTCCTCACGTGGTTGCTTGGTACTTAAGTGTGTGATGAGAACAATAACCAGCACACCCTGGGGCTCTGCAAGACCAGGGCTATCTATCCCTGTTCTGGAAAAGAGGCATATTTGTGTGTCAAAGTCAACAATCAAGAGCAGACTTTCCATTAAAAATGTTGCATAGTATTTACTTTAACATAGAAACTATTTGTAAGACTAAAAGAAAATTTTCCCAAAAAGAATACCACTAAATATGCCTCTACAGTTCTGGGACAACAACCTATGGACAGAAGAGACAGAAAATCAACTTAAACTAGAATAATAAGAAGAGAAAAGTTTGAAAAAGGGAAGGAGATCCTCATGATCCACAGCATATAACCTCATCTGTGGAGGGTGGTCATATGTGGGCATGCAGGGGTGCTAATGGATCTGGTTCCCTAGTGATTACTGCTGATGTGACAGCTGGCAAAAGCAGCATGAATTCTGAATCTCATATAGCAGAATTATCTGCTCAGATTCAGTCAAATGCTTGAAAACTGATTGGAGGGCCCTTCACTGTGCAAATGGGTGATGACATGAAGAATACCGTGAAAGCAATCCAGGACCTTTTTATGCTAAAAAAGAAGTGGAATGTTTTACAATGACCAGGTCAATCACCTGGCAGTTCACATTCTGGAGGAAAAATGCCCAAACATCCGGCAGGAACTGAAAACAGCTGCAGTGAAGACCTGGCAATGCATCTTTAAGCAAGAAACCCCGTATCTGGTAACATCTAAGGGTTCCAGACAACATTTTTGCCCAGCGCAGTACATAGTAATTTGCAAACACAGTGGGTTTATACACAAAAAGGAATAACCTTAAAAAATGAATAAATAAAAAAATAAAAAAATCTTGCAGTTACTTTGTCGCCATATTCACCCACCATTTTATCTCTCCTCTTGAAAGTCTTCTTTCTGTGGTTTGTAACTGCCTTGCAATTTTAGTGCTCTTCTCTGCACTAAACTACTGAGAGAAACACAATTTATGGAAAGGGAATAAAGCCATTAGAATCAATAAAAAATGAATATGTCATAACACAATTTTATAAGTGAATTTTCGCAAAGTGGTTAACAAACTGAGCCTTCCAGAGGGAACAAAAAGCAATAAATAAAAACAAAAACAATCTATAGCTGGAAAAAAAGCGAACAGGTTGTCCTCCGGCTCAGGGGGAAACCCTGGGGAAAAGCACAGGAAACACTCCTGGACAACGGTGGCAAAAATAAACAAAAGAAGAAGAATTTCAGTTCCAATACATGGGAAAACACTGTGTATTTACTGTAGACACGTGTGTCATAACCAGAAGATTCGTAATTAGACAGTAAAAATGATTCATAGGTTGTTTTGCCAATAATCTGGATTTGCAAATCAGCAGTTCTTTTCCATAAGGACTGACAAAATTAACATTAAATTCGCTGACTGGGTGTGTGAGTGAAAAAAAATACACTTTGCAGGATGTTTACTTTCTATAATCTGGACTTTCCACTCCAGGTGGCAACTGTTCTTTATTAGTATATGTATTGAATGCTGATACACTGCGTGTCTGAATACATAACTATCATTGGAGGATGGTTTCCTAGGTGAAGGACGTGGCATTCGGTGAGGTGTCACTGGCATTCACTGGTGCTCACCAGTGCTCTGTATATGGCCATGCCAACGTTCCAGTGGTTCATATTGGGAATTCCAAATGAACTGGAATGATCACTGGGTATGATGGAAATAAACCTGTTATATACTTCTGCGGCTCCAGGGAAATGGGAAGCATGCAGCTGGAAAAGAAAGTCAAGACAGGTGAGGAGATAAAGATAAAATAAATGAATGAATGGATGGACTAGGACCATCTCATGATGGGATCATACCAGCCACTGCTCCTACCCTTATACCAGTGCCTTAGTTTGGATCGCACCCCTTTTTGAACCCGGTTTTCATTGTGATCTCAGCTACACACTTGTGAGGTTTAGCGACTGCATCTTGCTCAGTTGTGGCACTAATGTCTTGACAAAATCAGTCCACAGACAGGCAGACAGACATGAAACACGTGGAAAAGTATTCAAAACCATTTCTGTGGTAATTCCCAATGATAGAAACACACACACACACACACACACACACACACAGTGAAAACAATAAGAGCCCACGCTGTCGCAGCTGGTAATGAACAAATTAACAAACTGGGCATGAAAAAGTGCACCAATGGTGGATGTGTTGTGATTCCAGTAATGCTCCAAAATCTGGCAACAGGAAGACCAGAGAACACCAATGCAACTTCTTCATGCAATTTGGCTATTTGCTTTTTTCAGAGTTTTTTAACCTGTCTGCAACATCATGAGACCAGGAGACCAAAATACTTACTTCTTTAAAAAACAGTGTTGTGGCAGCAGTCTCCGTGGAGACAGACCAGTGGGTACTGTCGATGAAAAGGCATGAAGTGGAGGGAAAACATTTGAAAACAAGTCCAGACGACCGCCAGTGTCCTGTCTCTAAACTCAAGACTCTAGAGGTGTGTGAACTCGTGAGTGAACAGCAGGGGCATAACCCACCTTCTGAGAAACATGAACCTTTGCCATTAGCTTCAGACTGTATACTTTCGCTGCTGAACCCCTACTAGCAAATGGTGGACCTATTTTAATAACAGTGAAGTGCAAGTTACTGTGCATGAATGCCGTCCTTGAGCATTCAAAGTTTGATCACCTGAGCCCATCAGGACTATTTAAAAAAGAAGAGTCGACCTGTATCTGTGGTTTATTTTGTGGTTTATGAACTGTCAGATTTGTTGGGTCAGGATTAAATTTGTTGGTCATTTTACTTGGAAAGCCCTGATTTATGTCATGATGAATGGTCAGTTGGACCTGCAGTGAGTAAATATGATGGAACTCCAATGAAATCCATCGCATGCTACTCTCAAGTCTCCACGGTGAATGAATGAACACTTTAAATTGACCTTTGACCTGCAAGCTTTCCCAAACGGAACTCTACTGTGTTTTATAAAATTAACATACTGCTTCATGAGGCTAAAGCTATAGTATAGGAGATATGTTAGGACACTCTGTAGAGCCAGCATAGCATAGACAGAACACCAAGATTATTATGTCCTGGTCTTCTGTTGTATATGTTGGTGCCATAGATGGCTTGAGTGAAAATGGATGATAATAATAATAATTATAATAATAATAATAATCATAGATAAAATAGATAATAGTCTTGCCTCATGATTGACCATACATTAGAACCAGCAAGTCGTTTCTTTATGGATCAAGACAGAAATATTAAAATTAAATATTTATATAATTGATATCAAAGTATGAGCCCCCTTAAATAGACCTTATGCTAGTTTATCCTTTGCAATCGGGTTCTTACATTGACTAGCGTAGGCACTGGGGCATCCCATTGAAGCCTTTAAGAGGACTTCCTAGATCTCATCTCATGCCTTCAAAACACCATGGATTCTCCCAAAATCCGGAAAAAAACCCTCGTTAGGACTGTCTCTCGCCACACGTCTCCTTATACTGTCCAAACTTCACCGGTAAATCCATAAAGTAGAAATTGAACTGCATCTTAAAATTGCGGAGACTGACATCACATGAACGACGGAAATGACTTGCCTTATTGTGCGATGAGACCTCTAAAAGCCGATGCAAAACTTTTTTTAATTAACCACACATTAATGTTACAATATAATCTAGAGCTGGACTCGCAAGAGCTCATACCTCCACCAGCACAGCTGGATTTGAACTTTGGCCTATATCTCAGTTGTACTTTGGCCTGGATATGCAAAATTTGAGCAGTTGTTCCTCTTGTGCTACTTTAACATCCTGCAAAGCTTGGTTAAAATCTATGCAACCATTTTTGAGATATCCTGCAAACAGACAGACAGACAAACAAATAAATAAATAATCAACAAACAGAAGCAAAAACATAAGATCCTTGGCGGAGGTAATAATGGTATGGGGGTATTTTGGGATAAATGAACCACGCAAAACCATTTATCTAAATGCGCAAGGCATACCGTTTCCGTTGTGTTACATTATGGTAGTCTCCGCCATTTTACGAAGCGTGAGATGAGATCATGGATACCCATTACCCATAATTCACAAAATGCGAACAGAACATTTGCAAAAGTGCGAGCATTAACTTCTAGAATGTTAGCAACTGACATGTTTCTAAAAATATTCCTAGGTGTTAATACTTTGACTCTTAGAATAACCAAAATTGGAAACTTCTATGAATCCAGTGATCTGGATCAGGAGATAAAGTCGTCTTGTAAATATGAAGGCTCATGGCCTTTCGAATTTACAAGCAGATGTTTGAAATCAAGCATGTATTTTACAGCAAGCCAGTGAAGTGACTGTAGTAAAATGGCCTTGTGTGGCACAGATAAATAAATAAAAATCCTTCGGTTCCTCCTACAGAATCTACAAGGAATTTATAGCAGCGTTTGAGCAGTCTGGGGGAACGATTGCAGTGGTCTAATCTGGATCACTGATGAAAAAAGCCAGGGAGAATTTTTCTTTCCCTGTAGCAATAAAGAGAGGAGGCGCTGATTCTTTTTCAATGCGTTTATGGGCCACCACAGAGAGCTTTGGACTGATTTGAACCTCCGTATCTTTTATAGGCTCAGCAGGAATGTCAAGGCTAAGCTTAATGTCTGATCCTTTCTTAGAGATCAGCGCCATCGTCTGTACTCCAGTTTTGTTGGAATTAAAAAGGTACCAAATTAGATGACATCCCATGTTTTCTGTTAAAGTCAGTATATCAGAGTGGAGATCTTCATCAAAATTAGCTGATACAGACTTCGGTATTAGTTACATGGAACACACACGCGCGCGCACCCACACACACACACACGCACACACACACTCACATTATTTACGTTTTGGGAAGAAATCCGATAAATTTACATTCATTCCCTGATTCTTCACGCTGACCTTAACCATAAACACCTCATCTCTAGCCCTAACACTAAACCTTACCTTAACCATACCCCAACCTTTACTTAATCCCACCCTTATCCTCTGATCCTATAAAAGGCTCAGTTACCTTGTGGGGACTAGAAAATGTCCCCATGAAGTTCATGAAATCTGGTAGTCCATCACTTGTGGGCATATTTGGTCCCCACAAAAGGTAGGCATACCTGCCACACACACACAAACACACACACACATACGTGCATGCGCACACGTACACCCACATGCATATAGAGCAGTGGACCAAAAGACTTTTAAAGTGATAAAATTTTTCTTTTAACCAGCTTACTAGATGTGAGATCAAAAAATTAAAAAAAAATTTTGGAATTTCGGGCTATTTTCATCGATATTGGTTGATCTACATGGGACAGTGGCTTTTAAACCCCTCAAGCACCACTGTGTACGTTGGTTTTTGTTCCACCTAATAGCGCAATCAGAGTTTTAACACCTTATTCATTTTTTCTATGCTCTTTTCCAGTTTATAAGCATTATATTTATCCTTTCATGCCACATGATGTTGGAAATGGCCATTCCCACCATGACAAATTAAAGGTCATTTTTTTGCATTGTGCTGCATAGGAAATGGCTTTTTATAGTACAAAAAGAGGGGGAAACAATATGATGCAATTAAATAATTGATTGGCTTATAATTGCTGAAGCTGTAGAAGTAGTCACTAAAAGAAACAATTCATTAGATGATGAATAATTTAAAAACAAAGCAAATTACAATGAGGAGGACCAGTTTTGTGTGTGTGTGTGTGTGTGTGTGTGTGTCTGCGTCAGTGTTATAAGAGACTAATTTTGAAAGTTCTTAAAAACAGCTTATCGATTCACAATAGTCTTAAATCATTTAATAATGTTGTGACCTCTGATGCAGTGACTTTAAATACAGGAATACAAACACAACTTTGGGGTTTTTTTCTGCATGATATGCATTTTGTGGCTTAAGAGTAAATTGTCCCTTTAAACATGAAAAGCAGCAAATTAAGAAAATGTTATATTTTTAATACATATAATCTAATTTCACTCTTACAAGCAACATTAATTGATTTTGCCACATTTTAAAGAGTCAATGAAATGTTTATCAAAAAAAAGCTTTTAATTTGGAATAATTTCCTCTCAGTTTTATCAGTTCTTCGGCGTCTCTCTTCTATAGCTCTGAAAAGTTCCCTGTAGTTGTTTTTCAGCTCTCTGTAAACTAAAGAGTGCCACAGGGAAGAAGAGACAAGATTTTGGAAAAAAAAACATATTATTTCTGCCAGGTGTGCGGCGTTCGGTAATGAAAGCTGACGAAAAAAAAAAACACCTATTCATACCGCATGCCCAGGAGCGGCCATTAAATCACCCCGGCAAAACCGTTCCTGAAAGAGCGAGGAGAATAAAAAAGGAGAGTCCTCGCAAAAACCCGGAGGCGCGATGCAGCGTGAAGCTCAGCGAGGAAGAAAAAGCTGCAGAAAAAAAAGTGAGAAAAAAAACTGCTCTCTTTTTCCGAGAATGGAGGGGGTGTCGCGGACAGAAGGCGCCTGACCGCGAGTGAATTATACCGCCGAACCCCGCAGCCCTTGTGGTTTTTCACCCAGGTTAGCGCAAGAGGGCGAGAGGTTGACAGTAAATTAGATATCTGAAATTTAAATGCCCCTCAATCTAACTCCTTGAGGGACAGCAGAACGAAAGAGGAGGAGAAAGTGTACAAAAAAAACTAAATAAAAGAGTAACCCTACGGGACAGGCCCAGATTTATTCTGCCGTTTAATAAAGGGAGCTCCATGAAAAAAAAAAAATCCGCCAATATCCTACTCTGTTTAGCGGAGTGACAGATTGGTTTGCTGGCCACAGGGCCGATCGTACGCGAGGAAACCGAGGCCAGGGCCTGAACTGCTTTGTGAAGATGTGGCATCATTTACCGAATATTTTGAGTCTGCGTGATTCTGTACAGCAGGGGCTATTGACCCAGTAATGCAAATGAAACTGTACCAATAACTGCAAATATCCATGCCTGCCTCTATTCAGTATCAGGGCATATCCCAGAAGTGGTTGAATTGTAACTTCTTGAAACGTCTTCAGATCATACTTACCTCCAATATGACTAGAAGTTAAGGGGTCAAAGGTTCATTTATCAGACAGTAAGGCTGTGTTTGGAATGTACACTCACTCACTCACTCACTGAGTGTATATTGTTTTTTATACAAATCATTCACTACGTAGGGCTCTACATAGTGAGTGAGTGTACATTCCAAACACAGCCTGGGTCCTTCCTCCCATGAGCCGAATTGTCAAGGTATCACAACTTCCACGCGAAAGAATTATATGCTAATTAGCTAGTACAGGTGGTCAGGACAAAATACCAGAGGAGTATTTACTTTTAATTTCCAAACCTGGACTTAACACCTCTGAAGACACCCATGCTCTATAGGTTTCATCATACCTATACAATGTTTGACAAATTTATTTGATGAAAGTTTGACCGACAGCGGCCTTTTTCTAAAAGAGCTCAGCTCTCTGGAGGAAGCAGGTGAAGAATCCTTTATAGGTTTAATTTTTTATGAGAGGTCATGTCTCTTGACCAGGTTTTGCTGGTAGCCTCCATTTTCTAATAACTCTGTACATTTACTCATGCTAAGGCTGGATTAGCCAGTGGCTCATTTTATACCCCAGGTCCGCAAATTCTGTGGGCCTTTGTGTTGTATAAATCCATATTAATCCCAATCATCTTATTGAGTTTGGTCCTTTTAGCGCACTCTCACTTATTATGCGATCATGAAAAGATATAATTAAGCCCTTTGTGAGGTTGCAAATCCCTTGTGTCTCCGTTTTTCACAATGTCCAGCCAAAGGGTTGTACACAAAGACTAAACAGGCCTAATCCAGTTCACGATGAACCCAGCAGTGGAGCACATAAATGCGAACTTTGGCAACTTCTGTTTGTTCAAACATAACAGGCGTTAAAGGCTAGTAAAACACTTGTCAATCCCTGATGATCTTCTAATGTTCTTTGTTGAATAAACAGGTTGGATAAACCCTAGTCTCTTAGTGTGCAAAATGTTCTCTGACTTTCGAAAATGTAATTAATTATTACAAAGTAACGACGGTCTGCTGGAAGTACACTCAGTATTTCACTCAGACTTTAAATCATCAAATACACAGGGGTGGCCAACAGTTTCTGAACTAAACTGAGGGTCAGAATGATGGTGGGTCAAAGGCTCACTGTGGCCCTACGAATATCAGTGCAGCTGCTGGGTCCATGAGCAAGTCCTTTAACCCAACATTGCTCCTGGAGAGGTTAACCAATCAAATTCCAAGTTTCTTTCGATAAAATGCCAAATTCCAAACTCTTGAAGTTGAACTTAGAAATGAACTAAAATAAGGATGAAACAAGAGACCATCTTGGGACCATGCTGGCCACACTTCCAACCCCCCCGTACTTCTGGTGACCTTGCTTGGACCACACCTTTAAACCTTCATTTTGATCTCAACTACACAACTGTGCAGTTTTGTGACTGCACCTTCCATGGTTGTGACGCAATGGCCGTGATAGAATCTACGTATCTACTGACAGACAGATGGACAGATGAACAGACACACAAGCTCCTGGCAAAGTACTTAAAACTGCTTCTGTGGTAATCCCAGCTACAAAAGTTGTCTTTAGGACCACATTTTGCCATGAGAATACAAACATTCCAACATGCAATCACACACACACACACACACACACACACGCACACACATACACACACTCACAATGTAAAAACAACACCAGCCGACACTCCCGTCTGGTAACAAGACTATTTCTTCTTAGCATTAACGGCCGCCAACATGATGGCTTTTGAACTGACATAACAAAGGCAGAGGTTGTTTAAGACAATCTTCATATGGATGGGTAATTACATAAAATGAACTCAACAGTGCAGCTGCTGCAGGAGAGAAAATAAAATCTGTAAATCAAAGCGCAATTTAAAAATGCAAGCCGACGCCATATGACCATGAGAGGCAATTTTCATAATCTCAATATAATCATTTCGCTGAAATTAACTTGGGTGGTGAGCCACTTTTAGAATATATTAATTCTTCTGCTTTCCCATATGGACCTGCCATATGCATTAATGACTGATTCAACCTTTTCTCAAAGCTGTGAAATATCCGTTTGCAAGAGGAACAAGCAAGAGTGCTGAATTTAAACAAATAAACCTTATATATTATTTTCAGCAGTTTTAATCATTCTTATTAGTTCATCTTTGAGGTCCTACCTTTACCTTTCTGATTAAAAAAAAAAAAAAATAGTTTTTTGATTCAAGTTTAGTAGATCACTGTAGATGTTATACCTCTATGACTGTTTTCACACCAAATCAAGACAATGAACTCAAACTGTATGGTAATAAACCTGACGGAGAATTTATCAATGTTCATCCTGCTTGAAAAAAAAAAATGTTTTGGGTTTTTTTTTTTGTCATTTTTTCACTTAAACATTGTTGCAATGTGTGCAAGCACTGTGAATCATCATTTCCTGATGAAGAAAAAAAAAGTTATCTGCTACCTGTTCCAGAAAATTAATCATATTCTTTAGAGAACAGTTATGCAAGCTCCACATTCAACATCACACACAAGAGGCAACTACTTACCTAAGGTAGTGAAAAACTCAAAATGGTGGGTGGGGGCCAGAGGTTGCTGTCATTGATTGGTTTTGTTAATGACTGATATGCAGGTCACTGTAGATGGATATCCATCACTCTGTTCATCATTGACAGTCTGACCCAAATGGGCTACAATGTCAGCTTTGTTTGAGCATACATACACCCACGCTAGGACAGAAACACATTAGCTTCCTCAATTTAGTCGACACGCCTGAAATTCATAGCAAAAGAAAACTGAAAAAGCAAACAAAAATAACAGAAACCAATTCTTCAGAATATAACTATTTCAACAGAGCTAACAATGTTATATTAGAGTCTTTGGGGGTGTATAACATTGATCAAGCCATTTAGAGGCCTGTTCAGCATGCTATTTTTTTGTTTATTCATTCATTTATTAATTTTTTGGGAAAAGCACCCACTCTTAATTCCTGAGGCTCTTTACAAAGCCCAGATTGTGATCCTAACGGGGAGGGAAATGGACCCCAGTGCAGACAATGGTATCAAACGCACTAATATTTTAATGAGGCAAGAATCGGGTAAGACAGTCTAGGTCAGTAACAAGCCGGTGGATTGCAGATTAAAAAAGAAGGCAGAATCGTTGTAGTAACACAGGCAAATTGGTAGACACTACGGTGATTCCAAAAACTTGAAAACCGTAAGACAAAGGAAGTCAAAGCACTGGACACCAAACTCAGAAAAAGTCTCAAGTATAACTGAACAAAAGAAGCAGAGACAAATTCACACAGAGAGGGGAAAAAAAACAAAGAGCTTAAATAACTGGAGAATTAAACAGGGGAACACAAGACAGGTGGAGAGGAGAGCAGAGGAGCAAAGAGGGGAGTGGTTACAAACAATGTAACAACAAGTGTTGCCACTAAACGTGGCCATGTCCCCCGCCAGGTCACGGAAATCGACAGGGGTCGGCGTATCACACTAATACACATTGAAGCCAAAGATGAATGAAATCGGTCAAACCGTTCTTGAGATATCGCGTTCACAACAAACGGGACGTGACGGACGGACGGAGCTGAATACTATGTCCCCCGCTCCGCTCGCTACCGCGGCGGCGGGGGACTATTAGGGAACAGAACAGGAGGGTAAGACGAGAGGAACAGGGAAAATAAACAGACATGTTTAAACGAGCACAAAAGCAATAACTTATTAACTGAAACAGGCAGGCGCAGGAAACAGAATAGATTAAAAAAAAAATAAATAAGAAAGTACAGAAACTGTAACAGAAACTGGGAATACCGACAGATCCGATAACTGTAGGTTATGTGAGTCTCGTTATGTGGGAACATATCATAAATCCAATTGCTTCTAGCAAGCGTTAGGTCAGAGATCATCAACTCACGGTCCTCAAGGGTCAAGATCCGCAGGTTTAACCCTTTGAGCGCTGAATAAATTTTCAAGGAATTAAAAATCTAATTATCCTGAGCTGTTGAAAACCTATCATGCGTCAACTTGTTTAAAAGAGCTCCCCTGCGGGAGCTCTTTTAAACAAGTTGACGCATGATAGGTTTTCAACAGCATCTGGTTTTGATATCTTAAACCAGTGGGCAACTATAGTTGCCTATGGCGCTCAAAGGGTTAACATCCTCCCTTTACCTGGGACTCAGGTGTAAAGATCGTCTGTACAGTCAGAAGCACAGTTGTTCAGTGAATTAGGTAAGTACCTGGGAGAAAAGAAAAGCAGGGCTGGATTTAGATTTGGCTATCCCTGCGTAATGTCATATGCTGGTGCACCAATGAAACATTTTCTATTCTGAATCACTACCTTGAATTGTCATCCCATGTACAGTACATGAAATGGTTATTTGCCCAACTGACCACTCTGGTTTTGTCGGTGTCATCCATCCGAAGGGAGATGACCGGCCTTATCTCACATTACAGTCAATCTGGACAGGATTATAAATATTGTGAGCCTTGACTAGTGATGAGAAGAGGTAACAGCTGATGTTCTTGCCTGTTCAACATACCTGCAGAGGTGGAAGGAATCAAAAAACAGCTAACTGGATGATATAGGAAGAATTGTGTGACTGAAATGTCATCATTACAACTTAGAAGGATAGAGGTGGAAAGTCCAGGAGCCAGACAGTAAAGAGTCCTGACGTGTTTGCCCTCCACTCGCAGACCAAGACTGCAGATTTTACCAAATATTTCTGCCACCGGTCCGAAGAATTGAGCTAAATAAGCCAAACCAGGTGATTGGAACATTATACTGGGAGAGATTTCATTCTCCTGACCGGGAGTTTCACGTCAGCAAAATACCCACTGCTCCAGAGTGCTTTCACATCCGAGGCCACACTATGTGCAAGAGAGAGGAAATTTCCTTTGAGGAAAAAGGAAATCACGCGGACCTGCTGTAAAAAAAAAAAAAAAAAAAAAACTTAATACAAAAGAAGAGCAGGTAGCTATGGAACGGACAACTGTTAAAGTAAGAGCACTAAGTACACATTAAGTTTTGGATTTGTGACACGTCACAAAAAACGTATTATTATAAACCCCTCTGTTTGCTTACGCACACATTTATTACTTCTAATTAGCCAATTATTTTCTTCATTAATCAAGCAAATAATGATACAATTAGTTTGGAGTCTTATTTAAGGCACAACCAATTGGAAGAGGCTGACAAACTGCCATATTATCTCTTTTTGAAATAGTGAAACTCTTTGAAAAGTTGTCCTGAAAAGATGTTGTAAAAAAGAACAATAAAAAAATCAACTCTGCTCTTGGGAGTCAAGAGTACGACTGCAGGACCACAGATCATTGGACCATAAAAATTATAATAAATAACTAACTACATAAATAAATAAATATACACCACACAGTAGAGCCATATCCAAAGTTTTTTTTTTCTTTTTTCTTCTGCTAATGGGGTAGCTAAATTATTAAAATTGCCTTCTAAAACTCATAAATACCCAGCTAAATGATGCACTTAATTTCCATCTAATGTGAAATTGATATGAAATTATTTAAATCGAGTGCAAAGCTCCACAATCATGAGGCAAGGAGAGCTGAGGAAAATAATTATTTTGGTACTTGAACCTTTGGAGATGCCATTAAATTTCATGCAAACTTTCTTCATGCAAAAACATCCATACTTCATTCCATTTTCTGAATATGGTCACACATTTTAATTTGTAGTTGGCTGCAAGAGACATTCTCAGATATCTGTGAAAATATTCAGCAGCTGAAGTATTTCAAATTACATTACAGTTATGTAACTGACGCTTTGGCTCAATCTAATATTGTCCTGTAAGTGTTGTTCCTGGATCAACAAAAAACAAAATAATGGTTGTCCAGGAGCAACGTAATAGTCCACCAATGAATTGCAGCTCTGATACCTCTATGCTGTGCTTATCATAGCAAAGCCACTATTCATTTGTGGACTATAATCTTACACCTGGACGAACATTATTTTATTGATTCCGGAACAACACTCACATGGCAATATCATAATGCGCAATGCTTTTCAACAAAGAGACTTATTATTCATTAGACAAACCTCAGGTCACCTAACCACCCCCACCCAGCCCAGGGTGGGGTTAAGGGCCTTTCCCAAGGCGCAACAGTTACTCTGATCTTACTGCGGCTATATTGTCCCAGTCAGGCAAACACACCACTCTGCTTCAGGCTGCCTTATTTCATATGAAGAGTTTCCAAAATGCAGTAAGTGCCAAAATTACAAAAAATTGAGAAAATACCATAGAGCAATGGCTCTGTGCTTATTAGACATGATGCAAAAATCTGTTTTTAGACATTAATACTGTAAGGTGTATTTTTTTTTAAGTTCAAAGTTTGTGTTTTTCTATAAAATGCAATAGGTGCCAACATAAAAATTGCTGATTTATTCAAAATGAGTAAAATGGATATATTGCATTTTGGAAACAAACTCTCCCTATGGTCATGAGACCCAGGTCTGTGCTGGGCTGCAGTGAGAGACATACCAGCCACTATGTGCTTTTTTTCCCCCCATAAAGCCCATCCACACCATGCTTTGTGATGCAACGACAACCATTTCAAGCCAGGGAACTTCACCCCAAAGTTTTCCTGGAGGCAATTTGTTGTTGAGAAGCCGCCATAGAGTTCCATCCACAACTCCAAAAAATTTCTACATCTGTGGCTCACTGTTTAACATGATAGCTCCTTTAACTCACGTGAAGTTATTTCTTCAATTTTTCTCTGCTTATCTACAAGTACTTTAGATATTGAACTCAAGTTCATGCATGTAAGTTTTCAAAAATTAAACTTAAAGCTATCCATTGTCTTGACTAATTGTGAGCTGAAACAAAGCCGATCTTCGAGTTGAATGAACTCACATTTAGTTGAGTTAACTAACATTTCCGAGGCAGCCGATGAACTTCCCTTTCTAAATTTAGCCAGCTTGAAATGTATTACAGTGCATGGATTTTTCATTTGTTCCCTGTCGATTTAATGCGCAAAGTGAAGTTCTGAACGGCTTTTTTTTTTTTAAATATGCAAAGCTCTCTCTTACAGTAGCTGAGGTAGCTTCCTTTCTTTGTCTGCTCAGAACATGGGGGGACCCACACAACAAGATTTTCTTCCGTGTCCGTGTCTAATATTTATCAATGAGGTGAGACGTTAGAATGGTTTAATCTCAGATAGACATGTCTTAGTTTGATGAGCACAGATAGATGCATCCCAGTTAGATGCAGCCCATAAGTCCTGTAGCCTGGATTATAAATTCTCTCATAGGCCTAATGCAATGTTGCTCCAGTGTTCATAAACTTTACATGTGTGTTAAAAAAAGCTGCACCTTTAACAGGGTTCATTTTTCTTTACAAGCAATAAAGAAGTCACTTTCAATTGGGAATTGTCTAACTCGGACGCATCTATCCGGGATTGGCCTAAAAACAAAATTTGGCCTAAAATACCCACTGGTATAACTGGAACTCGTCTATCTAGGATGATACTATTATGCTGGATAGATGCATACCTTTCCCAACCAATCATGCTTTGAATAGCCGGCATTTTAGTTGAAGTTTGTATCCAGAGCACACTAACAGTACACAACTTTCTTTTCGCCATTTGTATTTATCTGTTTATTTTTTTAATGTTATGGGGCCAAGTTTGGAATCGAACCAGCGGCCGCTGGTTACCCATCCATGTCCCACAGCGAATACACAGCACTGCTGCATCTTTTTCAACTTCAGTACAGAACAACCCTCCGAAAGTCTCAGTCTTACCACACAATCACCTCAAACGACTCCACTATGAAAACGCCCGGCATCAATGGCTCCTCGACGGAATAATTTCGCAGCAAAAGTCTTACCACTCTGCCATCTGTATGCGGCGAATGCGCTTGTGTTTCGCCCGCAGAAAAAGCATCAAAAAAAAAAGGATGAAAGGACTGGAAACTCCAGATGATCCCGCTCCTTCGACATCGCCTCAGCAACTGTCTGAGACGACTCAAAGAGATCTGGTAAAAGTTCCCATGATGCTCCGCAGAGGAGAACATTTCTGGGAGGAAATGATGCGCTAAAGTGCTTACCTCTGCTTCAGGTGGGCGCTTGAATGGCACGGCATTACAGTTTACAGTTTAAAAACATTTAAATTCATTCAGCCGCTCTGTCATTGATAAACCATGAGCAGAATTAAATGAAAGCCTCAACCTCATTCCACACTGGAGAAAAACTGCGTTCCTACGCAACAGGAGAGTCAATAAGTAAATGAATTACACCTGAGCCCAATCCTTTACAACCTCTCACAAGCTCTGACAGGGCCAAATTAACAATTAACTTTTTTGCCGCTCGGTCAGAGGGCTTTGTGATGCTGGTCCGAAAGTGTCGGCATTATGACAAAAGCTAATGTTGGAGTTTCAGTTAAAATATTTAGTCAGAGAGAAACAAAGGGTTTGTGTTCGGTCTGCCTGCTCTTCTAACAGTGCCAAAGGCGGTCTGGAAAAGATCCACGTCTTGTCCTTTTCCTCCCTGTTTTTATTTTCATTTCAGTGAAGTGTTGGATGAAAGCCTGCAGTACATTCCTACGGGTAGCCTACTCCCCTGCCAAGTTGCGAAGGCAATACTACAGTTCGTTTTCTTACTCTCCTCGTTCGCTAAACCCCACATGAATGCCTGCTCGCTAAGACTATTCCACAGACCTGGAGGCAACAAGGATATCCGGCGAGAAAAGAGGCTAAGTACGAGATGTATTCTCTTTCATTCATCGTCTCGGCAGCGAGAGGACAGTCAATGCGATATTCAGAGGAACAGTCACTGCTCATCGCATGCGTTTATGCGCCGAGCATGTCCAAGCCTCAAGTCATTTCAATTCATCTGCATATCCAGTGAGAATGAGATATTTTACCGAGCAGCAACATCCTTAAGCTAGAACATACTGCCATGTAAAACACCTGCGGGTTGAGAACATTTTTTTTTTTTTACCACCAGAACTGTTATCAAAGACATTTAATATTTGTACATACATTCAGTGCATTCATCTGCTTTTATTTCATATGCATAAATTGACTTTGGGTTCTTTTCTGTTCTGTCAACTACTGAAATCATTGAAATCCTTGACAGACGGTTAAATAGGACTTGGAGGCATTACTTCAATGCATAGAACTGCAGTAAATTAATGCTTGTTTCTCACCTAAGACCAGGAATTCTATGCTTTTCTGTCAACAGGGCATTGTCATTATGCAGGAGGCTTGATGTATTCAATCTTTTTTCCTTTCATGTGTGCACAGTATTTCTTGATGGGTTTATGTTTTCCCACAGATGAAATTCATAATGCAGTTTGAATAATGACATTTGCACACTTTCAACCATCAGGCATAATGTTTAATGTGCTTCACAAAGCATGGCTCAGATGTGTCACAAATGATACCACGCAGATTCAGGATCAGATATTGTTTGGTACCAGACTTAACGCCCTCAATGACCTCTGCCTATTATATACAGCCTATGACACCACCCCTACATACTTCTGAAATACTCAGGTGTTAATGATTTCTTGTATTGCATCATTCCTTTGAGCTAAGAAGGATTACGTGAAATAATACCAGCGGAAAAAAGCTTTTCATAATGGTTTGCTTCTGTGGATAGATATGAGGCTCTATCCCATGCTCTTAAACTTTCTGTGAGTTCAGAAACTTCACCGAAGTCCTCCCCACTTTTGTATGTTCAGCGGACGATTTGTATTAATATTTTTATTTGCTTAATTATGAACCTCCCTTTAATACTTTGCATATACTTCATGATATATTTTACGTATTTATTTTCCCCTAGATTGTCTTTTATACAGATTTCTTTTTTCAGTTTTCACTTGACTCAGAAAAGTATATTGACATCGTAATATGGCACAGTTGATTCTAATTTGAAGCAGCCTGACTGGTTCCCAAGCTGTTGAATGAGATATTCTTTGTTAGGGTAGGTGTGAAAACCAACAGGACAGTAGATCTCCAGGAACAGGGATGGGCAGCCCTGCTCTGGCTGTCGAATGAGGTGTGTTTTGTTAAGATTGTAGAGAGAACCTACAGAGGAAGGTGTCTCCAATCACTTTTCAGAAAATGACAGACATCCTGTATACTGTCTCTAAAATCTACTGCCAACTATGCTCTCAAAAATCAATTATTAACCACATTTATTTTATTATAATTTATTTTACTCTGGTGCACATCATTGCGAAATCTGATTGAAGCATTTAAACTCCCATGATGCAGTAGGAGTAATTTCCCAGCAGAGGGAAAATAGGATTTATAACTCACACATGTTTATCAAATCTGAAAATCTTTAAATCTTTATTTTTTTTCTCCCTTTCCCCCCAACCTTGCTAACCCATACCTTTATTGGATATTGTGGCTTGCTACATTAAATAAACAAACTGGGCTGTTAATGCAATATATGAACAACTTGGCAGATTTTGTTGTTCCACAGGCAACCCTAGATAGGCTGGGCTATTTAATATTTTAAAAACAACAACAACAGCTACTGTCCTGTGGTAAATATTTAAAAGATGACAACTTACTCTAAACAATTCCTATATTTTATTAATGAGGCTGATTTTATTTATATGGACTGTTTTGAATATAGCAAAGGCCACAAAATCACCAGCGATGAGGTCATTTAGAAGTAGCTGAGTCCCAGGAGAGCTATCTAGACCTTTCATCTTAAATAAATTTGATTTTCAGTCAGTCTGCAAAACGTTTAGTTAAGAATGCCTTCCATCTGTTGGTAAAACCCCATATTTCTTTGTCCGGGTATGTGGTGGGTTTGAGCCAATCCTAACACCTTCTGTAAGAGAGGCGGTAACACAGTTAGACTGTCAGCCAATCACATGGTCACACATCATTTTCTTGCATGCTTATACATTTTGCCATTCTTATCTTTTGAGTTTCCATTTTTCCCAACATTAGCGTCTTTGCAGTGTTGGGGGAGAACGGAGAACCTGGAGGTAACCCGTGCAAATACAGGGAGATCAAGCAACAAAGAGCGAGCGCCATAAGAAAGCAAGATCATTGTTACACATAAGATACCAGATACCAAGCGCACAGTAGATGCATTTTTATCCACGTCCATCAGAACTCTTCATATTTATGGTATGCATCTTTTTTTCTTTTTTTGGAAATGATAACTTCCTGCAAGTGCCTCCTTATTTTAGCAACGATTTGAGATTTCTGCAAAGACCATCAGCCTTGTGTAAATGTTGGAGTCAATTCAGTAGAGCAGAAATGGACAGAAAATCTGTTGCCACGATAGTGCGGCTAAATGGCGATATTAATATAATCATTGTCTAATAAGCAGTCAAGATATATATACATGAGCACTGATGCCTCACAGCAAGAAGTTATTGGGTTTGAATATGACCCGGGTTCCTTTCTGTGTGGAGTTTGCATGGTCTCCTAGTTTTTGCCTGTGTTTCATCCAGGTACTCTGGGTGTCTCCTACAGTCCAAAGACATGCATGTCAGGCTCACTGGACGACCTATATTGTCTGTAGAAATAAGTGTGAGTGAATGGTTTGTGTGTCTTGCGATGGATTGACAAGCTGTCCCGGATGTGTTCCTACCTTTTGACCATATAGTTAGCAGGGATAGGCTCCCTCTCCCTCGCGACCCGTGTGAGGATGAATTGAGTTAGAAAATGGATGGTTATTTCTCCAATCATTTACTTGTAATGAAACAAGGTGTCAAGAGAGGCTGGATGCAATTAGAACCTGAACAAAATGAATTGATGTTTAACAAGACAGCTACTTTCATAGTCTGCAGTAGTTATCAGCTGAGACAGCGTCGGCTGGTATTGTTTTCACCTTGTGTGTGTGTGTGTGTGTGTGTGTGTGTGTGCGCGTGCGTGTGTGTGTCTGTGTGTCTATGTCTTCATTGAAAAATGTGGTCCTACAGACACCTATTCTGCCCTACAAAGGTTAAGTGCCTTTGGCAAAATGGCAAAATGTCTTCAGAGTTTATTTGCTCAAAAAATGAAAAGTTAGCACATCTTAACAGATTACGGATAACTGATTTGCAATGGTATAATTTCTGTGCAAATAAATCCTTACCTCCATACCTCATTTCATTACAAGACTGCAAAACTGTAGTTGAGATCAAAATGAAGGTTGAGTTCTGAGGTGGGTGTGGTCTCAGCATGGGCACCAGGGGTAGGGGGGTAGGGGGAGTGGCTGATGTGATCCTATTGCAAAGTGGTCTCTAGTTTGTTCATTATTTTTGAAGCTTCACAGTAGATGTACAAAACATAATTTCCCAGCTGCTATCAGAATAGCATGTTGTTGTGTGAGCCCTATTAAACCTACGGACTCATACACATATGTGTCTGTCAAATGCAGTGGCTGTATTCAAACCTGTGGAACTTCAGGCCAATTTCAGATTCTTGTGGAGATCCCGAGGTTTCCAATGATCCCAATTATATCTTGCTGAATTACAGGGAAATGTGAATGAAATGTTCAAGATCTAGATATTTTCCTTTGATGTAATGCTGTGGCCATAAAAAAAAAACATGGCGTCCTGGGTTTGAACATTTCTCTCAGTATCAGTGTGATGTAGCCTCAGTGAAGCGCTGCAATTAGCAACTACAGAATACGTATGTGACTTTTTTTTTTCATATTGTAAGGCAATGTTGTTTCTGACTTTGAACCTACTTAAGGGAAACCCTGAGTGAAAAGTGAGAGTTAAGGGGTTAATTGTTCAGTTTGTACTTAGAGGCATATAGTTCATTGTTGCCCAACAGGGACTGTAATAGAATAGATGCCCTGTCATGCTCCGTTTCTTTCCTTCTCAAAAATGTCCCTCATCATCTTTGAGAAGAAAGGGACCTTGGTGTGGCATGAAGGATATCGAAGTCCTGCAAGCTCAGCATCTTGCCAAGCCACTAATCATTCTCCTGTCACACACTGGACGTATAATCAACCTAAATCTAATATTTCCTGACTTTGTCCTTCTGCTTGGAAAAGAAGTCCCATATAGCGTAGATACTGTATGTATATTATACTATGCATATAATGTGGATACGTAGCTATTTTACATAATATTACTTATACGCATTTTTTTGTGCGCCCTCTGTTCACCAAGTTTCACAAACTCGGGGTAGGTCATGCTGAGTCATATTACCACTATTTATTTATATATTTATTTATCAGAACATTACAGCCTGTTCCTCATGGTCGGAGAATTAGGGAAAAACATGCCGATGTTGAATCGTAGGCGTGACAGCATATACTTTTTGTGGTTAATGTGCCAATTGGACAGCCCTGTAGCCACCAAAGAGATGTACTACAGGACGAGATTAATGGGTTAGCGAGGGATATTGAGCCTAAAACCAGCTTTTTCAATATTACGAAGGTGGCTCTCTTTTAACCAGCCATCGCACCGTATGGCATCAGGGATTGCCATTTAAGGGTATGTCGAGCCAGCTCACATACAGAAAGCATGGCGAATGTTGGGTTTGCAGGTACATGTTTGACCAAATTAAAACCCAGATAATATGGTGTGCAAATATTTAAGCCAATCAGTTTCTCACAATGCACAACATTAGGATAGAAATGAAGTCATGAAGACTAGCGGATTGCAAGGAGAAGGGCCGGGCAGCTGAAGTATGTGCATATATACATACACACTGTAAACCCTGATAGTGTGGTGAACTCCAATATTTTGTGGAAACCAAATACCTCAAAAAAATTGTGTAGGCAAACTTAATTGCATTGTGTGGAAGGAACTTAAAGAAAATAAGGTAAAGTTATTTTTCACGTTTATAAGTGCTGTGAACACAAGATCCTGAAGTTGGCAAATTCATTTTTTTTTTGAGGCAATCGGTTTCCACAAAACATTTGAGGTCACCACACTTGTCAGGGGTTACAGACAGTGCAGTATATATAAAGCAAGTTCCCGTTGTAACTTGCAATGTACTTTTTTTTCAAAGGCTTGTCCCTCTCTCTCTCTCTCTTTTCTTTCTCTATCTCTCTCTCTCTCTCTCTCTCTCTCTCTCTCTCTCTCATAGTGTACGTGTGTGGTGGGTATTCCATTACAAAAAAAGACAGGTGTTTTCCTTTCCTTTGTTTGCTTGCATTATCACTCTGTTAGTTTGTATAAATAACAGATGCTCTCTCAATTTGCGACACTAATCTACTGAGATTAATCCACTACAGGCAGCTACGACATGAATTGTCTCACTCCAAGGAGGAGACTGAATTGAAGAAAAAAGAAAGAGAAAAATACATATCTTTTAAAGTACTTTCAAGTTCCATACTATCATGTTTTTGGCAAGTTGTTGTATTTTTGTATGTCCAACGGGAGGCTTATGATCTTGTCGTTACAGCCCTGTTTAAAAAAAAAAAAAAAAGTTGGGACAATAAGAAAAATATGATCAAAAAAAACAAAACAGTGAATCGTAAATCATTAATCTGTATTAAATTAAAAACTGTGCAAAAAACAAGATGTTTATTGTTTTTCCTTCCTGACTTCATTGTTTTTTTTTTTTGTGGGGGGATAAACATGTGTTGCCTGCAACACGTTCCAGAAAAGTTGAGACGGGGGATGCTTACCACTGTGTTACATTACCTTTCCTTTGAACAGCCCTCCAAACAACAATTTGGGGAACTTAGTACACCAATTGTTCCAATTTTGAAGGATTTTTTCCCCCCATTATTCCTTGATATATGTCCTCAGCTACATAAATGTACATTTTCAACGGGACACGGGTCTGCAAGACTGGTAGGCCAGTCTAGCAGCTGCACTGTTCGAGTCCCTAAATCCCGAAAATCCTTGCAGCAGCACATTGAGATGTGCTGTTTTTATACTACCGGATTACTCAATCACACAGTTTTTTTTCACAAAGAGCTGAGCCTTTACCACTCGTTGCAAGTAAACAAGTGAGCCTTTTCAGATGCTTCTATTACGTTCGAGCTTGATAGTGTCACCTGTTCGCACATTATTTTGGCATTCCAACACTTTGCAAGTCTCATATTGCCCTGGTTGCCTTATTTAGAATTACCTTGTACCTAAAAAAAAAAAAAAAAAAAAAAGTAAAAAAAATATTTTTTCTTGTACTGTTTTCTGTTCAATACAGATCAAAGATGATGTACAAATCACAGCTTTCTTATTTTACCTGAACATTTTATCACTTTCTATACCATTCCAACTTTTTCTATTAATGGGTTCTTAAAGACCTCATAAAAAAATACATTATTCTCACAACTTTGATAAACAGGCTGTTTTGAGTGGGCATCCCCTCTAAAAAAATGAGCTCAGCTCTGATTAGTTGACAGACAGAGCTCCCAGCCTCTAACATTGTGCACCGTTGGATAGCAACTAATTCATCAGTGCCCCCAGTGTTGGTTGGTGTGAGGTTTGCACAGCAATTCTGTTTATGACAAAGAACACAGTAGAAATTTAAAACAGCATCTTTCAAGTGCAGAATTGGAAAACGGGAGTCCAGATTGGATGGGTCTTCAAACGCAACCATCTTGGGGCTGTTAGGAACAGTGGAGAGCACTGCACAGTCGGACTAAGAAAAAGTTTTTTCATTATGTGGGTCTTTTCATGGTAATAGTATTAAGTTTCACAATGGAGCTAAAACAGACTGGCTGTGTTCTTAAAAATGGTGTCACACCAGAGCTTTAGTTCTGTTTGGAAAATCTAAAGGCCTGTGCTGGAGTGGGCCAAGTCCTGCTTCATCCCATTATTGCTACACAGTAACACCATAAAGAATAAATTAAATTAATTGCCGAGGTATTGAGTTATATAAATATGAATTATCATTTATATATGATACAATTCACTTTGAGTGCAGGCTTGTGGGACACACATTTATCGGCTGATTCAGCGAAATACTCTACGGTTGGCAAACTGCAGGGATTTTTAATGTGCTTTCTCAGAACCTTAAGTCACGTGTGGAGGAGATGCCAAGCTGGAATGGGGCTGAGTTAAATTTTTTATGTGATAGTTTTTCTCCTCTTAGCCCTGCTGCCCTCTGAGGAGAATATGCTATCCACAACTCTGTACCATCATATCATATTCCAATCCATCTTATCCCGCTCATTCTCCCCGCCTTGTATTTGGGAAGAAGTGTCCACATGCAGTTTCTGTGACAAATCAACTAAATTAATTCATATAGCGTGTAGAGGAGAAATAGAAGCACTGATGTCTTTGTCTGTTCTGACTTCTATCAGAGCAGCTTGAGATAAACGGTACAGTCACCATCACAACTCTCAACTAATCGCACACATTCCATCAATGAGTGTGGCTTCTGCTGTTTTCTCATAATGACCATGGCGAATTGTTGATGGAGGAACTGTTTTCAAGTGGTTACCTAAAAGTAGGTAACAGAGTTAAGACCTTCAGTTTGCTAGGTCTCCAAATCCTTGCTGTGATGTTCTACAGATCTGGTTTGGAATTAAATGTGACAGTAAAATGTAAATAATTTTTTTTAATGACAATGAAAGTTGCTTTCTCCTACTCCTTATTTGAATTTTACAATCAAGCAACATGGTCCTTGTCCTCTTCCGCCCTAGGAACATGACATCCATTATTTCCAAAAACAATTTAAAAGATGGACTTGTCAGAACTTTTAAAAGTCCATCTTTTAAATTGTTTTTGGAAATAGTGGATGTCATGTTCCTAGGGCGGATGGACTTGTCAGAACCCCCTCCTTGAATTGCCACCGTATCGTGGTGGAGGGGTTTGTTCTCCACTCCATTGTTGACGCGGCCGTTAGGAGCTGTGGCCATAAAGTTTCCGGCGCCTGTCGCGGCGGCAAACCCCGGACCTGGTGGTGAACACCGGAAGTAAGGGATGCCGTCAAGCTGAAGAAGGAGTCCTATCGAGCTTGGTTAGCTCATGGGACTCCTGAGGCAGCTGACAGGTACCAGCAGGCTAAGCGTGCTGCGGCCCAAGCGGTGGCGGAAGCAAAAACTTGGCTATGGAAAAAAAAAAAAAAAGTTCGGGGAGGCCATGGAGGAGGATTATCGGTCGGCCCCAAAGAGATTCTGGCAAACCGTCCGGCGCCTCAGAAGGGGGAAACAGTGCCCTGCCAACACTGTTTACAGTGGAGTTGGGGAGCTGTTGACTTCGATTGGGGATATTGTCGGCCGGTGGAAGGAATACTTCGAGAATCTCCTCAATCCCACTGACACGCCTTCCGTAGAGGAAGCAGAGGCTGGGGACCCAGAGGCTGATTCATCCATCACTCGGGTTGAAGTCACTGAGGTAGTTTGGCAGCTCCTCGGTGGCAAGGCACCGGGGGTGGATGAGATCCGCCCTGAGTACCTCAAGTCCCCTGGATGTTGTAGGGCTGTCTTGGTTGACACGCCTCTGCAACATCCTGTGACAGTTGGGGACAGTGCCTCTGGACTGGCAGACGGGGGTGGTGGTCCCTCTATTTAAGAAGGGGGACCGGAGGATGTGCTCCAACTACAGGGGGATCACAGTCCTCAGCCTCCCTGGTAAAGTCTATTCCAGGGTGCTGGAGAGGAGAATTCGGCTGATAGTCGAACCTCGGAATCAGGAGGAACAATGCAGTTTTTGTCCTGGTCGTGGAACACTGGACCAGCTCTATACCCTCCGCAGGGTGCTTGAGGGTTCATGGGAGTTTGCCCAACCAGTTCACATGTGTTTTGTGGACTTGGAGAAGGCATTCGACCGTGTCCCTCATGGCATTCTGTGGGAGCGCTTGGGGAGTATGCAGTCCGAGGCCCTCTATTAAGGGCCGTGCGGTCTCTGTATGACCGGAGCAGGAGCTTGGTTCGCATTGCCGGCAGTAAGTTAGACCTGTTCCCGGTGCATGTTGGACTCCGGCAGGGCGGCCCTTTGTCACCGGTTCTGTTCATTATTTTTATGGACAGAATTTCTAGGCGCAGCCATGGGCCGGAGGGAGTCCGGTTTGGGGGCCACAGGATCTCATCTCTGCTTTTTGCAGATGATGTTGTCCTGTTGGCTCCTTCGAACCAGGACCTTCAGCATGTACTGGGGCGGTTTGCAGCCGAGTGCGAAGCGGCTGGGATGAGAATCAGCACCTCCAAGTCCGAGGCTGTGGTTCTCGACCGGAAAAAGGTTGCTAGCCCCCTCCGGGTTGGAGGAGAGCTCCTGCCTCAAGTGGAGGAGTTTAAGTATCTTGGGGTCTTTTTCACGAGTGAGGGAAGAATGGAGCGTGAGATTGACAGACGGATTGGTGCAGCGGCAGCAGTAATGCGGTCATTGTACCGATCTGTTGTGGTGACGAAGGAGCTGAGCTGAAAGGCGAAGCTCTCAATTTACCAGTCAATCTACTTTCCTACCCTCACCTATGGTCATGAACTTTGGGTCATGACCGAAAGAACGAGATCTTGGATACAAGCAGCTGAAATGGGTTTCCTCCGCAGGGTGGTGGGGCGCTCCCTTAGAGATAGGGTGAGGAGCTCTGTCACCCGGGAGGAGTTCAGAGTAGAGCTGCTGCTCCTCCATGTCGAGAGGAGCCAGCTGAGGTGGCTCGGGCATCTATGTCGGATGCCCCCTGGACGCCTTCCTGGGAAGGTGTTCCGGGCATGCCCCACCGGGAGGAGGCCCCGAGGAAGACCCAGGACACGCTGGAGGGACTATGATGCTCGGCTGGCCTGGGAACGCCTCGGGATATCCCCAGAAGAACTGGAGGAAGTGTCCAGGGAGAGGGAAGTCTGGACATCCTTGCTTAGACTTCTGCCCCCGTGACCGGGCCTCGGATAAGCGGAAGAAGATGAATGGATGGATGGACATGTCAGAACACAGCACTCCTTGTCAATTCACTGTAAGTCTATTACAGAGGAGCTTGAGCCCAGAGAAGTTAGCAGTGCCTCTGGATGGTGTTGATATATGGCTTCCTACATGCGTAGCAGAGCAATAACTTGCATTTGATAATGTCATGACAAACTCTGTTCTGAAGTATTTACGAGGCCATGCAGAGTCCATTACAGAAACACCGTAGTTCTCAATGCAGTGTCCAGTTGAGGCCTTAAAGTTCATGCATATCCAATATTGGTACACAGCCTTTTCTTTACATACAAAGATTGTGTAATAACCATGCCTTTTGTGACCACTCATTTTATACCCAATCATAATTAAATCACTTGCTTATCTAGTCATCTATTTACCTGTGGAATGTGCCCAGTAATGTTATTTTTTCTGAAGATTCATCAACCTCTCCAGTCTATCCGTTCTCCTGTGCCAATTGTTTTGGAACTTGTTGCAGGCATCAAATTTGGAATTTGCAGTGATATAAAAAATCAGCACAGTTGATTTGGTGAATGTTTAAATATGCTTTCTTTGTGCTGCATACTACTAAATGCAGGTACAAGTGAATTTACAAATCTTTTAACTCTGTGTTTATTTGTCTTTCACGGACTGACCGAATTCTAATGGAACTGAGGTTGTAATTTACTGTACAATTGCTCTCTCCCTCTCCACCTCAGCTCATGTAAGGTCAGCACTTTGGTTCGAAATGGCTGCCAAGAATCACCAAGATGATTGCTACGTATTTGTCGTGGTCGAGGCGAGCTTCCAAGTTTCACTGTAAACTGCTTTGAGTGGTCACCCATTGGCAAGAAAAATACTCTGTAAATGTTATATTCATTCAGTCATTCATTCATTCCTGCACTCTCTTATTCTAAGAGAAGTGACATTCTTGATTCTGCTGCACTTCCTATTGTCTGATCCTTTTGTTGAAACTGCAGTGAGAACATGTCAGATGTACAGCCATAGCAGTGTCTAATGTGTAAATTATTTCAAATTAACACAGTGGAGGCTCTGATGGAAATCTTTGTTTCACACAGTGATAAAAATGGCCTCTTCCAGAAGTGTGTGGTACTCATATCGTTACATTATAGCTGTTAAATTACAGTACTTGTTTATTGATATATGCATTGCACCTTTCAGTCTTCTTAGTTTTCCACTCAAACTCGACACAAGTGCTAGTAACCTGTCATTTTATCTAAATTGTAGATTTGCCCTCTCTTCGCACATTAACCTTTTCCCCGCCATTGACAAGATTTTCCGTCAATCAACTTTCTCACTGTTATGTGGTGGCGGGCGCTGTCACAGATCTTTTGACAAAGATAAAGTCAAACAAACAAGAAAACGGTGCATGCTGGTGCACCTTGCAAACATGTAAAGACAGAAATTAAGTTGTTTTTTTTTCTTTGGGGGAGGGCAAGCTAGCACCATGATCACGCGCTTTATCAAGAGTTACAATGCATCATGCAGATGATTTAAAAAAAAAAAAGCAGCAGGTCAATGTTACATAACATCAATATACTTTTCTCAGCTTTTTGTCCAAAATGTGGGTTTCTTGATGAAAATTTCCAACATTCAGGCTTTTGTAAAAAGAATGAATTTAGCAGAATGAAATGGTTTCTTGTGTCTGAAAATAAAAGCTCTGTTCTTTCTGTGTATCTATTGATAGAACAGAATATTTGTGGGTGTTGAAAGATCAATGAATATTACCAAAAATGCTGGTAATAGCAGGCAACTTAAAAAAAGATAGTCAGGCAGGGAAAGTATTAACACATGCGCGTGCACACACACACATACACTATACATACATCCAAGAATTCACACACAAACACACAGTGCACACACACACACAAAATTCACAACTGCTCACACAGGTGCACACGCACAAATGCATGTACCTAAATATTGCATGCATGACATGCATACATACAAGCTAATAGGCGCACACACACACTCTTAGGTATGCAGCTCACACAAGCACACTGAACACATTGAAAACCTCGAGTGAATTTCAATTTCAACAGCTTTCATCCCATAGTTTGCATGACAGCCACTCTGTTAGAATTTAATTGCATTGATTTTCTTTTTTAAAAAGTGACATATTAACTGATCAATACAGCATCATGAGAAGGTCGAGGACCGCAGCTGTCTTCACATAATAGCTTATAATAGCTCTCTGTTTCATCACCCCTGTTCAAATCCATTTGATTAACACTGGATAAGATCCATCTGCACCTTTTACATTTCACCAAATGTCAATAGACATTCTCATCTAAGGGCTGCAGTGCCCTAGCTGCCACCGGATCCGCTGCCTAGCGTTTAGCACACTTACACCCATTGCATGTGCGCGACTTATCTAGAAAAAAACAATGTGGACATGTATGTAAAATATTGCAAATAAAGCAAGGAAGACAGTAATGGTAGTAGTACTGTATATACCAGCATGAGGATTGAATTGAAAAGCAATGTTTACTACAAAAAAAATGGCAGCGCTTATATACTGGGTTGGTTTTAATGAATAAGGAAGTGTTTTAAAGTGACCCCACATTTTTTGGGGATGAAACGAAAATCAGGTGGCCCCCGCCTCCACCAAAGGTTTGGGAGTCGGGGTTTATAGGGTCCTGGCTTAATTATATCCAACGTACATTCAACAGAAGTGCCGAGTAGGCAGCAGTAATAAATTAGGCCGAGCATTTCCAACAGCCGCAATATAAGAACAAACAGGAAGTTGTACTTTAATTGCCTATTTATAGTGATTATCAGCTTGGGCTTAGGAGAACTTCTAGAGGAAGAAGTAAATGATTAATAAATAAGTAAATAGATATGTGAGCATGTGTGCGTGTCTGTGTGTGTGCGTACGTGCGTGCGTGCGTGTGTGTGTGCAGATTGTGCACATATTTCAGACACAGCCAGGCACTGAATACCGAAAGGGTAGACACTGCTCTGCTCATATAAATGCTTTTAAAAGGCCTGCGGGGGTTTAGTTTGGCCTGCTGGGTTTACAGTAGTGTAGACAAGTTCTTATACGAACAGGAGCAGTAAGACCCCAGAGTTCTTCTACCACATGTTAAGAGGGTAAACGAAGCATGACACCAACCAAGAATTAATAATTATCCTGGAAGCCACCCATTTGTGCGAGCACTTGCAAGGCATTATATTTTCAAATTAGAAAATATGGTTTCCATCTTCTTCTACTATCTTGACTTCGTTTGACTGCCCACCACTCATGAGGATTAAAAAATGAAAATCATGGGGGGAAAGATGAAAAAATGTGAAGCGATACTGAATTTTGTGAAGTAAAGAACTGTCTATAGAGCGTTTCGCTGCCTCTCGTCCAAAGCTTGCTGGGATTGGCTCTGAGCCCTCGCCACAACCCTGACCAGGAATATGTGGTGCAGACAATGGATTGATGGATGGAATATTGAATAGACTGTTTCAGGGGAACACAATTAAGGGAGAATACTTCGATTAATAAAACATACACGACCATATTTGCGTTTGTTTGTTTATTAGTCTGTTTTGGTACTGGCCACGTCCAAGTTTGGTTCTGAGGAGCCAACACATAACCCCGGATTCAGTGTCAGGAAACAGTTCCCTCAAAATATCTTGTTGTTTTTTTTTTTTCCAATTTTTTCTTGAGGCCCATCTGTTTATCCTCTCCTCCGCAGGCTCCGTGTGATGTGGGGATGCTGGGAGAGCGCGACAGCTCCGTGTGCCGACTGCAAAACGCGGCTCGGCGCCCACGGCCCGGCTCTCCCCGGTTCTGGCCCGCCGGTGAACCCGACGCCTTCCCTCCAAGCTCATAACTCGCCAATCTGCTGTCGCATCACGCCAGAATAATCAAAGGTAGGCGCCCGTCCGTCACCCCGCTGCAAGCGGCCGCGGCGCTAATTGGGGAGGGAACATGTTTCCCTTGTTAGGATTTTATTTATTTATTTTTCCATCTGTTTCTCATTGTCTGATCGGCTCTGCGGAAAAAAAAGGTGGACTGCTCATTACAGCTCCCTCGCTGGGCATGATGCTTCATTGTGCTTTTATTTATTTATTTTCATTTTTCATATGTACGTATATATAATACCCACAGTGCAACGCATCACTCCCAGGAGTTAGGAAATAGAAAATAATTGTGTCGTCTCGGCTGTCTCAGTTCTCCATCCTCACAATGGTAAATGCTCCTCCAATGTGGTTATCGATTGGCAGATTTGCATGTATATTATAGGCCTATATCCTGTAATTGTGTGTTGGGGCTGGAGCCGTTTTCCTGGTGCTGATTTGGGCTGTATAATTAAAAACCTAATTCTGCGTTCTGTGCCATTTCAGGCCTCTCACAAACACAGGGAGCTCATGAATAAAATCCCGCAAAATATGAGACTGCATTTATTCGCTGGAGAGCTGGGCGGCTTTCGTTTTCCCAGAGCGTCGTCGTCCAAACGAGGACTCAACATTGATTGGAGAGACGCCGCAGCCGGAGACACACAGTAGAATGCTCACTGTCAAACATAGTCTCACAGCTAATTTATCCCAGCGTCTAAGTGCCAAATGAAATAACTTTGTTAGGCTCAAGGTATGGGCTTGACGGCAAAACTGTCAAATTTGCATATTGGTTGCAGTGAACAAGTCACAGAAAATTTGACACTGAAATGTACATTAGCCTTTAGACTTCTGGAGTACATACGTAATTGTCACCATTGAACTTATACGCACACTGCCAGAGCTGAACTTACACAGCAAATTTTACTACATATAAAAGGGGAGTGGGGTAGGGGTCTTCCTAACTATGCAGGCAGAAGTTTAAACCAGACATCCTCACATTGTCACTCAGTATGGTCCCTCATTGGCCTTGAATGTACTCTGTAAGAGTTGAATTAACTCTGGATTTTTCTTTTTTTTGTATAATATTTAATGATAAAAATCTCGTGGAGCCATCACAACGGCTGATTTTTGAGCTAGGTAAGGAGTAAGAAATGGTTGGTCCCTGTTAGAGGTGTGAGTACTCCATCAGTGTTAAAATAACTCTGCATCTTTTCCTGTTTTATCATTATGGGCGATGAAATCAGTAGGAAAGGAGCAAGCGATGAATTTACCAATTTGACCCTCTTACAGGGTACACAAGGATTCCTTCTGACATCTCATACACTCTGTTTGAGCTGAATTAACTCTGAATATTTTACTGTATTTGACAAGAAAAAAAAGAATAAAATAAGAATAATAATGAAAACTTGTGGGGCTACGGAAGAAGCCAGTGCCAGTGCTTGGTGGAGAGTAAATTTTATATTTTCATATTTGACTCTCTTACAAAGTACCCAGTGGCCCCTGTAGGATTCATACTGTAGCTACCCTGTGCTGAATTAACTCTAGACATTTTATCATGTTCGACAAAAAAAAAAAAAAAAGTGATCTCGTGGGGCAATGAAAACCGTGGGTGCGTGCGCTAGGTGTGGAGTAAGCGAAGCGTTTTTGCGATCAGCGTACCTGGGAGAGCAGGTGTGGAGTCGACTCTTCGCTCTCTTCATTTGATGTGCCTGGTCGCAAACCCTCGGAGATAAACCCGCGGCACTCTCGCCGGGTGTCAAACAGCTAGCCAGCCGAAACAGAGAGAGGCTGCCGACGATAATTTATTCCTCCGTCAGCCCATCGACTTGTATCTTAGTATTATCAGGTGACTCTGCTGTGATACCAGACAGAGTAAAGAAATGAGGACAATGACAGCATTTTTCTTGCCTTGGCTCCATATTCCTGCCGCTAGTGTTTGTACGTGGGAATATGTGTTAAAAAAGGTGTGTGATTAACATGGGTCACAGGGATAGCAATAAGAACTCCATCCAAATACAGACTGTGCCTAAAACTCATATTCATACCTCACATAATTCTTTGTATATTTTTATAAATACAACTTTTTTTTTGCATTTTGCTCTTTCAGCGTTTCAGCATTGCATTTTTTTAAACCGCATATTGCAGTTCTGAATTATTTTCATAAGGAAACTATTGAATTTCTTGGCAACTTGAAATTCAGTTCATCATGTATTTTAAGTGATAGTGTACACTGTTTGATGTGCTCCTCTTTAAAACTTCATAATATGAATAAGGTTCATGTGTGTGTGTGTGTGTGTGCGTGTGTGTGTGTGTGGCGCGTGTGCGCGTGCGTGCGTGTGTGTGTGTGTATGCGTGTGTGCGTGTGCATGTGTGTGTGTGTGAGTAGGCATGAGTGTGTGTATATGTAATTGTGTATCTGCTGCGCATCTTAATCTATTCACAGCTGTGTGCTTGATAGAGTAAAGTGCCCAGAGGAGATGTCCGATAGAGTGAGGATCACGCTCTGTCTGGCAGATGCTGGTTTCCCCTGCCTTAGTTCCCACACATTATCACTACTGCGGACAGGCTTGTTGCCAATCTGTAAAGTGATGCCTCCAAGTTGAGAGGCTGCGTTATTAAACTACATTTCCCATAGTTCACCACAACTAACCGCAATCGTGTAGAACACTTTGCTCTGAGTATGCAAGGCACAAGGAAATGCAAATAAAATCACAAAGGTACACTCCAACAGTACTGTCATATGATCAATTTATCCACGCCGCACAGTCCCCACCCAAACCAGGTGCACTAGAGTTTTCATCATGGCATATAATTATGGAAAGCCACATGGGTCATTATTCCTTGTTTTTATCACTTCCACAGACAACAACACCGATAAGAAATTCTGCCACACAATCCGCCATGCTCAGATAGTGCTTGTGGTCATTGGATAGCACACAATTTCATTCAGTTGTTTTTCATCTGCATTTTATTGTAACAATTTTATTTGACTGTATTTAATATTAAGGGTAGGTATCCTTGTACACTAAGTGACATTTGGATAGCAAATTTTAGTCAATCAACGCTAACAAAAGTTAGTCAGCTTTAAAGGTAAGTGTTTCTGTCAGATTCAACAAGTTTTTGCACTTGTTGATGACTGTGGCAAAGTTTTTCAGAGTTTTCTCGCTAAGGTAGCATAAGTCCAAAAGAAGCGTTCCAAGTAAGGTGTTGGCTAAGTTAGCAATTAGTTACTGTGATGTGGATAGTGTTTTGCAGCTAGCTATTCTATTTTTGGATACCTGTTAATTTAAAATAAGGCTTTAGAAATGGAAATACTATACTAAATGCTCATAAAATGATAGATAAAGAGAGGAAAATATAACATCAGGGTGATCAAATGGGAAAATCTTTAATCAATGTCATAGTGTGATAGAAAAAGATTGCCGTTATGTTCCTTGTCTTTCTGATATTATGTAATTAAATACAGAACCCTTGTTGCTCCATGCATCCCATTTGGGATGTTATCACATCATTACCCACATCTTTCCAATAGTATGACAACAAATCATCCCAGATAGACGCACCCCAGTTAGTTGCGACCCATAGGTCTCATAACCCAGATTATTAACTCTCCCGTTGGGCAAGTTCAGTGTAGTACCAATTGTCTGGTATGTAGCTTCCACTGAAAAAAAATTCCTAAAAAATACAATGGCTTAAAATCTAAAATACTCACTCGTTAAACTGGGATGCATCTGGGATGACATACAACTCACCTTCATTGCAAGCCAATAATCTTGTTGCTATCTTTTTAAATGTGTCTCTCCCTGTGCTGTGGAGCTTCAACAAAAACTGATCTTCGTCAGTTCATCGGCCGCATAAGCTCCATCAGTCCCATTTGAAGTCACCACCAGCAGTATCTGGACTCCAGAGGGGCATTTATCATGCAGCTGCTTAGGGCTGATGCCTCCCGAGCAAAAATCTCTCTGCAAAGTGTAAGCACCAAAGGCTTTCTCATCAAGGCTTTATCTCTTCATCATCTGTATATCTTTTCTCTGCTGAAAAAAAACAGCTCCAAACAGCACAAATTCCATGATGGTTTATGCTGATTTCCCTGTTTCAAACACCAACACGGCTGGTCAATTTTTGCATCACTGATTACCAATATATGTTGTGTTCTGGACACATCTATTCTGATTTATGCTGGGTGACCAGCACAGACCAATATAGCAATGCTGTTTCACCTGCAAAACCAGCATAAATTAGTAACTGACCAGCATGGAAGTCATACTGGTCAGTGTTGGTTTCTTCAGCAGGGTTATTGATTGTTTTACACCCACGCCTCACTACATTATGAAACTACACATGCTGCTGCTTGGACTTCTTATCAGATTTCCTACTTCTTAATACTTCTTACAATAATCTGGTCAGCGGTGAATGGGCTCCCCCACTGTAGATGCACAACTCCGCTAGAAAGACAGGTGCGTCGGTCTCTAGTTTGAGAATTGAATGCTCCACAGTTCCTGAGACAGAAGCTTCATTGAATAGTGCCTGCCAAACATCAGCATCTGTGACAGTGAAGAGGCGACCCAGGGATTCAGGCCTTATAATATTCCTTTGTATCAGGGCTCCCCAAAGGGGCAGCAGGGTAGCATAGTAGTGGGTCGCTTGACTGGTAACTGAAGAGTTGCTGGTACAAGCCCCCGGAGGCACTTGAGAGTTTTTCTTGATCTGGAGAGATGAAGTTTGGAAGATTTCTGCCTTTGGGCCCTTGAGCAAGGCCCTTAACCCCAAAAACTGCTCCAGGGGTTTTACCCCTGTTTCTCTCTGACCCTCCTCACTTGCAACTGTTCTATCTGGCATTTTTCCTAAGGCATCCTTGAAAAAGAGAAACATGTTCTCAATGGAATCACCTTGGTTAAATAAGGGTTAAAAAAAAATCACGGTCCTGGAGGGCCAAGAATGGCTGATTTGCGACGTTCCCTTTATGGGGGAGTCAAGTAGCACTAAATAATCGCTTACGTGCAAGCAGGAAAGAAAACAAGGGCTGGATTTGGATTTGAGGGCTAGATTCGGGGAGCCCTGCTTTACTCAGTTTAACTATTTCCACTTGCTTTCCTGTTCTGAGATGCCTTTTTATTTGAAACTAAATATATGGTCGGCATCCCAGAGTGGTCTGTTCACTGTTGCTGATGCCGATGTCTGGTGCATATTATTCAACGCAGACGCTGGCAGTGGACCTGTGAGGCATATCTGTTTCTTATACAAGAGATGCTAAAGTACAGTAATGCTCCCAGTTCTGTTCTTCAACTCTTTAGGGCCAATTCGCTCTCCTCTTTTAAGACACACAACTCTTGTTCACAACTCTATCTCTGCAAAAAGTTTCAAGAGAAAGCCGATTCTATTTTTGCGATTTTCCAATCAATATCAAACTCCAGTGCACTAGATACTTAAACAACTGTCAGGAAAGAAGATTTTTCTTTTTTTTTTCTGCTACTACACTTACAGTAATGGGCATGGATTCTCCAGCAGCAAAATGGGGCATTAGCACTGTTGCATAAGGATAAAGTGCCACAGGGTGTTGTAATGAGTGCTTAAAATTAGGCTGCATAAGTACTAAATTAAAATTCAATTATTTCAAGCAGTAATTGTATTCTGTAACAGAATCAAAGCATTCGCAACATATTGGTAGCTGGGTAGGCTAATCACTGTTAAAGTGCATTCCTAATCACTGAGAACACGGGAGACATTTTGTACTCTGTCTTGAAATGAATTTCCTCTGATTTCCTTTATGTTCCAAGGGTAACTCGCTTTGTTTTATTCTTTTGAATGACAGGCTCAATGCTGAGTAAAAACAAAGATTTGCTCGTAATGAATAACGTAATACAGCACATACGACGGTTGGTGTACCGCGTTTCAATCCTCCAACAGTCAATAGACGACAGCCACAGCTAGCGCTACAGATCAGATGTCTCCAGTCTTGAAAATTACTGCGACGCAATCGTGTTGGCTTATCAGATGAAACAGGAGATATTTTTGGCCTCCTTTTGTCATTTCAAGGCCCCTTTGTTTGGTCTTGACTGACAAGCTTATTGCTTGCGTCCTAATTAGTGCATTGTCAAGAAAGACTTCAGATGCTTGTGTCAGGTTGTGATTTGTCTGGAGTGAGAATTGGACTGAAAAGGGAGGACAACTCAAAATCACGGAGCGCCGGATAAAAGCAAAAGCGCTGACGTGGACATCAAACAGAATCGCGAATGCAATTTGAGAGTGATAATTGCTAGCAGGATCCAGGGTTTGGTCTCATATACACTGTGTAAGTGTGAAAATGTTAATACTCCCTTAACGTTGTTGTCTTAACGTTGTTAAGTTTTTTTTTTTTCATTCTTATTCTGTTTTCTTGACTCCAAATAATAATTTGACAAATGATGCATGAAATAGCTTATTTATTTCCTCATAAAAAAATGCCATCCCCAAATTTTAAGCATCCAACCTACACACAGCTTCCAGTATTCCATTTACATATTATCTATAGTAACAAAACATCATCTCTGTCACAATCTGCTTGTTTAATGTAATGAGATATTCTGTCTTAAGGGAGGCTTCTATTTTAGATGTCTACTTAAAACATTTATCTAGTTCATTTAAATGCTGTCCTGGGGGAATCTTGCAGGAGATCTTTTTCTTAAAAGACTTATATCGACTGTATATCTGCAAAATGTGATACCTCATGAGTTAAATCAAGGAAACTTGTTTGCAGCTCAGTAATTACAACTCCATGTGATAAACAGTTCACAGTTTCAAATACTTTGAGTTGAGAATATAATCAAAATATGACCTTGTTGGCTGTGCTCTTAAACTTCAGAAATCTGTGCTGCGAAGATGACTGAACAGCTATTGCCTGGGCAGCAACGAAAGAGAAAATTTTTTTTTGAATAAATAAAAATAGTTGCAGCTTTGTTTACATATAGTGCACTTTCTGGGCGGAAATTTTGGCTCACAGGAAAAAGGTTGTGGGTTTCCGTATCCTCTGCCTTTCTCCACACGTCTGTATGGGTTTCCTCTGGGCAGAGTACAGACATATCCTGTAAGCTAGTTAGAGACTCTAAATAACCCAGAGGTATTAGTGTGTGTTTGTGTGTGTGTGTGTCTGTGTATATGTGTGCGGTCGTGGTTGTGTCTGGGTGTGTGTGGGTATGTGTGTGTGCGGGCTTGCATAGCAATACTTGTGAGAACAACTCTTGAGAAACCACAAATGTGAGGACAATTATTCTTAATCTTCACAGTGGATTGTGGGTAATTGGTTAAAGTTAGAGATATGGTTACAGTTAGGGTTAGGCCGTATTTGGTTATGGTTAGGGTTTGAGAAAGGCTGTAGAGTGTACTACTCAAGTGTACTACCTATACAAACGTGTGTGTGTGTGTGTGTGTGTGTGTGTGTGTGTGTGTGTGTGTGTGTGTGTGTGTGTGTGTGTGTTCTTGTACTTGCTACAAAGTGAGAACCAGAAAAATGTTTTTTTTCCCCACAGAGTGGAAACATTTTTGGGGAGTGAAGATATTTGAGGGGTCCACTTGCAAAACCTGCCAAGTCAAGTTTTGAAATATCTCCCTTAGCCCCTCTTTCAGGCACCTGCGCATGTCCCACGGATAGCTCCACTTTCAAAACCTACTAAATCATGTTATAAATTGTGATGGAAAAAGCGAAACTCGGTCAAAACCGGCCAAGTCAAGGAGGAAAACTGTCAAATTCTGCTAAGTCATCAGCCAATGTGGAAACGTGATTCCGTTTTCGTTCGCTAGAAGGAACCAATCACAGTGGAGCTTTTATAGCCTGTCCAGCTTTTGCTTTCTCTAACTCAGGATGGGGGATGCAGACTTAAGTTTCGTTTTGATTGCAGAAAATGCAAACAGATCTCCTCGTAAGGGTTCAAAAAGGAACCTCCTCAAGCTTGAACGGTAAGGAATACTATTATGAGTTTGAATGATATCCTTGCATGTCTTAAAATGCCTTTCTTGCATGTAGAGTGGGTCCTGAGTCAAATACCTTCACCTATTGAGCAATGGGGCTGGTTTAAACACTGTCAAAACCTGCTTTTACACTCCACTTTCAAAACCTGCTAAGTCAAAACTTTGTGTTGCAAAATCAAAGTCATTTCTTAAAAAAAATAATTGCCTCAGGGATTATGTCTGCAAGGCTTATAGTTTCAGTATAGTAAAATTGGTATCTATGGAAGATAATTTCTATGCCAACCAAAAAAAATCAGATTTTTCAAAAAAAAAAAAAAAACAAACTTGACTTAGAAGGCTTTGCAAGTGGACTCCTCATTGGTATATGTCCTCACAACTACAAAAGCAAATTATTGTCAGTTACAGTTAGGGATAAGGTCAGAATAAGGATTCGGTTACAGTTTGGGTAAGAGTTTGGACTCAGCGTGCACTGCTTATTGTAAAGATTAGGTACAGGCTGTCGAGCCTCATAACGAATGAATGTAAGTCAAAGTAATGTCCTCACAGGAATAGAAGTAAAAGGGTGTGTGTGTGTGTGTGTGTGTCAGGCAATGTATTAGCAGCGTGTCCAGAGTGTTTTCCGGCCTTTCGCCCTGTGCTGTAATGAGCTCCAGCCCCCAGGAGACCCTGACAGAGAATCGAGCCGCTTAGATAATGGATGGATGGATGACATATGGTGAGCTGTCGCTGTAGTTTCTGAATCACTGCTCAGCAATGAATTCATCCTTGAAGGAAATTAAATGCATTGGTTAAAAGGTTACCTAACAGAGCACTGCAATGCAGCTATTAAAATGCTTCTCAGCATACAGTAAGAACCACAGTGTGGAGCTGCACATCCAGGACTGTTTCATCATAGCAACACGGATGCCCTACTTTCAATAGTATTACTAGTATTAGTGTTGGGAGAAACAGCAGTATTTACCAGTAGTAGTGACTGTAGTTTTAGAAATAGCAGCAGTTACAGCAGCAGTAGTGCCCATGCTAGTAGTAGCAAAAGTAGAAATTGTAGTTGCGTAGTACTATAAGTAGTAAATAGAATAGTAATAGTAACAGCAGTGTTAGTAGCAGTAGTAGTATTAATAGTGTAGCAGTAGTAATAGTAATAATGGTGCCAGCACCACTAGTTACCTAGTTACTAGTAACTACTTACTTGTTAGAAACTGTATTCGTATTTATGTATAGTCAATGCATAATATAATATAATATAATATAATATAATATAATATAATATAATAATACAAGAAATGCATATAGTCATTCCACCTTGGTCTGCTGCCTGTCATATTGACACACAGCCTGAAACCTGCCGAGAAAAAAGTTACCTACCACATCAATCCTCGCACCTCAACCCTGACACAGACACGTCAGCACCAGCCCCACGGCCCTGTCTCTTTATCACCGTGTCATTTCTGTGGAGGTTAAGCGGTAAAGATTTTCAGTAAACATCATGAAAGCCTGACTGTCTAATCTCTGATGAAACAGATAAAAAGCCTTGCTTTTAGAAGGGCATCTGTCATCGGAATTTAACCTTGAATAATCCCGAGTACTGATGTAAAGAGCTTGGAGTATCTTTTGGGTGATTCTTGGAAAAAGGAAATATGAGAAAATACAAGTCATTTTTTTTCTTCTTCTTCTGAGAATAAACTAGTAGAGGAAGAAAGTTTCTACTCTATGACTCTGACTCAGAGAGTTTTACAACTTCCCTGTGAGCTTTGTGAGGTTTTCAGTTATGGTACGCTTACCTGGCAAATAATCTAAATACTGTATATACTGTTGCGAATCACAAATTATCGCTACATCGTACATCAAATTATCATATTTTCAAAGCTGAATGCATGTGCACTGTTGACAAAAAAGAAGAAAATTTTGGCAATGTCTTGACTATAGCATTTTATTTATTTATTTATTTTCCCTCTTTGGGTCTCAAGCCAGCATAGTCACTGGGGTTTTTTTTTCCTGAAAACTTTGGCCATGAAAAAAAAGAAAGTGAAAAGTTTTTGACTTGTATCTGATGAAGGGACTGAAACCCCACTGAGGCACAGAGATGGGTCTTTGGTGAAAGACTGCACCATTTCCATAGGGACCCCGGGTGTGTGAAAACTGGGGTCTCAGCAGGGCGAGTGCGAGATCCTCGCCAGAAGTGTGGGGTACACACAGTTACCATGGAGATTTGAGTCTCCAGGCCATGTGGTTCCCAACATTGCTCTGTGGAATGGATTCGTAGTGGGAGAGATTCACAATAGAGGGATGTCGGGAAAGTCACATTAATCAATTCTCACTTCTTTTCAACTGAAGTCTGTTAATGAAATCCACCCAAATCTCTCTACAGGGATTAAAAATCCACAATGTACTATAAAGATTGTTTTACACTGATTAACTGACCTCAATCACATAAGTCCCTCCATCTCCCACTTATTAGCATTATTTTTAATTTTCTACATGCATAAATAGTTGCAAAACAAACCCATATTTAGGAACTACTTGCACAATATAAGCGCTACATTTTTTTGTCCATCTTTCTTTTGAAGTTCAGGAAATATCAGAAGTCTGGAACATTTGATCATGCGGGTTAGGACAAAGTCTCAGCCAGACTGTATGAAGCGAAATGTATTTGTTTTCATAATTGTAGTATTCACAATAAATGTGCATCACTTGCTGGACAGGCGTTCAGATGCATTTTTCTGTCACGTTTTTGAGGCGATCAATCGTAAAAAATGCTGAGTGATAAGATTTTCCAAAGATACTGCGTACGTAATATTGCTACAGAATAGATGTTAGCCACATATTAGAAGCAGTTTCACCGCCATAATTAGCCAGTTGCAACCTAGTGCTGTATCAATTGTATATTCAGGTGCTGTGCGTGTGAGAGGATATCTGATAAATATCACTGCCTTATTTGACAAGATGAAATATTTGTATCTCCATGAACAACACAGGATAATTTGCTGCGGAGCAAGAGACCAATGTAAAATGGATTAGTTGTCTAGCTGGGCATTTTGTGACAAAAAATTTGGAAATATGTCATATAAATGTTCATTCATTTGAAGAGCACAATTCGTCTTCGCAATCAATACGTTATCATTAGTAAATGTCAGGGTTGATGGAGACAAACACTTTACATGTTGTGACATTTGATAACAGAAGGCACTCAGATTCAGTCTGCCCAAATATTGAAATTAATTAATAAATTAATTAGTTTATTTATATATTTATTTAATGGGGAGATGGGAATTGGATGTTCTTTGGGGGTTAAGATTACTGCAGTAAAATTCAGATGTTTAGCCACCTGAATGTCACGGTACAGTCTACAACTGCAGCAGCATTAGATACAAAAGCTGGATTCGCTTCAAACTAGAAGGGCGCTCGGTAGAGCACATACCTCTATCACACCATATGTCCGTGTTATTGGTTCGGATTCACAAGAATATTATTCTGATCACTAAAAACTATAATCAATTCTGCATTAGAGCAGATTCTATTTAACGCTGAAATTTTATGAAAATCTGTGCATTGCATATGGGACAATCATTCTATTCAGGTATATTTGAACTTGTTCCAGATCTAGAATCCAGAATATCCTCCAGATCTCTTCCAAAATTGAATCAACTCATCCTTGGACTACCACCTACCATCCTACCAAATTTAACTTTCTGAGTAATCCTGTCAATAGACAGACAAACATACAAACACGGGTGTAAACATAATCTCCTTGGCGGTGGTAAAAACATTGAGGAAAGTTTCTTTGAAATTCCTGTCACAGTCTGCTTACTGTACCCCAAAAACAGTGATTAGAAACATCTGAAGTGAACAATGATGCTCTGTCTGTGTGCGCGCACACGTGTGTGTGTGTGTGTGCGCATCAGATAAATAAACTTTAAATGGTATGCTAATTCTATCATTTCTCCAACAGACAATCACAGAAGTTTTCTCTTCAAATCAAACATGTTTATAAATGAACTGGAAGTTTCATATTCATGATAATCGTTTTAGGAAATTATAGTTGAGTTATGAAATGAATAAATGAAACTGACCTTTTTTTTCGGAATAGAATACCTCCTGTCAGACGATGCAGCAGCTAACTATTGATCCAAAGATTTATCAATTAGCCTCTTCCAGCCTTTTCTAGGCGGTATGTCATTTTCTAGCGGGAAATTGTAAATCTCACCACAGAGCCATGCATTAAAAAAATAAATACTTGTAAAATGTGTAGGTACATTTTAGCAGGGGTAATTTGGCTGAGAAATGTGTTCTAAGATAGGTTTTGACATTTACTTTGCCACATGTCGAGACTCATATTAGCTGGCATTATTCACCCATAATGCACCTCTCTGCCCGCCCTGTTAATGCCTCTTTAGCTCTCTCCCAAATGCTCCTGTCATTTTAGCACTTTCTTGTCACTGTGAAGTCCATTATCATGCCCATATTATCCTCTATTTTTTTTCCTCCCACAGCTTCAGATTGGAATCCATAATCAGGTATCACTTATACACATTATGCAGGCAACGCCGCATAAACTGGTGGTGCTCTGTGGTATGCAAATATAGCTAAATAAGCACACGATATTGGTTGTAATTCCGCCTCCTATTACAGATCACTGATCCTTGAACTTTCATTACACCTGGAATACGAATGATGGTATCCTATATTGAGACTGAAGAAAATAAAATAAAAGAATCTTGGCTACACCCCCAACTTGAAAAAAAATTGGGATGGTATGGAAAATACGCATTAAAATAGAATGTAGTGATTTCTAAATTTACTTTGACTTGAATTTTATTGCAAATAGTTTGAAGACAACATAGGATATTGGAGGCAATTTAATATGAGTTCTGAGGCAAACAAACTGGAATAGGTATGTGATTTGACCTTATGTCAGCAGGTGATTGTAAGCATGATTTGGAACAAAATCACTGACCAGGAAAGACCTAGTCCTTCAGGAGCAATTGTGAGAAAATCATTGTTAGGTTTAAAAACAATGTTCCTCAAAGAAACATATTGGAAAAGATGTTGATATTTTGCATTCACTGTTATAAATTCACTGAATTTAACAGAGAAATTAGCACATTGTCTCCTTGTTATTTTAACTCTAAGTGGAGTCCTGCGCGCATCTAACTGCGGTTTACAGTTGACATACACTGAACCTCTGTTGTAAACTGATTGAAACATTGCAGTTGAAATAACTGGCAAAAAAGGTGCCAGTTAATAACTGTGTATTTATATTTATGTTGGGAAAAATTTATATTGAAAGACTTGAATTTATTTTTAATGTATTGTGCACAAAGCCGGAAGAAGGCATCTTTAATTCATCCTAAACACTTCATGGGATGACTTCACTGTGGAAATACTGTAATTTTATTCATAAATAACATGCAAGCATCAGCATGGTCATAATGCAAAGTGTGAGTGATGTAAAATAACTTTATTACTGTCCATCTGGTTTGAAGGACATTAATTAAAACTAAAGAGAAATAGCCCAATCAGGCAATCAGCGGTGACGCGAAATTGCTCTCCATGGATGAAGGCTATTGGCATTGTCTCCCATTAAAATGGACATATTCATTTACCTATGTATCATTACTGAATAGAGATCACACTGCCTTTCCATCGTTCAACAAAAACTTCTAGCTCCCTCACCCTCTGACAAGCATTTTTTTGTGTGTTAATTTTAAGTCAGTATTCTAGAACTTATTTGCTGTCAATCACCAGCTTTGATTTTTGCATGAGTGTTGTAATGGTGGCACATTCTTATGACATCTTTGTGATCTTATGCCAGCAAGGATTTAGAATCAAATGAAGCACACTTTTAAAGGGTATACATCATAGATGCTTTGGTAAATGGCTGTTTTGATCAGATTGCCCTCAATCTGGTGGCCTGGTCCAAATTTAAGTCATTTCCTGTTCCTGCCTTCATACAAGCTGTGAAATCACCTGTAAAAATCCAGTTGCCGACAGCTGAGAGGTTTTCAATAGCAGATCCCCTTATGGATCACATAATAACAGAAATGGCACAGGAAATGAAAAATAAATATTGCCTACCCAGCTGGTAAACCTACAACTCAGAGAGACCCAGGCGATATTTACGTTTTGCTGTGAAACCTGAACTTCCTTATGTCAGCTCTGTTTCATATTCTGTGAGCTGATGCCCAGCAGGTGGTATTAAACATTCTGTCAACCTGTGCTACCTCGCTGTTGGCGGAAAATGGAAAGGCCTTAAGGTTTTGGAGAATCTTTTGAACAGAGGGGAAAATTCTAGTGGTCAAAAACTCGTGAGACGTGCTGCATCCACCTATGAGCTCCAGCGATTTCATAAACAAGTTGTAATCCGCGAATCCATTCAATTTTGGGGGGACTTAAGCCGACAAAAAATGAATTCTCCAGCTCTCCATTTGACGACAATGAGCTTTCAAGGTCAGATATCTGTTTATGCTAGAATAAAGTGCTTCAGTATATTGCACAAATAGAAGTTGCGTTTCTGGGCCGCTTTATGTTATCACGATGAAGGCACAAGAATAAATGGCTTTATCGCAACATTCCCCTCATCACAGTTATGGATAGGCACGAACTAATGCAAAACATTCTTACATCGCTCGATGTCATTGCTGTAATGCTGTCGCAATGTTGCGACATGGAATTATCTCAGGCAGCATCAATTCCATTTCAGTTCCAGTCAATTAGGAAATTAAAAACGTTTTGAAAAGTGGCTAGAATGTTTTGTGAGGATTTCAACATAAATGAACTTAAACTTGTGTTGGAGTCATGCTTCAAATCCCCTCAATTAAAATGCAACTGACTGCAACCCTACAGATGAGGCCATTGCTGAACAGTTATTCCACAGAGAATTTGGTATCTGTTTGCGAAAATAGCCTGGCTGTCGACTGTAGCCCATTGGATTTAACAAAGTGGCTTTATTCCCTCCAATGAGAGACAGAAAATAAAAATACTAAACTCAGACCATATTGCTTCTAAGTTCAGGTAACAAAACATTATACCAGTGGGCGAAATCTATGTCTTTGCACTCTGGTTTTCCGAAAGCCAGCCAGGAGAAGTATATTTTCTTTACAGCTCTGCGCATACCTCTGAGCATAACTCTCAGCCCCCACTGGATGGTGTAATTAGAATAAATAAATGTCTAAAGAGGCAATATGTTCGGGTTTTATTGCGCTAGTCCCGAGGTGTGTGTAGTGCGCAATGTTTTTGTTTGTCCTTAGATATCATTAAGCCTGTGTACATGAATGTGGGTCAACCAGCCAGATGGATATTGTTAGAACGCAGCTCTCTGCACGCATATGGATACAACATACTTAGAACAAGCTGCCGATTCTGGGAATTTAACCCTCTGAAGAGTTTTTGGAAATTTCTAGAATTCTAATTTCAGAATTCAATTACCAGTCATCATTGCTGCAGCTTAATAAGCAATATCCAGTTATGAACACTATATTGTGATTTTGCATTTTAAGGTATTAAAAGAATTTCTTTTTTTCAATTTGAAACAGTGTTTTATTATCACTTGCGTAGTGCATGTGTAAGTCTTTCATCATGTTTCATTTCAAGTGTCCTCTGTCTTTTCTAACTCTGTTCGTTATGATGGTGGTGCAGAACTCGGAAAGCCTTCCCCCCTCTCAAAATGAAACGCTGTCTCGGATGCAATTGGCTGTCAGAGGCAGCACAGCAGTCATTACCTGAAATGTTCACCTTAATCTCGTCAAAGACTCCCGCCTGGACTGCACTGCCTGCTCAGGCCACAAATATCTCATTTTATTTGCAGTGCTGTCCAGTAACATTGACACTCTCGGTAAATATGAACAAAATTTCATTATTGTTCATCAGGTTGGTATGTAATTTATAATGTTAACAAAATTATAACTTTTGATTGAAAAGCAATTTTGAAAACAAGATAAAAATGAAAAAAAAAAAAAATATTTAATCCTTCGTTATTTATTTATTTATTTATTTATTTATTTGATAACCATGTGCGCCACAATTATTGGATCCCCTTCATTTAATAATTTGTGCAGATTTGCCAAAATAGCGGCTCTGAGTCTCCTCTGTTTATGCATAATGAGGTTTGGGAGGACATGGCAAAGAATCTGAAACAATCACTCCTGGTAGAAGCTCTTAAGATCTTTCAAATTCCAAGGTCCACATTATGGACTGTGCACTCCAGCTCGTCCTGAAGGACTCCAGGTGTTTAGGTCAGGGGACTGGGATGGCTGTGGCAGAACAATGATTCTCAGGTCACAAACATTTTTGTCTTGATTATGACGCATGCTTCGGACCACTGTCCTGGTGGAAGACAGAATTATAGCCCAATGAAAGCTTTCAGGTTTTCATTCAATTCCTGCCCAGGCCTGTACTTGATGGAATCTATGATACCATGAATCTTTAGGAGTCATCCAGGGCCTTTGGAGGAGCAGAAAAAGCTATTATTATTATTTTTTTATTATTATCATTAATAAACACAATCAGCTTTCTGAAATTTGCACATTGTCATTACAATTTACAGTAATAGGATTTGAAATAAATGACATCAATATTTCTACTTTCCAGCAGCTATTCAGAATTAATATATACAGTATGTAACTGCGTAAACTTTAGCAGTCCTTCAGTGCAGACACTGTACATTTATTATGAGTGCGGATGCATGAGTCGACTGGATATTTTCGCTCTGGAGTAGCCACTTGTATTGAATGGGTTAAGAACAGTACGATTCTCCGATAAGCATCTGAGCGCCCGATAAAGCCCATTTTCCAAATCCGCGTCCCCTGCACTCCTATTCCATTATTATAAAACCTGGTGATAAGTGTAGATATGAGAGGAAAAGTATCTGCACTAAGCTTCGCTCAACCCCTCAGGATTCGCTGACCTATACGGGCTCTGCAAACGATATGACCGGGGCATGGAGGCTGTGCTTTTCTTTTTTAATACTTTGCTGTATAAAAAAGTGCAAAATGTATTAGGAAGCAAGTGAAGGGAAAAGACTGTATTAGCTTTCAGTAATGTAAGCTTCAGTCATAGAGAGCAGTATTGCAGGCGATTGCACATATAATAATAAAAATAATAATTGTTATTTTTATTATTATTGTTGTTTTGTTGTTGTTCTTCTTTTTCTTCTTATTATTATTATTATTAGTAGTACTGCTCTTAATTGAAACAGCATTTTTTCGCACTAGCTTTCCGCATGTACTGTTTTTGAAGCACACGTATCTTGTGTTTCAGTGTTTTCTGGGGGTATTTTGCAGTATACCACCACATTTCTTCTTTTCACTATAGATCTTCATCAATATAGCTGAGCTTTCCATAGCAAATCTCAGCTCACGATTTTTGAAAATGGATAAAAATAACGTTTTAATAATATAAACTTTCAAATTGTGGATTCAGGTGTTCTCATCCATTTCATGCAGACTTTTATCCTCGCAACAAACTACTACAAAAATGGCAGAGTAAGGGGATATTCTGGAATTTTCCGCATCAACTGTAATGTCCAAAGGAATAAAGAAAGCAAACTTAATAAGGCCGGCAGTGGACTGGTTTGTTTCCCAGTTGAAGTGTAAAGGCAACTATACGTCAAATTTATCTTTCTTTATGTGGATTTTTGTCAAATACTATACATCTCAGAAAACTTTGTTTGCTTTTTTCCCCCTGGATTTAGCAGTTTCTGTGGAAGATTCCGGACTGAACGGTATCTCTTCACTATAAATCGAACCCCTCTGGAGATTCACAATTGAATATATGGGTTCCTTCGGCGTTCTCATTCAGGCCCTTTACTCTGAAACCAGAGCACAGAGGCCAGCCTCTCTGGCACTGGAGTCTCACTGATCTCTGAAATATGTGGACAGGTGGACTCTTGCTTACACAATACCCTGCCAGATAAGGGTGGCTAGTTTTCTGCCGGTCTTATAACACAGACCCTGTCCTCAGCTTACCTGTCATGTCTAGCAGGATTTAAAGAATGCGAGGAAATGGAAGGGATCTGTAAATCACACTATATCTATTCCTGACTGTGTTACAGCAGCCTTGCCTGAGATATAGATGTGTTCTGCAGTGGGAGAAATAGTATACAAATGATAGTCGTCATCATCATCATGGTTTGTCAATTCATTTTAAGTTAAACTATGGCTATCAGGAACATGCAGCATCATAACATTCATCCATTATCTAAACTGCTTCTTCCTCTCTCAGGCAATGCGGTAGCTGCAGCCTATCACAGTTGACAGCTCGCCAATCCATTGAAGGGTACAATGACTATTCACTCACACTCTCATACTTATGGGCAATATAGAGTTTCCAATTAGCCTGATATGCATGTTTTCTGGACTGTCGGAAGGAACACGTGAACACAGGGAGAATATGCAAACTCCACAGGCTCCAGGCCGGATTCAAACCCGTGACTTCCTTTCTGTGAGGTCGTGGTGCTACCCACTGCGCCACCGTGCCACGCTCATCAAACCTTTCAAAATTTCATGAAAATTTCAGAATATTTACATTAGCATGCAAATATTAGCAGTAGTATGCTCACATATAAACGTCACCATTGGCATATTAGTATGATAACATTGATTTTGACTCACTGGGATGGAAGCGTTAGTAGCATGTTAGCATGCATATATCAGCATGGTAGTGACCATATTTCAGCATTAGTGTGTTAGCATTAGAATTAGCATTTTGCATGTTACCTTGCTAACATTACCATTAGCATGCTAGCATTCGAACATAAACGCACGTCCGTGAGCATGACCACGTTAGCATGCCATCATCAGCATGAGCAATATTTTGTTAATGTTGCTTTTGCTGAGATTGATGATAAATATGAGGCATTTCAAGGACAATTTTTTTTTCAACGAACATTGCGGAAAGACAAAAGACAATAGTTTTTCCCTCAAAGGGTGAAAAATTTGTCTTTTTTTTTTTTATCAGGATCAGAGGATCACCATTCCAAACTGAGACACATGGAGATGCACACAGAAGATCAGAGGTCCTCGACATTCCAAACACAGATCTAGGGTACGTTTCCAAAAAGCATTGTTGCAAATTATGTTAGGAACTTACATAGTGTGCCCATATACAGTCAATTGTCCGACTATGTGAATCACCATCTGTGCTTCTGGGATTGGTAATCATAAGCAGCTCTATTGACCGTCCCTGCAGCTCTACATCACAGCTCCATTCTGTGCCTCTTCTATTCGCCCCCCCACCTCACACACGCCATGGTAATCATTTGCTGCGGCGGAGAGGCCTGATCTACTGGAGTACAATATAATGAAGTGTCAGCATTTTAAAATAGATGGTTGAGAGGCTCAGGCCTGGAATTGGGGTGGCGAGTTTCTCCGATAATCCACTTTATGGCTGAGTTATAATGGGATTCGCCATTATCAGATGAGAGTGCAGATGTTTTAGTTCCTCGCGTCAACACCGCTCTAACCCCCCCCCCCCCCCCCAAAGCAGGCAATGGGCTACAGATACAGTACATCACTAGAGAACCTGTATTGGTCTGTAAATATGGCAGCGCCTCTATTTTTGGGATCAGAGCCAACCATCGCACTTTTGTCAGTGTTCAATTTTCCATTCTCATCAAAATTAGACATAAAAACTGGAACATAAGAGGCATAAATGTGTTCACACACACACACGCATGCGTGCACACACACACACACATGCACACACGTGTGCAAGCACACACACACACACACACACACACACACAAAGTGCATCATCTTGCCTCTGTGGTTTTATTCTTGAAACACAAATCGTGCATGGCACCAAATAAAATTTTACTCTGTACAAACAGCCATATATGTTTGTGCGAAGTGTGGCATTACATGCCAAGTCATAAAAGGATTCACTTGTGTTCATTTAGTGCTTATCAATGTATCATTAAATTTTTATGCACATTAAACACCTAATTAAGGACCATTTTTGATGGCTGCCTTAGAGTTTATACAGACTCTTTAAGCATTCCCTTTACCTCTGCCAAGGAGGTTATATTTTCACCCTGTTTGTTTGTCTGTCTGTCTGTCTGTCTGTCTGTCAACAGGATAACTCAAAAATGTATAACTTGTTAAATGGCAATCTAATTTTTTTATGATATTACACAGAATATACTTTTGCCATGGACCAATGATGTGTACTGGTCAGAAATCTGCTTTTCTCATGATATATTGTTTTTGAATCTATCTATGGGGAAATTTAACAAAAAAATAATCTTTTTATCTGCCTCTTTCATGTAAAACATGAGATTGGCATTTATCAAGTGATTGCACTGAACCCTTCGATTCTGGAAGAGATCCAGAACATATTCTGGATTCTGGGTCCAAGAATTACAATATATCTGTGTAATGCGGGTCTGTGTGATATTTCTGATTGGATGACTCAAAAAGTTATGAACGATTTGGCATGAAATTTGGTAGGATGATAGGTGGTAGTCCAAGGAAGAGTTGATTTAATTTTGGAAGTGATCCGGAACATATTCTGTCACCAAAATAACAGATATATGGCATGGCGGAGGCATGTGTTCTACCGAGTGCCCTCTAGTCTTGAATATGAAAATGACGACTACCTTAGGTGCTCTCTTTTAAATGTGTGCCTATTTTCATATAATAGAGGCTTCTGTTGAATACAATTATTATTTTCAGTTGAATTTCCCAACTTATACACTAATACATCCTGCCAATGGCTTCTGATCTTCAGTCAGAGTGAGTCATACGCTTAACCTTTCAGGAGAGTGTGTCTTACGTCAGCAACAGTCCTCCCAAACACTGAAAGTAAGCAAGTAAACAAACAGTGCTTTTTTTCTGGTATGGAACTGTTGGGTAACTAAATTATGATGCATTTTAATGGGCTGTGTTTCCAGTCTCTGCACTATCATGTACCGTACATCAGGTTCTTTCTAATCTTGCTTCCTTTTCCATTTTTTCGCTACTGTCAAAGGCTGCCATGGCTTTTCAAAAAAGACCAGAATAAAAAGAAGATGACACTTCCTGCCCTCGATAAAATATAAGGGTTCAGACCTCATTCAGGATGTCTGCAATGTGAAGAACAAGAAAAAAAAAAAAGTAAACCGCTTATCTCACATAGAACCAGGTCCAGCAGCCCTCTCTGATGGCGTACATTTCATCGTATTTCATCGCAGCGGCTCTCTGTATCCGCCTAAAAAAGGCCTCCGCCTCTTTCGTTCGACAGAGGCACGCGATCACACCAGGTATAGAGAACAATCTAGAGCCGGTGCACACTTCAGCGGCCATGATTTACTGTTTTATCTGACTCAGAACACATTTTCTATGAAAGCCTAGCCCGGGGAAAGTAGCGGACACAGATGGGTATCGGCGATAAAAGGAGAGTGAGACACTACAGCATTTAAACAAACGTAAATTATCTCGGCAAGGTGCAGACACTGAAAAAGAGCTGTCTTTATTCTGAATTATCATGTAAAGCCGCACTATTGATATTTGGATACAATACACAAATCGATAAAAAGCAAAATAAATAAAATAACTTGTCCCCAAATGTACTCGCAGCTCTGAGCCGGTACTCAGAATGGAAGACAGTTTTCAGATACGCGTTTTAATGCAATTTATACTCTTCCGCTGCCAGAGACAAACTGGAATACTGATGCTGTGTATAAACATGCAGTGATGAGGCAGTATAGGGATTATACCTGGGTAAGGTGGCGTCTAACTCCCAGCATGCAAGGCAGTGAAACATCAGAGGGTCAGGGAACTAATTACTGATTAACAAAGCAGGTATATGAACTTATTAGGCTATCAGATAGCACTGTCCATCTATTAAATAATGCTGTCTAAATGTTCACATTCTAATTATTACAGTGAGTTCATGAAAATGCTGATATTTGCTTTCTTCATTTATCACTTGCATGGGACATAGTGGAGAGTAAGTGATGTGTTTGATTTAATGAGCCAGATTTTCTATTTATTCTTTCATCATTTTATAGTTTAATCTTATTCAGGCGAGATTTAAGCTCAATTGTTGAAGTGTCCTAGACTGAACAATATATATATATATATATATATATATATATATATATATATATATATATAAATTTTTTTTTTTTTTTTTTTTTTAGCAATTGGCTGAATTTGTATCAACCAACTGCTGTGCATCTGGTGTTTTGGAAATTCAGCCAGAATAAATGGGTGGAACAAAAGCTAACACAAACACACTGGTCAATCAGGACCAATAACTATTACATCAATTCAGCTACTAAACTGTTGAACATATGCTTATAAACTACGTAAATAGGAAGGTAGTTGACTGGTAGGTCTAGTGACTGGTTACTGAAGAGTTACTTGTTCAAACTCCTGATAGGATTTTGGATTTTGACCCGATCTGCAGAGATGAAGTTGTGAAGGACTCTGCCATTGGGCCCTTAAGCAAGGCCCTTAACCCTAAAACTGCTCAAGGGACTTTACCCTTGTTTCTCTCTATCTTAATTGCAACTGTTCTACCGGGCATTTCTCCTAGAGCAGGGATCCTCAAATCTTGACTTGTAATCCAAATCCCGCTCAGGCTTTCTTCCCTTCCAGATCATTAACTAAACAATTAGCAATCCTGATTGGCTAAACTGGCTTCAGAGCTGACTCCTCGGTAAAGGGAGGGTGGAGAATCAGCAGTTCTCAGACCCCGAGGACCGTGATTTGTGGAACAGCGGTGGTGGCGCCCAATCATATGGCATGGATGGCCGAGAGTATGGAAGTTCTCACCCCAAACAATCGCCACGCCTGCTGATCTCCCTGATCAGCACACCTTCAAGCAGAGAGGAGGGAACTTACTGGTGATATCAATGGGTGATATCAATCTTGATTGGTCAGAATGAAAACCTAAATACTCTCAGCCCTCCATGGCACAAGATTGGGCACCACTGTTCTGAAGTATTCTTTAAAAAAATGTTCTAACTGGAATTTCCCCAGTTAAATACAAACTAAAAAAAGGGTTCTATTTTTGTAGCAGTGGATGTTCCAACAATGACAGACTAACATAAATTATTTGGTATTAAACTTTTTTAACCTAAAGAGGTTTGGTTCCCACCTGAGTATTCATCCAAGTCAACGCCAAATGAGCTGCTCCTCTAAGGCCAGCCAGTCTTTTAAATTATTCTGATCTGTGCCATTGGATATGGACTGTATAGACTTAACAGCTTTTATTATGGTTTTCAAGGGCCAGCTCTCCTGTGATCTGGAAAAACCTAGTAAGTTTATCAGTGGGAAAAATCTCACAATTGAACAAAAATTTTAGGTTCTGGACTTTTCCTAATAGAAAAAAAAATAAGATAGAAACTTGATTTTGAAGTTCAGATGACACTAATAGCTAGTGTTTTAAGATTTTCAGTACTCTTAATTACTGCAAATGAAGGTTAAACTCAGTTTCTACCAAAAGTGACACACGTACCAGGTTTTTCCAGATCACAGGAGAGCTGTTCTGCTGTCCTCCTACAGGTAAGCAATGGGTAGCATGCTTATATCAGCCATATTTTAATATTCACTGATTCTCTTCTTGCCTGACGTCTGGTGTTAGTTTGTATGTGGGGGCTGGACAACACCAGGAAACCTTTATACTTTAGTCGTTTTCTCTTATGAACTCCAGACAGTGTCTGTAGAATCAGGTCCGGACATTGCTTTGAGTTCCCCTTTCAGGCTTGTAGCACATAACGTGAGATTTTCTGCATCAAACGCTTTTTCACACAAAAGATGGTGCCTGGGTAGAGTGTGCAGACGGCAGTACACAGGGCTAAAAAAGTACACTGCGCTTTGTTTGCAATGTGTAAAAGATGGCTGACGAGGTTACCGACTCATCCGTAATGATGACTGTTTTTGTGTAGATATCTATTTGGATGTGTACAGAATATCAACTTAAGAGCAAAGAGCAATATACAGGCAAGTAGAAATGAGAGCAAAGCAGCTTCTCGTCATGCAGCAAGATCCCACCAGAGACGTCCTCTATTCACACATGGGCTCAAATGGACATTACGCTGACTTTGTGAAAAGCTAGCGAAGTAAAGTCCGTTTAATGCCCGTTCCAACTGATTCTGGTATGTGTGTTCTCACATACTGCGCCTCTCTGTATTGTCTTGATACATACAGGGTTGCAGTGCATGTGTGAAAGGGACTTTGTCAAAATAAGAGGACAATTGAGTTTGGACAGATTGGCTACATTGGTACTCTTGGGAATGCCATCTGAACCAATCACAGCACAGGAAGGAAATTGTTCCATTCTTCTGAACATCGTTCACCCCAGTGTGACAGATATTACCACTGCTTCCCCAGATCATCCTCATCGGTGTAATCTCCTAATGAGGGATATTGGGAAATGAAGTCTTACTATAGATTTTTGCTGCCAACTAGGTCTGACTGGTGTCTTCCCCAGGGGTAACGCACCTCACAAATTTGTGATGATATTGCAGAATGTTGTACTGGCCTTTTTTTTTTTTTTTTTTTTTTTTTTTACGGCCATTATTCTACCCCAACCTTTCCCAAACACTTTTCATCAGCGGTCATAAGACATCATTGACTGCTCAATATGACGGCCGGCAGAATTGGCCTATAGAGCATCTGACCATTAAACTTCACTGGCAGTTTCAGGTCAAAGCTGACCTTTATCGTCCAATTTTCCTCAAAGCTGAGTTTGAAATATTCTTTCAGAGGAGTCGCTCGGTCGGAAAATCTTTGAAGGCCCAGAAATCAACCTGACCTCTTGTCCTTCTCTTCAATTGGTCAATGTCAACTTTTTAGTGTGGTGGGCCTTCTGCGGAAAGGTCCAGAAACACATCTATGACTTCTCAGACCCCTGTTTTTAACTGTTCACACCACTTTACTTATCTGTTTATTTACTTAGAAAAGATCAGCCAGTGGCTTTCATCTGGCATGGAATGAACAGGCAAGTAAAAACACATAAATTAATAAGTAATATAAATAAAATATATAGCGTTTTGTTCTGCATGTCAGCTAAAAAAAAAAACAGTTATATTTTATGAGTTGCTACTAATAAAATACATAGAAGAAAGTAATAAATTACTAAAATATCATGTCCATAAAATAGTTACAGCGTCATTTAAGCATATAACCAGGCTCCTTGCATTATTGACGGGTATATGTGCACGTGTGGATGGATGGGCGGACGGACGGTGACAGCCCGATTGCATTTATGATGCTGCCGAGAAAAGCACGGGCACGTCATTAAAATCCATCATTAACCACAGATTTTATTTCCTCAGCTGTCCGAGCCACATAATTCTGTTAAGGGTTTGGAGCATATTTTTATTATAAATCCAACAGTTCTAATCGCCGATGGGCACCGCGTTTTATGCACCATCATTAGTCAGCAAACAACTCACCAGCAAAAGAGATTACAAGTCATGTGCCATTTGTGAAAACTCTGAATTGTGCAGAGGGAACACTTCACTCGTGGTGTTTGTTTTAACGAAATATTTATATATGGAATTATATTGACAACAAATACTGAAATACTGACCTCTTCTCATAAATATATTAGTCTATGTTTTAAAAACAAGCAGCTACAATCAATTTTGCTCTAAAGTAATTGCTTACTGTTGGTGAGGGAGTCCACAGTTTGAAGAGGTCAGTTTTCAAACAACGTCTGATGTTAACTGAAGTCTCTGCCCTCTTACCTCCGAAGAACGGTCATTCCACCCCAAGGGAGCCAAAACAGATAGCACATATGCTGTCTCATGCACAAGTTCAGTTTTTTTTATTCTTATTTTTTGTATTACCAGCTGAATTCTCAAGTTATGAAGCCACACAATTACCCCCCTCGAGCCTGGATTAAGCAGAGCTAATGTTATTACACTATCCTAAATATCAATGTAAAATCAGAGGTCAGACTTTGCATATTTCAACAACATGAACAAATAAATATATAGTGACTGGATATGTTCGCATGCACAGTATTCCAATTTAGCACAGCGTTCACCTAACCAGAAACAAATGCGGCTTTTCAAGAATGCAATTATACTGTGCTGTTTAAAGGCTGAATGACATCTGTAAATACTTCTTTCCTTTTTTTTTTGTAACCAGCAGGTAGTGTGCAAACAAGGAGAGTTCAGTGTATATGCGCACAGCACAATCTCAAGTACAACAGAAAATAAATCAATAAAAATAACTCTGCAATTACAGAGACGGAGAGGGAGAGCGCTCTGTAATGCAGGCAGTGGGAATGCAACCAAGTTCTCTGAGTTTGGTTCTAAACTTGCTGCCAGTTGCCTTGTGGCTAGCGTGCTCAACTGGTGCCAGCAGGTCATTGGTCCAAGCGCCTTTGTAGCTATTGTGGGATGCAGTGCAGCTGGGGCAGTTGTTCAGCCAATGAGCAAAGACCCTGAACTTCAAATTACTCCAAAGGGGTTTAGCCTCTGCTATTTCTGCTCAACTGTAAGTCACTGTAAATAAATGTGTTAGATAAATAGTAGTCACTTAACTCTGTGACTTGCTGGAACTCTTCAATGCTAATGTGTATGCAGTACTGTATTTAGACTGCAGTCCCTCACCAATTCCAAAAAAATAAATCTATTGTTTTTCCTCTCTCAACCCTTCCCTAAAGTTAAACCATTAATATTCGTCACAAAGGGAGGAGTTTCGTCCAAAACTCGCGGCAGAAGTCATTGGTCTCGTCTCTCACTGTCTGAAGCATTGTGTATCCCAGTCATCATTTACACATCTCTAAATGTCACCCTTCAGATATCCTTCACACCTCCAGAAAATAATCGCCTTGCTAACATTTGTTCTCACCATGACAGTGTAAAGTTTTCCACTATCATAAAGTTGAAATAGCATAGCAACAGCACTGTGTGAAAATTTTCCAGTCTGGACAAAATGGAAAAAAAGCCTGAAGTTTTATATTGTTCTGATCATTTATAAAATGTGCATCATGAGCATTAAACATTATGTTGTTCAGTGTAACATGTCATTACACAAAGATCTCGCTCTCTCACTCTCATTCATTCACTCACCTCACTCTCATTCAGTCCCTCACTCACAATTTCTTTTTCTCATTCACTCACTCACTCACTCCTCTCACTCCTCAATCCCACACTCACAGTTTCTTTCTCTAATTCACTCACTCACTCACTCATTCACTCACCTCACTCTCAGTCAATTCTCTCCACCCCCCCCCCCCCCAAAACCCCCGCCCCAGTGAAAGATAGGAAGTCATCTTGTGACACCTCAGACTTGGCTGCTGACCCCAGCCAATCAGATACCTGAGAGGGAGAGGGAGACTGAAATTCCTCTTCAGGGGAAATGGTCCCATCATGCATCACTGCACAACACTGAGGAAAAAAAAAACACTATCACTCCAAACCTGCTGTGGGATGAGAAATCAAGAGAGCTGCGAACACTGAGAATCGTCACTCCATCCCAGCAAGCCCTTTCTCTTCTCTCTGTCAGGCAGCATAGAAGCACGGAAAAGATAAAATAGAAAACCCAGCGATGGTGTTAAATGAATCTGCCTCCATGAGATCACTGCAGACTACATAACCCCCGCCTGGTGTTAAATTGATTTTCAGAACAGGAATTTTCAGAAAAAAAAAAAAAATCCTCTCTTCCTTCAAATTTGCTGCGTTTTCTCCTCCTTAAATTGGGTTGGGAAATGGTGCAAAGCACCCGCATCTCATCTCAAATGTTTTCAGAGGTAAAATGTTTTCAGCGTGCTTTTCTTACCACATGAAAGCAGATACACGGTATGTGAGTAAGAAAAGCAAACAGTGTAATGACTTGGATGGCATCTCATTTCTACATGATGACTCTCAAGCCTGGGTTCTCAAGAGGAGGAGGGTCCTACGCCTTCTTCTCACGCATAACCCTTTTAAATATGACTTGAGGATGGTCAGGGTGGCATAAAATGCGTTCTGTTTTGTGACCAGGTTCTGCCTTTCTAACTGTATGTTTGTTATAATATAAACTGAAATAATTATGTAAATTGCTGAAAGTCAGATGTAACAAGTGGTGCCAGGCACAACATACCCCATCTGGTTATTTGGTGACCTTTACTTTGACTTACTTGCTACTTACTTTATTTAATCAGGCAACCATTGGACCATTTTGTACTTTTTCTGAAAGTTTTGTGAAATTTCTGCAAACTGTTTTCGTGCTACACTGCTGACAGATAAACACACAACAGCCAAACAAACACGCAGACAAACAAATGCCTCTAAAAACAATACCCCTCTCCCTTCAGGTGGGGTAATCCGGGGTAAAGTTGGCTTTAATGTGAATAGCGTACATAGATAGCTAAATGTTAAAGTAATGTTATATGTCAAACCAAAAAATCCAGTATCCTAGAGTCCACTCAATCCCTGAGAAGGAAGACAACTTCAACTGCCTTTTTGGTTTCAATTATCCGCCATCTTACACCCCCCATTACCCACCCATGCGTTAATTTTAAGCGGATATTGTTTTGCTTTCAGTAACCAGAGATGATGGCAAATATTGCATTGCCTCCCTTTATTAATATGGAATGTGCCACACAATTTATAAGGGTGCCATTAATTTGCATAGTTAAAATAGACCTCAAAGGTAAGAAAAAAAATGCAATAGATGAGATCAATATTTCGCTATGTTTTTCTTTTTTTTCATGATGAGGTGGAGGAAGTGATCTAACTCAGAGTTCAGGGAGGGAGATTCCAGCATTCATCATTCATTAGAGTTTGGTAAGTCACCTTATTCTCCATCTCGCTGGTTATTCTGGGTCATGTTCGCTATCTCACCTACAGGCCTGTCTGAGGCAGGCAAGCAGAGAACAAAGCGCATCCAGATTCTCAGACGTATACCCATATAAATAAACAAAAATAAGATTTTCAGAAGGTCTCCCCCTACGTCAGTCAAATATTGACTCTCACTGAGAATGGGCAGACAATAGACATGATAAAGAAAAGGTTTGTTTGTGTGTGTGTGTGCGTGTGTGTGCGAGTGCATGTGTTTTTGCATGTGTATGAATGTGTTTATGTATGTGCGTGCATGTGTGTGTGACAGCAGGCATATGTGTGCGGGCCGGTGAGTGAGTGTGTGTGTGTGTTAGTTGGTGTATGTGTGTGTGTGTGTGTCTGTGTGTGAGAGTTTGTGCTTGTGTATGAGTGTGTACTGTACACATGTGTTCATGCTTATATGACAGCTATCACACGTGTGGGTGAGCGTGTGTTCGTGTGAGTGTTAATGCTTGCGGATGAGTGTGCACTGCATATGTGTGTTCATGTGCGTATGACAGCAAGCATACACGTGGGTGAGCGTGATAGCGCGCCTGTGTGTGTGTGTGTATATGTGTTGCCCATGCATGTGAGTGCACACATGCTTACTTGCGTATATTTTCTGCAGATACCATCAAATAGAAATCCGATTGCTTTTGCCCCTGAAAAAGCCACTCACCTCTGTGCTACATGCTCTGGTCACATAGCGCATTCACACAGGGCTGCAGTCATGATGCATCCACCTCTGCAGGGAGTCGTTTCCAGAGCATTCCGCCAGCTCGCCGCTGATTGCATCTCAGAAGTCGGTTTCATCAGCTCCCTTTCTTCGAAAATCTATGGAAAAACGAAGGAAAGAACCGGGCAGAATTATTACTGCCTCTTTCGAGAAATTGCACCCTAAGAGGTACGCATTCTTCCTCAGCATCGGTTTCCCATCTCATTTAAAGTCGCACATAATTTTTACTGCTCTGCTTGAGGTGACAGAGGTTCAGCTGCACCGTGCAGTGATCAAACAAGCTGCCCATTACTACAGAGGGCAGTGAAGTGCTAGCGCCACATTGAGAATACATGAGAAATTTCTGACACTTTTATTGAAAATATATTCTAAAGTTTCCATAGAAAAGATATTCCTCTTTTCCGTCTTCTTGTTACAGAAACACTTCACAATAAGGTACATAAAATTAGTTCTCCTTTACTTGTCATTTGTTCCTCAATGAACTAATTATTTACTAATCGATAAGGAGTTTCTCAAAAACAGCCCATTAACTAATGGTTTACTGACAGTTAGTTCCTCATTCGTTCCTCATTTGTTCCCGGGTAACTACTTAAAATGTTGTGTAGCTGATTGTAAAGTGCTACACTCCTTTCTATTGAATAGGGGTGGAAAGTGCTTAAAACAAAATGATTTCCCTCGCATTGCCATTAAAAAAAAAAAAAAAAAAAAACATTTTATATTAGATGAGATAACTGGCAGCCATCTTGCAGCCATTCTGTTGCAGTGCTAATTGCTCCAACTGTCACTGTTCCTGTAAACAGTGGAAACCCTGCAATTATTCCCAAAAATAGACACAGTACAGGTGGTGAATCTGCAGGAAGTCTATATTTGATCCCAGCCCCATCAATAGATTGGCATTTCTGAGCCTCAACCCTTTGAGCGCCAAATGTATTTTCAAGGAATTAAAAATGTAGTTATCCTGAGCTGTTGAAAACCTATCATGCGGCAACTTGTTTAAAAGAGCTCCCCTGCGGGAGCTCTTTTAAACAAGTCGCCACATGATAGGTTTTCAACAGCATCTGACTTTGATATCTTACATCATTTGGCAACTATAGTTGCCCACGGTGCTGAAAGGGTTAAAAAGCTGAATTTTAGTAGGTGCGAATGCAAATTTACACCCAAAAAAGGCTGGGTCCCGGGCGCCTGGCCAACAGCTATGGGGGAGACCCTCAGGTGGGCATTTTGTGAAAGTAGCGGGTATGTAATTTGAAAGGAAAATACATTATGCCATGATTAAGAGTCTTTTGTTTCTTGACTGTTTTACCAAGGAGGACAACATCAGTGCTGAGCAATGAATTACAAAAAGCAGAGAATAACAAAGGTGGCAGTGAAGGTCCTTCCATGATCCACAAAAGAAAACTTGTGCAAAACAACAATTTGTTCTGTGCACAGTCAACTTGCCTAAACATAAGCAATGATGTTTGCTTTGTCAGAATGAAAATCTGTCTGATACAGAGATATTTTGATCACACTTCCAAAATCATGACCTTTAACAAATTAAATACAGCGTATCAGCACACTGTCAGTATGTCAAGTCCTATACCATCAATGGAGATGCAATCATGAATACCAAATATGAGTTTGTGTTGCAGTGAATTCAAAGCTAAGTACTCCAGCATCAGGCATAAATTCAAATTTGAATGTAATAAAAAAATTTAAAAGAAGATTTTCTTGTAACCAATAAGTCTGGCAATATACAGATCGTCGGATCGCTGCATCTATTACAGTTTTCCGCCACCAACCGCAGGGACAAATTGGCCATTCCTTGCTGGCGCTTTAGGTAACCGGGCAGTGAGTTTGAGCTTGAGGGCATAGTTCTGTATCAGGAAGTCATTTATATAGCACCAGTAGTTTAGGCGGCACCACTCGGAAAGTCATTGAAATGAGGTTACAAAGAGATTTTTGACATTTTCTGGAAACATTAGTCCGTCCGCATATGAGTTGCGAGAACCATGTCTATTCTGAATCGTGAACTATTTCTGATTTCAACAGAAGGCGCCGACAAACAGACAGATATGCTAGGAGTCGCCTATTTCTGCTCAGTTACTGATCAGTAGTAAGTAGTGTGTCTAACATGAAATTCACCAGTGTGTAAATACATAGCAGTATACATTTCTCTCTATACTCGGATGACATACAGCAAAATACCACACTATAACGCCAGAGCTATCATCGAGGAGCACTGTTAAAGTGTGGTTGCTATGTAAAATGTAAATAAAAACAGAGTTCAATGATTTGGAAATCATTTTAACTTTATACGTTTAGTCGAAAGCAGTACAAAGCTATTTGAAAGAGCCTCTGGATTACGGTTCATATTTGTGGCATAAAACAAGACTAGGTCCAAACCTACCATACAGCTGAACCGTTTATGGTCTATGAATGAAAATGTGGACAAATTGTAACTGGGATAGTCTGTGATATGGTCCATAATGTTCATTGCTGCCCTATAAGGCCGCTGCTGCCATAGAGAGACTGTATAGATCGGTGAAGATCAGCTGCCAACACCCCCTCATGATGTAATAGAAACTGTTTGCGCCAAATCCCTTTGAAAGAGCTTCGGCCAATGAGGAAAGTAAACTCAGCCAGTCGACCAATGGTGTAACTTCATCACACACTCAGTCAACCATGCACATCTGCGGATCTAGAATTGCACCAAGCTGGTTCAGTAAAAAAAAAAATCTGCCTTGTCAAGATAAGTATGTCGCCCCTCTCAGGCACAATACAGTAAAAACAGTGAACTAATTACCCTTTTCTACTCCCCCTCCATTATTCACAACTCTTAAGCAGAAGCGGCCAACCCTGATCCAGGACTGCCGCAGGCTGCTGGTGTTTCTCATAACTTGATTGATCAATTCAAAGCAGTTAATATTATTGTCAACAAACCTCACCTGCTTCACCTGATTTCTAGGGTCTAGTTGGTGAAAACAAAAACCAGTGCACTATGGGCTCTTCCGGGACAGGGTTCGAGTGCGACAGAATTTGTTTTGGCCACTGGAAGGAGGGGCTTGAGAAACCTCGAACAGATGGCTGACATACAGTACAGCCCCAGCAGACCGGCGTCGGAGCAAACGGCCGTGTCAGCAGCCGAGGTCTCCTCCGCGGAGCGCGTCGTGCTGTTTCATTACCGTTAATTAGCGCACGTGTCAATAACAGGCGCGAGAGGGCCTGCTCACTTGCCCTTCACCCAACCGCCCCCCCCTCCGTGTTCCCTCCCAACGCCGAGCTGATATACGACGAGTCGACGAGTTTGATCGGACGCAAGATGCGCCTGGAGGGAACTCGTGTTCGTCCCTCTGCGAGCGATCGGTGCGCCGCGGTCGAAAGTGATCCACAGTCGTCCTGCTTGGGTGGACATGCAGCAGCATCAATGAGGACTAAACGTCATGTAATCAACCCCCCCCCCCAATTCCCCCGTGGGGCACACAGAGTGTCAGTGTCATCAGTCAGAGCTGGGAGGAGAAAACTGAGATGCCTGTCTTCATTATCTATGTCCGTCTCCCTCTATCACTGGGAACAGGCAAACAGGCGTGGCATAAATGAAAATTCTTCTTTGAAAGCATCATTTGAGAAGCGCTTTGATTGACAAAAAACAATTAATTAATGCTACCCGAAGTAAACAAATCTGGTGACACACAATGAAGGAATGAGTGACTGAACAAAGGATTGAATAAAAAAAGAAATGCGTAGTTTGGGACTGATCCTTGTGTGTACTCTGTCAGATTAGAGTAATAACAATAACAACGTGTTTCAGTAATCCCCGAGCAGCCGTCCGTCACTGTCTTATTGACAAAGCTTCCTCTGATTTTCCGTGAAATGAAACTGAAAACAAAATTGTCTTGTAATCTGCGGGGGAAATTTATTTCCGAAGTGTTTGACGCTCGGAGTGGAATTTACCCTAAAGAGGAAGGGAAGACAAGCCCGTGGAGGAAGTCGATACTGGAGGACGAATAGGCTGTGATGCCCGTGTATAATGGATGGCTGAATTATACAGCTCTAAGAGCACATAGCGCATGCGGTAATTTACTCTTTCGGTCCTTTCGCTTAGCATGGCTATTCAGGCTGCCTATCTCCCGCTCCATCACTTGTTCTTTAAAAAGGGACCATTATTCAACAATCAGCAGCCTCTATCTATCTTTCTCTCTCTCTGTCTCTGCCTCTATTTCTCTCTCTGTGTCTCTCATGCAAGCACACACATACAAACGGGCACACAGGCACACACGTGTTGTCTTTTCATGTTTTGCAAGGACATCCCATAGACTTACATTCCTTCCCTTTGCCCTTTCCCTGACCCTCATCGTAAGCAGCTCATGGCAAACCCTATCCTGAACCTAACCTTAAAGTAAAACAAACCTTAACCTACCCCGAGCTCAACCACTAACCCTAAAATAGCTCAATTTCCTTATGGGGATCTGAAAATGTCCCCATAAGAACAGAGAAATCTGGCATTGCATCTCTAGTGGGGATATTTTGTCCCCATAAGGGTAGGTATACTCTGACCACACACACACACACACACACACACACACACCCAGACACACGGGTGGAAAAATAAAGGCAGACAATTCATGTCTCCAGTGCTCAACAATCTGTGCACATACACAGCGAATGCTTGTTCAGCTTTATAATTTAGGTATACAATGAAGATCCAAGAGGGACTCGCATCAACTCATTCATTTTTTCATCCACAAAGTCCCTTAATAAAATCTTTTTTGAGTTCCATTTTTCACTCGGCTAAGACACCAGTCTTCATAAGTAAAATACAATAACATAATAAATTGCGCACTTCAGAAAGGCCTAATTAAAAAAACAAAATTAATCCTGGTGCTAAAGAGAATTATATTTCCCTGGGGACATAGGAGTTAGAGTGGGCGTATCTTTCATTTTGTCTATTTTTTATACCAACAAGACCAAGGGCCTGTATCATGAAGCAGAGTTAGCCATATAACTGCATTGAACCGACAAAAGCAGTCATCTCCATCCCCATTCCTGGAGTGCTACCATCCGGTATGTCTTTATTCCAACATTATGGCTAAAAAGCAGCTCATTAAGTTCTCTAAGTGAGAAATGAGCCGTGGTTTGCATTGGTTGGTATGAAAACCTTCAGGATGGTATCCCTCCAGGAACAGGGTTTGGAACCACTGTACCAAAGTCTGGAGAACGGATAGAAGTTTAAACAGCTAAATTTGGGTTTACTCATCGCAGTCATCAAGTTAATTTCGCAACCCCTTGGGGTATTTCACGATCCCGGATTACCAAATAAGCTGGACAGAGCAAAAAACCAGAAAAGGTTTTTTGAGGTCGGTCCACTTGCAGCGCTTGGGAGGGTTCTGGATTTTAGTTAATGAAGTTATCCCATCAGAAGCAAACTCAACCCTGTTTCCTGAAACAGGGCCCTGCTTTGTGAAATAACTCCCCAGTACAGATGAAAATCAGCGAGGAACGTGGATTCACATCGCAAGTTAGCTGAGCACACAACGCCACTGTCTGAAAAGGCCACAGATATGAGTCACTACAGCGGGAAGGATATTTGATAAAAAAAGCGCCATTGAAGGAGCTAAACTGAAAGGACAGTGATGTTCGCTGACCTAACTGTTGAAAATTGCCAGGAGACACTCCTGGAATGTTGCTAACAGGTCGTATCACCACTTTAGACACAGCTGGAGGTGAGACAGTTGATGTTCTTATTAAGATCATTCCGGCCACTAACTCAGCAGGCTCACAAAATGGACACGCAGGTATCTTCACCAATAGTTCTTTCATCTCAAGCAATTGCACCTTGTTAAATCCATCAGAAACCCCACTGCGGTTTTTGCTAATCTGACTCCAGCGTATGACTGTGAGCCAATTTAAATGAAGGGTGTTATCATTTGCTATCAGTGCCAAAGATATGCGATAGTAGCGGCCTCATCTACCTACTAGTAGATTTAGCAGATTGTTATCACCGATTGATAACGCTGATTTGTAGTGAGAGCTCAACAAGAGTCCAGATCTAGTTTTGCTGAAGAGTTGCTCTCAGCCACAGCATTCAGGTAAGTTGATTGAAAATGTGTGAACTCAGTAAATAACAAAGATTTTGTTATTTACAGTATTGCACAAAAATCATAATGACATTACACTTTACAGAAAGTCGTAGGTAAACTTGGCCCCTACTATCCTATATCTAATGGTGCAAATAACAGATGATAGCGGCTATTCAATTGAGAGATATCATCTGAAGCAGGTGGTTTGTAATGACTGCTACTGGGCTATAGCAGCCAGGGGTTTAACTCCAATAAAACCTCCCCAGAAATGTGATTCTGTCTCTCAAACTTTTTCAAAGATAGATTTTACCGAAGTATCACGGGAATATGTATGTAAAATAAAGACAGCCTCACATGGCATTGCCCACCCACAGGCCCGTGCCCATTGCCAGCAGCTGGGTTAGCAGCTCTCAGGCCTTGATGAAGAAATATGCGCATCACTTATGAGCATGCCCAGATCCCACACATCATCCTTGAACTACTACCCCATCTCCTGAAAGTTTGTGCTTAGGGAAAAAAACTGAAATACTTCTTATCTTAGCAGCCCGTGAAACACTACAGAAGTTCTCTGAAAGGAACTTGCATAGGAGCTTGCAAAAATTCTTCACTTTGATCTAACAACAAATTATGTCCTTCCAACAGGTTTAATTGATCACAGTCCAGAACTGAACCAAATACTTACTTATAATGCTCTTGAATATAGTGGTTGCGATTCTTTGTATGGTTTATGATGCGATTGTTTTTGCTTTTTGACTCAATGCTTTGGCGCAGTGGATTTAAAAACGGCAGATATAAGGTTAGATTTGAGACTGTTGGCTTCATCCTGCAGGCACTTGCATCTGTATCATGTGACTAACAATGGCAGCTCATTTAACCCTTTGAGCGCAGAATATATTTTCAAGGAATTAAAAATGTAGTTATCCTGAGCTGTTGAAAACCTATCATGTGGCAACTTGTTTAAAAGAGCTCCCGTAGGGGAGCTCTTTTAAACAAGTTGCCACATGATTGGTTTTCAACAGCATCTGACTTTGACATCTTACATCATTTGCCCACGGCGCTGAAAGGGTTAATACAGTTTCACTGTCCAAAACTTAGGGACGATGTTATACTGTATCTGAAGATCAGGGCTGCCCAAATCAAAGTCCACGAGGGCTGAGAGCTGCTGGTTTTCCATTCTCCCTTTACCTGGGAGTCAGGTGTGTTGAAAGTCTGGCAAATCAGTGGAAATAACTGCTCAGATACTTGCTTCGAAGGATAAAAAACAAGGGCTGGATTTGGATTTCAGGGCTATAAATGGGCAGCCCTGCTGTTACATTAAACTGTACCATGAGGGAGCTCGTAATGCAGAAATTATGGTCAGGTCATGTTTCGCGTTTCGACAAAAACATGGAAAAACACAGATTTCTCTGCGACGGGGCTGGGAGGTGGGTGCCTATCACCAGCCTGTGGACCACTAAACGTTAATGGGGGGGAAATTACTGCTTTCATTAACTATAATGGTCTTTGTTTCATTGCAAATGTGCTTCTCGGATTTGGCACCCAGCTGTTTCGAGAAGAGGGATGTTTTCAATTTTTAGCGGACTTCCCAGTGTCCGGCCGTACTTTCATTATCTCAGCACAGAAAGACAACAGAGCCGCTGATTTCTGCAGTGCATTAGCACGTCCAGACTGAAGGGGCACTCGGCCAAATTCCATTTCAGATAAGCACCGTGCCTCCGCACTCGTATTTTGTTAATTGCTTATTCATGGACTTTCAGAGTTCTTGGTTGTATTATGTCAGGTCAGACTGATTCACCACTTTTGGGGAGCTTTTTGAATTCTCCGCTCCATCCTGTTAAATTATTTGAAAGCTGTTTTATAATTCCCATGTCTTACCAGCTGAAGGTCTTGGTTAAGTGCATCTGAGATGCCTTGCAAAACCAATATTGACACGAAAATGCAGAACATCACTCTTATTTTAAATTCAACTGACCTTATCGCCCCATTCCATTTTCAGCAAGAAAAAAAAAGGAAAACCACGTTTTGGTTGAATTTGCACAAACTTGCATTTTTGCTGTCTGACTACCCATTTCTTAACCCAAGGAATACATGTAACCCTTGCATACACCTCATTTGTTTTGCACACGTAGTAACCTTGGAAAACCAAAATGTAACACTGTGAAATACTTTCTTTTTTTTGTATTTTGTGTCACTTTAGGAGAAAGTTTGTTTCATTGGCCCCTTAAATGCAAAAGGGGTCAAATTTGACCCCAGGTATAAGTAAGTTAAAACAGACCGTAACCTTACTTCTCAGAGCAGCTGGGTGATGTACTGCCTCCTTAGACATCTGAGTCGCTTCCGACAGAAATATGGTAACATTTTGAGTGAAACACTCAGCATTATGCTGATATAATGTTGTCTTTTGAACAACATAGGAGACATCACAAGAAGGCATAACAGGTGATGTTACATGACATCAAATATCGCAGAACGTTCATTGCATTTTGGTAAATATTATGAGAGATTTCATTACATTCACTTGATAAAATTATGACAACATTGTATATGTAGACATGAATTGACTTAATTTGCCAGGTGGTCTAATAGTAGGCCTTCTGTTGTTATATGAGAGTTTTATGTTTGCTATAAGTCACAGAATTCAAGTGAATTGTAACCAACCGTTAAACTCATTCAGATCAATTGCTGTGTTAACGCAGAGGCTATTTATTTATTTATTTATTTTTTGTTCTTCTTAACCCCTTAAATTTGGATGTGTTCCTTGAATTTTCCCTTTTGTAGGTTAAAAGTTTGAAAAAAACTTTTTTTCCCCCATATTGTAGGACAATGTCACATATATATTCTGTATCTGCTGGCTGCAGAGCTTCACTGAGGCTACATCACACTTATATTCAGTGAAACATTGAAACCCAAGATGGCATGTTTTTATAGCCACGGCATTACATCAAATCAAAAACACCTAGAAAACGCCTTTTACATCATTTCATATACGCTTCCCTACAGTTAAGCAGGACATATTTGAGATAATTGGAAACCTGGGATCTTCACAAGGATTTAAAATAGGCCTCCAGTTCCACAGTTTTGGACACTGCAGCTACATCTGTCAAAGCCGCATATGGGATCGGCAGAGTTGAAGGGGTTAAAAAAAAACAACATAATTTCTCATGCTGTATTTTACTATTTCAGATTCTGTTTATACCTCACCAGAGATGGACAATCCAGGTTCACAAAATAAAAACCCTCCCCTGCATTTTGTTATGGCTGCCGGGATTAGCTAATACACACACAAAACTTCAACCATAAAGTAGAAGTAATTAGTGACATCAGCTGGTTGAGTCAATGGGAATATGTGGCAGAAGTTAATCGTTCTGACCCCAAGATTTCACACATCTGTACTTTGCCATGAGACGCTAGTCGATGATTCATATAAGGCCCATGTCACTGCCATCAGTACTTTCATTTTACAAGGTCGCATTGGTATTTATAGTTTATCATAAATATCATGGCATTACTTAATAGATTCAATTATGATGTTGGCATACTGAAAACAAATGATGCCAAACCATCATTCCTAAATGTTGATTTCTGAAGGTCATCATTTGTTTTTTTTTTGTTTTTTTGTATTTATTGGAATTTATTGTTTTCGCAGTCTCATAGACTTTGACTCTAAGCAAAGCTGTCCAACTGGAGAAGTCATGTTTGGGGAATGACCGCTTTTAGACTCACATTGCTGCATTTCAAGAGAGTTTCCTTTTTTAAATTAACTGTGCTCCCCTCAGTTTACAAAGAGCAATAATTCTAAAGTTCTACCACCAACCTCTATTACTTTTTCTTACTTCGAGGGCTTAATGTACTCTACATGTTAAGTCTCAAGCAGAGTTCATTTGTCAGTAACTCTCCCCTTCTCTCCCCCTCCCTCACCTCTCTCTCTCTCTCTCTCTCTCTCTCTCTCTCTCACTCTAATCCCCCATTTAGCTGCTACCTTTATTGAGATTTATAGCAGGCGTATGCAACTAGCATTTCCCCACTGCGCTGTATTGCCTTGCTTTTATATTGTAGTGTAACGCAGGAGGAATAAAGTTTCACTTGCTGGGAGTGATCACGGCAACATTCCTGAGAACGGTTTATCTCCCGGTGTTGATTAGCCAAATGGGGCGTATTGATATTCTGAAGCCTACACAGGTCCTGGTAGCTTAGCAACAGAGCCGGATGCTACCGGGGAAGACAATCCAACTCGCTGCAGCAGTTGCTAGGGAACGACATAGGTTGGGTACCACTTGTGAATGAGTCAGTATAGATTTGGCTTGATGGACTCTTACCCATTAGGAGATAAGGAATCAAGCAGAGCATCCACTGACTCACAGTGCTTATCGCATGTCAAAGCCAACTGTGCACGAGAGCTGAATTTACAAGTATCTATAGTACCCCTTATGTGCCTATACTGTACATGCTATACAAACGTGTGCGGATGCCAGCTGTCCCAGCTCTTCACTCCAAAATCATGGGCATTAAATATAGAGTTGCTGCTATAAGAAGATTCACTGTCCTTAAAAGGCTTTGGAAATTTTATCTATGCAGTGGCGCGTGTATCTCCACAGTCATATTTCTGACTAATGGGAAGCTGGAAGCAATTCAAAGGAAAGCCATTTTGAATGAGAGGAGTCGCACAGAAAAAAACTCAACATTGCATGTGCTGGAGTGGGGCAGGGGTGTAGCCGCTGTCATGCACTATGGAAGCCACTGGTTGGAGGCTTGTGAGAGTTAAGAAGGGAGAGATCACTCTGAGCCAGGGCAACAAGACAGAGATGCTGGACCCTAAAGTGGGGTTAAAGGGGTACTGGAAGGTCACCCTGGCCCAGAAACAGACCCACCCCCCATCTCCCAAAATGTGTCAGAAGCTTTCCTTGTCGACTGGGTGCAGCAGTAATGGGGAACAATCAAATAGTCAAAGAATTATGTCCTGTCGTCTTATTCCTAACCAATTCCCTTTAACATTGATGGATACCGTTACAAGGTTAAGGAAAGGTGTAAAGGGGAATTCATAACGGCTAAGTAAAAGACAGTCATGCTACGATGAGAATCTGAGTGCACTTACACTAGGAGAAGTGATCGTGTGCCTCTCCTTGTTGTGTTCATTTGTTTTTGTGATTGCCCAGATGGATGGTCATCAATTTAAATATTGCTGCTGCATGGAATTGTGGGATGGTATTATCTCCTTTCTTTCTATAAAGTTCAGTGTATACCCAATGCTAAAGGAGATAAGTTTGGAAGCACTGAAGCACCTTTCCTTCACATTTAGAGAAATCAACACGTATCTTGGGTGCCACATAAAAACATCCTTTGCATTTTCTGGGAGTTAGGAACTTTCTGAAGCAAAAAAAGATAATCGAACTCAGTAATGGAATGACTCCAGCTATGATTGGCTACCTGGCTCTTCAGAACTCGTGGTTTGGTCTCGACCTTACAAAAGCTTGCAGTGCTGAATGGCAGCTTCCTCGTCTAAGGATGTAAAGATACCGCGTGGTTTACCTGGAGAACTGAGCTCGGTTTCAGCTCTAGTCATTCTTGCAGTGAAAATTAACCCACCTAAAATCATTCAAAAGAGTGAAACGCCTATGTTGGTCTAATAGTTTAAATGAGAAACTCTGCCCTAGGTGGTTTAGTGTGTGGATTACCACAAACACTTTTGAAAATGGGCTGGAATTTTTTACCTGGCCAGGCAAAGTTGCTGCTTGGATTTAAGTGAGCAATTACTGAAGAGCCTATGATTGCAGCCTATATCTTTGAGCTGGCAACAATTCTGTTAATGCTGACTGATGCAGTGTGCAGCCTCTCATTTCATAAACAATTGTGTTGGAAGACTCATCCCATGGTTGTGGAAAGATGTCACTGTGTTTTAAGGAGGGGATATAATTATAGACCTAAAATGAAGCAAAGAAAACAACTGAGGAGATTGCTGTAATGGAACTAGGTTAATAACCTTCCAATGCATCACTTACCCCACTTAAAGTCTTTGGGATATGCTGGAGAAGGCTTTACGGAGATGTTCGACTCTCCTGTCATCAGAACAAGATCTCGGCCAAGAATTAATGCAACTCTGGATGGCAGTAAAGGTTTTATAGGATTGTTGAAATAATGCCACAATGAGTGTGCACAGTGGTCAAAGCTGAAGGCTGTCCAACAAACTATAAGATCGTGCGACTGTGTGTGTGTTACGATATTCTGTAAGGTGAATATATGACAGCTTTCTGCTACCTGCTTAGAGAACAATAACTGAAAAGTTCTTAATACTATTATTGAGAATAATATAAGAGTAATTATGAAGAAGATGAAAACTGGCAACAATTCATGAAATTAGCTACATTATATAATCTCATCTGTGGCTGGCAAAATAAATGCATCTGCTTGCTCAGATAATATCATCACTCTCATAATTATTATGTCTAGTTATGTGATACAGCAATATATAGCCTGTGATCATGGGAAATAATCTGATGTTTGCTGTGAGAGAGTGAACGTCTCTCCAGTAGGGTTCTCAACGCAACAAATGAACACTGAACTTGGCAGCGAAAGTTTCATTGTGGATTTTTCTTCTTCCTCTTCTTCTTCTTCTTATGTTGTATAATAATAATAATAATAATAATTATTATTATTATTATTATTATTATTATTATTAGTAGGAGTAGTAGTAGTAGTAGTCATCATAATCATAATAATAAAATGCATATGAAACATATGACCATACTAAATTTTAACTCTCCCATGAGAGAAAGTGATTATGTGGTTGGTCGCCTCTTAAGTGCCACGCTAATTGTAACGGGCAACATGAAAATTGTTTCATTATTGTTTTCAGGTTTTTTTTGCAATTCCCAGTGGACCACATAACAACATCATCCCTTATAATTTAGGTGCCACTTATTTTGAAATGTAACTGAATTTAATGTAGTCAGTGAAAGGGGAATTGGAGAATGTCAGATCCCAGTACAAGTTTAACTTTCTTAAAAATCAAACATAATTCACCGAGTCAAGTGTTAAAAACGAATTCTTTGAATGGATAATTCATGAGTAACTCTCAGTTTTAATTTAGGCAAATTAAGCTATTTGAAACCCTCATAATATGCTGAACTTTTTTTGTGATTGTCATTAGTCATTATTCTCTGCCAGTGGCTATATCTTTGAGAGTATAAATGCTTAATGCTTTATTAAGAGCTAATACTTTATTAAAGCTTAAAAGATCTGATTGAAAAAAAAAAAAAAAAAATCTGAATGGCACCCTCAAGCACATTCAGTGTGCGTGTTATGCCAACCTTAGAGTCAAGAATTATTTATTTGGTAAAGAGAACACTTTTTCATGGTCTCTTTGCCATTACACTTCCATGAATTGGGATTAATAGATGTTGGATATAGACTTGTCCTGAGAATAATAGTATGGAAATGTACTTTTGTTTATTTATTTGTTTGAATTTGCATCTCCTACCAGAATAAGATGTTGAAAAAAATAAATACGAACAAAATAGTTTGAACTTTTTTTTTTTTTTTTTTAAACTTAAAAGCATTTACTGTTGATTGTAGGTTAGGCTCACTGGGGAGGAACAAAGAATATTTTTTGGAAACATTCCATATCTTTTCAAATGATATTTTGGAATAGTCCATCACTGTGAACAAACTGGAATGACAGTAATGTCATCAGATGGGCAACACTGCACAGATCGATGCTTCATATCGTCACCCTATTAAAATAATGGCCTACATCATTTTTTTCAAGTTTTTGGGAAAACATAAAAAACTTCACCAAATGCAGAGCAAGAGATGATTCAGGCCAAAAACAAATTTTCGTCAAAAAATGACTTAGGCCATTATTTTAATAGGGTGACGATATTCATGTCTCATATTACCAATCTACAAAAATGCTCCCAAGTACTCAGAGAAATGGTGAAGGCAGTACCACCAAAGGAAAGACACCTTTCACACAAAACCAACATTAAATAAAATAATTACCCATATGGAGTCCAGAAAATGGCAGTTCATGATGAAACTACGCGGAATGAAAAGGAGTAATTTATAAGCTGCTTAATATTTGTTAAAGTTTAAAACTTTAAGCAGCAGTAAAAAGTGTGCTCTCCATTGTGTGCAAGTTCCTTACCTATCCATTCGATCTCATTGGTCTGAGGTGCACGTTCCGTTCCAAATATTAACGGTTGGTAAATAAGCTTCCGTCAGTCAACATTTCATTTCTTCAGCACTCTAAATCCTAAATCTGTTACTTTTAAGCAGGGGTATTCAGTCTTGTCAAGAAAGGGCCGGCGTGGGTGCAGACTTTCGATCAAATCAATCAGATGCTCTCCTGATTCTTCTGATCAATCGCTAGAGTCTATGTTATAGACCTTGATTAGTAGAATCCATTGTGTAATTGTTAAGTTGGAATGAAAGCCTGCACTCATACTGGCCCTTTCTGGATAAGATTGAATACCCCTCTCTCAGAAAAAAATGCTATAGTTCCAAGCTAATTATCCTAACGTAAATGGATGGTATTCTCGGCACCATGATGTAGTATTACTCTAGTGATACTATAGTTATTCAAACAACAGCAATAAAGTTGTGTGGACTACTGTAATATCATGATACTGTTGACTCTGGTAATAAATGTGATGGCAATGGTACTACTCTAGTTATACTACGTAAACTATAGTAATAATGAAAGTGTAAACGAAAGTTCAATCACGAGACGTAGGAACGCCAGGGCAAATTCATTCACCCAATCGCAACCAGAGGTCTTTTATTTAAATTCCCGTCACGTGTTTCCGTTTGCTGTTTGCAGAGATTTCTCATCACCCACCACCTCCCCACCATCACCAACTTCCTGGCTCCGCCCTCTTCAGCATCAAACTCATTTCCCTGCTGAACTGATGACCCTTCCTTCCAAGAGGGGGATGGCTTCGCCACTGCCTGCTACGGCGGCAGATCTGCACCCCAGCTCGCTGGAGGGTCCTCGAGGACGGAGTCATCGCCAAAGATGATATCGAATTCATTTCATTGTCAATAAATCTTTTCTCCTTTAATTCCGGAGTCTTCATGATTAAACTATAGTTATACCATTACACTATAGTATTACTAAGAAATAGAAAGGTGTATTGAAACCCCCTCCTGTTTTTGCATGATATTGATGTTTCTTTTGGTAAGAGGCAAATATTTTTATCCGGCAAATATTTTTATCCTGACAAAAAAAAAAAAGTGGCATTCCTTGATCAGTTACCTCCTGTCCCTTTTTATATTCTCCAGGAGACTCATTGGGTGGATCTGCAAGCGCTAGATTTGCAGGATATTGTGCAGTTGTGCTCCTAAGTTTGCTGCAGGCAATTTTAAAAGCGAAAATACTGAGATTTTACTTTGAATGAATGAATTGCAAACTCCCCACTTGACAAAATTTTCAAGAGTCGCCCAGCAATTTGCGACAGTTTTTCACCTGCATTGTTTTTGTGAACCCATAAAATCCTGGTCATGTCCTTTCTACGAACTCTTACTCTGGCATCAAAGCATTTTTTCTTTTCTTTTTTTGCCATTCAATAGTATTTTCTTGTCCTTTGGACCAAGAAATACGCTTCACATATTGTGTTCTGTGGGCTTAGCTAAAGTGTGTTTCAGGTAGTGGGAGAGACAGTCTGATTTGCGTGCTCTCTTTAATATTCACAGTATAAAATGGTGGGTACCGTAAAGACAAGTTGAAATCAAAATTCACTGTTTCCTCAATTTTCTCAATTCTGAATAAACATAACAGTACATTTCAAAGAATAAAATATATTCTTTAAAAAATTGTGAAACTGTATGTCCTGAATGTATGATCATGTCACTTAAGTTGATGTCCTTTTGTATCATATGGTTGTCCGCACTGTACCACATGATTGTATGCTATGTGTCATATGTTACATTTTATCTGCTATGCAGCTATGTCACACTATGCCCCCAAGACAAATTTCCCATTTGGGACAATAAAGTTTATCTTATCTTATGTGTATCAAATCTTGAATGCGCACATGTTTTGATTCATTAGTATAAGGCTTGGCATTGTTTTCAGTTTTATTTATAATTTACAGGTCTTGGTCGCGGTTTGGTTAACTTTAGGCAACAAAACTATTTGGTAAGGACTAGGCAACAAAACTTCTTGGTTAGGTTTAGGTAACAAAACTGTTTGGTTAGGCTTAGGAAAAGATCATGGTTCGGGTTAAGATAGTCCATTTCACGATGTTAACAGCGACTTCAAAAGGCTTTCTTACAGAAGCTTTCTGGCTGAAAGCTGTCAGAGATAACTCCTCCCATGTTCTGGCCTGCTTAACGGCTGCAGTCGTGAGGGACAGACAGTCTAAAAACTCAGCACTCTATGTTCAGCTAATGAGAGTACTCAACCCGTAGACTCATCCCCCTATTCAATCACACTCAGCCACTTAATCGATCAACTTACACACTTAACAAACATTACCCGCTATTCTTCCCTCGCAAAATATTGAACAAACCAAATTAGCCCTTTACCATTTTGAAGGGTAAGTTTTTAAAAAAAAAATGTTTTTGTGTTTACAGAATTCTAAGACACTGTTGCTCTAAAACTCCATTGCTTTGAGTTGGCGGTATTGATTGTTACATCAACATTAGGACGTTCAATTACACAGGGAACATTCTGCTCCCATATTGTGGCGTCACACCTTTAGGGATCGAGGGAAAATTCTAAAATGCCGTCTTCTTGCGCTCCATTGCTTTTAATTACTATCAGTGATTCCTGCATCAGCATTTGAGTATTCAGCTGTGAGATGATTATTCTACTCACGTCCTGTATTTAAGACTACGCACCCTTAAATGGTAATGAGGACTGCATGCTGTTGCCCATCCTTTCTTTTTGAATTTCCCCCAGCATAGTTTTAAGGTAAGCCTCAAAGGAGAACTTCAACAGTGCACCCCCACACTGCTAGTCAATATAGTCGAACAAAGCAGGTGGGGTTTGTTCTAGGACTAATTAACAGGCGTTGCAGTCTGATATACTGGAGTGGAAAATGGCCCTTTTTGGAATGTAGTGAGGACGTGCAAAGTTAACACCCACAAGCATGCAACAATCAAACTGAGTACGGTACATACAGACTAATTCTGTAAATCGCTTTCTGTACCACTCTGGTCAATGTCCCTCCCACGGTATGGAAGGGGAGTCGCTGATTGGTTCTTTTTCAAGTTAAAGTGATACCCCTCTGATGGTATTGTCAAAAATGTACTTACCATTAATTAAGCAGCACTGACTTTAAGTGGAGTAGCATGTGGCACCATTCAGTGCTCCACAAGAAGCACAGAATTATTTTCTATTTCTACTTCATTATTTCTCTGTTTTTTTTAATGATGTCTTATATACTGCGGTCCACAGATATCAAAAGTAACAAATGGAGGAGACAGAGAGAGAGAGAGAGAGAGAGAGAGCGCAAGAGTAAGAGAGAAAGCGAGGGGGAGAGAGAGAGAGAGAGAGAGTAAGAGAGAAAGCGAGGGGGAGAGAGAGAGAGAGAGTATTTATATATGGGTGCGATATACCAACACTCGCTGCCTATCAAAACTGAAAAGGATTTTCACGGTCAGTTGGGTATTCTGCCCCCTCAGGCTGAAGAGTATAAAAAAAGCAAGTTAGTTTTACATATTATGAGTCTCCACAGAGCCAAACTATATTCTATGTTATACAACGTATTAAACTGCTTCCAAAATGCTTTAATTTTATTTTCATTTTTGTGCTATACTGTAAAATGCAGACCATGGACTTTCTCGCCAACTCGCGTAACACATGGATCGGTTCCAGCTCCTCAATCAAACGTTAGAGACCTTCTTTCTGCTGCTAATCAATCGGTGAGTCAGGTGTGTGAAATTAGGGTTGAAATGAGAACTGACAGGAAGGCAAACCTCCAGGCACTGAGCTGGGCAGCCCTGCGCTTCAGAAATGCAATTAATTCAGTAATCTCACACTAGTGAGGGCCCAGCAGCAATAAAGGCATTTGGAAACTTTGACGAAGGTCACAGCACGGTGGATTTCAAGGTCAAAGGTTCAAAGGTCACAATCTTGGCCGCAGTCAGCTACCGCATAGGGATGTTCCACGCTGCGGAGGCTTCAGCTAAAATAAGAATTAAGGTTGGCAGGAAGTACGACTATAGATAGTGCCAAAGCCTACAGAATTCATTTTAAATATAAATGCACTGAGGGGAAGAGAGAAAAAAAGAAATAGCAGAGTTTGGCCGTAGGAGTGGTAATCCAATCCTCCCGTCTTGAGAGTTCACTTGAAAGTTTTATCCGACATGGCCCTCGCATAAGCACCTCCTTTGGGGTGAATATATGGGTATAATAACCCTCAGACCAAATCATAACCAGTGAATGTTCGAACTGGGATCTGGACAGAAGAACTTCATAATGAAACACGGTTATCCTGTTGAGCTGGAGTCAATTGGCCCAAGTGTAATGGGAAATGGTGCTTCTAATTTGGGATTATAGACTGTATGAAAAGATGGACGCAGCACCAGGGTCTGAAAAGTGAGGCCGATGCGGAAATCTCAAAAATTTGCATTATATTTAATGGCCAGCTGGTGGCGACGTGGGTGGTTGCAGAAAGAAGTTCAATGCTATTGAAGTCTATGAGAAAATGACCCCACTTTGCCACCTGATTTATTATTTCAATGATTTTCCACATCATTTTGTGGTATCTATTGCAAGTTACAAGTCTCCACAATATATCATGATGTTCATTTTTGTAAATTATGGTCCCAAGTAGACTAGAATAAAGGATAATGCCAGAATATGCTTTAGTGGCGTGGCTGTCTTCTGGTCCTCGTCCGATACGGTCAGATCCAGAGCCACGGTCCTCCTCGGATCTTCAATTCACTCTCTCGTCCAATAGGAATCACATCCGGTTTCAAAATGACAAAATGGTGCTGTTCAAATCAAAAAATCGAGGCTTCCTAAATAGTATGCTGAAACCAATGGGTGACGTCACCGTTGCTTTGTCCATCTTTTTATACAGTCTATGTTTGGGATTGATGGCATTGCGGTGATTTGGTCTGAAGCGATGACATCACAGTGATTGATTCTGAAGCAATGACATCATAGTAATACAATCTGAAGGCATGACATCGTAGACACTGGTTCTGAACCCATGACAGCACAGTGACTTGTTCTGATGGGATGACATCTTAGTGATTGGTCCTGAAGTGATGACATCACAGTGATTGCTTCTGAAGCTATGATATCGTCGTGACCGGATCTGAAGAAATGACATCATACCAATTGGCTCTAAAGCTTTGACATCACTGTAACTGGTTCAGAGGCTATGACATTTCTGTGCCTTCTGAAGTGAAGGCATATTTCAGCCTGCCCAGGGACTATATTTGTGAAAGAGTAACTCAGTAACTCAATGAATAATTGATGAATAAGAATAGGCACACTACATCCCACAGAGATTATTTTCAGCATGTTCGGTTGCATGGTCGATGCACTCTATGCAAGGTTCATTCAGCCGAAGCCTTTGCTTCACATCTTATTTTAAGCGATTCCCAGGAATTTGTGATACTCAACTCAAATGCCGTATGCAAGGATTTCCACAGCACAGTCCTGGTGTTAAATTTAGCAAAAATAATCTTCAGAGTCATTTAACCTTATAGGTTATAATCATTGCATGCGAATCCAGATATTTAAAGCTGTACGGAAACCATTAATCCATGCTAAGATTGTGTAGTATTATTGCACGCGTCTCTGAGAATCCAAGTGACTTATATAAATTCTTGTGGGTAAAACATATTCAAGAGGCATGACAAGCCCAGAGCCTCACACTGGTTGAAAAATGATGGAAGTTTATGAAAAGTTTTCCATAGTGAATTATTCTGGGGGAAATATAACAAAAAAATTTTTATATGAATCATGTGTCTAGGGAGTCTTTTTGTATTCCAAAACCACTGTAAATCTTTGTGGTGTAGCACTGGTTGAGTTTATGTCAGGTGAGGCCAAATCTTTAAAATTCCATCCGCAATGCATACAGATATGTATTCCAAAATATCAGAAGTAGCAGCCACATTGTGTATAAGTGACATAGTATGGCAGAAAACAAATGAGTTGACAAAACGGCAGAAAAATTACCAATACAAACCAATAATCGTATTCTATTCCTTATTAACTGATCAGTTTTCATGGACAATTGTCACCAGCCACATGTCTGCTTAACTGGTTCAAGCAATCTGGCAGTTTGTATCTGGTAATTGGTCTATTGGCTCATTATTCCGATGCTGTGCATAAAGCATGCGGGTTTGGTCTCATTTGAGGCTGGATCACTGTACATGATGGGATTACTTTAACCTCTTTCTCTAAAGTGTAGTTTTCCTCTCTGGTGTCCCTTCTGGAGAGCTAAATCTTTAGTGAGATGGTTAATGAGCAAATTATTAGGTACAGCAGATTCTCCAATCCTTCCATTCTTCCTCGTACTCCGCATTATATACGCGCCCTAGTGGCTCATTGTCGTTCCAGCAATGGGCTCCCCATCTACCTAGTTCACAACAACAAAAGTCAACAATTCAGTACCGACGGGAGGGGATTGGCTGGGTTCTCAGACCAGGGAACTGGTTCCAGAGCATAAAGCAATTTACAGTTCCTGAATATAGTTTGGGCAATTAAAAAAAAAATAAAAAATTAAAATCCTGAACTGAGAGGGCCTATTTGTCTTCGAAGCCCTAAATGACCACATAGACCATTTATGATAGTCACAAACTCTATATGCCTACCTCTGGAGCATAAACAGCTACTGTATATAGGAGGGGTTTTGCACAGTTATACAGGACTTTATACACAGAACTTTGTATGTTGTTAAGAGCTTTAATTCCTCTTTTCTCATTTTGTTCTTTTCTTTTCAATAAAACACTTTCATAAGAAAAGCAAAACCGCAGAAGGCAGGGCAGCCAAGAGTTGTTTTTTTTTTTTTTTTATGAAGCAGATTAGGTCCAAATGGAGTCCGACTGTAATGAGTTTCGTCCTTGACTTTCAATAGACATAAGCCTTATTTATTTCGGTCCCCACAACATTTTATTTTCCGTTAATTTCCAGCCAAACGCCAAAACCATGAGGGAAAAGCGTAGAAGGTTATTGTGTCACTAAACTTAACGAGGATGCAAATGCGGCCGTAAAGAGATGCTCAGAACAGCAGTCTGGGAGGGTTTCCAGTGGCTCTGGCATTTGCTGTCAAAGACCATAAAATCAACCCAAATGCTTCCACATTCCAGATTTGCATGCAAAAAAAAAATGCATGCAGGCACTATTGCCTGACGTTGCGTTGTCGGTACTGCCATTAATACAACACCTGGCCCATTCTGAACAGGTGGCATGCTGGGAAGAGACAGCTGATTTTCTGATGCAACAAAATATGGTGCACCTGCTGCTGACAGCCTCTACACAGCAGGGGTCAGGACACATTTCACGTTTTGATTGGCAATACATGGAAATGATTGTGAATAAGTTGTAGGAAGACGTATGTGACACGTTTGTCAAGAGTTTGGCTATTTCCATTTAAAGTTTCAAGAGATGATTAAGAGATTTGTGAACTAAAAAAGGCAGTAAGATTGTTTCACGAATTTCAATAAAATTTTTACACTGCTCTGGTTTTCATAACTTTGGGCGAGAATTGAAAGGGATCTGGCCAGGACTCACTTGTTATGGGGAAGCATACATACATAGCCTGAGACAAATTCCTCCCATGAGAGACTAATAAAGACACTTTGACTTTGACTTGACTTTGACATGCTTTTGGTTCAATGCATGAACGTACATATACGTATCCCAGAACTTCACTTCTAAACAGAGGTGATCTACAGTTTTAACCGCAAACACATTTTACGCAGCAAACTCAGGTATAAACAGTTAACAGCAGTATCAACAAAGAGAAAAAGTGATAGTTTTCCATCTTGGCTCTGACGCACCCTGAGGTCTACTGATCCTGAGGCCTACTGAGCATTCCTCTCAGGGAAAGTTCAGAGTCCGCAGGTGGATACTGGAGTGGAGGAGGGGTGTTAACTAGCAGCAGGTTGAGTGATGCAGAGCATCAGCAGGCAGAGGTATGTTTTAGCAGCAGGATCAGACAGGAGAACAGCTTAAATAGCCCCACTAACAGAGTGGCGGAGCAATGACAAAAAAAAAAAAAAAAAAATGCATGGGAGTGCCTCTGAGATTAAGGGCATGTCTTGAGTTGTTTGTCTGAATTGGCTCTGCAAGCTGTGCCCCATATCTAAACAGACAGACACTATGCATTTCTAAGATTTGAACAGATTCATGCATACTTTACTAGGAACACTATTATTGGGGAGAACGTGTGGCGATGGTTCTCAAGGATAACAGCCTGTAAAGTACCAAGGATGGAGACTGCCCTTGATTGGGAGGGCCTAGATCATTGTTGTTTTGAGAGGCACTGAAACGCGTGCGAAATCTGTGTTGGAGGGTTAATGTCAATGAGTACTCTGACGATCTGAATCCATTGCATGTATCTTTCCCTTTCCAAAGCATTGACAGAGGCATTTATCTGATCCCATAAAACCTACGAACCCATACACAGCTGCAGTATGGAACTTCAGGCCTATTTTAAATTCTAGAGGACATCCTGAGGTTTCCAACGATCCCAAATATGTCCTGCTGTATTACGGGGAAATGTGTTTTAAATGTTGTAGAGAGTCTAGATATTTTTTATTTGATGTTATGCTGTGGCCATAAAAACATGGCATCCTGGGTTTGAATATTTCTCTCAATATAAGTGTGATGTAGCTTCAGTGAAGCGCTGCAACCAGCAGATACAGAATGTGTGTGTGTGATGTCCTACGATATGAAAAAAAGAGATAAATGCTTTTTCTGACTACCTACTTAAGGGAATATGTAAAAGTTTAGAGTTTAAGAGCTAAAATATTTGAAGTAGTTGTCTAATTTCAACTAAATGAAGCTCATTTTTGTGAATAGTTTAGCAAGCACTGAGTGAAACTTTTACATTTTCAGCACTTCAGTCATTTTCCATTTAAATATGTATGGTGTTTCATTTAAGACTTCAAGAACAAGACCATTAGTTTCCATGAATAAGACCTTATTTTTCATGAGATGCTTTGGGAAATTCAGAGAGCGCAATTAATTTGGACAAAATAAGAGACACAATTAATTTTTATGGCTAATTTTAAGCAACAATAGAAATAAATGCAAAAGCATTGTCTGCAGAAAATTTATTCGGCATGTACCACTTCTGCAAAATCACGATTACACCATTTGTCCAGATTCAAATTGTTTTCATGGCAAATAGTAAACTCAGTAAATAAACACAAGCATCTTATTAGCAGAAAAGTTGCTCCTAAAATGTGATAAAAATTGACTCCGCATAAAGCCGTTTATCTAGAAATATAAATCTCATGATCCTGTTTATAATCTGTCACTTTTTTTTCTCTGATAATCCAATTATTAGATTATCCTGCCAAGACAATATCATCGAACATAAATTGCACTAAAACCTGATAATATACAGTTTTATGCCCCCATTCTCTGACGCGTAATTCTTTTCCACAGTGGCTTCTGTTCTGAAGCAAAAGTGTACGATGGACCATTGGATTTCCAGAGCAGCTATTGAGACTGCTGCCGAGACAGCATATTGGATTTTTAGAAGCAGTGTTTTATAATAGATATGTGCATTACCCCTGCAGGATATACACAGGCAGTGTAATAAAATTCCGAGCTGCCATTTCCCACAGTGCTTTCATCTTATTAAAGCGAACTCAGCCAGTAGCACATGATAACCATGTCCTGATATTTCAGCGACACGGTTTCGTCTGGGGTCATGTGTATGAGATGACATCGACGAAACGCGCCTTTTTACTGGACGGATGTTGACAGGTGAGAGTTTCCTCTGACAGTGAGAATGAAAATACCGAATCAATTTTTACAGTCTCACTTTGTTCTTAAACTGAAAGAGTGAAACAAACATTGTGAATGATTCCGATGATAATGCAATGTGTACTCCAGAAATAAAAAAGTGATATTTAGACCTTAAGGCAGTATGATTGACATCAGCAGGGACCCCTCAGATTAAGCAAAATGTCCTCTTCATATTACAGCATAACCTGTGTACCAGGATGAATTCTATGGGATAAAAAAATGACCCTCTGCTGATTGGATGCCTCGGTCAGGCAGCTGTATTTATGGATGTAACTCTTCACGGAGTGAGGGCTCAGATATGTGATTACAGTATTCAGAAATATACATTCTAATGTGGATGTCTTGTTCACAACTGGTGAATGGAGATCTGGAATACTGACATAGAATTCCTAAGCAATCTAAAAGAATATGAGAAATATATGAGAACAATTCTTCAAATATGTATAGTCAAACATGTATAAGTGGAATTATAATTATGGAATGTTTTCAGTCAGAGGTGATTGTTTGCTGAATATGTTTACCCCATTTACATATTTATATCTGCTGGGGTCTCCGAGCTTGGGACTCTCAAAATGATTGTTAGAATTAACTAATACAGTAACCTCTCACAAAAATCCCTCACGCGACATTTTGAGGAAAATGGAAAATTGCTAATTTTTAAAAAGGCAACAAAAAACGTGTTTTATATACTAAGAGGCATTAAAAATGCAACAAACAACAATGTACAAAATTTTATGTGAAAAATGTAATAATGAAAAATTAAGAGATGCCTTCACCCTGGAGCTGTCTTCACACCGTACGGGAGCTGATATGGTCACGGCGTCTTTCAGGAACCTTGGCAGCAGTCAACGTTGCTGGACGAAAGCGGTCTCTGAGATGCGTGACATGAATGCTACGGGCCGCGGTCGATCTCGAGTGGCTCCTGTCTGCCTATATCGCATTTGCAGACGTAAAACAGTCGAACAATACGCTCCAAAGTGTGCTGCAACTTTAACTGCAGTCATTCTGGGCATCAGCATTCCAATCACCTGATCCCTGCTTTGTTGTGTCAATCGTGGAATCATGACTTATCACAAACGTAAAGTTTTTAAGCTAGGATTTTTATAGCCAGGGTTAATGTTGGGCAATGTATAAAACAATTCTTTTCTCACTGTCCTTTTGATTGATCATTTGGGGAGTGGCTCATGTATGGGACTATTGTCATTGGCTCATGGTCTGCTGACTCAACCGTTTGTTAGAATTCATCATTTGTGAGTTAATATTCTACTTTAAGTATCCTTGTATTTATTTTTTTTCCCCAATTACATTATTTATACAAAATTTTGTACATTGTTGCTTGTTGCGTTTTTAATGTCTCTTAGTATATGTGGTAACATTTCTATCATAACTGCAATGTTAACGACTGTGCTTTCTGTAAACTCTTAGGCTTGACACGTACAAATCCCAAGTGGGAAACAGACTCTCGCTCGAACATGAGTACAGTCCATCTCTTTACCATAACGCTGCTGGCTATAAAGACTATACTTTCACACCATGGGGATTTGACTTTTTGTCAACTGTTCCAATACTGTGTCTGTCTTTAAATAAATATTGTGCATCAGTGGGATATCTCATGCATTTATTTGCTTGTCAGTTAATGCAGTTAACTCTATTGCTACAACACTGGATGGTTTGTATACACAATTATACAATGTGATTACAAGGAAAAATAAATATTGCATTGAAAATATTGGAAAATTAATAAATTCATTATTTATTAATTTATTTATGAACAGGATCTTCATTGGATTATCAATCACTCTCATAGGTTGTTTTATTTATTTTATTTTATTTTACTTTTCTCCGAGTCAACTTTATTTCAAATTCTACCAAGATAGAAAGTCTGACAGACATCAAACAGTCTCCAAAGTTTGTGCTTTTTCTATAGAGGGGTTTCTCCTCGTGGCGATAGTATGTTCATAAAGTTTTGATTCTCTGGTCTGTTTAACACAGACAATCAAATGGGCCATTCACATGCAGGCTATTACTATGCAAAATGGGATAGAGAGAATGAAAGATATGAATACTTGAATAAATATTATAAAAGGAGCGTGTAATTGATTTTCTATTTTGCCTGTCTTTTCATTAGCAGCATGAATGGATTCATTTGAGGCACACGGATTATCAAATATGTACACATTTCCACATTATGCAGACAAAATCTAATTCTGTCATTTTTTTTTTTTTAATCACCGTCCTAAAAGAGCTAAGTAATTTTTTTTTTTTTAGCCCTGCAAGACCCTGAAGAATAACATTAAAAATGGGCGATGTCCCTGGATAGCCCTGTAATACAACAGTGTCCGCACACAGCTCACACATAGCTTCACTCACAGAGGAAAAGGTTCTAGAAGGTTCCTTTGTGTCTGCATTATGGAAGCCTATACAGTTAAAGGGATCTCTATGGAGCAAAACAGTTCATACTGGCTCAAACGCGTGAACCTTTTCTCCTCTTTCCTGCCATTTCTGCATCTTTAATTTAGTCTCAGTTACAGTAATTTGTTATTTTATACTTAAGTCCTTCCATATAGGGTTCAAAAATAACTGAAAAAAGGGTTCCCCTGGGAAGGTAAACCAAATAACCCTTTCAAACTTCTCTTTTTTCCAAGATCATTGAATAACTATGCGCCTTTTTCAAAAATCAGTGCCCGCGAGAAACTTAAATCAATTACTGAGCAGTGTCAATCATTGTATTAGAGGATAGGCCCACCCAGATTGGAGGGAAGTACCCACCTGATCTCTCCTGTCAATCACATAGTGGAAGAAATTATAACTGGAGGCAGTAATTTGAGAACCTGTATTCCCGCAGTCATTCATTACTGTGAACATTATGACCGGGAACGCAAATTGACTTGAGGGTTGAGGTGAAACTAATGTAGCACCGCAATTTTCCAGCTGTAACTTAAATCAAACCAAAATACTGAGTACTTAGCTGAAATAAAGATTGATCTGCCACTCAATGTCATTTTATAACACTGCATGTGTAGTGTGCAGGCCCTGCTCTCGCAGTGTTTAACAAAGGGAGTGTAACTTGGGCCATATTAGCCTGCATGTTTAAGGGAAAACTGCAGTTACACAGCAGAAAATTAATAAAGAAATTAATGGATAAATAAATAAAATTAGAGGATAAGAATATGATCAGTGATTGCATGCAGAATTATTAAGCCGAACTTGTGCCTAGCACTTAATCCATTAAAGTCATGCATACTTGGTATGTGCAACCACTGTGCATCATGTTTAAGTAAATGCAATTATTTATTATTTAGTATAAATTGGGTTAAAATTTATTTAAAATGGCTGCAGAGAGATCTGAAACTGTCATATTTACAAATTAACCACTGCCTGGGCTTGTTTAGACATCACTGCCCATTCTAATCAAACGCTTGGAAAAAAACCTCAAACACTTTCCTCTGCTGCTCATTGACCATAAGGGTCTCTGGAGTTTCCAACCGAAATTTTCTCATCAATAACTTCAATTGACTGGCGAACGCAACAGATACCCCTCTCATGTTCAAATATCCCACTCCATTTCCTCCGTGATTGATGGCAGAGGAGAGATCGCCAAGCCCGATGCCTTTTTTCCGGCCAATTGCTTGAGCAATTTTAGCGAGCAAAACTGCCAATCATCCCTGGCTTGATGGGGCACACTTAGTGCACCAGATTTGGCCATGTGTTTTCCTGTTCTGGCCAGGATAATGCGCGATAACTATGCAGTCACAAACATGAGTCCTCAATAAAGGTACAAAACCTGCTCAAATATTTACAAATGCCTCTCTCTTTTATGGTACCCAGTAGGTACATATAATAGAACCTCAATCTATTTGTACCAATAAGTCATTTATTTGTGACTTGTTTTGCTTTTAAACAGAACTTATAATTTCCCAAATTGAGAATGAATATGCATACAGGGTGCATTCTTGAAATGTGTTGCTCAAAGAAAAATAAATTTTTTTCTTTTTTTTTTTTAATTAAATAGCATTCAAAACACGTTATATTTAAAGTCACACATTGTCTCCTCTTCAGTCATGACATGAGCTGCAATGCTAACATTTGGGGACCAGGGCAGAGCAGTGAGTTGTTATGATGAAAGATCCAGAACCCAGTCTGATTTCTCCCGCTGGTGTGTCACAGTCTTTAGACTGGGCCTTTGCCTTTCCATAGGTAGCCTGATAGAGCAGGTTTTACTTACCTAAGTATCTCTGTTTTGTCTATCTGTATAGACAATTCTGGGGAAATTATATTGTTCTTAATAACAGATAGACTGGTCTGAGGAGACCTTGGCATCATTATTTCCCCCCACTGACATCAGATAATCAGTGACTTTTTGCCTATTTATTTATTTATTTGTATAAAGGACAAATGAAAACCTTTTATATTTAATCCTGAAATAAATATACACTGAGGCGTAAAATTATTAGCAAGTCGATAGGCAGCTCTTCGTTATTTTTTAAATAATGAGGTTAAGAAATGTTCAGATTTGTGTGCAAAATTCTGTCCATAACTATAATGACTTTTGCCTATTGTCACCTGGCCTGTTTCTTGGTATGTAACTGAGATTCATGTACTCCAGAAAATGGTCACATGATGTCACACAATGCCTGTATTTTTGAGTGCTCAGAATGAGATATAATAATATTCTAATTATTGTAACAAAAAAATGCACCCACAGTAAGATAAATGCAAGTTTAACTGGAGGAATCTTGGCAGGAAAGTTAATTGGCGAGGTTACAAAGTGCTTTATTTCGCAAATTATGTTTTCTGGTGCAGAAGATTAAATAGCCATCATTGTAGTCTTTTGGCCTTGCGAGAGAGTGAGGTGAAATGGACACTGAATCTGAAAAGCCTGTGAACCCCAGGTCAGAACATTTTTGAGATTGTGGTGAGATTAATAAATTACAATAATAAATGAGATTTAAGCATTTTTCACAAATTAAGATACGTCTACCAACTTTATTTTTGGTTACAATACTGGGCTTCTCGCAAATTTATTTAAGGTTGCATTTACCAACTAGGTAGTCTGGATCAATAGACACAGTATTTTTATAAATCTACACTACCGGTAGCGCGTTTCAACATGGTAAGACAAATTGACAGTGCGCCAGCATAAATATTCGCAGCGATCCTCAGGAACACAGCACACATTTGGCATTCCAATTTGGGACCAAATGGAGGGAAAATTAAAGCTAAAATATGTGCCGCATGCTAACGAGCAATAGCACCAGAGCGAAGAGGCCCTATTACCAGAATTTCCTGCAGAAATCACATTCATTGTTCAAAGTTTCATTAGACGAGAGGCACACTCAAGCAAATCTTTCTTTTTCTTTCCAAAACGGAGGAGTAAAGGAGAACCTGACATGGGTTTTAAGAAGCTGAATTAGAATTTAGATTTAAAAATGTCCAATATGGTAACTCACACATGGGAAACTGAAGAGAATATTCCAGGTTCATAAACAGAATCCATTACTGGAGGTCCATTTTACTGGGCGAACTGGTCTCTAAAGTTTTACGCCAGTATTCTTATATGCTGCACCAGTCTTGGGCTGAACGTATTAAATTTACAGTCTGTTTATCTCTGACTTAAATTGAATTGGCCCCGCTTCAATCCTTATTGCTGCACCCACATCCGCTCGTGAATTTAAATAACATTACAAATTAACATGGGAAGCATAACCTGCGCTATGGCAACAAGGTCTTAGCTTGTGTAGAGAAGAGCTGCATTCAGCTCAGCCTCATTAGCACCCTCACTGCAGAAGCTAAACTGTAAATATGTTAAAGTATAACGGTATGCTTTTCTTTCAGTATTTCCCTTATTATTCAATTTTTACTATTCTAAATCAAATGGAGGTATATTTGATGTACTGTTATATCAACTTTATCTATTCATTCATCAATCCATTCATCCATTGTGTTACCTTCTTTTTTTCTGGTCAGGAGGTCACATGAGGCAGGACCATATCCCAGAATGCACTGCATGACAAGCAGGGGCACCCCCTGAGCAGTTCCCTAATCCATCGCAGGGATATGTCAACACACTTTTCAGCACCCTGCAAGCGCTCCATACGAACAGTAAAAGTGTGCTGGGTAATTTGCGATGCGTGATTTTGTGTGGCACTGGGTGATTCACTGCTGGGTTAATTATCTGGGTGACAGTGATTGATTAAGTGGAAGAGTCCAGCTGTGACTTTGGCTTACCTGCCCTGCAAAGGGCCTCTCTCTCTCTCTCTCTCTCTCTCTCTCTAACTCTCTCTCTCCTGCCCTCCCTCTCTCCCATTCTCTCCCTCCCTCTCTCTCCTTCCCTCTTTCTCTCTCCCTCACTATCCCTCTCTCTCTCTTTCTCCTTCTTTCTCTCTCTCCCACTCTCTCTTTCTCTGAGTAATATTCTCTCCCTCTCTTTCTCTGTCTGTATTGTGATCTGTCTGCTGTACATCTGTCTATCTCTCTCGTTCCCTCCTTTCCCCCTCAATCTCTATATCTCTGTCTTTCACACAATCTCTTGCTCCCGCTTGACCCTCCTCTCTCTGTATCTCTCTCTCTCTATGTACCACTCTCCCTCTTTGTTTTTCTCCCCTCCTGTCTCTCTCTTTTTTGCTCTCTCTTTCCCTCCCTCTTTCTATCTGCATCTCTCTCTATCTGAAGTGCTGGATTTATAGGTCTTGAGAGAGTTTGACAGTTTGTTAATGGCCATTTAACCCGGTCCAGTTATATAAGATAAGAAAACACATGTACGCTATGTAGTCAGGCATTGAAAGCACGTCTTGCATTCTTATCACGACGACCATCACATCCATGACAGCTAATAGAATTTCAGATGCATGTAGCCATACACACAACATGACACAAAAGCATAGCATTCAGGGCAGAACAGGCCATTCAGTCTAACAATGCGCTCCGCTTTCGAACCACAATAGCGTACCTAGTGTTCACTGTTTACCTACGAGTGAAGTAGCGTCTAGCACCATTTTTATCCTGGCCTTCAACCCTTCCTGTCCTCTCTAGCTATCACCATCCATTATAGATTTATTGCATCGTGTCCCTAAGAGAAAAATGACCATAATTTTCCCGCTTGAAAGAGAACATTTCAAGCCATTTACACCCTGATATTGCCAATATGTTCTCAGTATATGTCCTCATATGGGTCCATTTGCAAAGCAGTGGGTGATTTACAGGTGCTGGAAGTTATTACTTTAATATAACCTTGAAATTAATGTGGTTTCATCGGGGTTGTTGGAGGCAATGATGTCTCATCCACCGCCTGTGGATTTTTTAATTGTTTCACTCTATTTTGGTGATGTATTTTGCTCAATTCCTCAATAATTTGAAACTAGCCCTTCAGAATTTGCTCTATTTTTTACCTTGTTTTCTGCAGTTATATTTATCAACTTTCATGTTTTAATTGCTGCAGTAGATGAGAGAATGGTCATATGAAAATTAAAATGACTCCCCACTATTTTTTTGCTCATGAGCTATGAGTTACTGAACAGCTTGTCATTGGACAGTTGCACAATTTTCTAATGATTGGATTAAAATTCTGGGGAGGAGTTTTACTTTCTGAATCTAGATCGTACAAAAACAGAGTCAGAGGACGACAATTCATTTTGAATTCCAACTTACAGGTGCCCCATCGACCTGCAGGGGGCGCAGTAAGAGCTGTATTCTGGCGGCAGAACCCTCTGACACCCCTGAGCAACAGTGCTGTCAATCACGCATAGCCCCATGGGGTAAGCAGCTACGTCCTACATTAGTCCGGAACGCAGACTGTGGGCCCCATTCATGCGATAGAGGACAGTGAAACAAGGAGAGTCCTGTTTTCACTGAGACAACAAACTTTGCGTGACGTTTATTATCGCAGCTGTTATTATTGTACGTCCAGAGAGCCTTCAGAGGAAACGCTCAGCAAATCTGGAGCAAGAAAAAAAGAGCTGTTTTAACAGGAGTTTAGTCTTTGGATCAGACAGAAAATCACGTTTTTGCTTTGGGAAAGAAATTTTTATATTGCTTTAGGTCACTGTTTGCTTGACAAGAGAAATAATCTCCTTTCTCCATTGGCAAATCTTGAAATGAATCAAACTACTTCATCGGGCAAAGGAAGATGCATATACTAAAAAACACGAATAAAATACTTTCCCAAACTGACGTTATTTATTTGTTTTTTTATTTATTTGTGTTATTTTTGCGGTGTGATAATCGAATTCCTCTCTCGCGCATGCAAGAATTTCCCTATTTTGGCACAAGAGAGGTCAATAGTGCAAGACAAAACCTTGTTCCGCATTTGATTCATAAACGGTCAACACCTGTACCATACTGCTGGAGTCATGTGACTTGTTTCTGGCTTTACTTTTGGATGATTCAAAGTATTTACTGATGCCTGGAGTTGGCAGCAGTTGATAATTAAAAATATTCAGTCTTTGTCTGTGGTTTAATATCTGATATGAATGCAATACTGAAAGAAGGCTGTTATGACAGAACACCAGAAAGAATTTTTTTAATGTTTCTTTTGATGAAACAGGTGCAGAAATTAATTTATAATAAAAAACAGTGTGTTGCAAGCATTATTTGACCGTGACATACTTTAAAATAGCTATCCTTATGCATTATTGGATTATAAGTATCTGACGGCTGTTTTTTTTATTAAAACCATAGGCCTGTAGACTATACATTTTGTGCCTCATCTGACCTCATGATGGAAAAAACAGACTTATGATTGCAGTGAAAAAATGATTGGGAAAATATGGCGCCCAGCCCTTATCAAAACTTAATATAAGACAGCTGCGAATTCCTTTATATTTAAACGAGAGGAAGGATAAATCAGAACGGTAAAAGAAAAAAAAAATAACTGCAGTTTCATATTCAGAGACACATTTACCTAAATTAATTTCCTGCCACATGTATCTTTGGCCAGACGCGCCGCCGAGGGCCAGAAACGAGCTTTGCGTCGTCCTTTTGCGAACACGATTCCAACGCCCCGGGACTCAAATCTGTTTTTATAGCGTGAAACTGAATCCCTCACACCTGAGTCAAAGTCAAATTAAATCCAAATGAAAATGAACACGGGGACTTAACCCTCTGCCAAAAATGAAGGAATTCCCAGACTCCCAAATCCTGTCTGCTAATGCCACAGATTGCCATTCAAAGGCGTTTGAATCTTTGAAAGCCCTGAAGAGCTTAACTCAAATTCCACCGTCTTTAACCCTTCAATAAGTAGGCCAGAGGTTTCAAAACTCGGTCCTGGGGTCCCCCCTGTGTATGCTCCTTTTTGATTGCAATCCACAATTGCAATCGTATGATTTTAACAAGCGGTTAATTTGTCTTAATTGGCTGCATTTATAATTAGAGCAGCTATTCATCCTCATAAGCAATGCACTTAACCTCCTTCACTCACAACTTTGTATTTTACTCGCACTGTTAGGGAAGAGTGGCGTTTGTCCCCCCCCGAGTAAGATGTCTCGCCTCAGTGTAATTATCCTCCTAACCTGTAGATGGTGCCAAATTTCATGTCAATGCAATTAATGAATGCCTAAGCACTTACTTTTTTTGAAACTCAGTGAGATTAACTAAATGAAAACGGGTTTGAGGTAGGTTAATCAAATCTCTGTTTATTCGACAATAGTGATTTTGATGCAAATATTGTATGTTATGTGAAAAGTTTTCATGCATACCTAATGCTTGGGGACTCCTGTAAAAAAAAAAAAAAAAAAGCCACCTCGCACATGGCGGAAAATGCAGTGAGCCTCCTTATGTAATGTCATGAAAATAATGCTTTCATGAACAGCAGCTGCAGATGCAAATTCTGTCCTGCTTTATAATTAACGGTGTGTTGATGCATCCTTTGTAGAGATAACAATGACTGAAATGCTTGCGCAGAGTACAATCTGGGTTTGACTAATTCTTTATGACAAAATGAAGCTTCGGATGGCATGCCCAGATATTATGAGAGATGAGTTGTTTGCATGTCATGCTGGTGAATACTGCAATTCTGTTCACATCATCAATCATTAGAATCGCGAGTCACGTTCACATATTACCACTGATGATGAATCATTGACAGATCTTCCATCTTCATTTTAAGTGTCCAGACATGGTATCTGTACATTCTTTTACAAGATAATGCAACAAAAGAGGAACATAGGTATGTTCTTTAATGTACTCCAGCGTGTTTTTACTATGGCAACCATCATTACATCTGGGTTGCCACTTCAAGTGTAATGCCTTAGCTAAAAGTTTTCTGCAGATTGTGTGCAAAAAATTGTTGATATCAGAATTTAGAGACAAAAATTAGTGCATTTCAAAGACAACATTCCTGTTCGCAAATTTTGGCTGATATACTAGGCGTCAAGGCACATCAGCCAAAACTTGGAATAAGCAATCGACTGTGCCCTTCATCATCAGCGCCTGACACCAAAGTTCACCAATAAATGGGTCAAATATTAAAATGCAAGCAACCATATTGAGTAATATGTTGTATGAAAGGTCTTAATGAGTATGTTTCAAATCAGTCTAATTAGTCAATATGTCATCATATGATGAGGCCATGATGCAAAAAGAAGAGACATTTTCACCGGACTGATGTGATCATAAAATTGACACATCGATGTCATAAAGACCTGACACATTGTCACAAGAGGCATCAGATTTTCGATAAGACTGGTCAAGGTCTCCTTGATGTTACATTTGTTTGTTTTTTTAAACCATTGGTGCGCTCAAGATGGCAAAATCTTACTCAAAATTTGACAATCGTCACCTCACAATCATAACTCACTGCACTTCATGACATTATGTAAGGAGGTTTAGTGTCAATAAAGCTCTCTAATATTGTGAAACCAAACCTCCATAATCTAAATAATTTCTCCCGTAAGACCTTTCTGGACAAAGTCATCAAATAGACAAAATGTTCATTTAAAGTTGTTGGACTGAAAGAGTTTACAGAAAATACAATTCGCCACAAACGTGTGCTTTGTTGAAGGCACTTCAGATCTGATCAGTGAGGTAAGACGCTCCACCCTTGTCCCGATGAGTATAAATAGTGAGGAGAAAATGTTTTACGATATAAAAAGAAAAAAAATCCCCCTGGTGCGTCTGGAACTTAGGTGGGGCAGATTCCTACGACAACCGCCCCCCACCCCCGCACCCTTCCCATCTGACAGTCCGTCACGAAGGCTGGAAATCCAATCGTGGAAAAGGTGACCGCGTCTGGCCGCGGAGAGCCAAACAGATTGTGTGTTTAACCAAAAGTGACTGTGCCTGCTCATGTGCAAAACAAGCTAATGTCGTCCCGGAGTGGGCACCCGCCTCTATTTATCCGTCTTATTTCTGTAATTCCGTGTCTTTCTCGGAGCGCTAATGCAAACTGAAGCACCGCGATGTCAGGGAAAAACCACAACTGATGAAGGTCTCACTTCTTCACAGAAGACTAGCCTCCTAGCTTAGCTGTGTGTCTTTGTGCACAAATGTGTGTGTTCGTGTGTCTCTACTGCCGGTATGTGTATGCACATGTACCAGTGGAAGTGCATGTATGTTTATGTCTCGGTGTGTGTGTGTGTGTGTGTGTGTGTGTGTGTGTGTGTGTGCGTGTGTGTATGCGAATGTATCTGTGTGTGCGGGTCACAGTGTGTGTATGTTTATGCATGCGTGTTTTATGTGTCAGTACGTAGGCTTCATTGTTCTCTCACCTGGAGTGCAGAGGTATTGCAGCTGACAGCAATGCCACCCTTCTGAGGTAAATCGCTTGTAAACATCTAATGTGCTGTCAAACATACAATCACCCCCAGATCCCTTGAAAGCAGCAGCACTAACTGAGCGCAAAATAAATCTGCGGGCGGTGCACGGACAGCGAGAAAACGGATGACTGAGGGCAAACAGGGAGCTTACAGTGACTCCCATAATCCCACTGCATTCAGGCCCTGTGGCCTTCTCTGCTGCTACGCTGCAATTCTACTGTTCCCATCCTGGTCACGCCGGCTTATACACCGTGTTAAAGGGACGCTAGACTGTTACAAATTTCCACAGTATGGGGTAAAAAACAAACCTTAAAAGGGATTTTTTTGAAGCGAGGGGAGTCAATTTCAATTGACATTTAATGTGAAAGAAATTAAATGGATTTGAACCATAGATAGTTGTAACAGTGGATTTGCGCATATCTAAAAGGACTTTGATTGGAGTGGGATGGTTGAATGACAGATGTTTTTCATCAAAGCCACACCCATTGGTACCCAATTATGTCGTTTGAATAGCTAAACTAATTTCCTTTGAAGAGGACGGACACCACGTTAGATGTAAATAATACACATGATTCCAGATTTTACTGTTATTCAGTACATGCTTTCATGTGGTTATTCAGAAATGAAAGTATTTTAAAAAGTTAATTTTGATTTCAGATCGTTTCAAATAGTTGAAAGTATTTTAAAAAGTTAATTTTTATTTCAGATCGTTTCAAATAGAAAACAAAACAAACATTGCTCCTAGACTCCAGCACACAGACACATGCATACACAGGTGTACACACACACACACACACACACACACACAAAACAACAAAAATACCAAAGCCAGGCCTAAAATGACAGAACAGTATGAGGAAAGGAAAATACCCAGATTTTGGCAGTAAGTAGGGGAAGGCATGTATGACCAAGCAAGAAAAAAAAAGTCATCCTTCTGTCCTTTTTTATAGCAACGCTGCATCTAACAAAAGCATTCATACTTGAAGGACTCAGTGAGGGGAAAAAAAAAAAAAAAACATGTTCCATAGGAACACTCCTACCAGTGCTCCTGACCAAGGCTCTGGATTTAGATAGACACGCTCTATAGGAACACTCCTACCAGTGCTCCTGACCAAGGCTCTGGCTGTAGAGAGACACGCTCTATAGGAACACTCCTACCAGTGCCCCTGACCAAGGCTCTGGCTGTAGAGATACACGCTCTATAGGAACACTCCTACCAGTGCCCCTGACCAAGGCTCTGGCTGTAGAGAGACATGCTCTATAGGAACACTCCTACCAGTGCCCCTGACCAAGGCTCTGGCTGTAGATAGACACGCTCTATAGGAACACTCCTACCAGTGCTCCTGACCAAGGCTCTGGCTGTAGATAGACATGCTCTATAGGAACACCAGTGCCCCTGACCAAGGCTCAGTGCTCCTGACCAAGTGCTCTGGGCTCTGTGTAGATAGACATGCTATATACCAGTGCTCCTGACCAAGGCTCTGGCTGTAGATAGACATGCTCTATAGGAACACTCCTACCAGTGCCCTTCACCAGCTCGCTGGCTTTAGAACTGCAGTTGGTCCTGGGTGCTGTTCTGTGGCTGCCAAATGCTTCTAAGTACAATAACTAGGATGAGTGAAACGCAGAGGACGAATTTCCCCCCAGGGTTCAGTACAGTGTGTGACATTTTATTTTATGTTTTGCTATATTTTGTTGTGCTATGATGATTGAAGTGGGATTAGTACCTCACATTGAACAGTGTGTGCACTCTTTCAAGCGTAGGGCTATCCTGATTATTATACTCAGAAAACACAGCAGAAATGCCCAGTGTTCATTTTGTGCATTGAACACATCACTGAAATAATGTTTTTGTTTAGCTTTTATGAATCATGTTATTTTTCTGACCCTAAAGCTGTAAAAAAAATAAATAATTAATTAATATTTATTTTTAATGGGTGTAAAAACACACCATTGAACTTTGTACCCGGACGAGCCCCCATTTCACTAGGTATTGCTGGAAACAGATTTCACTTATCATAAACATCAGTTCAATGTTCTTAACCAGAGACTCGGGACTGGGTTTTTATCTTGATACCAGAGACATAACACATTTCCTTTCCATTTTATGTGTGGCATTATCACTTTGGGAGATTGCAAATATGCACATTCTCTCCTCCAAAAAAAACATTTTTTTTCATGGCTCCATCCACCGGCAAGATGGGTCCTGAGTGAACAGCTGGGAGGCGATGCACAGCAATCAGACCAAGCTAGCAGTAACTATAAAGGGGACTTCATATCATTGGGGTTTTTTTTTCCTTTTGTTTTGTCTCAGAGACACACCAACTGTGTACCCTGATTCTTGGCATCTGTACTTATTCTCAAAAGGTTAATTAGATGGATTTTTCAAAAGGTCGCCGCACTGCATCGTTTGGCCAATGCTCTTTATCAGACATGAAAAATGGGCAAATTTAGGCCCAAATGAACTCCAGTCAGGGAACATGGTGTGATTCTATTACCTAATAAGATAAAGGAGAATGCTTATCGATTGCATGGCATTCTCATGACATTCTCCCACGGTAGAAGCTGTCCAAAATGGCGGCACTCAAACGTAATGTCATTCTAATTGGGAACGTAAAGAGAATACATTAGCAGATTATCAGATGGCATTAGACAACACATCAAGGTAAAAGCGTCCTTTAAGCTTAATAACACACTTGACTTGGGCTGCTTCTATGTGGCTCATCCTTTTATGGCACTATTTATTCTATAGATGGACCCCTGTAGCCACTGTCTGTTAAGGAGCTGCTCTTGGGCATGGATGGTCTGGTATACAGGGGCATCTCAATAAATTAGAATATCATCAAAAAGTTGATTAATTTCAGTCATTCAATTCAAAAAGTGAAAATCATATATTATATAGATTCATTATACCCAGACTGATATATTTCAAGTATTTATTTCTTTTAATTTTGATGATTATAAATGACAGCTAATGAAAACCCAAAATTCAGTATCTCAGAAAATTTGAATATTACTTAAGAGCAGTAAAAAGAAAGATAAGGATTTTTAAAACTGGAATATTGGGCTACTGAAAAGTATGAACACGTACAGCACTCAATACCTGGTCGGGGCTCCTTTTGCATGAATTACTGCAGCAATGCAGCGTGGCATGGAGGCGACCAGCCAGTGGCACTGCTGAGGTGTTATGGAAGCCCAGGTTGCTCTGATAGCGGCCTTCAGCTCTTCTACATTGTTGGGGCTGATGTCTCACATCCTCATCTTCTCTATACCCCATAGATTCTCTACGGGGTTCAGGTCAGGCGAGTTTGCTGGCAAATCAAGCACAGGGATACCATGGTCCGTAAACCAGGTATTGGTAGGGCAGTGTGGGCAGGTGCCAAGTCCTGCTGGAAAATGAAATCAGCATCTCCATAAAGCTGGTCAGCAGAGGGAAGCATGAAGTGCTCTCAAACTCCCTGGTAGACGGCTGTGCTGACCTTGGACCTGAGAAAACACAGTGGACCAACACCAGCAGATGACATGGCTCCCCAAACCACCACTGACTGTGGAAACTTTGCACTGGACCTCAAGCAACTTGGATTCTGTGCCTCTCCTCTCTTCCTCCAGACTCTGGGACCTTGATTTCCAAATGAAAAGCAAAATTTACTTTCATCTGAGAAGAGGACTTTGGACCATTGAGCAGTAGTTCAGTCCTTTTTGTCCTTAGCCCACGTAAGATGCCTCTGACGTTGTCTTTGGTTCAAGAGAGGCTTGACACAAGGAATGCGACAGTTGAAGCCCATGTCCTGGATACATCTGTGTGTGGTGGCTTTTGAAGCACTGACTCCAGCTGCAGTCCACTCCTTGTGAATCTCCCCCAAATTCTTGAATGGGCTTCCTTTCACAATCCTCTCAAGGCTGCGGTTATCCCTATTGCTTGTGCACCCTTTCCTACCAAATTTTCTCCTTCCATTCAACTTTGCATAAATGTGCTTGGATACAGCACTCTTTGAACAGCCAGCTTCTTTAGCAATGACCTTTCGTGCCTTACCATCCTCATGCAGGGTGTTAATGACCGTCTTCTGGACAACTGTCAAGTGAGCAGTCCTCTCCATGATTGTGTCGCCTACTGAACCAGGCTGAGAGACCATTTAAAGGCTCAGGTGTAACACCATGAGTCTTCAATATTGAACTTCTTAACAATATTCTAATTTTCTGAGATACTGAATTTTGGGTTTTCATTAGCTGTCAGTTGTAATCATCAAAATTTAAAGAAATAAACACTTGAAATACAGTATATCAGTCTGTGTGTAATGAATCTATATAATATATAAGTTTCACTTTTTGAATCGATTAACAGAAAATAAATCAACCTTTTGATAACATTCTAATTTATTGAGATGCACCTGTATGTTAGGGTACCGTTATAGAGCCCAATTGGGCATTGTGGTCTGGTGTATGTTACACGGCACTGTTCTATTGCATTATTGGGCCATGTGCTCTGGTATATATGACTACACAGTTCAAGTGTGTGATTGGCCCCTGCGGTCTTGTATATGTTAAGACACTGTTCTAGTACATGATTGGGTCCTGTGGTCTGGTATACTAAATGTTTTGACACTGTTCTAGTACATGATTGGGTCCTGTGGTCTGGTATACTGTATGTTCCAACACTGTTCTCGTACGATTGAGTCCTGTAGTCTGGTATACTATAAGTTTCAGCTCTGCCCTCATGCACGTTTGAGTCCTGCGGTCTGGTATACTGTATGTTCCGACACTGTTCTCGTACGATTGAGTCCTGCGGTCTGGTATACTGTATGTTCCGACACTGTTCTAATGCGATTGAGTCCTGTGGTCTGGTATACTATATGTTCCGACACTGTTCTAATGCGATTGAGTCCTGTAGTCTGGTATACTGTATGTTCCGACACTGTTCTAATGCGATTGAGTCCTGTGGTCTGGTATACTGTATGTTTCGGCTCTGTCCTCATGCACGTTTGGGTCCTGTGGTCCGGTATACTGTATGTTCCGACACTGTTCTCATACGATTGAGTCCTGTGGTCTGGTATACTGTATGTTTTGACACTGTTCTGATGCACGATTGGGTCCTGTGGTCTGGTATACTGTATGTTCCGACACTGTTCTAATACGATTGAGTCCTATGGTCTGGTATACTGTATGTTTCGGCTCTGTCCTCATGCACGTTTGGGTCCTGTGGTCTGGTATACTGTTTGTTCCGACACTGTTCTAGTGCATGAGTGGATCCTACACTCAGAGCACATACAGATGAATTCTCCTGGCATTTACTCCCTGGTGAAATTTACTGTCTTCTTTATGCAATGTAACTCCATCCCAGCTGAAATATTTGCATTTCCCGAGGCGGGTGTCAGCTCCTTTCACAGGGATTGAAAACATATTCAGAGATCTCCGTCACAGCCCATCCACAGTCATCAGATTTGCCTCGCAGCCACGGACCAGGCAAGGCCACGCTTTTCATTTCTCCTCATTCATTCCTCCTCTGTGTTCCAGAACTAAACATTAATGCGGATGTCACACTGACACATTTACCTGTCTTAATCACAGTGTGACTCTTCGCACAGGAGAACAGAGGGAGGGAATGAATCTTTATTCCCGAGCCAAGCCACCGACCTCAGTCAAAGCCTGCTCTCACAAATTAACAGCGCTAATTACGGACTCAAATTGAAGGTCATGCTTTTTTCTTCTATTATAGTTTCTCTTTTGCAGAGTCAACCAGGTGTGAAGCGTTCTTGTAATATATAATCAGTGCTGTATTCTGTTTCCGCAGTATTTTATTTTTGGTTTTGGCAGCGTTTTTGATATTTCACTTCAGTGCGTGTGTAGCCTAGTGTATGTGTTTATGTGTTGAGGTTACATGTGTGATTGACAGCAACTATCAAGCTGTTTTTCTGTTTTTTTTTTTTTTTTTGTGAGGACAAAGTCATTGTTTGCATCATTATAGCTATTTAGAAGGTAAACAAGCAAACTGAGGTGGCAGAATCGCCCTGTGCTCCCGCTCTTTCAAACAAAGAAGCCCATTCATCCTATTGCTTCATTAGCCCTTCAGTTTCCTCAACCGAACTTTCGATCAACCAATCAAGTCGGAACCCTGCTAGCCTTACATGTTGAAAAGCCACGTTCCCCATTTGGAAATTACTCTTGGGTCTGAGCACCTGGAGTGGCCGTTTATGTTTCGAAGGTTGCCACAGCACAACAATGCAATTACGTATTGGGGATTTACGATTAGGTTGTGCCGTGTACAGTTGTTTCAGTTATCATAGACTGTAAAAAAGACTTCTGAATTAGGTTGTTTGTCTCCTTGCATTTAATTGCAGTGTTCTCACCATTTTGGACTCATATTAACATACGTCCGTAATAAGACGTTTTAAGTTCGAAGTTGCCTGCAGCCATTCCACTACTCGATTTGCTTCAGCCATATGGTTGAAGCTAAGCAGGTGTGGGCTTGGATGGGAGACCACCTGGGGAATCAAAGTTGCTGATGGAAGTGGTGTTTTTGGGCTAGTAGCTAGTAGTCTTTCCTCAGGCTAAAAAATCCCCAAAACAGTGATGGGGACACCATCCTTTGGAGAGATATTAAACTGAGGTCCTGTTTTGGACCTTTATACTCAACAATTTATGACATTATGCAGTACTGTGTAATATAATCTTTTCTGTACATCATTTAAAAAGGGTGAGAATGCCAACATGGTTGTCATGAAATTACAAGACCAAGCAGCTTCCATGTGATTAATAAAAATAATAATAATAATAACTAGCACTCTGCCTGTGGGGATCCACGGGTTCTATTTTATGTAACTTTGTGCAGCATTATGATGTCATCACATGCACCTCTATGATGTCATCATGTTGCAATGGTGTTGCTATGGTGTTTCCATAAACACCAAGGTGGCTGTCACACGACCAATGTTTTTATGGTAACTAAAACTAAGTAACCATCAAGGGGAATACGCTGCGCTGACATTCCGCGCTCAGTGGAACACGAAGTCCCCTGCAAGACGGAGCATAATAGCGTTGCTCACGTTATGCTGCAGATTACGCGCTACTTTCTCTTGCGGCCTGGCATCTGTTTTTTGGGATTCGCGACTCCTGTGGATGAATTGGCTTGGGTTCAAAAGGGGGAATCCCCAGGAGAGGACATACAGGGGGAATCCCCAGGAGAGGACATACAGGGGGAATCCCCCGGAGAGGACAAAGGGGGAATCCCCCCTGCATGTCTATATTATAAAAGCATCGCTCACGTTATGCTGCAGATACACGCCCGGTGGAGTCTAGCACCGATTGACCGGACGCAGTCGCCTGCAAGACAGAGCCAAACAGCGTCGCTCCTGCTATGCTGCAGATATGCGCCCGGTGGAATCTAGCACTGATACGCGCCCGGTGGAATCTAGCACTGATACGCGCCCGGCGGAGTCTAGCATTGATTGGCCGGACACAGTTGCCTGTAAAACGGAGCCAAATAGCGGCGCTCACGTTATGCTGCAGATACGCGCCTGGTGGAATCTAGCACGGAGTGGCCGGACATACACACACACACTCACACAGGCATGCACGCACACAAAGGCCACTCGGCTATTATAATATAGATGATGATGATGATGATATGAAGACACAAATGGTGCCAGGCACAACATGCTCCACCCAGTTTTCAGTGACCTTGACCTTGACCCAATTAGGTCCAAAAATAAATCAGGAGATCCTATTGTTGCACACTTTTCCGGAAAATTTATGCTGACAAACATACAGAAAAACAGACAAACAGAAAAATGTTATGGGAAACAATATCCCTCCCCCTTTGGGCAGGGTAACAATTGGCACTATCTTCTTTAACCTCATACAGTATATATATATATATATATATATATATATATATATATATAATATTTTTTTTTTTTTCAAATCCAGTGCCCTTGTATCCCTGTATAAACACATATGACCACGCAGCAGTGGATAATCCGGATTCAGAAAATAATAGTCCATCCCAGTGTTTTGTTCTGACTGCCTACATTTATAAATCAGGGGATCTTAACCAGGAGGAGGAAAGCAATTCGCCTGGAAGAATTCAAGGGTGGAGAAAAAAAAATATGGCAGGACCAAGTCCCAAAGACCCCTTGATTTCCCACTTTATTTCATGTCTAAAAATGAGTAATTAACTTACGGCATTATGAATTTTGAGTATAAATCGTACAGTCGAAGTAAGAAGTCCTTCCTTTGAGTCTGAGCACCCACTGCTTACAGGATGTAAAGATGAGGGAGCTCAGCAGACCGAGCCTCCCACCAAAACGTGGTAGCAAAGATCCGCAGGACTGGTAAAGTAAGCAGCTGCCCGGTGCTTTAAGCCTTAAGGGGATCCCAAATTATGGCCAATTAAGTCTGCGGGAATGCCAAATTTCAATATGCAGACCTCCTTAAAAATACGGATTCACAATGACCAGCGACACATTGGAATGGGCGCCTTATTTGGATGCCCCCCACTGCAGCTAATGCATTAGCATCCCTCGAACACTCCAGCAATGGATGACCAGCTGTTGTTGTCAGGTAGAGCGGTGCTCCGAATCTTCTGATTGGCTATTGTTCTAATGTGGTGCGAGTTGTCAGGAGTTTAAGTGCAGACATTGGCCACTGGATTCTATTTGGAATAAAATGAAAGAGAGAGAGAGTCAAACAATACTGACATGTCTTAAAAAAAAAACAAGCAGATTCTACATTTAAAAAAAAAAAAACACAGGTCTGTAAATATTAGGACAATGACACAAATTTAATGAGCTGTAATTCTTGAACAATTTTCACAATACAGATAGAAATGCAATTGAAATTAAAGTTCATACAATCTTTACTATGAAACTTTTAAAATACATTTAACGTGAACTGTGTATAAATTATATTGAAGCATTTGGACTGTGACATTAAATTATGTCACAGTCCAAATGCTTCAGTATAGAAAGTTTTGTGGAACCTACACTGAAGGAGAACACATTTTTATACCATTATCTCCTATGTAGACTTGCTATCTCAGGCAACTGCGCATACATTTATATATTTCCTATTTCCATATTTATGCTAGTGGATATTTACAGAAGCGACTGAATCGGTTTAGCACCTTGCTGGAAGGGTGAAAGAATATCTCATATTTAATATGCTTGTTTTTTTTTTTTCACTCAAGCTTAATTGGTATGCTTATGGAAATTCAAAGAATCTGCCCCATGGTAGAGGAAGTACGTATATGTTTTCAAAAAGAAATTCAGGCAGGACTTGTGCTGTATATAAATAAGGTATCCATTTATAAAAACCGCTTCAAGGAAGGGCTGGTTTGGCATTTCAAGTCTACATTTGCGTATAGAGATTTTGCTCTTAAATAGCGAAGTCACACGGTACAAGATTACTCAAGAATAACTTGAATAATTTCAAGCTGAGGTCACAAAGCTTGTCTAATAATACATAGAATTTGCTATAATGAAGATGCAGTTGCACTTAATTCTATTCAAAACCCCTTTGAAACCTGTCATTTTTAAATAAATGTCAGTGTCTAAGAAGACTGGATTAGGTGGTGTTTGTCATTCTGTAATGATTATATGTACCCGAGGGATAGACCCTGTTTGGTTGGTGTCGATCTCAATGCTGGCAGCACAAGTGTTAATCTGTGCTGTATATCTCCTGTGCCTGCTGATATGACAGGCCGATACTCTGAATGATGGCTCCGAATGCCTGGGTGGCTGGCCCTATTCATGAGAGGTCAACTGTTAGACCGCTCTCGGCATCATAAATCACAGCGCACGTCAGCCGCTCGGACATTTTGAATAATGAATGGTAAATATTGAGAGGAGAGATTAATTCCTGATCTCTAATGGCAAAGCCCTATGCAAATGGAGCAGGACATTGTGTTATATGTACTGCCTCGCCCTTCCTCAAGGGGGCACGGTTGTTTTTTTGAACATGTTTGTTTCTGGTGAATGCATAGGTCTTGGCCTTTCATAGTTCGCAAATACACATGTAAAGTTGGAGGCAGAGTGAACAGGATATTCCTAAATAAACAAATAAATAAAATAACAATGTGTGGACTCATAAAAAAATAATCCCTCTCCATCACAACTTATGACCCACTACAGGTGTGGCACTGTCCATATCTCCAGAGACCCTGCCGTCTGCCTGTATTTTCTTATATTTCTCAGTCACAGGGTGCTTCTGGGCCGCAAAGTTTAGATTGTGCATTTACCTTACCTCTACTTAGCTGAAGCATTATCCTAAATGACATTCAGTTGATTAGACTAAGCAAGGGCCCATCACCTCTGGAGCAGTGTAGGGTTAAGGGCCTAGCCCAAGGGCCCCTGTAAGGGTTTGCTCTGTGTACAAGTTGAGAGAGCACAGAGAACAGGAACAGTGGGAACTGGACGCAGGTGCGAAGATGGATCGGGTTTATTGTGCCTTCCTGTCAGTGCAGGAAGGCAAAGTAGAACAAAGTACAAAGGAACGAGGAAATGAGGTTCCTGGGTAATAATATTTGTAATACAGAGAACTGTGACTAAGGAAACAGTGCTTAAGTCTTACAAATATTAATAAACAAGGAAATGAGATTCCTGGTTACAAAAAGAGAAACGCTGAACATAAAACATAAAGAACAGCGCTTAATTATAAGTTTTACAAATACACGCAAATATGCAGGATCCAAGTCTAAACACGACTATAGTGAAACAACAGGCTTGTGAGGCTTACAAGACTTCGCACCGAATGAGTAGGAAGCTCTACTTTATATAAAGAAATGCTATTGCAGGTATGCAATAGGGAACAGATGGAGACAATGCTTGAGAGTGTGGAATGCGGTCCGGGTCTTAATTGGCCGGTGCGTTAGAGGGCTGAAGGCGTGGCATTACAGCCCCACAGCTCCACTACTTATATTGTGAATACACTAGGGCCTAAACCACCTGCCTTCAGAGTCTCAGTGAAATGAGCTAGCCGCCTGAATGTAGGTAGTGCTTGGCAATAGAGTGGTTCTCCGGAAAGTTCTACAACGCATGGATCACGCCTGGGCTGTCCTTCTGACCTGTCTTTATCAGGCTGTGAGGAAAAGTGGTCTTTGTGCCTGACACGGAGGAGTCTGTTAACACAGGTGGTCCTGGGGTTTAAGATTAATGGCTTAAATCTGGAGTGCGATAGAGATGTGATAAGACGGACCCCTACAGACAGAGGAGAGCTGCAATGTCAGTATAGAGAGCCTGTCTGACTGAGGACAAAATCCCTCCAGCTCTGCTGCAGCTTAGAGCAGAGATGGACAGGTTAGTTCCCGGAAAGCGCATGTGTAAGACTGTTATAGTTTTTGCTATTTTGCTTTCCTTCCTTTGTTAGTTTGCTGTCCACTCAAAATCATTTCACACACACAGTCAAGTTGTCAACTACCCTGCATAGGCTTTCCTGTAAATGTAATTAGTCTTCACCGGTATTCGACCGAGGTAGATATGGACTGTTTTCCAAACTTCTGGTGCAGTGTGTAAAAATGACAAACTGATAAGAAAAAAAAAAATTTTTCATATACTGCAGACTAATGGTAGTTACACTGAATTGGTCAAACGTGGAAATGGTCTTTGCTCCAGATTTCTGGTACTGAATTTGCCATTCAACGCACCAGTGTTACATCATTTCTGAGATCTGGGAAAGTGTTATACACACAAAAAACTGAGTATTACAAATGGGCAGAAATGAAGGACTCCAAAATCTCAGAGAATTTTGTCTTATCTAATTTATTTATTAAGTTAGTCAGTTTTTTGTATGGGACGTGAGTATAGGCAATGTTATGAAAGTGTGTTATTGTCAAGACTTAATTTACACTTGGGACTTGGTCAATAGACTGAGGAATTTTGTCACATGGCCCACCAATTAGCATAATATGCAATCAAATATACATGGAAGCTTAAGTATCACTTATAAACAGCAATAATCTTATATTAGTTCCTTTTCTAATTATCTTGTGTCAAATTAATTTCTATATACGGCCATGACGGGCAACCCCAGTCGGCAAACAGCGAGAGCAGAATAATATTGAATTTGTACACAGTGGGAAAAAAAGGATACAACATTATAAATAAATCATCAGTAAATTATGTTCAATTAAAACAAGACCCGCGCGACACTAATTAGCGGAATGTTATTGGTTCGGGATTAGCGTCAGATGTGACAGGTGAGCCGTGTGAAATTCGACGTGACAGCAGTGACCTGCCATATCATACAGTGTAAAATTATACTTGAACGAACTCTGCGCTCATATTGAGCAATGCATGATTGATGCAGCTATAGGGATATTAGCAGAATTTATTCTACACAGGTAAAACATTGTACCATTTTAATGAAACATCTCCATCACTCTCCTGAAGTGCATTTTGTAGTATGTATACATTGTTATTTTATTCATTTATTCATCAATTTATTATTGTTACTGGATTCTTCTTCTCTGATTTCTTTCTAATGACTTTGCTTACATCAAACATACTATTATTATTTTTTAACCAGGGGCATTTCTGATGATCTTTTATTTATGTGTTGGCTAATGCAAAAGATGACATGTAATTACATGTCTATATAATGCATGCAGCCGCACAGAATGAGCATTGAACAAAAGTGCATTAATATTTAATGAGACATGTTCAATCTACCTCTTTAATTACCTAGCTGTGATGTGATATCCATTCTGAACGTGTAAACATGGTCGCTGGGACATCAGGCTCACATTGCCCGCAGTGTACGCATGTTTCGTCACAAACGACCTCAGTTATTTGTGTGGGACTCACATCGTACTGGCTTATCCTCTCACAGACCACGTTACAGCTTCCTTTCATACACTACATGTAAGACCATACTGTCCCAATGGAGGAGCATTATGTATATCTGTGGTTTATTGAAATAAAATGCATTGGAATGGTTGGGACAGTGAGTAGCATTGCATTATATAACGTTATAATCACTTAGTGCAATGTCTTGCTGAGAGGTAATTGGAGTTTATGAGCATAACTGTCTGCAACTGCCTTTCATTGTGTACTCAAATGATAGCCTGTCAGAGCAAGCACAGTGTATTACTCTATACACACTCTCACTTGGCCATATTGACCTCCACCTTGCCTGACAGTCTGGGGATGTGATATTTCTTGTTGAGTTGTCTGTTACTCTCTGGCATTGATATCTTTCAAGGTCAGAGATAATGCTATCTATCTATCTGTCTGTCTGTCGGCATACCTACCCAACCTCCTACCTTCCCTCATATCTGATCTTGGGTGTCTGAAACACATATAAGGCCAGTAGCAGTTTTTCCTGAGAATGAGGTAGGTCCTATTTATTTATAGATGAATCATGAGTACTGAGCACTAAGTGGCTATTAGGCATGTCAATTAATGTTCTCAGTCGTTTGTACAGGGAGGCTCGGGTCAGATATACTTTGGAATGCACTCGTTAAAAAAGTAATATTCTAAAAACACTACTGCAGATTTCGGAAGGTTCAATGAAGCATCTCACTGAACCAAGCAGGGACTAATATTATCTGCCAAATTTTTTTTGAAATATTAGTCAACAAAAAAACATTTTTCTTTTTTTTTGATCGCCGCGAAGCTACATTATTTTTTGGGAACATGAGTAAATTACATGAAACAGCAATCACTCTGTGTCTTGACTGAGATGTTACAGTCAGAATGGGAAACCAGAAATTTCACGAACTGACTAAAAATTTTTACTCATTTTAAGGAATGGCTGGTTTCAGAATCTGACTCCAACAAATATATCTTAAAATTGACAAATGTTCAAACGCAAAACTGTTTCAGACACAAATTAACCAATAGTTTTTTGGATTAATTTTTTTTTTTGCACACACATATGAATAGTTAGAAAAATCGCCATCAGTGAAATGTCTGGTACTTCAGAAATATTAGCTCCATAAAGCTTTCATTTACAAACGAGTTCTGCAAAAGCTGCTAGATTGATTTTGTTCGGCTATAGATTGATGACGGCCTGATTGCAGGTCAGGCGTTCATCAGGTGGGGCGCTGGCCTCCGAACCCATATGATAATGGAGTCATGATGTTAAAGCCTGACTGTGGTGCCTCTTACAAACACTTCTGATCATTCTCCATTTGGGACAAACTCACTGATATCATGCTAATAATGTAAGGGATAATCAACTTGTATGTGTGCATCACATGGTTTCAAGGCACGACGCGGAGGCAAATAACCACCTGACCCGAAGCAGAGGGTGGTTGCCTCCGCGAAGTGCCTTAAAACCGTGTGATGCACACCTACAAGTTGATTATCCCACTTATACCATGGTCATTTGCCAGCAAATCAAATCAAAGCATTCAGAAATTTTTGGTGAAAGTTTTGCACTTAAAAAAACTAGCTGGTAATCATTAAACAGGCGCCGCGCCTTCTCAAAGCCAATACTATAGGCCAAGCTAAACTGAACCAGCTAACTTAGTTCAGCTTACCTTCATGGAGAAAGTTTTTTTTTTTTTTTTTTTTTGCACGCTAACATCCTTTTACCTGCTAATGATTTGGTAAGGGATTCCAGCTGAAACGGATATTATGCAAAACACAACCTTATGCGCGATTATGCAGACTGTGGCTAACTTGCTACCCACAATTACAATGAACTTATGACGGTGTTCGTAGAGCCAGCGAGCTCAAATCAGTCTGTTGTGATAGCACGTAGCTAGCGAACTGTCAACAGTAGCTTACACGTGAAGTGAACGTGTTAACTTCCTTTGTAACCGCGCATAATTACTATCGTTTAATGAATAAAGCATGATTACTTTGCTGCTTTAATATTTATGGTCATTATCGCTGGAGTACCTATTGTTAACCACCCCACAGGATGCAAGTTATCTGATGCTGCCAAATTTACTGGAGATTAATGAGTAGGTTTCTGTTATACTCAGCCAAATGCCAGTGCTCTAACGTTGCTATGGTTACAGGTTGGCTAGCAGATGAATTTCGAACAGTGAAACTACCGTAGCCGAACTACCTGTGCGGTCCACGGTTTTAACGCATACCTCCCAGCCAATCAGAAATTAGTATTCATGCAGACTGTGGTATAAAAGGAAAATAATGAATGACTCTTCTTGGGGTCAGTATAAATTTTTGTAAAATAGTAAGCAATGAGTCTAACTCTGTTCTAAGAACAGTTCATTCGTCTCTGGTTGATTATCGGACCAAATTGGATTAGTAGCTCTCTCTTAAAGCAGGTCTTCAACACACAGGCGAATCAACGAGATGCATCATTACCAGTTACAAAGGCCACTGAAGTGACCACCATTAATCAAAATTCCTGAGTCTCTGCTGCCTGATTTACCCAAGCGATCGATCAGATCGCTGCAATGAAGGGTAGTTCACTGTAGGGTTAAAAGAGACTCCTTATGATTTTCAAATAAATATACATTGTCAAAAAGACTACAAATCACATGAAACTATTAGTTTTAGTGCAAATTTTTTGAATGCACAGTTGTCTTTAGGCAGGGCTTCCTAATTGTGTTAGAGGAGATCAAGCATCTTGTGTGATTTTTCTTGAAAACTAAAACAGCACACCTCACTCAATGGCTGGAGATCTTGTTGGCTGCTAATTAGTTGAATCTGCCTCCACTTCAGTCAAACAATACGATGAGTTCACTGTCTGACAATATTTACAGGAGCCTGTTTTTCTTAACACCCCAGCAAGACCATCATAAACAAAATGGTGGCCACTGTTTCTGTCGAGTAATCGTTAAGGCAACAAATAAAATAAAATTTGCTGGCATTGTTCTCATTATTGCAGTCCTCATTCTAACGTTTTCAGTTAGACCGTACTCAGATCACATCCATCTTCACAGTCCAATCCATTCTCATTCCGACTCGTCAGATAATGACACTACCTGGCCAAGTGTCAATATACGATGAAAAAAAAGGCTTTTTTCTTTGATGGTTACGGTTAGGTTTCAGGCTAAGGGATTAGGATTAGGGGTTTAAGATTAGTTTTAAACTGGCGTCAAATAAGGACGCCAAAAGCCTCCTTTTGTGTCGTATATTGACGCTTGGTCAGGTAGCGTCACTATATGACACGACTGAATGAGACTGGGGTCCACAATGACAGCCTTCCTTTTTTTCCAGACTACTCTCCTGTTATGTTTCGTGACTTAATTTTAAAATGTTGTAACCCCATAGTGGTCACAAGAACTGTCCACAAACAGACGGACCCACATACATTTAAACACAGATCAAATGAAAACAATATCAGCATCGCCAGGGCGGGCAGTAAAAATCATGTCAGCTGTCATTCACAAGCACTTTTCACATTGACCGCTTCTGTGGAAGTGAAGAAAAGGCATTTTTTTATTAAATAAATAAATACATTTGTTGGGATGAGGGCGTTGGACTCAGGACCTTCAGTAGTGCATTATGTCTGGAAATGACCCTGCTATATGAGTCTGCATTCTTACCCATTTAGGGAAATCAATGACATCACACTAGTATTCTGTATCCGTGTGACAAAGGGACCCGACACATCCAGCCAAACAATGGAAATTTACCAGAACAGTTGACATTAATTGGACTTGAAAGTTATGAAAAAAGTACTCATGCAAGGAAGAAATAATGATTTTATTTCCCTCGGGGGAAAATATTTCTCATAACTGACAACAACAACAACAACAACAAAAATATCCTGTTATCATGCGTTTGTTCTCCCTGTAATTCTTCCGTTCTGTATTACAGATGGCTGACTTGATTTACCTCTAGAAAAATAAACAAATTTCTGCCAGATAATAATTTTACTGCCAGTAAATCTAAATGCATCATTTACGGAATTGGATTTTGAGAAAATTTTCTTCGCTTCTTCCGCACATCCCATATTACAGGATTTGTATTTCTATTTTATTTTGAATACATAGGTTAGACATAAATGAGACATAATTTCCATCTGAAAGAGGCCAGACTTAGCTGATGACAAAGTGTCTGAAAAAAATAGAAATGAAATGAAACACGCTGTGCACCTTGACATCTCCTCTGATTACAAATTGTGTTCTTTAGATTCAGGACAAAGAATGTTCTAGCTCTAACTGTGAAGACTACATAACCTCTCATCTTACTAAAGAGGCGAGTGTATTTCAGGGCACCGAATCAGCGTTGACTGCAAAAGCAAAGTCTATTCACTGTTACATCACCAGTTCTGACTTTCATAACTCATTATATATTACATGAATGAGGTTTGTCCTGAGAGATCTATTTAGTATATATTTAGTATGTTTTTCTCCCTCAAAGTAAGAAAACTTCATTGTATTATCGCCGGCAAGCCTGGCCCATTTTCTCGGGAATAAAAGCTTCAGCTTAGAAAAGAAGGCTAATTATCCAGTGCTGCATATCTGGCCAAATGTGTTGCAATTAGTCAGATGAAACAGTGTCTAATAGTTTTAGGAAGCATTTTGTTATCACATTGGGGCTTAATCTTAAGACAATTACATTACAATTCATTACGTTCATTTAGCAGGCAGTCTTATCCAGAACAGCTTACCGCCCAAGAAAACGTAAATACCTGAGCCAATTGAGAAACAGCACCAGACCTAGCTAGCTGCTAGCCTCGGGTTTTGAGACACAGGCCTTGCTGTGGGGCACTCTGCGGCCTCGTGTTTGACTGGGCCACAACCATTTTGTAGAGCAAGGCCTTTTGCTCTACATTAATTTAGGAGGATAGAGGGTTAGATTTTCCCCATTTTGGTGCAATAATTTACGCTGCTTTGGATGAAAGTGCAGCTAAATAACTTTAATGTAATGTAACACACGTCAATACTCCTGTAATCTAACCCATTTATTCCTGGTCTGGGCTGTAGGGGAGCTTGAGCCTTTCCCAGCATGCAGTGGGTGAGAGGCAAGTCCACATCCTGGACAAATTCATCTCACATCATTCACTCAGACACTCATACCTATGGTCAATTTAGAGTCTCCAGTTAACCTGGTACGCATGCCTTAGCAGAAGAATGCCCGAGCAAACGCTGGGAGAACTTCCACACAGGGAGTGTGGGACTCAATCCTTTAACCGCCTTGTCATAAGGGAGAAGCGCTACCCATTCCACCAGTGTTCCAACCTAAAAGACTATTTGAGGAGCAGTGCTGATCCAGCTAGCCTGGTGGTGGAGTTTATTTCATTGGAACTCTTCTTGACTTCTGGCTGTAGCTGTGTTTGCTTAAAGGAGAAGACAGCAGGTGTTGAAAGCATATACTGTAAGGAAGAGTGTTACTAAGAGTGTTGAAACTGTCCAACTATTCATTTCAGGCACGTCTCCCCACCGACTTACGACGATTAGAACTGCCCTAAGAAGCTGGGTCATGCATATCGCCAAACGTGATGTTGGACAGGCTCCACTGATCCCCTGTGCGGTTGGTGGATATGTCCCACATAATGTGCAAAGTTCTGGAGATACCTGCACCACAACTCCACGAAGACTTGCCAAACATTCTCGTAAACACCTAGCATCTGGGAAAATGGAAAATTTGGCTTTGTCAGTCCCTGACCATATTCATGCTCAATGCCCATGTGCAATTTCAGATTGATTGGCCGACTGACTGAGGAGGTAAATTAATTTAGACAGAAGGACATACTGAATTTTCCTGATTTTATAGTAGGATAGTACATACAAAATGATGTATGATACATTTTTATTAATTCTAAATATGTATTTATTAGCTTATCAACAGTATATGCAGTGTATAAATACAACTTATCAACAGTATTATGATGCAGTATATATGTAAACACAACTATAATAATGTATTATGATTAATAGTGATGTTTGAGTATATCTTCCTGCGTATCCAGACCCTGCCAGAAAAATACATAAATAAATAAATAACAAAAAAAAAGCTAAAAAAGCAGCCAGCAAAATTGTCCTGAGAGAGAGAGCGTGGGATTCTGCCCCGATGTCCAGTGTTTGCGGAGTTTGTGTGGGACGACTCTCATCTAAAACAGCTCATCCCTTGCACAAGGGCCAGTGGGACCCACAGTGAATCTCTGTGCAGAAATCTGAGGTCCTTACAGCCTGTGGCAAGACCTTCCCTCTGTCTCTAAACTGGAGCGGTGTGTGCACACTTTAAACAGTATCCACTCGCCAACGACAGAATAAGTGCAAATACTTTTTAGACCCTTTCACATGAGACAATGTCAGGTGTTCTTTCACCACCGAGTGCATTTAAGACCAGTGGCACCATATATACAGTGGAAGGTAATAAATTTATGCCTAAGATTTTATTGTGTACGTTGCAGGAAAGTCAGTACTAGCTGCTGGCACGAATTATTTATCTATGTTCTGACACAGTCCTGAAGTAAGTGTCTACATTGTTCAGTCCTTTTGGAACTACACACCCACAAACTGAAGGTGGCAATTTGCAACTTAATTTGCGGTTTACAGTACTTTAAAATTGTGTCACTGATGAAATATTTGTGAATCGCTCTGTATGCGTTTGTTTAGGACTTCTCAGCAGTCTATTTGTCAATTAATTGAGCCAGGTGGGAGCAGCTTCTAGAAAAGTAATTGTTCTCATAGTGGTTCAAAGTCACTGATTCACAAACTCCGATATTCTTGGAGAGCAGGGTTGGGTTCAATTACTTTTTTCAATTACAATTACAGTAATTGTAATCAATTACTTTCGTAATTGTAATTTAAATTTAATTGAATTTTTTTATCAAAAAGGAATTGTAATTGTAATTGAACATTCTGTCCAGAATGTAATTGTAATTGTAATTGAAAAAAGTAATTGAACCCAACCCTGGTGGAGTGTGTTTGACTACAGGGTGAGGTTGGCACCTCTGTGCCCTTGAGAATATACGTTTACTCTTTCATGGTGGCACTGCCCAATCCCGGTCAGATTGGACCGGACAGTAAGGTTATGAAACTTTCTGTAATTGTTTTTCTTGTAGCCTACATAAAAAGAAAGCTGAGAATAAGCCCTATCGGATGATACCCAAACATGAAAATATTTGACAATCGTCAGAAGAATTCAGGTCCTTGAAGCACGACATCATTTTCTAGAAAAATTTCTTGTTTGCAATTGTTTGCATGAAGCGAACATTATGTATGCATCACTACCCGTTTTGTTTTCGATCATCATCACTTTAAAAAAAAAAAATTGATCAAAATGATGGAAAGTGACATCGAAATAGTATCCGCTGCAGATTCTGTGGAAGAGTTGGACCTAAATAGTATTCCAGAGGAGTTTTTAAGGGGAAATTCATTGGAATGGAGTGATATTTCATCAGAAGATGAACAGCCAACGGCATCACAAATTAAAATATTTTGTCCCCATATGGACCAGTTTGCAAACAGCTAATCAAGTGATATGGTAAATATCCAGCTGTATGAATGAATTTCACTGACGAGGCTGTGATGCAATCTGTGTATATTTCTCTGCATATTCACGAGTTCTCAGTGGCACCACAGTCTCCGCATAAAAAGGAGGCTCCAGGTTTGAGTCGGCCTTTATGGCGCTACATGTCCTCCCCATGTCTGTATAGGTTCCCTCCGGGTCCTCTGGTTTCCTGTCACATGACACACATCATATGCCTGCCATTGCCTCTGACCCAGGCTCTGCCTTTAGAACTGGAGTTGATCCCTGGGAACTGCACTGTGGATGGCCACTGCTCCTATACTGGGATGAGTCAAATGTTGAAAAAAAATAGCCCCATGGAGTAATTATTTCGAAATTTTCTGTGAAAGCCTGTTTTAATTAATGCATTAAATTTCATGTGAAACATGCCTTTGAAGGGCATTTCTTTAAAACTCTTATGAACAAAGAACAGGGTGGTGAGAACAATGAAGAATAATCAACATTATTCTCCACAGTTTTTTTTTTTTTTTTTGCTTGGCTTTCAATAACTTATTAATAACAATAGTGTGATAAATTAGCGAAGACTTCAGCAAGATCTCAACCTTGTGAAAGCTAAAAAAGCAGAATTTGGAAGGCTTTTCGAAGACAGGTCTCAGACATCCTGAAACACTTCTTGAGTGAACTTTTCTCTCTCTGGAGGTGTTGCTGATCTGCTACCACTCCACAACGTGTGAATGCGATACCATTGTGTGTGAGAATTTCACACAAGGAGTGCTCATGCTCTCCTGCACTGCCAGATACAGAGAAATTTACAGGAGGAGATCATGGGTTACAGTACTTTTGTGAATATTTAAAAACTGGCTATTATTAATATGCTACTGTAAATTTATTTTATTATCTCCAGCATCTTCAAACTTAGTGTTCTTGCTGAAGTGACAGGTTTGTGCTTTTCAACATTGCTGTAAACGTCTAAATTACAGTGTGACTTATTACTCAGTATTTCTTACCCTAAGCGACAGGAAACATAGAATGACTTTGTGTGCTTGTGTTGTGGAGATCCTGCGAGGCATCCAAATTGTGATTATCTTGAAATGCAACAGCAAGTTGTGGGCCTGTATTCATACAGCCCACGCACAGGCACACTTGCACATGAACACACACACAGACACACTCACTCACTCTCACACACACACACACACACACACACACACACACACACACACAGATTTTCAGACCAGCCTAACCTAGGCACCAGAACCGCTATCAAAAGAAAAACTCATTCAGAATAGAGAACACGTAGGACAGCACGCACATAACCATCTGCAAACCTGCTCAGACTCGGAACCATAATTATTAGTTTCATTTCTAAAACCTTTATTTACTCAGGGGAGCTCAATTAAGAACACGCTTCTCTTATTCTAAAGACACCCAGGGAAAAATGCCAGATATAACAGGTGCTAGTGAGGAGGTATAAAAAAAAATAGCGGTTCAGCCTCTGGATCATTTTTGTGGTTAAGGGCCTTGTAGCAAAGGCAAGGTTCTTCTCAAATTCATCTCTCCAGATGCAAGTCAGAATCTGAAGCTCTACTGGAAACATAGTACCAGCAACTCTACAGTCACCAGTCAAGCGACCTACCAGTATGTTGCCCCGCCACCCCAGAACAATAAAAGGCCTAAAACTAATGTTATAACTGCTCTGGGGTGTGTTTCCCGAAACCACAGATGCTAACTTACATAGTTGGGCCCATTGACTGTGAATGGATGAACTATGTAAGTTGTTAACCTAGTTAGCAACTACGCTTTTGGGAAATACTCCCCTGAGTGTGGATTGGCCAAACCTATTGATTGAGGAAATTCTTACACCTATCAGCTAACTGGAAGGACTACAGTCTCAAATGACTTTATTTATTGAATGAGTTCAAACAATATTTCCAGAGATAATTTCACTGCTGTATATGTCCAGAGGTTATTTTTTCCATTTTCATTTATTTTCATTGCTCAACACTTCCCGAACTTTTTAAATTCAGACTGCACTTTTAGCTCTTCTATAAAAGAATACGCTTCCTCGATCAGGTCCCCTCTACCAGCATGACGAACACAATAAATTCAGCACCTGTGAAATTACACCCAGTGGTGCACCGAGGATGTTAATCAGCGTAAAGTTCACCTCTTTAAAGAAATTGCTTTCTTACATTTTTTCCCCCATAATGTCCATCACATCATCACTTCATTAAACAGACACTTCCTGTACATAATGTACATTTAGTGCAGCGTAAAATGTCAGAGAACATTAGCGCATACTGTCTGATTTATATACGCTATAGCATCAGACCTTATACATAATAACATTAGCAAAGCTTCTGATTATGTGAGAAATTCTGCTGATGATACAGTGTAGATTTCTGTTTAACTTCACCTAAAAAAAAACCCAAATCACTGTTTACTGACAAGTCTTCCCATTCTACTATCTTAATACATGTTCCTAACTTCAGTACTCGTTCACCATCTCAGTAGGCCTATGCTCTGTTTTTTTTTTTTTTTTTTAAATTTTCTGGAATTTTCTAGCCTCAGCATTCCTATAAAAATAAACGACTGGACTGGGCCACCTTGTTTCCCAACTTTGTGGTTGGTGCTGTTTGCCTGTCCTGTCCGTAGGCTATGAAATTGTCCTTTCCTATTTGTTGCAGTAAACAATGTACATACTTATTCAAAATTTTATTATCAAAACTGCCAACAACTATATTGGAGTGAAAGGTTGATTACAATCGAATTTTATCTTTTAAAATTACCTCAATCGATCGACCCGTGGATAGCAGTGAGTCATTTTTCTTTACCGCAAGATTGTAATTCATAAAGTTGGCCCTGCTCTTCAGAACCTGTGTGGTATTTTTATGTTTTTCGTGTTTAGTTATTCATAGATGAGTGGTGAGGCTTTGGAGATAAGAATTGTATTAACAAGCTGTATGATGCTTGTTTCTCGTGTAAGCGGAGAAAACAGAATGGAGAACAGGAATTATGGAGATTCATATCTCTGAGTGTGCATTTCCCTCTCTCGTTAGCATCGACTCAGTACATCTGAGATCAGTTTGTGCTAAGTGCTTAGGTGACTTTTTGTGCTTTATGCAAAGCATTCGGCAACTTTCTTTGAAAAGAGATTTGTTGACCTTCTCTGTGTAGTGTGTTGTCTTTGAAATTGGGTTTCTGAAGCAGGCACATATATAAAAATGAAAGTACACACTTGGCTGCAGATCTTGGAGAAAACAAATCACCTCATGTATTGCAGGCATTTTAGAACGATGATTCCAAGAATGAAAATACATGTACTGAGTGTATAAAAGGTTTATAAACAGTGTATAAACCAAAGTATTTGGTTCTGGCACAGTTTTCAAAGACAAAAAGTATGAGACCTTTGACAAAGTTTTTTTCTTTGTTTTTTTTTCCAACAGATTTTTCTATAGAGGTAAGGTATAGAGGTTAATGTATCCTGGGGTTTTTAATCAACAAATTGTTATATCTGGGTACTTCTTGGGCATGGAAATGGCATGTACGTACATTGTCAGTAGCTCATGAAAGAACAAGACTAGGTGCACCTAGTATATGGCTGGGCCCCCTGCTCCCCGCCGGCCGACCAATCGCTGAACTTCTTCCCCGTGGGCCAGCCAATCGTTGAACTTGATCAGTCAGTCAGTCACTCACGCAGTAATTCAGACAGCGACATTTGCGTCTGAGTCTTTGCACATTGTTTCCCATCATCGGCCTTGGGGACCCATGTTCACGCTGGCTTTTGTTCCAACCGCAATTACAGTCCCAGAAATTTTAACAAGGTATTAATTTTTCTTAATTGCACTATTTATGTTTTTGAGCATTATTCTCCCTTTGAAGCCACATTATATTAGCAATAGCTATGCATGCCTTGAAGAGTTCCTTATTCATATTGTACTGTACATACCTTTTAGAATTAATTTTTATTTTAAAAATCCATTATTTCTGGGCCATTCACTGCTTGTCACTCTCTCACCTCTGAAGAACAGGCTGAATTTATTGGGCTTCCCCTGGTGAAAATGAACTCTGCTCGGATTGGCCAGCAAACAGAGGTAAACGTAATAAATACTGATGTTAGTGATACTAGGGAGAGGGAGGTGGAGAGGTCGAGCAAGGCTGTGGGAGGGAGCAGGGCACAAGACTCAGAGTTACTACGGAGACCATCGTTCATGTGGATTGAACCGGAGAAAAAACAAAGTATTTTATAAAATGGGTCCTTTAAGCCATGACTGGGAAAGATCAGACCTGTCCTCAAACCGTACGCTCAAATAGGTTGATTATTCTCATTTACTCTAATTTACGACCCATAGGAGCGTTTCCTAAAATCGAGCACAAGATTTTACTTTTTTTAGCAGCACACAGATGCAACAACACTTGGAACAGAGGTGGTATTTTGGATAAACTTAGATCCAACCTCTCTTCTACAAAATATATTAAAATAAATGAATAGACAAATACATAAATAAGTCCTACTAATGCTGAATTCCTGGAAACACCTGACCGAGGATGTAAACAAAAGCTGGAATCTGTGATTTCCAACTCATAATTCTAATTAAAAATAAGAAAAATTAATAAATAACTGCTCCGGGGAACCGCAAACATGAGAAGTAGAGTGCTGTCCAATTTGAATTGTGACTTTTGCTTGATTTTTTAATTCATCTGGCCAATTCTCGACTCGCTCATTTCAGTTTCCAGGGTAGCTGATGGATGGAAAGACCAGACAACATTGCTAAAGTCAGTGAGTTTGGAGTCCAATTACATTCAGTTCTCAGCTTTTAGCTGTGTAGTGGGGCAAACACACATCATACTAGGCTTGTGAAAACAGGTTCATCCTGATAGCCCTGCACATATCACATTATATCCCTCTGCCAAACTATACCCAGTGTTGTAAGGATGGACAAGGAGTATGAATAGATCAATTCATGATGATTATTATTAGCAGAAGAAGCACTAGTACTAGTTGTAGTAGTATTGGCAATAGAAAAAGTAGTAATAATAATAGTAGTAGTAGTAGTAGTAGTAGTAGTAGTCATTGTTGTAGATGTAGTTACATTAGTAGAAGAAATGGCAAGATTAGTAGTTTGCTGGCCTTTTTCATGACCGTGGCTTGTACGTGATACAATACAATATTATGTGATTCGCAATCCAGTGAGTTGGTAGTAAAGCTATTTAAAGAGCTTCACAGGCCTGGATGGAGCTTTTCGTTCTGGGGAAATTTCAGGAACACAGTCACTATGCTCCTGCGCCCATGTCTGTAATTACGTTGTATATTAAGGGCTATGGTATGAGAGCGCAAAGACGCACACATATATATACATGCATGCACATGCACAAGCGTGCGCGCACACACACACACACACACACACACACACATATTCCCACGCACTTGTGCACCTGCGCACACACGCATACACACACATATGTGTACACACATACACACATAGACAAATGCGCACACACACATATAAATACACATATGCGCATCCACACACACACACACAAACGCATGCATGCACACACATAGACACATGCACGCGCACGCACACACACACACACACACACACACACACACACACACACACACACATATTTGTGCGTGAATAGATGGTCATCCTAGCTAATGAACACAAAATCACATTAAACACACTCGTTAGATAAATGAAGGCTTGGAAAAAAATGATTTCTCTGTACTGTTTATTAATATGCTTTATGAGATGAATGTGTTGGAGGTTGTGATAGATCGAGCTGAGGAACCGCTCTCAACTTTCACACAGATGTGAGGAATTATAAAACTATTTTAAGCTTTACACCTGAATAATGCGTCTGGAGCAAGAGCTGCACAGAACACAGCCATTACAGGATAGTCATGCTTTTAATCTTTAAAAAAGACTGCAGTGAATAAATTGCTAACCAATAGCCTCCCCTTGGATTCTGTACAATGTCATAACTACACCATGCAGCTTACAGGAATAAAAGCTGTATTTCTTATGAATAAACAAATCCCCGTTCATTTTCCAAGTCAACAACAGACAAAGGTCTTTCAAAATCTACCCAGAAATATGTTGAAGAGTTAGACGGTCAGTACACTATGACAGAAGAGTGCCAATTTAATGGAAAAATAAACACAAACAGTCTTCTAAGGCCCCCCCCCCTCCACTGCCAGATCTGCTTCAACTCACCTTATCACCGAGTCGACAAGTGTAAAACTTCACCAGAGGGGCGGAAGACCCTTCTTCTGAGAGATAGTCCTTCATTTGGTGTTTTGTTGATTGTGATGGACAGTACTGTCTGACACGTTGTTCCTTAATCTTCCATATGAATTCAGTTGGTTTAGCTGGTCATCACACCATTCTGTGGCCCCTTTTAACTCTATGAGGCTTAGGCCATTTTCACCCTGGAAGAGACCACTCCTATCATGGTAGCCATGCTGGTTACAGGACTCTTTGTCCCCGGTCTTTTCGTCCCCAAATTTTTCATTCCCATGGACTTTTCGTCCCTGGACTTTTCATCCCCGAGGACTATTATAAGGGTTAAGGTTGGGGTTAGGGATAGTGTTATAATACAGGAAGAGGGCAAAGCATTATTGGGGATGAGCCATCCAGGTACGAAGAGTCTGGGGACGAAAAGTTAATGGGGATGAAAAGTCCGGGGAAGAAAAGTCTGGGGACGAAGAGTCCGGGAACAAAAAGTGTGGGGAGGGAGAATTCTAGAGCCAGGAATGCTTCATCATTGGATAGATGCAGTATAAGTCTGCTGTGATTTCCAGTGACCCTTCTGCCTTTAAGGGGTCGAGTGGACCCAAACCACGTCAGGAAAATGAACAGAATCGTCTGCATTTGTTATGTTTGTCCATGCATTACATCAAGTTTTTTGTTTAATTTGTCACCCATCTGTAAACAACATTTGTATGTATAGCGATATGTTACACTGCCATTAGTGTATGGACACCAGCTCATCACACGTCATAAAATTGTAAATTATAGAAGCTCAGTGTTACAGAAAACAAAAGACACAGTAATGGCAGTCAAACCACATTTAAACTGGAAACATCACTCTACTAATGCCGCAAAGTTCGTCCTGGTAACCTTTTGTTAATACGAAAATAACATCCACAAACGCGGGTAGACTACCGTGAATTATTTCCAAAGATGATCATTTTGGTTAGTGTCCACAACAAAGAACTGAATTACCCAGAATGTCACTGCGTGCATATTATAATATTTCTTCATCAGAATCAATGGGCCTTACTAGAAGAACAAAAGAAAGAAAGAAAAAGCAAGCTGCGGAGGAGTGTCCAAAATTATTATTATTATTATTATTATTATTATTATTAGTAGTAGTATTTAAAGGTCATAGCTACAACTTTTTCATCAAAACAATAATTTTTCAAAAATAATACATCCACAGAACGTCTAGAGGGGTGCAGAATAAAAGAATTAATTTTACTGAAAAAACATATTATAATATAGAAATAATTGTTTTATAAAATTTTACGGGTCCAAAATATATAAATATTTACATCTGGTTACGTTGGTAACGTCGACATGAAATGATCTCTGCGCCAACAGCATTAGTACGTTGATGTCACGTGAGGTGGAGCTCAGGGGTTGCCAGATCATGATAGCTCTGTGGAGAAATGGCATTCGTCAGTCAGCTGTTTAGTTAGCGATCTAAACATGTTTTACAAGTAGATTGTTACAGTGAGTAATGGCGTTATATATGCACACAGAAAGGATTTATGATTTAATAATTAATATACCCACGAAAGACTCCTCGCTTGACATCTCGCTTGTTCTCCGTCCACCTCCGGTATTTGGCGTACCTGGCAACCAGTACAATTGAAGGTTGGAGCGAGAGCGGGCAAGTGTGAGTGCGACACCTACTCGCTGGGAGGAATTAAACTTGTAGCTATCACCTTTAATAAATTAAGTAATTAATTCATTATTAATTAATTTTTTTATTTTTTCTTATGGGGTATCCATGCGCAATGGCTTTGAACCGTCAAAGGCTTTGAATATGCAGCTGTAAATTTAGTCATGCAGGAGCTGCAGCAGGTTCTCTCAGGCAGAGGGAAGCCATTTTGTGTCAGACATGATCTGCAGACCGTGGAGAGACGTGGGGAAAGGAGAGGAAAGTTCACATCTCAGGAGACTGGGAACCAGAAAAGGTGCATTCTGGGTACCTTTAGAGAGGTCTTTTGTAGAGATAGTTCGCTTTTTTCTTTTTTCAGACACAGGTTCACCTGAGTTTCTCACCACAAATTATTTAACAGTTTTGGCGCTTGTGTGCAAACCACCCATTCATTGAGTTTACTTAGCTCAAATATATGCATAACAAAAAATAATATTTTATCACAATCATGGTGCATTTTCATTCCATACTATGTATTGATGCAAACAAATAAAAGTTTTGTTTAAGTTAGCTTTTCTAATAGACTATTTGTTAAATAGATGTCAGAAGTAGATTTCTCAGCCCACAATAAATCAATGGAAACAGAGTGTTATCTATGCTATGTCGAACCCTTTGATCTCGGCAGGTACCCAAATAATTAAATAACTCAGAGAACCTGGATTTAAAAAAATGTAGGCTGTCCCTTTCATGCCATCTCAAAGGACTCGTCTTATAATTTATTATAAGAACGCCAAAATGGTCCTGCACTAATGCCACTTAGTGTGTTACCTATACATTAGCATTAGCTTTCTTCTTTCTGACTTATACTGTTTCTATTTTCAAATTGGACACCTGTCATATCAACTTTATAATTATTAAGGCTGCTGGTAGTTTTTTTTTTTTTTTTTTTTCTTGGAATAGCGTTCTATTACTGGCTTCAATTGTTATGGTCCACTTGCTTGAGATTGAGAAACATTAATTCATTAGTGGAATATTCTTCAGTGGCAGCCCATTTGAAATGTTCTTGGCACTATAATTATCTGAAACATTGTGTTAAAGCTTTGCTTTGTCATACAATCCACTAATGGCAGTGCAGTACTATTCTTATTTAACTCCATAATGTATGGATATCTTCTATTGTTCCTTTTGTTTTCTGTTCCCTTTCTTTTCATGTCTGTCCGCGCGTTCCCTCTGTAGTTTATCGCGAGTCACTCTGGTTTGTAGCAAATATACCTTCCGCAGCTCTGTCAAATAGCAGTTTTTTTTTTCTCTCAAACTAATGAGCACGCTCATTGCTGGCATGAAGATCTGTAGAGCTGCTGCTAACACTGAGCACTATATATTTCTCATTTCACATGTTAACTGTCCGTTCCCCTTGTTATAATGCATTTCTTTACACACGTCTGTAGTTTCCTTTTACCGATACCAGTTGCCGGGCAGTGCTAGAATCCACCACCAGTTTCCTCCTGAGATTAATTCCCATTGGAGTCTTTTTCTCCCCCCGATTGGGAGCTCGGTATCTCATTTGTTTATTGTTTTAGAGGCTTATAGCCCAAGGTGGTCCCCTCCGCAGCTCTGCATGGGGTTTTCACGACATTCTTTCGGTTAAGTGCTTTGCAAATGACGTTAAATTGAATTCTTATTCTGATGATGCAAAGCGATTTGGAAATCTTTTGAAACTTTGTCTCTGTTAGCGCGTGCTCGCGGAAGCTCCTAGCAGGATCGCGATTATTTGGACTGTGTAATGGAGGTGATAATTGACAGCCGCTCCTGTCTGTCATTTCGCGGAGCGGATCAGTCATCACTGACGAACGGTTCCCGGGACGTGTCAGGGAGCGTGTAGCAGGGGTAATGCAAAGTGCCCGGGAGAGAAATGAGGACTCGTTTCACGGCTGACAGCCCGATTATTCACCCCGCGCCGTCAGGCCGCGAGGCCCCCGCACAGTTAGTGTGTCAAGGCCGCCGCCCGTAAACAAACTGGCCCTCGCCAAGGGGTCGAGGGGGCGCGGGGCACGACAAAAGGTTAGCCAAGTCCTGGCGTGGAGCAGCATCCGTCACCGCCAGGTGACAGGTCAAAAACAGGAAGTGAAAGAGAGAGATGATGGACATGAAGAGAGAAAGAGAGAGAGAGAAGAAAAGAGTGATAGAGAAAGACTGGTAAACCTTCAGGGTCATAAAAGATGTGGACTGAATGCAGGCCAATAAGTGTCTAAAGAAAAAATTAATAGCACTTTGCCTGCCCTGCTTAAACACAAACACTCAAACACACACATTCAGACAAATAAACACAAAAATGCAAATGTACAAACACACGCACTTTTATACCTACAAGCACACCCATAGGCACAAGCTTACTTCATCATAATTGTCATTAGTTGTCATTGCAACATGTTTGCTGTCCTCATAAATTAAATTGTTTAACCTTTTTAAAGCAATTTAATCATTCAAACATGCTGAGCCGTTTTTTTATTGCGGCTGTAAAATTAGACAAGAAATTATATTAATTATCAAGTTCACTGCTTCCTCAAATGAATTGAAATCATAATATACTGCAAATTGCTTTTTTCTATTTTAATGATAAAATTTGTCAACATATCTTGCAATGAACATTTTAAAAATTTATGAATCTCAGTCTCAGACAAAGAATCAATGATTGAAAATATTACCTCAAAAAAAACCTGCCTAATTTAGCCTTGTTTTAATTAGATTACATTGGTATCAATGGCTGACATAGAACTAGAGCACAAGAGCTAACATAAAACTAATGTTGTGATCCAGACAAGGTATCAAGTGCAAATTCAGGTTATAATCCTGAAGGGAGTGCTTATCAAAAGGAATACAGAAATAGAGGAGGAAAAGGCCATTGCGCAGAACTTGACCAGTTAAGTTGGTAATGACTGTAAAGGCTAGGGGTGTGTCCACGCCCAGGCCAGTGGCCATCCCGAAGCAAAAGCCGGGTAGCAAATCCCCCTCGCCACGGCAGGACTGCTTGATAGTAGAACTGAAGGGTTCAGCAGGAACGCAGTCCCGATCCTGAGGACCGAGAAGGCTTGGGAGGTGTTCCTAATAAACTGACTCAGAGGAACAGACCAGAACAGTGGATTAACAAGAACACGGTCCCAATCCTGGTGTGTGATATTAAGGCTTAGGAGCTTGTTCTTATTGATAAGACTCTGGGGAGTAATGTTTCCCTCGATCATTCATTTTTCCGAAACACGCAGAAGGCGAGTTTACCTCAAAACCGGAAGACGCAATCTGATTGGTTGGCTTTTTAGGCAATAAAGCCTTACAATCCATCAACCATACTAGATACAAAATCAGCTTATATAGACCAGACAATCACGCAAAAGGAGTGGGGAATACAAATGACAATGCCTTGAAGCAAGGGGCAGTGGGGACCAAGACAATAAATCAATTAAGGGAGACAAAACCACAGAACACATGCAGACTGCTGGAGCAGGGAAGGAACCAATTAAGGACACACGAGGGTTGTGACAACTATATATGTATTGGTGTACTGTAAAGGGTGTGTTCCTGTCTTTCGCCGAGTGTCAGCTGAGATAGGCTCCAGCTCCCCTTGCAAACCTAATGAGGAAGAAGCAGTTCAGATAATGGATGAACAGAAAGCTTTATGAAAGCTTAAACATTTAACACTATAAAGCCCCCCAAAGTGTTAGAGCATGATGTTAAAACTAGAACACAAAACTGGGTATTACATATTATTTGCATGCAGTCATTAATATTTTCTAAAAGCTCCCAATGTTATTTACATAAATAAATGTACATAACAGGCCCCAATCTGATTAGAGAGCAACTGAATCTCTTTTTCGTTCATCCTGAAAAAGATAGAGCAGGAGGAATAGAAAATAGAGAGAGGTGGAGAGATGGAGGATGCCCAGATTCCAGAAGACCATTAATAATTGTACAGTCCGTGCTTTGACCTATATTTATGCATTCAATTAAGTATATTTTATGCGCTTCTCAAAATGTCTAGTCATGCCAATTTGGCATTTGAATTTAAGAGAATGAGAGAGAGAGAGAGAGAGAGAGAGAGGGGAGAGAGATGGGGAGAACCAGACAGAGGAAGAAAGAGAGAAGATTGAGGGAGGGAGGGAGGGAGATGGGGAGAGAGGGAGAGGGAAAGAGAAGAGGTGTGCGAGAGCAGAGCTGCAGTGCGAAACGCAAGGCGCGCGTCTCTCACACTGTGGAGATTCATCAGCTGCCATTGATGATGAATCTGCCGCTACGAGCCCCCGAATCTACCCCCCATAGAGCGGGAGTGAGTGACGAGCCTGGGGCAGCCCTCCCCCCCCGCCCTCCCGAGTTACCTCCCCTCCAAAGCAAATGCCTCAGGACTTCCGAGCCCACACTACAGAGAGACGACCACAATTATTCACATCACCCGGCATTCATTTCAATTTCATAATCAGCACCGTGCTAGCCAGGAAAAGGAGAAAATAAAATTTAAAAAAAATAAATAAATAGAATAATGTCAAGCATTGATATGATCTAAGTCTAACCAGTCATCATAAATACATGCACATTTCACTCTAAGTACCATTCAAGTGGTTTTTCTTTGTACATTCTGATCATGTTCATAAGCACTAGTAAGTGCTCTGTGTTAAACATTATATAATTGCATATATAATATATATATAGTATATTTGTATATTTTATTGCATAGATTGTTTATATCTGTTAGGAAAGTGAATGTGTGTGTGTGTGTGTGTGTGTGTGTGTGTGTGTGTGTGTTTCTGCCTGTGGTCCGTATTTATCAACCCCTGTGGGGACAAAATGTTCCCATAAGACATGGAATTCCAGATTTCTTTATCCTTATGGGGACATTTTCAGGTCCTCATGAAGAAATTGAGCTATTTCAGGGTTACGGGTTAAGGTTAGGGTTGGGGTTAGGTTTGGGTTAGGTTAATGTTAGGGTTAGATATGATTGTACAGTTGAGGGTTAAGGTCAGGGAAAGGGGTTAGAGAATAAATGCATGTCTATGGAATGTCCCCACAAGACATGAAAACCCAACGTGTGTGTGTGTGTGTGTGTGTGTGTGTGTGTGTGTGTGTGTGTGTGTGTGTGTGTGTGTGTGTGTGTGCTCGCGCGTGCTTCTCCTCATGAACAGATGTGCCAAGTCCAGTCAGAAAGTAAAAAAACAGGCCACACAAGAAGGCCATGCATCTCATTTTATTCAGGCCTCTCTTTTTTTTTTTCCAGTCACATGACTGAAGTAGCATAGGATGGCAATGTTTGGGTGCAATCTTATTCACTTTTCATTATAAGTGGAAATGTTTTATAAATTTAATTAAATTAACTCAGGAGCTGTTTCTTTTGCAGTTTGCATGTCAACAGCCATTGAGGACGTACCCTTGCTGGTCAAAACACTCTCAACATTTATGGGATGTTTATTCAAAAGGATTTTATTCAGTCTCGACTTATTTTGACAGCTCAGGGTCAAGCTCCACTTCCCTTTGCAAAGTGAAGTCAATACTCAAAACTGTAGTTCTAGGATAGACGCAGTCTTTAGACGCACAGTAATCAGTAAACCACCGATAAAAAAGCCAGCTGTGTATTCCCCTCAACCAGGTATGAAGGTGTTAGTAGTTTTCATTTATTATTATTATTATTATTATTATTGATATTTTAACTATTGAGTACAATCACCAATTACATTTGCACCCGTCACAGTGTACTCCAGATCGAAAACTCGAACTGGGTGGAGAGAACTACACAAAATTAATTTGAGGAATAGGAGACAAATAAAGGAATTGTACATGATTTTAAATGCAGTGCACATCAATATTTGGAAGGAACAGGAATGTAGAAAAACAAAGGCTTATGAAGAAAGTAAAACAAAATAAACTCAAGTACAGAGAAACAAAACGAAAAATATACAAAGCTAAAACTACATAAAACACAATTAGGGAAAAGTAATTCTAAACTCGAACCAAACACTGCCCTTGGAAATACTTTTTGTACAAGGAGATAAAGAAACTAGGCACAAAAACAGGTCAAGCCAGACAATGAGGGAGGATGGAGTGAATGCTTAAATAGGGAAGTGCAATGGTGCACAGGTGTGAGTGATCAGCACTCTGGTGAGCTGGAGCGAAACCGTGACATGGAATTGGAGTCCGGAGAGGGCATGTCTGATAATAAAGAGCCCGGTACAGACGTGACAGCACCACTTGCTGTTATTATTATTATTATTGTTGTTGTCGTTGTGATTGTGATTGCCATAACGTGACCTTAGTATTACAAGGTTCTATCTGCCTCAGAAACACATATGTGATAGAACCTTATAATACGGAGATTACAATAACAAACTACCGAGAACAGCGATCACGTCAAACACTCTGCTCATTCACTCAGCATTTCGGGTTTTGAATTACTACCTTCTAGCAATAATGTCTGGTGGCCCTCAAAGATGCATTGTGGGTAATGCACAGATAAAGCTCCGAGGAATTTAACTCCCCATACTTACCAGGCTGAGACACCACGGTTCATGGCTGCCCATCTTTACATGATCGGGTCAGACAATTTTCTATTTTCTTTATCTGATCATTTGTCCCCATTTAGCAGAGAACTACTTATAGCACATTGTATAACTCTAAATGAATTTGCACTGGGTGACTGAAAGAGCATTCACAGAGCTTGTTCAGTACATGGAAGTAACAAAGGTTTTTAAGGTCTGGAGAGCCAATCATTTTGGGAATGAATGACAGGAGACAGGACTAAATCACTGCTGACTGGAGACTGCCATTATCTCTGAATAACTCATCTGACACATTCAGCTTCATTTTTCCTCTAACACCAGCTCATAAAAGGTCAAAAGACATCAGACCTCATTCGAACTTCTATTATTTCTGCAGCCTGGTTTTTCAAGCAGTGGGAAATGAGAAAAGTACTTTGAAAGTAAGGCTATTTTCTGTGGATGTGAATCTGTCTGAAATGACCTTCAGGCAACGGTTTTGAGAAGACCCACAGCTGCACTTTATACCAGTGACCATAATAGTACATTCTGCAGAAACATACAGGATTGATTTCCTTGAGTGTATCAGTATAGAACAATTATTTTTTTAAATTTCACCTTTGAAACCAATATTCCTTTGTTCAGTTCATTAATTATACGTTAATTAATGAAATCTGTGGAGATCTCTCATCCACATAGCCATCTTTGCCATAACCGCATCCTTAATAACTGTATCTTTATTTTTAACCAGATCCTTCATTATCACATCTGTAATAACAACATCCTTCTTCATAACCAAACCCTTCATAATTACGTCCTTAATAAACACATCTTTCATGTCAACATCCTACAGCAAAACATCCTCTTTAACCGCACCTTTTATAACCACGTCTTTTAACTACACATTTCATATCGACATCCTTAATAACTCCATCCCTCGTCATCACATAAACTCATCTTAAACATCACATCCTTAATAGCTACATCCTTCCTCACAACCACATCCTTCATAACAACAACCTTAATGAACACATGCTTTATAACCACATTCTAAATAACTCCATCTTTAACAACCACATTCTCTATAATCTTATCATTTGCACCCTAATCCTTCATAACCACTACCTTCACCACTGCATCCTTCATAATCCTATCTTGCATCATCACATCCTTAGTACCCACATCTTTAATAATCATATTCATTATCGCCACATCCTCAGTAACCACATCTCAATGATAGCGGTGATGACTATTCTGATGTCTGTTCATTCTCCGTGTTAAACCAGTTGAAATCCATTAAAGGTTATTGTACCCGTCATTGAAAGGTAGTGGTCTGGATAGGCAATCCATCCATCCATTATCGAATGTGCTTTTTCCTGGTTTGCTAGTTCATCATAAGGACCATGCGTCACTCTCATACACTCTCAGGTTTAATTAGAGTCTCCAGGTAGCCAAACACACACATTGGATGGTGTGAGGAAACTGGAGCACCCGGAGTAAATCCTGGGAGAGCACTGAGAGGGGAACATACAAAGGTCATACAAAAGCAGCCTGTGTAAAATAATTTAATTAAGTAAACAGTAGTAACAAAATAATGATGATTCCCCAGTTCTTCGTAGCTACATTTATTGCCATGCACCCATCCTAACTATTCCTGCTCAGGGTTGTTGGGGGGTCACTGGCAGTCAGGGCAGTGGGGAAAGCAATCATCTTGTGCATTTATTACATATTTATTTTACTTTTTACCAGTGCAAAAAGAGTCTCTGTCTGGTGGAATTTCTCCAAGTGAAATCCAAGCGGATCCACAGTGGGAAGTGCGGATTCATTATTCATCTTCTTTGTCCGGCCTGCCAAGAAAAGACAAAAAAGAAAAAAGTCATCTCATTTCAGCAGCGGACGGGTGTACCGCCGACTCTCTGCCCTCCTATTGGAGCAGAACGGCAGCGGCACGGCAGTCCTGGCGCGGGGCTCAATGACACGCCTTTTCTCCGTCGCCATTTGACTCCTAACCCCAACCAGCTGTTATACCAGCCTCTCCTCTGTCCCTCCCCTTCCTTACCCTCCTGACAGTCTTCTTCATTGGTCCCACTGCAGTATGACCTTTGTGCAGTTTCTCAACAGCGCACGCAGGTGGCCTGATTGAGCACTGCGTCAATACAATGCATGAGGCCTCTCTTGACTGCAAATGATGATTGGGCTTAGAGAGAGAAAGAGAGGGAGAGATGGAGATAGAGAGAGAGGGAGAGCAAGAGAGGTATAAAATCTTGGTTCTGCAAATTTACACTCGTCAGTGATCCTTTTAAAAGGATTACAAAATTGAGTCCATATGCCTGCGCACGTGTGTATGTGCCTGTGTGTGTTTATGCATGTATGCACTGCTCTTGACAGTGTTGAACTTAAGAGTAGCTCAGTAATCAAGGCAGCACTTTACAGCTAAATGAAAATAAAAAATAAAAAACAGACAGGTGGAAATGACAAATCATTCCTGGCGATACTCGGGATACGGTTCATTAACATGCATTCAGAATGAAAGGAAATTATGGAAAAAAAAAAAAAAAACATTAGCCCTTCCCAATCTTCCTGGAATGATGAATCAGGAAAGAATAGTGGTCTGAGAAATTAAAGAAAAACATTTTAGCTTGGTCAATTTGAAAAAAGTTTAAATATTACGATTAGCACAATGTCAATAGCATCAATAGCATTACATTTTGTCATGTTTTGCCAGCCTTTGCCCATTAATGTTTGTTCTTTCTTCTCCTGTCTCATAATTCACAAAGTTTATGTAGCAGCTCAAGGTGTTAGCTTAACAAACCAAGACATTCCTCCCATTAGTGTCCAAAGACCGTGTCAATACTTCACCTGAATGATGAACTACCAGGCAAATGTGGGAGAGTAAATACAGGCACATACATAATTTAAAGGAACCAATGAGCTAGCAACCATCTTCAGTACACTTCTAATCTGATGAAATGTTTCAAGCAAGAACAGTACAAAATCACATTCTGGTGTGGCAAATTTTTTAATGACATAAATGAAACAATAGATGAACCCCTTTGCGCAGAATACAAAATAATGCCAATTTTCCCTGTTATGCCTGAGCCTATATAGGCTTTGTAACTCAGTATTTGTCTCACAGAGACTAGAGAAAATTATTCCAGCGAAGCAAGGCATTTGGAAATTCAATTACATAATTATTTGGAATTGAATTTCGGAATTTACGGACGCCAGCATCTATATCTAAGCAAAGGGGTTAAAATATGTTTAAAAGGGAAGAGAGAGAGGAACTAGAACAATATGAAAAGAGAGGGAAAGAGCAAGAGACTGGATTGGCTGGAAATCATATTTCTGAGGCTGACCCATGTGATAAAGATCAGTGCTACATGCATGGGAATCGTATGCCAGACAGATTTTTATCAACCTAAAACATCTGCAATTTCCTTTTCCCCATTTCTGCACTTCAGTTCAATGGATGGATTTTAACCCTTTCCATACCCTTGCTCTCTCTGAATCCCACTGAGTGTGAATGGTGTGAACCGGTCGTTCTTTACCAAAACACTGATGCATTTTATTATTTTTTAAAGTGGTTCTATTTTTATTTCTGATGTTTTTACCCATTTTCCTAGGTTTTATTCTTACCACGTCCTTGCCTTCCTTGTACAGTCAAATCTGGCAGCTCAATCTGCAATGGAAGAGGTTATTTGTGAAACGTGTTTCCCGGCGCAGATTATCAATGAGAAAAAAATATATCCAGGCCATTTTGCAGTGGGGGAATCGCTGCTTAGAATGCAACTCTCAGCCACCGTTCATACTGGGCAGAATTGGATATTTCTCCACAGAATTACAAATAAATACTAGGCTAGTTGACTTTCTCCAAGCACCCTGAAACGCTCGGCACCATCAACAGCACTCAACACACGCAGCGATAGCGGGAGAAACACACTCGATTCTTCAGCTGATCACTTAGTGAGTCTGAGGGCCAGTATGGTTGAGGCTGCATTTTGCATGCAGAATATGCTTGACCAGTGTAGCAGCCCAAATTAGCCCCCCGCCAGATAATACCTGGGTATAATCTGGCCTAGGCCAAAATATACCCCAGGGTATATAATATGACTGAATGAAGGGGACATAATCTGGCCTGGAGGGGGCAAACCCAGATTATACCCCAGGGTATAAAACAGGCTAGACCACTTTAACCCTGAGTTTACTCTGGGCTGGGATATAATTTGGCCTGTTAAACCAGGCAAAGTTGTGGAACAATGGGGAACATGGTTGCCTCCTAGCAAGACGGTCCTCGATTCAAATCCAGCCATTGTGGGGGTTTGCATGTTCTCTTTGTGTTTGAGTGGGTTTCCTCAGGGTACTCCAGTGTCCTCCTCCAATCCAATTAGCCATGCTAGGCAAATTGGGGACTTTAAATTGCCCATAGGTATGAGTGTGTGAGTAAATGGCACGTTCCTTGCAATAGAATTGCAAACCATCCAGGGTGTGTTCCTGTCTCTCTCCCATTGTATGTTGTGATAGGCTCCAGCTCCCATGTGACCTTGTCCAAGAATGACTGAATATTCCAATGCTTATGTAGCAATTTTTTACTGGCTTTACTGTTTTAATTCTAAAGCAGAATGTTAAGAATGAGATTTTTGTATCATTTCCTTTACGAGTGAAGGTAATACAATTTTCACTGTGAGAAGTAAGCTGTACAGGCATTTCCGTAGATGTACTTTCCACTGAATAGGCCAGGCTGATGAAGTGAACAGATCTCACTGATACTATGTGGACATCAGTGCGATCACATAAATGTATAGATGCTCAATATCAAGCTCTTCATGTCCATTGGATAAGTGTATATTTAAAATCTCAGACTGAAATGAGCCAGCAGTACTTCAGCAGAAGTGCATCAAAATCACTCGGTCTCCGGGTGTATTGACAGCATTGAGTGCTTCGTCATAACCAGCTCCATTCCCATGAGAATCTCCACTGCGCTCGCTGAATGAAATCACTAAAATGAGCTGTCACTACCACAGCATTGGGAGAAGAAGACTGCATTTAGCCAGGCATCACAAAATGTCTTCTGACTACTACTGCTACTGCTACTGCTACTACAAGTAATACGGGCATGACTGCTGCTATTACTGTAACTAATACAACTACTGCAGTTACTGCTATTATTACTGCTTCAACGACTTCTGCCACTTGCTGCTACAAATACCTTTGTTCCCAGCACCGTAACGCAAACACGTGGAGCTCCCCCACAACTTACCCACAGTGGCCCCCTAGCTGCAGCACGGAGGTGGTGACTTTTAATGTTTCAAATGCACAAAGAGACCACTTTTAAACACTGGGCAAGGATTAGAGTCCATTGCTTCATGCGGCTTAAATTTTAAACGGTTGGGGCTTTTTAAGACGACAAACATACCACGCATACCACCCAATCACGTTGACCATGCATACCTATTAGATTGCTGCAGTGATGCCTAATCACCTGTTTCAACTTTTGCACCTATGTTGGATTTGTTACTTTCAGTTATTGACAAAATACGCTGAAAGCAAAGAATTTACATGGCAAGAGTAAATGTACATTTGGTATGTGGCTGAAAAATGATGTTCCCCACTGGCATACCAGCCAGATACTGGCTTCTGTTCTGTCTGTCATTTTACTGCTGTGTGTGCGATTGCAAATTAAGTTACGTTGCTCATTAGGTAATGTAGCCGTCTAGCCAGCTAGCCAATGTTTACTTCGATCATTAACAAAGTTTTTCCTTGTATAACGTTAGCTAGCTGGCAAGATGGCCATATAATCTGAAGAGTAAGGTAATACGCGATCGCATACACAATGGTGTCACGTAGGAACTTTGTCTCAGCTAAAACTGATTGCTCTTCAGTTAACGTTGAAGGAGGTCGTGTGGGTGTGATCGCGTTGAAAGTGACCAATCGGAATCGTAAAAATTGCTTGGGAATCGGAGGAGCAATGTTATTGGCTGGTATGCTAATACGGAACGTTGTCTGTCCCGAACTCAGTTGCAAAAAAAAAAAAAAAAATTTCAGGCGGGGCCCACTGGACCGGTTCGGACGGCTGGGCCCCCCCGCCATGCGGGGGCTGCGGGAGTATACTTTACGGGCCAGTTTGTTACTACTTCTACTGATACTGCTACGACTGCTGCTGTTACTTATATTAGAATGGCTACTGCTGCTGCTGCGAACATTAAATTGGGGTTGGTTGTCCTGAACAAGTGACGATTACGGACAGGCTGCATAAACCAGAGTCACTGAGGGGAATGGGCAGAGAGAAATGAGCGTGATTGTGAATAGAAAGACAGAGCTATAGAAGGGGAAATAGAGATTGAGATTGATAAGGAAGAGAAAATTTGCGTAAAAAGGAGAGCTTGCACGCAATAACATCACTCAGACGTTGGTTTATGTATGTGAAAAGCAGACAACAGAGCTCAGAAAAACCAAAACTGGGACGTGATGCTGCCGTGAAGGGAAAAAAAATGAGAACCCCTCTAGCGAGTGGGTGTCAGAGCGGCCATTTTTATCTCCGAAAGAGGGACAGCCCTATTCATACTGCTTCAGAATGTCACGGAACAAAGGCGACGTTAAGGTCCCGAATACTGTAAAAAAAAAAAAAACATAAATAACCTTTTTTCCACTCCTATGCATTGTTCTTGGAGCGAAGCATAATTTTTGCTCAATGTGTGACTCTTCTTTTGTGGATGACACAGAGCGCAATGGCTGTGTTAGCCTGCTGCTCCACTCATCACTCACTTTTTTTTTTTTTTTTTTTTTTTGCTAAATGATGGACGTCCATTTTAGCAACAATGACTTTATGGATTATCAAATTATCACCTGTGCCAGTTTGTGCATCTCAGAAAAATCGCAGCAAACACTGATAAATGAATGAATCAAGCATGAAAAATGTAAACTGATCTAAATTATGTGAATCTCATGCATCAAAATTTTCTTGTATGGTTTTGTCAGTCATGTTGAAATTGGTTTGAGAGAGCAGCTGCTGAGTTTATTTTTTAATGGAAAATATTGATTTATGAAATAACACAGATCTCGTGGAAACGTCTACATTTGTACTTTTTTTTAAATCACTCAGTAGATTTGACTGGCTGAGGGTATTTGATAATATGTGGATAAGTGTGTGTGTTTGTGTGTGTGTGTGTGTGTGTGTGTGTTTGTTTGTGTGTCGGTGTGTGCACCTGTGCATGCATGCACATATGTAGATGTGTGCATTAGTGTGTGTGTGTGTGTGTGAGCCTGTGTGCGTGGTAGTGTGTGTGTGTGTGTGTGTGTGTGTGTGTGTGTGTGTGTGTCTGTGTGTATTAACTGTCTCCATAGGTGCTCGTTGTTGTCCCATGGAAAGGAGGTACTCATGATTTTATTCAACATTATCTGGTCTCGGAGGACAGGGACCCCAAAAAAATAACAATAAATAAATAAAAACTTTAAATTATTCACATGCAAGTCCAGCTTCAGTCACTAATGAACAGAAAAAGTAGAGGTCAGAGCCTTTTTTAGCCAGTTCCACTTTCCCTCATTTCTTGTTCTAAGGAAAGCATTTCAAATTTTCTGGACGTGTCTGCCAATGTCCAGCCAGAAGGTTATGATCATGAACATTCACTGCAGTTAATTAACCGAATTCTCTGTCGTGAAATTTGTATGGCAAAACACATCTGGATGATAAGAGGTTTACAAATGTGGGAATCATTTCATTGAGCCAAAATTCACTTTTTGATCATTTAGATTGCATAGCAGCAAGCATCTGCGGAGTAATTTCCAAATTCATAAATTGCATTTTTTTCCCCCCTTCTGCTGGCCAGAAGGTGTTGGTCAAGCAAACAGATTTTGAGGATCGAAGTATCAATTTAATAGTCTCTCCTCTCATTTGAGACTGTGACCCATACAGAACTAAAGGTAATTTGAGATGAGATGGATTCACTGGTGATTCTGCTTGAAATAGTCACAGATATCTCCTCCCATCCATTATCTGTACTGCTACTGATTCACTAGAGTCGCTTGGGGGGGGGTTTAATGAGAATATACTTAAATTCATTTTTTTTTTTTAATCTTCTTAGGATGCTAATGATTGTGGCACGCATGTGTTGTGGGGTTGCATGTAAACACGGATTCACGTGCAGAATAAGGAAGTCGAAAAGCTACCGAAAAACAGGGCAGCCACTAAATCTGCGAACACACTAATAACAAAGGATAACCCCAGGAACTTAGAAGCCACAACCTGGCCTAAGAGACGAAAAATAAAAATAACTAGAGCCCAAAACTACAGAGCGAGGCTCTGGAAATGCGAAAAGAAAATGAACTACGAGTTTGGTTACATTAAGAGATCCGGGAAGGAAATAACCTGCTCTTCCTGATCACTGAACAATGAAGAGATGTATCTCTCTGAACGAAATTAGAATATTGTGCTACAAGCGCATAAGCCTGGACTCTGAACTACAAGAGTTGACAAAGACAGGCGAATCCTGTGTACCACAATGAGGACTCGTAAAAAGACGAGGACTAAACCTGGGGCCTATTGCACAAAGGCGGGATAAGGGATTAGCCCAGGATGAGCAGGGGATTAGCCTGATCTCAAGCCCCACTTTGGTTGCACAGAGCGTGCGGGCTAAGCCATGGCACTAGTTACTATGGAAACAAAGTCTGTGGAGCTAGCCAGCTCCAGAGCTGGCTTACCAAGTGGCTAAGCTCCTTGCTCCAGCCAGTTTCACCTCACCCCAGTCAGCAGTCACCCCAATTGAAAATCAATGTCCTTAACAACCATTCTAAATTGTTCACTACACATTGCTATCTAAATTATATTAGGCCCAGAGCAATTATCTTAAAAACTTGTGACCACTGATGTCAGTAAAATAGCCAATATTTAATCATTATATTCAATTATCCATGTGACAGTGACCATCACAGTTCAGTCAATCCCCCTTCCATGTCACATTTTAACCTTATTTAGAATCTGTCATCATCAGATTTTTCCTTATTCCCAAGTTGAGACTTCCATCTGAGTAGATGAGCAGTGCTGTATGAAGGGGGTTACCGTGTTTCAACGTGGTCTTAAATCGCTGCGGTAACCCCCTTCATACAGCACTGCTGCTACTTTTCTCCGTCTTTATTCAGACTGCGATGGGTAAGATAGAGTCGTTGCCTTAGCACCGGATACCTGTGCAATGTCACTTGCTTCGCGATACTGGAATCAAACATTTTCAGGAGGTGGAAGCTATTATCTGACGTTAAATTTTACTTTTTAATTTTAATATGCCTCCACCAGAAGTGATTAAAAGCAGAAAAAAAAGTCAACTAGTCTGAAAACGTCTTCTAGATTGCATGACAAAAAAAGGGGCTTGAAGCAAAATTTTGATGTATCGTAAAACATATGCTAAAAATTTCTAAGCACTTCAGTTTGCTTGGCAGTTCACGCGTGCACAATTACATCAGCCTGTTTTCTTATCTCAATGTCTCGATATCTTAAATGGGGAAACACTTCTCAAGTTCACTTTAACTTGAGTTTAGCTCACTTTAATATTCCTCTCAAACGCTTTGCACCATTCAGACAGAAACTGAAGGAGTAGCAAGCAGAGGCGTTTCAGAGATGGCATCGTCCCTCTATCTGAATGCGGTCTTAAATTGAAAGCTGGCGCATGCATCTGCTGCATCAGCTGAGTATCCATGGTGATGATCAGCGATTCTGTGATCGATCTCGGGGTCTATTTGAGGTAGCCGTGTGCATGCACTCAGCAGGATCAACAGCAGTTGGCTTTGTGCAATCAATTAAGCCAGCAATGCGCAGTTTGGGATATGGCAATCCCTGCTTTGACGTTGATCTAGGATCTCAGGATCCGACTTTTGTGCAATAGGCCCCTAGAGGAGTTTGCAAAAAGAACCTCCAAATACCAGCTTCAGCACGACCCAAGTGGCAACAGTAAAGCCCCAAAGAAAGGGCAAGGTGTGATTTAAAAAGGCTACCAAAGATAGAAATCACCTGTCATAAAACACAAACCAAAGCCACTCCCTCCAGGAGAGGGAATGAGGAACTCTGCCTCCAAACCATGACAGCATGTTTTCCGGAAACATGGCCTATTTATTTTAAAATGAGAATATTCTTTTCTCTTCAATAGTTTTCTTCAAATTCAAGTTTATATTTTTGTGAATATTTTCATTAAAATATTCATATGATTAACAGCAATCACATTTTTTTATTGCTTGTGTGGCTAATATTTACCTACAGTACCAATATTAGTAAAGGACCCTGTGTGTTTGCATTCACTTTGAACTAGTTACTGCGTGACTGGAAATGGCTACCTGTGTTTGTTATGTTAGTAGGCCTGATAGCAATCTTTATTGTCTGAAACTTTGGGGGTTACTTTACTGAACTCAACCTCAATGCTGTAATCTGTAATTGAGAAGCAAATGGGCTGTCCTTTTTTGTTAATTTCTCACACGACAGATTACATTAAAAGTCAACGCAAAGACGCGAAGGGCGTCTTTGCGTTGACTTTGAATGTAATCTGTCGTGTGAAAAATTTGTTTCGCGTCCAGTGTGAAAGCGCCTGAACAGTAGCGCCGCAGACTACAGATCATTTTTGCATACTGCTTTCAATTACAGCCTGCCTGCCACTCTCTCAAAAGCACCAAGATGTTCAACAAATCAGGGTGCAACATAGTCCCTGCTAGCCCCGCCTTCACTAAAACGCAGCTGTATCGTATGCGGTTTTTCGTTTGAGTGAGTGCATCGGTCATGTACCAGCCTGCGAGGAATTGTCAATGTTTGAAACGGCGTTTTTAGCCAAAGTAAGTGGATTAACTGAAGTTGAAGTCGATGGTGAAGTTTTGTAATATTCAATAATTCCAACCGGCCAACTAAAAGAATTTATATTTAAAAAGGGTAACGTTAGCTGCTCTAGGCTATGTGCAAAATGCTAACCAGGCTGCTTACCAGCCGGCTAGTGCATAAATAAAATTATTAGTGATCCAGTCGAAGTCTGACAAAGGCTCAATTGCACCGATAGCTATGCAAGCAATGTTGGTTTGTGTTTCTGGCTCAGCAGTAACGTTGAGCTTTCTTTTCAGAAAACCTTTGTCGGAGTGTGATTTGAGGATGATTTAGATTGCTACGTAAGAGTATTGATAAACCAGAACACACAAGGCTACAGCTTAGTGAAATCACTTGCTACATCTAGCCACAATTTTGCATTGGAAATCAAAACATTTTGGAAGTAGAATATGGTTTATATGTGCAGTGTGAGGACAGTGTCTTGAAATCACAAAAAGATTAATAGATTTCTGTTACAAGTCCATTTTGTTAGTTATGAAATAATTTTGATTACTGTTTTAGGAAATGAAAAATACTGTAACAGTAGAATATCTTCACTGTCATACTTCCCAATATTCTGCAAGTTTTCAGCCAAATCCATCACTGCTTTTCTCTTGTTATGCCCACTTCCTGATTATGTGAATACGAAAATTCGGTGTCATAGTCCCAATGGGCCAAAAATAAAGCGAATACAGTTATTTGCAATAATTTGTGTCATTTTCCCTCACTGCGCCGCAACACCGAATTTTAGGGTTCCCCCACCTGTCAAATAACCTCATTTTTTTATGACAGATTTGCCAAAGCCTGTCATGGTTTGTTAGGTGTGCGTGTGGTTTGGACTTTTCTTTGTGGCTCTTGTCCCAGGATGATATCGAATTCCTTAGCTATTGGATTCTTCACCTAGCTGGCTGATTGAGCTGGGGTGGTGCCTTCCCGGACTCTATATAAGCCCCCCTATGGGGGAGGCTGACGCCTGGAGTGATTCTGTGGAGTTTGTCTCACACAACCCTCCTAATCTAGAGAAATGGGTGGAGGAGGGGTTGGAGTGGGATCCTCAATTTAACTGGCGGCAGCCAGAGGAAGATTGCTATTTGGAGGATTTCTCTGACTCGGAATCAGACATAGAGATGGCAGGTTCTGAACAGGGTGAGAATTTGGGGGCTGCTCTGAACTTTTGTCTGCCTCCTAATGTTCCTAACGATTATGCTGATCTCGCAGAGGTTTTTAGCAAGCAACGGGCTTCGACTTTACCTCCTCATCGCATGTACGATTGCCAGATCAATCTCTACCCGAGTACCACTCCCCCCAGGGGTTCATTATACTCGCTGTCAGGGCCTGAGCGAAGGGTCATGCGAGAATATATTCAGGAGGCTCTGGCTAATGGATTTATTCGGCCCTCCACGTCTCCTGCCGGAGCGGGGTTCCTTTTTGTGGGCAAAAAAGATGGCAGCCTGAGACCCTGTATTGATTACAGGGGCTTGAATAATATCACCATTAAAAACCGATACCCCTTTCCGTTGATGAATTCCGCGTTTGAACGTCTGCAGGAGGCATAGTTTTTTACTAAGCTAGACCTCCGAATGCTTATAACTTGGTTCCAATCCAAGAGGGGGACGAGTGGAAAACGACATTTAATACGCATGACGGGTACTACGAATATTTGGTCATGCCGTTCGGATTGGTTAACGCCCCTTCCGTGTTCCAGGCACTCGTCAATGACGTCCTCCGAGAGATGTTGGAGAGATTCGTCTTTGTCTACCTTCACGAAATTCAGATTTTTTCTTCAACTCTCTCGGAACATAAACAACACGTCAGACAAGTGCTTGAGGCCCTCCTTAAAGCCAAGCTTTTTGTCAAGGCTGAAAAATGCGTTTTTCATGCCAAGACAGTTTCGTTTCTCGGCTTTATTGTTTCGGAAGGGTCGGTCCGCATGGATCCTGACAAGGTGGCAGTGGTCAGGGATTGGCCTCAAAACGTCAAGGAGGTGCAACGGTTTTTGGGGTTTGCTAATTTTTATAGGAGGTTTATCTCTAATTTTAGCGCGGTAGCTGCCCCCATTATCGCGCTCACTAAGAAAAATACCTCCTCGTCGTTTGCTTGGTCTCCAGCAACTGAAGCTGCTTTTCAGAAGTTAAAGAAACGATTTAGCTCAGAACCCATTCTCGTTTTGCCCGACCCCTCCCTCCCATTTGTTGTGGAGGTGGATGCGTCGGAAGTCGGGGTGGGTGCCATTTTGTCCCAGCGCCCCCTTTGGGACAGTAAGTTGCACCCATGCGCCTACTTCTCCCGGTCATTGTCAGCGGCCGAACGGAATTACAGCATTGGTGACTGGGAGTTGTTGGCTGTCAAGTTGGCGTTAGAAGAGTGGCGCCATTGGTTGGAGGGGGCTGACATTCATTTGTGGTTTGGACGGATCATAAAAACCTCCAATATATCCAACAAACTAAACAACATAATTCTCGGCAGGCGCGGTGGTCGTTGTTTTTCAACCGCTTTAACTTTACGTTAACCTATCGCCCGGGTTCTAAAAACATCAAGCCTGATGCTTTGTCGCGGATACATGACCGCTCTGGTTGCGACCTCATTCCTGAGCCGGTTATCCTGGCAGCTCAGATTGTGGCTCCCATTCAGTGGGACGTTGAGTCTGTTGTGCAGGAGGCATTAAGAACTGATCCCGGTCCTGGTGGGGAGCCGCCTGGCTGTTTGTTTGTTCCGTTGGCAGTACCGTCCCAAGTTCTCTAGTGGGAGCAATTTTCCCATCTGGTGGGTCACCCGGGAGTTCATCGGACCAAGCAGTTCTTAGCCCAACGTTTTTGGTGGCCCAGCATGATTGAGGACATCTGAGAGTTTGTAACAGCGTGCTGTATCTGCGCTAGAAACAAGACTTCCCATCTCCCCCCCTCTGGTCTGCTGCGGCCGTTGCCCGTCCCTAAGCGCCCGTGGAGCGATATCGCTCCTGATTTTGTTACGGGGCTGCCTGTTTCTGAAGGCAACATGGTCATCTTGGTCGTGGTTGACCGTTTTTCTATGGCCGCACACTTTATCGCGTCGCCCAAGCTGCCTTTGGCGCGGGAGACAGCCTTTCTTGTTGTGGACCATGTTTTCTGGCTGCATGGTCTCCCTCAAGATGTGGTTTCTGACTGGGGCCCTCAATTTACGGCTAAATTCTGGCGTGTGTTTTGCAACCAGTTGGGGGCCACCGTGAGCCTTTCCTCTGGTTTTAACACAGAGACTAACGGGCAGACAGAGCGAACCAACCAGTCGTTGGAGAATACTCTTCGATGTTTAGCGGCTGACAACTCATCTTCATGGAGTTGATTTTTAGCATGGGCCGAATATTCCCACAATTCACTGGGTAACTCCTCCACAGGCCTTTCCCCGTTTGAGGCTCAGTTGGGTTATCAGCCTCCACTGTTTCCTGAGACTGACAGGGATTCAGAGGTTCCTTCGGTCAATCACTTTGTTCGGCGTTGTCGGTCAGTTTGGGCCAGGGTCCGTTCCTCTTTGTTGCGCTCTGTACGGAAACAAAAGTCCGCCGCAGATGGAAGACGCCGTTCGGCCCCATCTTATCGAGTTGGCCAAAAGATCTGGCTTTCCACGCGGGACCTGCCCTTGAGAGTGGAGTCACGGAAGTTGGCTTCCCGCTTCATTGGTCCTTTTAAGATTATGCGAAGGATCAATCCTGTCACAGTCCGGTTGAAGCACCCTAGATCCTTACAGATCCACCCCTCTTTTCATGTCTCCAGGCTCAAACCTGTTAGTACTTGCGTTCTGGCTCTGGTCGACAAACCCCCGCCGCGGATGATTGAAGGGGGGCCTGTCTACACTGTGCGTTGTATTTTAGCCGAGAAGCGTGTGGGTCATGGGGCTCAGTTTTCAGTCAACAGGGAGGATTATGGTCCTGAGGAGCGGTGCTGGGTTCCTTCTCGGGATATTCTGGATCCCACCCTTATCTCAGAGTTCCGTGCACGGGGTTCTCTGGGAACTTCTGGAGCCGCTCCTTAGAGGGGGGGGTCCTGTCACGGTTTGTTAGGTGTGCATGTGGTTTGGACTTTTCTTTGCGGCTCTCGTCCCGGGATGATATCGAATTCCTTGGCTATCGGATTCTTTACCCAGCTGGCTGATTGAGCTGGGGCGGTGCCTTCCCGGACTCTATATAAGCAGGAAGTCCGGCACGCCTCCTTCGCAAGAGTGTTTGTTTTTAGCTTTGCACTATAGCCGAAGATATCTGTAGTCAGGTTTTGTATCTTCTGATTATTGGAGTTTCTTCGCCCTTTTTTCTTTCTCGCTTTGCTTCCGTGTTTCAGACTATTATACGTCCTTTGGAAGCGCGAGTACTTTTGTTTGGTCTGTATTATTCTCTGTGTTTGTACTGTGTCCGTGCTGCTCACTTTCTCTCTGGTCATTGCACTTGGCCTCCTAATTCTACCAGCCATTACAAAGCCAGACGAAATTTTGCCATTAACCATTCTGTATTGTCCTGATTGCGGGACAAGTGTGTAGCCAGCTTTAGGGCAGTCACTGGCCTCAGCTAGTCCTTCACCTGGTAAACATGAATCTGTCTGCATCATGATTGTGATTTATCTACAAGCTCATTTATGGGCTTGTACCAGCGTAAAAAAACCAATGATGGCATGTCGCTTCAACTGCATATTAGAGAATCAAAATGTGCTGGCCGTATTCTCCTGCCTATGGGGGTACTCAAAATCTGTATATTTCTTCATCTTCACTCAGCACTGAATTGTGCTTTTCTTACATTTCCATAAAAAGTATAATCTCCACGGGAACCCATCCTGATGGGACGTAATTAGTTTTTGAACAAACAAGCTTTATCAGACAAAGGGCAATAAAAGGGTGTGATTTTAGCAACAGAATCCCAGGGAGAAATCTCACGGGGATAGTGAAGAGTTTATCTTCCATCAGAATGAGGGAATAAATGGAGGTGGGTTAATATTTACGGCACTATCTTCTCCATGCAGAAAAGAAGCACATCGCATCGTCTGATGGCAGACTTTCAGGGTGCAGGTGTACGGTTAATCTGATGCCAATCCTCAAGCAAAATAATGAGGGAAACATTTGTAAAAATAATGCAGATTTCTCAAACATTCTAATTTATGCTTGACCAGGGCTGGATCTATTGCCCACCCAAATTTGATCTCGGGCTATCCAATGTTTAGTATTGTTCTTCACTTTTTGAATTTCACAGTTTTGTTTCTTTAGTTTATCCCTTTGGGGTCTTCAGTCTGGTATACAGAGTCAATGATGTCTGATTTGTTGATTGGACAGCATGAAATTCAGCGATAATGTGAGTCCATTGTCACTTTTACCGTACTTACCTGTTCGCCTGTCATACTTGGCTCGAGACATTAGCTTGCTGTGAAAATATTTGGTCATAAAGGTAATCTGACTTAAAATAGGTGATACTGAAGTACTACTGGCTTGAATGATAAAGGTACTGTAGCTAGCCTTTACATATGTCTGTGAGTGCATTGGTGACTAGGGTATCTGAGAGTTCTTTCTTCGCACTGTTGTCCTTGTCCCTTTTAGTTGTACTATTCGATGGACCAAACCATGCCTAAAACGCCACTCCATTCGTCCACCTCCTAACCAAGCACGCTATTTATAACTCCCTCATTCTACAGTCCTCGTCTGTCTCATTCAACATCCCTCCCTCTCATTTCTTCTCTTCTTCTCTAACTCTGTCACTCAATATGAACCGCAGGGGACTCAAAGGAGCCTTTATGACAACAAGAAATGATGCTACCCCCACCCTGAGTCTAGCCACCTGAGACTCCACTTTATACTGCATCCATCAACTTGATTCCATCCCATCCTACATCAGTACGAATTCCCATATCCACCTAATTCAATATTTTTTTGTAAACTACTATTTTAGGGGTGGTCTGGAATTCATTAAACAACAGATGAAAAGGTATTGGTAAATTTTGCCCATGAATAATTACCAAGAGCACAGATATGGATGACTTTAAACATGCGGTGCCCTCCACCCATGGTACCTCATTAAATATGAAAAATTAAAATGGTTATGAATCAATACAATTTATTTTAATATTCTTGATATTAAATGCAGATTATTAAGAAAAAAAAAACATTAGTTGACATATAATGATGGGAATGTACTAATAATATTAGTAACAATTTTTTTAAATCAAAATATACATGCCATAATGATTAAATCCCTTCATTTAGTTCTTCTTGCAACCTCCCCTTACCAAAATAACAGCTCTTGGCTTTCTTTGTTTGTGTGTATGAGGTTGGGAACAAGATTGCTTTGAACCTAAGAAAATTTCTCCGGGCAGAATCTCTGTAAATATGTAAAATCTGTCGGTCTACCTTTAAAGACTCCTCACCTCATCCCACAAGTTTTCTATTGGGTTTAGGTCAGGAGACTGGGTTAGTCCTGGCAGAATGTTGATTATTGCAGTCAGTTTTTTTAACTTGATAACTGTGCTAGTGCTTGATATAACCCATGATAATATGAATCCTGAGAAATTATTCTAGCTCTTTGGGAGAAAAAAGCCCCACAAAATCAAAAAATCACCACCATATTTCACACATATGGTTCTTTATGCGATGGCCATTTTTGTTTTTACACCGAACCCATCTCTGGTGTTTTTGGCATAAAGCTCTTTTTTGGTCTCATTTGATCGTAGAATTGGGCCCCATGGGAAGTTCCAGTTCCATTTGGCAGCCTGTAGGTGCATGAGTTCTTTTTTTTGATGACAACAGAGGCTTTAATTCAGAGGCAAGCCTCCCAAACACCTTGCAGTAGTATAGATGCTGTCTGGTCATAGTTTTTGAGATGTTCTGACACTTCTGGGCCTTAAAATGTGTGGACTGTAGGAAGCTCTGTTGTTTGAGTAAATAGTTTCCAATCCCAAATCTCTGACTGCTTCCTCAACTAACTCTCACTGGGGCAGCAGGGTAGCCAAGTGGTAGGTTCCTTGACAGGTAACCTGAGAGTTGCTGGTTCACGCCTCCAGTGGCGCTTGGGATTTTGATTTGATCTGGAGAGATGAAGTTGAGAAGAGCTCTGCCGTTGGGCCCTTGAGCAAGGCCCTTTACCCCTGTTTCTCTCAATGCCTCCTTACTTGCAACTGTTCTATCCAGTGTTCCTCCCAGGGCATCTTTGAAAAAGATAAACACATTGTCAATTGATCTTTTTATGGTTACCTAAAGGTTAAAAAATATATATATATATCTGTGCCGTCTGGAACCAGGCCTATGCTGGATTAAAGAAATAAAAAAGCAATCTCACTGTTTTAAAGAACTGCATACTGCATTCCTACATGCACCTGGAGTGAAGCTTGTTAAAAAAGCAGAATCTTACCGCGATAATCAAAGAGAATCGACTCAGACACATTGCCTTCAGCTATTCTCTCAAATGGCACTAATGTAGCTCCGAGGAGTTGCGTTTTACTGCGGATAATGTCTTTGAGGAGCGCTGCAGTACAAAGGCACATGTTTGGTGCCGAGCGCAATTTTCAGAAAATGTCTTTGTGAGCAGTCTTCATGTGACAGAGACGATACTGCTCCCAGCACCATGCAAAGCATCCCCTGCAGTTTTAACGAGGGGAAGGTTGGCCATCTTGCAGGTACTAAATGTAGCGAATTGTTGGAATGCGTCATATAATCTCTCATTGCGTCTTCCATCCGAAGTGGAAAGAATAAAATCTGCAAAGTGAGATTCTGGCCGTCAAGGATTTGACTGGCTGCAGTTACGTAATTTTCTCATTTACTCACCAGCAACCAATCCATGACGGCTCTTAAACTAATTGTGTACCTTTTCTAGCATTTCATTTACAGTATTACAAATGATTTTAGCGCATGCCGTGCATGGTTTACGTTTGCTACTAGTGCACTAAAAAAAACAAGTTTAATTTACTTTTTTTCATTCTATTTTTTGAGGAGTGTGCTGTGTGTGGTGACACTTGGGCTTGATGCCAACAGTTATTGAAAACAGAAATGCTCAGACAAAACAATAAATAATAATATTCACAAAAATAACATGTTTGTGCATTTTTATAAAAATGAACGCGATTTGGTGAAGTCACGGATGGCATTGTTTCAGGTGTAAACAAAGAACCGCGGCAAGGCTAAACATCATTTAATTATAGATGGTTGAGTTGCCCCTAATTTGTAAAATGACCTTTCCTTCGATGCAAAAGCTTATTGGTTCACACTTTTTAATTCCTCGTTAGAACAGAATGATCACGGGAAAATCGAATTCTTTGCCGTTTATTGCATGGCTAGTGATTTTTTTTTTTAAAACACAAGACTTGATAGATGGTGCAATTTTTGAGTGTAATAGTGCATATTGGAAATTGGGCAGTGGAAATTCCTGAAGCAAGAAATAAACTTAAGAGAAGTTCATCGCAGGCGAACGGTCTCTGTGATTAGGTGACAACAAGCTGTGTCTTTTTTTCTTTCTCTTCACCATAGCAGTTAGGTCACGAGGGAGAGTTAGCTGGAAAATCAGCTATTAATAATTATAAAATATGGTACAAGGAAAAAATTTCTCATTACAGCTCTTGAAATAAACTAGTTCTTAGTAATGACACTCCCTCTCTCTCTCTCTCTCTCTCTCTCTCTCTCTCTCTCTCTAATTTTATTGCTCTCCTCTGTTCTCTCACTGTTTTTTGTGCCACTGACATACGACATTACACACAGGATTTATGTATGTATTGTATGATTATACACTTGTGATGAATGGCCAAGTATTGCTTATGAATACAGACTGGTATCGTACTTGAGAATGGTATTTTAAATTAATTTTTTTATGATGGACTAATGTTACATGTAGGGGAGACTGGGGTCCGATGAGCCATGGGAACCAATGAGCCATATCACTATTTTGCGATCAATCGACGACAGACCTGCTTAAAATAGGCAAAATATTTGACCATTGGCTGATGAGTCATGGGGATAAATGAGCCATTTCACTATTTTGCCTTTTTTAAACACCTTTGGCATCGATTGATCGCAAAATAGTGATATGGCTCATTGGTCCCCATGGCTCATCGGACCCCTGTCTCCCCTCTTCACCTCAATAAAAGTCTGATCACTGAGGATATACAAGATATAAATAAAGTGATAGTTTGGCAAATTCAGGAAACAAGCCTGTCTGTTAACAACAACGAGTGCAGAACTGAATCAGTATTCTCTGTGTTATCACCTCAACTAAAATTGCAAACTCTCCTGTGCCATTTATCCCATTAGTTTCTCAGAAAAAAAAGTATTGAGACACACTTTTATTGATGTAAGTCTGGAAAATTGTCCTTCTAGGGACCCCATTACTTTTTAATATACATATTCTTTATTGCGATATGCAGTTGAACTGCAATGAAATTAGATGCCATTTTTGCAACCTTCATGGGAGAGAGATGCAATTATAAATCTATTCTCTCTTTGGTCCCATCACGGCATCACTTGAGTCCTGTGGACAAGTTGAGTCTGAAAGCTCCGGTCCTGTCTGGCTTTTTAAGCACACAATTTAACTAATGATCAGACTCATTTAGTTTCCATTTAGAACTCGCACTCTCAGGCCTTTGAACAGGGCAATCGGATGGCTTGAAACCACCTGGGACCATTACAACCGCTGCCTTGTCCCTCTCTGTTACTCTGTTCTTCTGAAGAAGTGACCAATCACAGCTAATGACATCACAGTGGTAAATCTCCAGGGTGGGGAAATGTGTCTTTAGCAGGGTGTCTATTGGTGTGCTTGGAGTCTTTCCAGGCGTGTGATTCATTTAAATCACTGCGATTGGCTGAAGGGTCCATACACCTTGTTCTCGAGGCATTAATTGGCAGCTAATTAAAATGAGACCAGAAAAGTCTGCAAACATTTTGACCTTCCAGGACTGAAGTCTGACATTCCTGTTCTGTAGTGTAGGGAGGATGTCTTGTGACGTCTTGTGTCAAGTTTATAATTTATTCATTTATTTATTTATTTATTCATTCATGTGGTGATGTATAACTTGGGCATAAAATAAGAACTCGATCACGCCTTTATTGCGTGTTCCACAGTGAAAAGCAGAGGCACTGGGGAAATAAACACTAAACTGAATTAGGGGGTCCGCGTGACCCATTGTTCAATTTTACAAGCGTACTCACCACTCGTCGACACGCGGACAAGGCCGACCGTGATTTATAATCCAGCGTTTACCTCCTGGGCCGACACGCTGGAGCATGATGTACGTCTGGGCGTCATAAAGAGCCCTGCGCCCAGCGTGAAATTCAATCTGAAACGCATTACAGGGGCCAGCGCTTCAGAAGGAGGAAATAGGCCAGCGTATTCACAGCTTTTCATAAACACGACTCCTTAGAATCGAAGCTTCGGAAATTCACCCATGATGCCTTTAGCTGCCAGTACGGGCAAAGGCCCTGCATGGTTTCCTTTGTACATGCTTCACGGGGCAAAGATTCAAATCAGAGTTTATGAAAGACATAATCTGAGTCAAGAAAGACTGATAAAAATAGCAGCCTACAGTGAATAAAATAAAACTCGTGTTTGCTGTGGAGTTGCGGGTAATTTTATCAGCTGAATTAAAATGAAATGCAGCAAAGACTTGATTTTTTTTTCTTTTTGCCATTATGGGTCATAGAGTGCATTGATAGAAGGCCAAAAGTTTAATCAATTGAATTAAAATAAATTATGAATACATCAATGAATAAATGAATTCATCAATCAATACTTAAGCAAATAAATAACAAAAAAGAATCGATAAATGGTTCTGTCTGAACCAGAATGGAAATAGGCTGACCCATTTCCTGTGTATACTAAATTATGAAATAAATCAGAAGTAAAACAGAATAAAAGATAGAAAGCCTGTACTTGTTTGTGTTTCAAAGCAATGAATCATTTCAAAAACTTTTCCTCTCATTGACTTAACTGTTCTGTCTTCACAGTTGAATGGGGTATGTTTGTACCCAAACTCCAGGGCATGAATATTATTATAAACTCACTCCACATTGGGCAGTTTATTGATTTCATGAATATTTAACAGGCTGGATGGCGGCAAAAACTGCCTGAGTTTACAGATTTTCGAGATGAACGTAAGAGACTCATTTTGGGTTAAATGGATTCTTAGGGAGAAATAAAATGCTCTCGCAATGCTGATGTATTTGAAAATGTACAGTGGTTATTTCTGCAATGGCTGCATCAAGTATAGTCATTAAACATTTAGAGAGACAAAGCATGCTCACGGGCAGCAAATCATTTTTAAAATTATATAGACGTGCTGGCGAGAACACACTGTACTTACTCAGAGTGCAGGGCTTTGTTACGAGCAATCTTCGCTTGTTATGTAAGGAAATAATGTGAATGAATCAGGATCTATCAAACTGCTTCCTTTCATGCATTCAAAATTGTTTATGTAAAGTCATTTGCGTAATGACTAACACATCCATAAAGATAGCTTCGCTGAGCAGAAACTTTGGAAGTGGGAACTGAGCAGTTTTTTTACAGCCACCGTTAGGTTGATTACACGATTTGCGGATCCTGACAGGCATCTATAACGATTGACCCTGTACTTTTAAAGTGCACTCTCCTCCTGCACACGATCAAAACATCGTGCAGCACGATGTTTGCAGAGCAAGGACTTCTAGGGACCCTGAACAGTAATGAACACAACCGAGAGATGCGGATTGATGGACCGTTGGCAATCACAGACCTGGCCACTGGCACATTTATGGCAGCATTGAAAATAATATTCAAAAATAAACATTTTGAACATAAATTATGTGGTTTGCAGACGGTTGTGCCATAGCCTGCTTACACCGAGAGGTAACTCTGAGGCTATACGTACGATAGCGCACAGAGCTTCACAAAGCGAACGCGATTGACGCAGGAAATAGTGTTAAAATGGCAACCAGGAAATAGCTCCGTAGTATGTCAAGGAAGGGTACTATGCTCCTTTCTTAGCAGAAGATTATTCAAAAGAGCCAAAATTTTCACTTTTATAGAGTAACAGGTAAAGGCGCATGTATGTTACCTGCCCCGGTGCATGATGGGATGGGATCTATCCACCAGAGATCCTTAGCATGAATATGTTAGATTGATGATGGATGGGTTAATGTATAAAATTGGGTTTTTTTTTTTTGCTTTATTCACCCACATAGTAGTTGCATGTGAGCTCTGAAGTGATACACACAAGTTTGCTGGTGTCTTATGCTGACACATAATCTCAAACGACTGGCGGCCAGAGCTAAGAGCTGAAAGTGTGGACACACCAAAGTCAGCTGCTCATCTCCCCAAGGTGCTCATAGACACAGGGGACACTGGGACCGTCAGAATGAGGCTCTGTACCGTGCACAATACCTTCAAACGATGGAAATGTGCTTTCAGTTTGACAGTTACTTGGCTATACAGTTTTCAAGTTGCTACAGACTCTCTTTAATGTTTGCAGTCTTATTTTGTTCAGCAAAATTGGACCTCAAATTCTGCACATAGAACATATAGTCACTTTTAATTAGTGTTTGTCTCAAGCACTGAAGCCTGAGCTATGCTTGCTTATATTCAGTTAAGAAGGACCAGAATTTTGATTACTTGACTGAACTTGATGAAATGAGGAAAAAGATGAGATTAGGGGAAAAAATTGATAATGAATAATGCAAAGGCCTATGAATAAAGTTCTGTCCACACTAATCCTAATAACAATAAAGATTACTTTTACGATAATGGTGTGAGCATCTAAACTGATGAATAGTAGTGTTTGGTAAACAGTCTCTTGGCAATGACATCCGCCATTTTGAATGTAACGCCCTGAAAATCTGGAGGGAATTGATTTAGTTTTCAGGGTTACTCTCATTGATGCAGGTGGAAAAAAAATTACTTGAATGTTATAATTTTGATGTTGACTTTGCCACCAACTTGAGTTAGCTCGATTTTGAAAGCGACGAGTTGATGCTGATCATTATAGTTCTCATTCATGGTGTGCACAGGCTACGAGTCAACTTAATGCCAAGGCCCCTTATCAAAATCAGTTGGTGTGAAAAATTTTTTATGTAGACAGCCATCAACTTGAGTTAGAATAATTTGATAACGATACATTGATGGTGATTATTATAGTTATCATTCATGGCGTGCACAGGCAGTGAGTCAACTTCGTGCCTATGACCCTCATCAAAATCTTTTGGAGCTGGAAAGTTTTGATGATTAAAAGTTTGAAAGTAAGCGATATTCTCCATGGTCTAATGGCTTCACCCTCCTCCTGGCCTGTCCAAGCTTGCACAGGCGAGAATATGAGGTTCAACACAAGTTTACATTAATACAAATATATTTTTCTTCAGTGGCAAATTGAATTTTGCTGTTACACTCCTGCGGCAGCATGTTTCTCCACAATGTAGCCATTCACAGTTCAATGGGGCGCGAGTCGATTTAAACAGCATATCCTTGCTTATGCATGCTGTGACAGGCCCAGCTATAATGTGCGAATACCCAGCGGGGGACCTCTGTGGAACTTCTCTACATATATTTTCAGAGCGGGGTGAAGGGGATGTGAGCCTTTCAATTTGCATCTCCTTCGGATATTAGTGTCCTGTGCTCCCTTCTCAGTTTAAACCAGCTGAAGATACCATCGCCCTTATTCATAATGCCCCTCAAAAGCAGGACCACTGACCCCAGACCAGCTTCATTTATCCACATTCTCTCCACAACCACTGTGAGAAATAAGGCAACACTGATCCTAAATCAGTCCTGTCGGACTAAGGACCTTTGGGTCCTGATGTTTCAACCAGCCATCAGCTTGACCATCAGTGTATTGTACAAGCTTAATTAGCTTTGGCCATTTTAAAGGAGATTGGAATCAAGGGAAGTCTTGAATATATTTTCATTATGTTGTCCTTAACTAAACTTGTCATTTTTTTTTTGAGGCCGTTATTAGTGACATGAGGTGACAGCATCACAGAGTTGAGTTTATTCTCAGTGCAATCCAAGAAGTACGTCCTGTATCGGCCTTAGGGAGAGAGAGAGAGAGAGAGAGAGAGAGAGAAACACAACCGAGTATTATTCAGAGTATGTGTAATGGCTGCATCGCTGGTCCTGGCTTTAAATTTCTTTAGTCTTGAACTTTAGGCCTAACGAGTAATCAAAAGCAGCGACAAGCCGGGTCACTTGCAAACTTTTGCCGAGATTTATATTCGGTTTCACTTCTTGATTGACCCTGCTTTCATTTCAGTTCATTTATTTTTCTTAAGCCAGTGTTGCATCCTTTTGATACCCTTCTGCAAGCACACCCGTCATCCTCTGTTAGCCTTTGCAGCATTGCAGTCCTGCCTTAGCTTCAGTCAAGCAACACAGACCATTAGCATCAAGACCAGCTGTCTTCGGCATCTTTCACCACATGTCAGGGATAGGTCATTCGATGAATGACTCAATTAGGTAGATTTAAATGAATATAACATTTAAATGGATTGACCCAGTCAATGCAGATCATTCATCTGTGGGATTTTATGTCTTGTGAATAAGACAACACTCACGCCAGCTTAATATGTAGTGCTTTGTGTGCAGTACTAACGGAAGCAGCACAATTTGTACAGTACCCACTAACATTGGCAGCATTGGTAAATATTAAAAAGAGTGGTTATGAATCAATGCCTTAACTGTTTACTCTCTTAATATAAAATTTGAAATATTGAGATGAAAGTATCGTCTTTATTTGAAATAATTAAACCTTAATTATGTGGTCGGTGAACCATTAAATGAAGTCAGGTTTCATTTAATATCTGGTGGTACTTGGTGGAATTCATGATTCTATGAGTTCTTAGAGGTTGTTCAGGGTCACTGGAAGAAAAAAAGCTCCAAAACATCAAATATTCTCCAATATACTTTGCAGTGAGGTATGCGATTCATTACAGGATGGCTATTGTTGTTTTTACGCCAATCCCACTTCTGGGGTTCATTGCCAAAGACTTTTATTCTGCAATAATAGTGCAAAAAATCTCCATTTTCCAATTCCAAACCTGATATCCAGAATGGATATTTTCAACTTATTAGCTATTTTGTTGAAGCCATTTCCCAATTCCTGAAGCTAAACACCTTTCTGTCGCACATCATTGTTAATATTTACCATGGCTGCCAGAATTAGTGGAAGGCAGTGCAACAGGTATTTTCCCCAAATGTGCTACATCACCTTTCTATTTCAGCCATTTCACAGTATTGTTTGCGGATCTATGGTCACCAACTGTTACGAATTGATAAGTATAGTTTTCCCCCCATTCTTCCCTGATATACGTCTTCAGCAGCTCAGACATTCAAAGCTTCATTTTTATATTTTCTCTTCTTAATATACTATATATTTTCAAGAGGAGACAGGTCAGGACTGCAGGTTGGCCAGTTTAGCAGCTACACTCCTTGATTACAAAGCCACGCTGGCAGATGGCATATATGCCCTTCAGCATCAATGGTACCTACACGTATGTTCAACTTACCCATACAATGGGCGCTTTCACACCCCCATACCATGATAGACACTGGCATTTTAACCTAACATTAGTAAAAAACGGGATGGTCTTTTTCTTTTTTGCCTGCGGGACACATTGTCCAGTATTGCCATAGACAATTTGAAAGGTTGACTGGTCAAACAACAGCACGTTTCTATGGTGTATCGGTCCATTTCAGATAAGCTCAAGCCCAAAGAAGACAGAGGCATTTCTGCACATTTTTTGACAAATGGAGACAGGCCTGGACTGCAGGTAGGCCAGTCTAGCAGCCACACACTCCAATCAGGAAGCCATGCTGTCATATAGTATATGTTTCTCCAAAATGCATACATGTCTTACAGCATCAGACTCTGTGGACTTAGTCAAGCATTTCATCACCTGCGTCCGCAGTAAGCCTTTACAGGCGACGGCTCAGAGATTGTCTGTGTTGAACAGGCACAGCGCTAAAAGTTTTAATTGGATTTGAAGGTTTGCTTTTTTTTGGCAACAAGGGCTAAATAAGCTTCAATGTCTTCAGTAACAACTGGAGTTTGCCATATACAGGGGCAATGGCTATCCTCTGATTTGTTGTTAAAAACTGATGCTGCAGCTAAATTATTGTCCAGGCGATTATCTCCCAGGGTGCTACTGCACAGATGGTTGATGCAATGCTTCCATTACCATCTAAGCCCTGCTACACAAATGCAGGTGAGTATTTCATTTTAATGGCCTGGTCTCTTCTCTTTTTGCACAAAATCCCGATTTACCCACATAACCATTTGGTGGGGTTATTTGGAGATGAGACAGGAGGTGTCGCGTGGACATTTTGGCTCAAATATGGTGATGAAAAGTTCACAGTCTGGCCGGAAATCATAATAATTATGTGTAATTGGGTGTTCTCTGTCGCAGGTCTATGAGCCAGAGCGTGTGATACAGTTTATGTCCTGTTATATTCAAAGATTAATTATTTTTACAAGGCAGAAAAATTTACAGTCTCTCTGTGATTTATGGACCATCGTAGCCTCAGGGGCTGAGCTGCAATTTACAACTTAAAACATATGATGAGGAAAAATAAGAAGAAAAAAGATTAAAATGGTGTGATATGTACCAGATGGTGAAATTAAGTGCGCATATTTACAATTTTCCGTAAAGCGAAGTAAACAAGACACAAAATGAGAATATTTTTTCAATTGGAAAACGATGTGACTTTTTTTTTTTGCACCACTAAGGTATTCTGTAGTGCTGTAGTACTCGAGACCGGTCTCGGTACCACTTTTTTGAAGGTCTCGGTCTCGTCTCGGAATCGACTGCATTTTCACTCGGTCTTGTCGCGGCCTCGGACAAAACGGACTCAGGATTTTTTTTCAAGACCGGTCAAAACCACACCTGCGAGCATATCACTAAATTGCCTGTAAATAGTCTGATTTATTCTTGACATCATTGCTTTGATTGGATGCAAAACCTTCTGCTTCAAATGCGACCAATAACGTTAACTTGACAGCTGTACATTTATACAAAGCTTGTAGTTGGTTCAAAACCGTTGAAGTAAGTAAAAGGAAAAAAAAAACTATGTTAAAAAAAGAGGGAGAGAGAAGAATGAAGACTTAAGTGTTAAATTCTTTGATACATTCTCTACTTAATGAAGGTTTCTAGGGGAAGAAAGTAGTCACCCAGAAAACCTGATGCTTGCACAAAAAAAATGTGTTGGTTGGTAGATGGTAAAAAATGGAAAAGGAATGTTGAATAAATATGAAGTTGTTTGCTCATAGAAAACAAAGGAATATCCTCACACATAAAATTCACCTTTGCAATGCCTTTTGATTATTTTATCAACAAATTTCTTGTAGTACACTTACACATGCATATACAGTGAACGGCAATAAAAGAGGTCAAAGAAGAGGAATGTTCATTTGTTTAATGTGGGTGTTTTTAGCAGAATGTGGATATTTCAGATCAATTTTAGCAGTGCCTATGGTTTGCATGTTCTGCATTTCATCATAAGTGTGCCATGCCACGTGGGATTTGCATGGGTCTGATCTTGGTCTTGATTCGGTCTCAGCCTGCCTTAGTCTTGGTCTTGACTCGGTCTCGGCCTCTAAAAGTCTTGGTCTTGACTCGGTCTCGATACACTCCAGTCTTGGTAATGTCTTGGTCTCGGATTAGGTGGTCTTGACTACAACACTAGTATTCTGGAAGGCACACGATGGAGGCAAGATGACCAAATTCTTTATTTGCAACCTCAGCAGTTTCCAGATATTGGTTATTAGTTTTTCTGGGGTCCTCAATCACAGTTCTAATCTCCAGGCAGTATAACCTTTCATGACCTTTAACATGGGCATTTTGACATGGCTGTTTTGTTCTTAAGTCTTACCTTAGATTGACTGTCCATCATACAGTCAGTTCTCTTGTTTAATAAGTAAATCCCTACTCTGTCTGGATTATATGGTTTTTAATATACCAGATGAATGAAACCAGATGCGTTTATGATCGGTTGATTACCTGCTGGTCCTCATGGAGGGAGATGATGGCACTCAGAAGCATGTTAGTGAGAGATTTACAGGATCAAATCTCATTTGTGGCAATGCTACAGAGCACGCTAAAGCTCAGGGCTACCAGCACAGACTACTGGCAAAACCATTCAACTGGGACCAGTATGGCTGCAATAAGACAACTGTGGCTGTTGGGTCCTTGGGCTAGGCCTCTAAACCCTCATTCCTCCTGAGAGGGGTTGGCCCCTGCTTAGTCTGAAGAACACAACATGTGGAGGGCAATAGTTGAGTGACTTGTGAAATCAAACGTTACCCGGTGAGGGTTAAGAAGAATATTTGGGCACGAAAAATGAAAAAAATCCAGTTGCTAAAAACTCAGGGCTCCCATTATGCACACAGCTCACCTAGCGCTGTCTGCTAAACAGCACAGATGATCAGGAGCCATTCATTCTGCCCTCTTTCACACTCCTCTCGTTCAACTTTTGTCCTCTGAGGTAGAATGCCTCTCTGATTTTTAAAAGACCTTGCTTTTCTCTTCCTCTCTCTTCCTGCCTGAAGCCCTAAGTTACTATTTCAGTCCCGATCTCCGGAAAAAAAGGTCACAGAGTCTCGCAACCCCTTCCAGTCTCGTCATTAACGTCTTACGGGCTCCTTGTCATATACTGAAAGGCAGGACAAAAAAAAATGTGCTCACCTTGCATGCAGAAAATTCTGGAACAAAGAGTTTGGCTCCGGGGGCCAGGCTTTGCTCGTTCTTGTGTGTAATGACAAAGGGAGACCTTGGAATTGCCTGTGTCCTCACAGAAGGAAGGTAGTTAAAAGTTTCTGTCGCATACTTTCTATGCAAACTTATTTATCCGCTTATTCAAATGTGAACCATTATTTTATTTATTTTTTTTTTTTTGGTTGGGTAATGCTGTGATTTACATGTTTAATTTCAGCTAAATAAAGCAAACACAGTCAACAGAAAAAAAAATCATCCGCAAAAAAAAATAGAATTGAAAATGATGAATATCAGCATTCTTCTTTTTTTTATTTTGCTCAGGAGAGATGTAATTTTTATTCTGCAAAACCAATTGCTTCGTGCTCCCTGTTTTTTTTCTCTTCTATTCCTTATACCAAAGCTCTGAAAAATGTATTCACTTGAAATCAAAAAGTATCAGTGGCCGGCAGGTAACCCCAGATTTGCATAATTAAAATGTCTCCTCTCTCTGCTTGGCACTGTGAGTGAACGTAATGAGGACAGTGGGGAGGAAAAAACATATGAAGACGACGATCACAGTTTCAGACAGCACTACGTAATTGTTAATGGGATGTACAGACTGGGCATCATTAAAAGCTACTAGCTCTTTAGTTACTGCATGTAGTATGTGTGTGAAGAAGTTATTTCACAGATGTCTGTACTATGTTGCAACATATGATACATATTATGGTTTTACTCTTTTACGCATTTTTCTGTATTACAGTGTCACAAATAAACACAAACAGTGCTCTGCACAAGTATTCACACCCCTGGTAAAGATGAATAAAAAGAGCTATAAGATTTTTGGTATTCTCGCGAGAAAATGAGGAAAATGCAGTCTTAAATGGAATAAAATTTATGCTGAGAATTTAAAAATCCTTCATCAAGAAAATGCCCATACTTACCGTTAGGGCAGTAAATGGAAAGTAAAATCAACTGGAACTGGAACAAACTTGCCTGGAAGAGGACCTAACTTTATTTTGTCCTCACGCACTGAGAGGAGGATGGTAAGAGTGGTAAAAAAAAGGAGCACTGTTGGATAATTAAAGAAAAAAGCAGCAATGAAAGTGAGTTCCTCTGTTCAAATCTTAACTGAGTCTTGACCAAGGAGGTGGCCCCTCTGTGCTGCACTGTGGCTGTCCACCGTCCGCTCTCGAGCAACTCGGATGGGTCAACCACAGAGGACAAGTTTAAATTCATTGAAGTATGGTTTACCCATTTGCTTTTCATAGTTTTCAAGTCCTATTTTTATGGTTCTGCCTCATGTGCGCTGTTTTGTCTTTGTGCTTATTACTTTTATATTTGTGCTTCTGCTTTTTTTCCTGTGCCTTACTCTTTTTTATTTTTCAGCTTTCAGTCCGCCGTCTGACTATTGATTCTCTCTTGCCCAAACTCCTGTGATGTCGTTTGACAGCCTTCAGCATGCCTGTGTCTCGTTGTCTAATCACGTTTCCTCATTCGGAATCGGCTGTGGTATTTCATTCATTACTTCCACCTGTGCTTGATTCTGGGTCTCGCTAAACTCTGAGTGAATGCGTTCTTTAATAGGATCATTACTAATCCATACTAACCAGCACTTATTTGAGGGTGATTGCACATATTTAGTCACGTAGTATTAACCTAATTAACTCATTAGCGAGTGCGAGTGTTTCTAGCTTTTGTAATTCCTTCCTGAGCTTTCCCTGATTAACTGCATTTAAAGCTGTGCTTTCCTTTGCTTCTCTCATGGTGCTTTATACTTGTCACGTTTAGATTACCTCAATCTAAACTACCTAACTTGATTGATTGTCTCAGCGTCTTGTCTCTAGTCATTATTGTTAACCCAGTCCTCGTGAATTTGTTTATTAATCCCACGTGTTTTTGTTTCCTTTCGAGATTGCGTTTCGAGTCCCCGCCTCCTCCCGTGAGTATTTCAGTGGGAAAGAGGGAAGCGACCGTCAGACGGAACTTTGTATTTGCTATGCGCTACACTGTGAAATCTCAGCTCCTGTGCCTTCCTGAGTATCTCCTTTGTGCGATTCCTGAGTCTTGTGTTCTGCTGCGCCCACGTCTTGTCTGCCCCTTGTCTAAGTCTCCCAGTGTTTCCGTCAGTTTAGTTAGGTCAAGTTTTTGTTTTCTAGTTAGCCACTCATTGAGTGTGTATTTCTGTTTCCCCCTGCCTTGGGCAGTGTACCTTAGTTTCTCCCAGTCGTTCAGTGCTTGTGCACGGTGTTTTATTTCTGGCTTGTTTTCCAACCTTTCTCATTTAGCGTTTTTGTGTTTAAATAAACACTTCTGGATCCTGCATCTGGTGTCCCCTCGACTACTTCCTAACACCTATATCTACAAGGCATTAGGGAGTTGTTATGACTTGAAAATCACAACAAAGAAAACCAGCTATGACAACTTAAACAAATTAATTCTTCACTGAAAAAAAAACTTCTACAAATAATCCACTGTTTAATCTTATAACACTCTAATGCCACTATGTAACTCTGTTGCCAAAACAAAGACTCTGCCCCCACTGACCAAAATCACAGCATTTATATAGACTAGCAACATTCTGGAAAGATCTACAGGACTCCTGGGTAATCCCGCCCCTTCAAGGCAGGAAGATGCCAGAAGCTTCTAGAAAGCGCTAGTCTGTTACAAAGAAGTGATATTACATCAGATCATGTTTTGCTACAGACACACCACCAGAGGGTGCTGAAGAACAAAATAAATAGCTGACCAGCAAGGCAGCAAAAACAGCATGTAACAAATCTCCATTTACAAATGATATACAGTGCTTTACATAAAATACTCATACATAACAGAGTGCAGAATTACTGGTGTCTGTTCAAAACATTCATCCGGCTGCAAGTATAAGAGGAGACAATTGTGAAGTGTGATTCTTTACTCAGTCTTTTGCAAGTCCGAGAAGGATGGTGGGCTTGGAGCAATTCTGCTGCTATATAACCTTATCTAGGGACATTGAGCTCTAATGCTTCAATTTCTTTCTCTGCCAGGGTTACAAAGCAGGCTCCCTTACCTTCAGACGGCACCCTTAAAACATCACAATGACTGCTAGAACTGGTGTTAAGCCTGTTTCAGTTGGTGTTGAATTTATGCCTCCCCCCTCTGGTGAAGAGCCTTCTGTGAATGTAATCCTCATTAATTTATTTAGTTAAATCATTATCTATTTTTGATAGCCAGTAATTATTTTTTTTGCCACATTACTGCATTAAAAAAAAAATAAATAAATTTAAAAAAATAAGTGCTGAACAGCTTTACTAATGAATTCAGTCCAGAATTGTGATACTGGGGCCGTATTACAGAAACTTCCTATCTTAAGTCCTAACTTGGGATAGGAAGGGTTTAAGATAGGATTTTTCCTAGTTTGGTATTACAGAAACAAATCCTAACTAACTTTAGGAATCATATCTTATCTTACTTCATCCTATCCTATCTCAAGTTAGGAAATCCTAAATACTCAATCCAGCATCGGTTATCAACTTTTATGTCTGTTACCTGGCAACCAACGCTTCTTTTCTCACCGAGCCGAGCTTTTAACATTGTATTGGGACTGTTAGCAGTTAATCGTGTTTTTTTCATAATTGAAAACAGAACGGAAACAAATGGAGCAAAAACGACGGTCACTAAACTTTAAGACGGATGAGTTAGAGGTGTTGGTATAATCTGTCGAAAAATCCAAAGATGTGCTTTTTTGGAAGTTTTCCAACAGACTGACAAAGGAAATAAAAGAGAGAGAGAGTGGGAAAAGATAGTCTAGACCGTTTCCGCCACATCCAGCATCCAGTGGAGTGTTGACGCAATAAAAAAAAAGTTTCAATGCTTACAAGTGATACAGAAAGACGGCAGCTCTTATCTCCAAAGAGCAGTAAAAACTGGCGGTGGCTCCTCCTGTGCCCCCTCACTTACCCCCGCGGAAACCCCTATTGTAGGTCTCCTCGGGAAAGTAAATTACGTACATTAATAACTGACACCAGCGTTGTAATATTATAATTTTGCAATATTACGTAGTTGCTAGTTTTCTTGTCTTGACCGATCTCCTACATTACATTTGTATTCGGATAGCTTTACATATGGGCTTTGCATTCTCAGCTAAATTACACATTAAGTTGCGTGACATTGCTGGCTGAGATATTTTTGCCAGATCAGCGACTTCACTCTGAAAATCTCCCTTTGCAAAAAAAAAAAAAAAAAAAACCGCAGCGCATTGGTAAATTACAATACAATCGGAAATGCAAAATCATAGCCGGTACCGACTAATTAGCGTCTTGTCATCAAGGCTATGCACATCATTAGGGTCTGTCACTAGCTTCTCTGTGAATAAGTTTCGTCTGTTGACATTTTGTTGGTTTTGTAAAATCAAGAAAAGACCCAAGCCATAGCCAGTATGTAGGACAGCTTATTGGTTATATTACAGTTAGGAGAGTTCACTTACAATTTTTGGCAGTTAAGATGTTTCTGTAATACACTTTTCCTATCGTAAGTTAGGATGGGAAATTTGACTTAGGAACTGTACTTCTGTAATGACTTTTTTCCTAAATCAGATCCTAACCCTAATAACCATGGTTACCAATGAGTTAAGATAGGATCCGCAAGTTAGGAAGCTTCTGCAATACGGCCCCTGGTGTATATTTCATTTGTTTTGTTGAGTAGTGTTGGCTACTAAGGGGGAAAAAAAGACTACCTGTTGTACAAATCCCACTTCAGGATATTCCTAAAGGCAAGCAGGAGAGGGTTTTATTGCTGTTTTTGTAGTTTAGATAAGAAGCTAGCATGAAAGCTCTGTCATTTCAATCACAAGTTCAGAGATCTATGTCAAACTCATCAATAGACATTGAATGCAGTCCATGCCCCAAAAGAAAACTATTTCTTTTCTCATTCCAGAGAAAAGCTTTTTTTCCCACCTTGAAAGTTCTCTATTCGGTCAGGTCTGTTTATATTTTATTTGCATTGCTAATCCTCCACACATGGAATGTTTAAAACATTGGATTTGCATTTAATTACTGAGGTTCACTGTGAATTATTAAAACTGAACTTGGTACGCATTTGTCTTGGAAAGAAATGTGAAGAAGGGGAAAATAGAATCTGAGGAATACTGTAATCAGCATAAAACATATACACCGTTGACACTTGCGAACAGATTCCTCATTAGCATACGCATTAGCATTTGGCATTAGCGCGGGGATGTCAACATATGCCATTTTCGTACCGTTCATTTTGACATTGTTATGTCATTTCTCATAAACAGTACGACTGGCTATGACAGGTGAGATGTCACACTTTTAACAGCATTATGTAGCCTTTATTGCATATTGCTCCAGCGTTACCCAATCTTCTTGATGTTGGCACAGTGTGTTCAAACCAGTTTTATTTATGTATTATTTTTTTGATTTAGCTCTTTTGGTGCCATCCTGAGAAATAGTTTTCATAACTGACTAAAAAAAAGGCAGCTTAGTGGCTGTGTTTGGATGGTGAATGGCATGTATAACTACAGGCAGTAATAGGCTCATTTGGTATAGTATTGGAATGTTTCTCCACGGTTTGGCCGCTGATGAAAAAACGACCACTGGCCAAGCTGTCCTCATGCTGCTGGCTGAGAGCTAAAATATGTCAAAAAGATTGAGAGGGGGGCGTCTGTCAGTAACCTCACAGCTGAGCTCCACGGCAGACATTTTGTCCCCGTAAATCGGCTCAAAATGTCACCCTGTCAGCGCAGAACTGAGTGCAGGAAGGCTCATCTCCAATCACCTGGAATCTGAATAGATCCTGACACTTCAGATAGAACAGCACCCTTCAAGGCTCCCAACACTTGGGATTCTAATCAAAGCACAAGTGCAGTGAAGGAAAAAAATTCTCAAGGATTTTTATCATCTTCCTGTCACAGTGGCGGCCATGTTGTTCTCCCCAAACAGATGCAGTTTGACCAAGAATGGTAGCAGGTATATACTGAATATAAAAACACGTGTGTGTGTGTGTGTGTGTGTGTGTGTGTGTGTGTGTGTGTGTGTGTGTGTGTGTACTCCTCAAAAAAACTTTTAATGGTATTAACAACAACTAATTAAACAGTTAATTATCAAGAGTTAAACAAATAGATAAAGTAACTTGGAACTGGATGGCTTGTCCCTTTGATTTCTTAAGTGTTTTAGCCTTGTGGGTAAACTTGCAGACTGCTTTTTTCCAGAAAGGAAGTTGAAAGAGATCATCTGATCGTTCAAGTTTTTTATTGTAGGAAGCAAGAATGTACACAATACTGTCCAGTACTCCAAAGCATTAATGGACTTTTCACAGTAAAGCAGCTCTCTATCACAGTGAAAAATTTTCCAGCTTTTTCTCCTATGCAGTTCACTGCAGAAAAAGTTATGGAGCAAATAATAGTACAGGAGGTCTCAGGAGTGCATTGGTTTAATTCTAAATAATTTTCTGGCTAATGATTTTCAGTTTATGTCATTAAAAGTATTATGCCATTTTAATAATAATCTAAAAAGAAATTAATGATTTTTATAGGATTTTTGATTAAGATTGTGTAAGGGCTTAGTATAACAATGCGTGCGCAGAATATATATTTGGAATTGAGTGTTTGTGTATGCATGAGCGCTTAAAAATGCTTGTATGTTCAATCATATGTGCCTGCGTTTGTCTGTGTACACGTCCACATTTGTGCATATGTTTGCCTGATGGGAAAAATGAGACGGGCTCTTAACAGAAATGGAAATTTTCTGAGGAGAAAAAAAAAAAACCAGAAATAATAGACCAGTAAGTGTCAGGCACTTATCATACAGAGCTGATGTATAGCATGCAGCTACACGCCAAACCAATATACGCCTCCACAGTCTGGGCTGTCGACAACCCTCTCTCGGAGCGTGTGACTTGTTAGCTGAGCGATGGATGCGCACGAATTTTATGTGTTCGCGCACCACTTCAGGATGACTGGTACCAAGGCTCCCACACTGTTTTTCCCATCATGCTGTTTGATATATCCATAAATGCTGCGAGGAGCTGGGCAAAAAGTAATTACGCGAGCGTGTGTGCCGTTTGCGAATACTGATGAACACGCTCGACTGATCACAGCAGGGGATCACCGGCGAGCCCTTAAAATCTGTTTCTTCTTGCCCTCACAAAATTATTATGGTCCTGCCTCCACCTAACATCAGACAAATCATGAAAGCAGGTCGTCTTAACATTGTTGCAGTAGCGCCCTTCTTAAAAATGGCGTGCTTGAACGACCCGTTTTGCCCCTTTTGACATTACAAGGGGATTAATTTGCATTGGACCGCCCTCACTGTAAAATAAAAAGTTGACCCAACTTAAAAAAGTGGGACAATCAGCTGCAAAGTATTTCAGTTAGTCCAACTTCATGTTCCAAGTTTTTTTTTTTCTCTCCAAAAATTTGTTTGTGTAACCACTGGGACTTAAAGTTGAGCTAACTCAAAAACGGCTTGGAGCCGGTTGCATTACTTTTAAGTTGGCAAATCATTTTTGTTACAGTGCAGATCAGAGAGGTTCCAGTCAAGGCTGCCTTTGTTTACTTTGTATGTTGTGATGTGTGTGTCAGTCAGTCAGAGCACATTTTTATTGGCTCACCGCCCATTCAAAACAACATACGGCTAATAGTTAATGATGGGAGAAAATGAGAAGCTTAAGACTGGCTACCAGTGCTGAATCTGTTTGCTACAAGCTTTCAAAGGGAATTGTCCTAAATACTTAAAAGACAGAGTGCTACATGATGAAAGGTCAGAGACTTGGGACTCAGGTGTGGACAGAAAATCAGTTTCACAGGGTTTTATTGGAGAAATGGGCAGGACTAGACAAGCTGGTTCGTCGTAATCCAAATCGTAATCAAAGAACAGTCCAGAGATCAAGAACCACACAGTGAGAATGCCAAAATCTGAGAAGGACAGAATCATAAGTCATTAAACCAGCCAAAGTCAAAACCAAAAAATTTAATACATGAACGGACAAGCAAACTCCAAAACTATGGACTGGCAAGACTACATAAGGAAATAAAAGGCTTGTAAGTTACTTGGAAAGGGAAACTCACAAAGCAAAAAGGGGGAAAGCAGGGCTATGTAAAGGGGAAATTAACAAGCACAGAAATCAAATCAGGTGTTCGAGAACTGAGAAGCATGACTGGGGCGTGGCAACAAACAAGGAAATGAATGGGAGTCAATTAAGTACAGGGAGGGCAAGCAAGAAGAGCAATGAAATAAAAATACGTCTAACTGAAACAGGAAAGGAAATAAAAACCAAAATGCAAACAATAAATGAAATAGCAACAAATAATCATGAAAATATACAGAAAATTTACATTGAGCAGAAAAATAACGCAAAAATATCCTCAAATGGCCCTTTGATTCAGATCCATCCGCGAGGCAGGCAGAGTTGAATTGACCTATGGCTAAGCCCCGCCCCCTCCACTGACTCGGAAAAACAATCAACATTTTAGAACAGGCGCTAATGGCTGGTATCACAGTCGGAGATATTTTCAGGATGCTATCGATGATTTTTGGCGATAGAAGGCTCAAATATCATCAAGAAGTCAGCAAATAGGGTCACCCTATGCATTGGAGGGATACATTAATGAATTTAGAGTGGAGAAGGTCAACGAAAAGTTTAAATTAGAAGCTTAAATTTTCAGGTCTCAGTGCAAACGCGATCAACCGCATCTTGTTTCCGTCACCCTCTCACACAACAAGATAGAGGATCAGCATTGTTCGTGCACTGCAGGGTAATAAATTTAATTTACGTATTATTATTGCTAGCTTCCAAATTTAAGAAATCTAACCTGACGTGACTGAACTCCTAAGCAAACAAGGTGACATGGTGAACAACGCAGCCAGGAGCTCACGTTAAGTCAACGTCCGTCAGCGCTGAAGTTAGCCATAGAGTTTACTAACATGAGCTAACGTAGCAATGTAAAAGATAACTTTACATTAATCTCCAGCGAAGTGACAAGATGTCACCTTAAACACAATGTTGACTTAACTTGGAACAAATGTAGACATCCTTATTAACCTTTGTTAGCTACGTTAAGCTGATAGTGGGGTCTTCCACAAAGCTTTAAGCTGCTTTCACACCGGATGCGAAACAAATTTTTTGCACGACAGATTACATTCAAAGTCAATGCAAACGCGCGAATTCGCGTCTTACAATGACTTTGAATGTAATCTGTCCTGCGAAAAATTCAGTTCACGATCGGTGTGAAAGCAGCTTTATCCAGAGGAGACACTTCTCTCGGTTATGATGTGGCTTTGGGAAGGGTATAAAATACACCCCATCGACCAGCCTCTCAGGATACCTCGTATCGGAGATAAATTTACCCCAAGCACAGCGTTTGACCATTTTTTTAACTTAGAAACATTTTAAAGCCCCGTAAAAGCGAACGATTCCGAGCTTCCATAAAGCATTTCGATGGAAGTTCAGGCTCAGAATGTCCGAGTATATCGGGAGAGAATACGCACTGTGATTGGCTCATCGCATTTGAGGGCGGGGCTTAGCCATAGAGCAATTCTGTTCCGACACCCCAGGTTACCCAACACGCTGTCATAATGTGGCAGCCATGTAGCGGTGATGGTACAACACTGACAGAACATTGCAACAACTCTGCGAGAACATAGCTGGGATTGCTTTGAGTGATCTTGCGAGAAATGTCAACGTCATTCGCCGTCAAAATAGAAATAATCTTTCTTTGTATATGTGAAGGATCATACCTGTTTTAAAACAAAATAAACTTTGTCACGAAGACACAGGCAGAACTCTGTTGCCTTAAAAACTTGATATCTGTGTCATCACACTGGATAATTGATCATCACCCCATGGTGGCATTTCAGTAGATTACCCTTTGATTTCATTTGCATATGAATTTCATTTATATGTGCCATTCCCCTTATATTAAGGCATGATAAGGTAAAGTAATGAAGTTGCTGTAAGGTAAAATTCACAGATAAGGTCAAAACTTAAGTGATTTGAATGTGAGGCAACTACTTGGGTGGTAATTTTGTTTTCATTTCTCTCTGTTATGAACTGAAGATGAGTTGCGAAAATCAGATATTAGTGCAAAATGCCTGAAATCAGGGTTGTCAATCACCTGAAGGGCAGTAGATTCAGTTGGAGTTTAATGCATTTCAGAGTCTCTGATTTATTTAAGTCCCTGATTGGATAAATAATCCACACACCTTGTTATCAGGGCCTTGATTGGCTGCCAGTTGAGAGGAAACCGTGAACACCTGTGGCCAGGCATCTAACACCTGCGTTCTATACCTATGAGTATACAGTATGTGAAGTAATGTGTGAATTAGATCATAAAAGGGCTTTTTTTTTATATTAGGCTATTTACGTTTTTGTTTTCTTAGCTGCTTCATTACATATCAAATACTGCGTGATAGATTGGATAACACACTGCAAATGTGTCTGTTTTAACTTCATAATCTTGACACAGCCAGCTTACTTTTCATACATGATTATCCCTGTGAAGACACATTACAGCAGATTTGTGGACTTCGGGATAATTGCGAAAATATTCGTATGAAATGTCATGAAAAGCCCAGAGACACCACTGGCAATACACGTCTATTTTGGTATCAGTCCAATCCAATTCAGTTAATTTTTGTACATTTGGTATACCAGGTGTTGGCTCTTCTTGAACTCCCATAAAGGGTTTACATCCAGTAAATTTTATTTGACCAGTCTCCAGCGGTGTCTATTGAAAATCCTGAACTACTGCTGCCTCGAGCCACATTCACATCACCAGGCTGAGGTCAAATCTGGATTTTTGCTTAATGTGACACAGATCTGTTGTTTTTCGAGCTGTGTGGACACAGAAATCTAATCTTATATTTTATCTTCAATTCAGAATTGAGCCTCTTCCAGATGTTGTCTCAGATATCAGACACAAATCTGATATGTGGCCATGTGACATGAGAGAGAAGCATCAGTTCATAATCCATGTGGCCTTTTACCTGTAAGCATACACTGAGCGCAGTTAAAATCCTGAAAAGTTAGCTATCTGTCTTTTTTTCGCCTTCTAAACCTCACTTAGTACGGCTGAGGAATGTTTTGCTGTCCGCCAGGGTAAAAATTCCATCCATATATTTGCTACAAGTGTGGCCATTTTCTTGGTTTGAATCATGTTTTAATATCATAAGTGCTCGCACAAATATGATGGTCTATGATGTAGTTGTCGACGCAGATGACTCATGCAAAAATGTGTGCTCGGCAGGCAGATGCGTTCACATTACAGATACGTAAATACTGGTCATTTGACACTATGAATGTGAACTTTGAAGATTGGAGAATCTGATATTAGCAAAAATTGGAATTGAAGAACGAGGATTGCAATGTGAACGAAGCATTAGAGCTAATTAATTGGACCGCGCAAGCCACGGCATATTAACTTTACCAATATTCAGTACATATGCTCACAGATAGTATGCTTATTAATTAGCAATGGATGTACTACATCTCATTTCCTTATCATGGGAGTGTCAACAGTGTGTCTCGTTTTTTAGTCAGATGAAGACACTAAGTTTCCCAGAGGGAAAGCGTTGAATTGCCACAAATTACTTGAAAATACATAGTGCATAGTGCATGTTTTTATAATGTAGTAAAATATTTGGTGCTTTGTGTCTACACTAACAGCATTTGTATCATGTTTTATTTTTCTTTTTTTTAAATTTAGGTTTTCATATAAATGTTCAATGGGATATTCAAGATCATCCAGCATCATAAAAAACTAGAACTGACAGCATATTTACTAAAATGCAACACTATTCCACAAGGTGCATAGTTATCTACATGTTATAATGGCATCCTTCTCAAAATGTTCCACATGCTTCCCCATAAGGTATTATTTGTCAAATGCCTGCTAAAGTTTTAATATTCTGAAGTGAGTGTAGTCTTGCAAAATCCCCTTCATTTGTAATTTGATCATATGCAAAGCGTACTGGTGGCCTGCTGTGTAAGCAGAGAAGCAGCAGGTTTAAAGGATTTTACTCCTTCTAAATTATGGTAGAGTCACGTATTACGCTTACCTGTAGTAAGGCTCTCACAATATGGAATGTTCTAGAGTAGCCCAGGGATTTTCACCCAGGATGCTCTTATTGCTGCATTAAAGGGTCTTTATCCAGTCATTTATCTGGCGACTGTTAGTCTAATATGCATTATAAAGTTTTAAGAACAGTCATGGCCTGGAATTAGGACAGAAGACAGAGGTAGGAAAAATTGCTTTTAGTTACTATGCTCCATATAAATGGAATAATCTGCTGACAGAGCTTAAACTGAATGCTTCGATTCCTTTAAGCATATCATTAATGATTTTATGCAGTCTGACTGTGCTTGTATTCTGAGTTACACCTTCTGTATTTTATTATGTTATATTACTGTTGTGTATATTACGTTGTAATTTTATATGTTTATTTATTGATTTGCATTGCATTGACTGTTGTAATCAGGGCGTCATTGGAAAAGAGAGCTTGCTCTCAATTGGCCTTCCCTGAATAAATAAAAGTGAAATGAAGATGAAATGAATTCCATGAGACAAATCATAACATTTAGGCAGCATGGCTGTGTTATGGTTACACGAACAGCCTTGCAATAGAAAGGTTCACGTTTTCCATTGTTTGTGTTGGTTTCCTCCCACAGTCTAAAGACATGTGGGCCGATGTCCAACAGATGAACATTATAATCCTTCTTGGCCATCTCTGTGACCTTTACAGAAATGTTAGTCTGCGTTCATTGACCTTCTCAAATTAACAAATAAATGAAGCATGCTGTTATTCTGGCACTTCGTAGCTGAACTGCTTTCCTGCTGCTGAATTCACTGAGGTGCGTATTTAGCGCAATCTTGGAGCCGATAACTGAAGTAGTGATGGCCTGCCAGCTGCTAAGTGCTCTAAAACAGACAGCTATTTGATGCTGATTCGGGGCTTGTCTGGCATGCTATTGATCCTATTCATTAAACTTGTGAAGTTAACACCCTGCCTTTTTGGAATAAGCTCCATATTTCCTGAATTGTGGACGCAGCACCTGGCGTTCGTCTGTTAGTTTCCCGCTGTGTCTGTGTCAGTCAAACTGTGATACATTTAGAGTTACAGCTTTGTGAACTATTAAGGGGGGCACCTAATACATATAATTTTGAACAATCATCGAAGCGATAGGGGTCCATTGGACAATAAATAAGGGGTATGTGAATGGTCTTATCAAGCCAAATAAAAGAAAAATGTTATATTATTTTCCATAAATAGATCATGTCAACTTGTCAACCTGAAGGAGATGACACTCCTGTCCTAGTGTTGACAACATACCATTAGTCACCAACAGTTTTAGGTTTATAAATGCAAAAGCTGGTGACCAATAGAATGTTCTGAATAAAAAAATATTATTTTTAATTTTTTTTTTTTTTAATTGTTCAGTGGCCTTTACTCCCCAATAAGCCCATATTTCTTGTTTATCTTTGCGAGTGGCATCCATTTTGTATTCACAGTTGTCTTTGGCTGGAAACAGGTATAATCTCAAGTGATCTTGAGTAAAAGATTTTTCAAACTGCGTTTTATTAATGATGTACCTTTATGAGAGACTTCCAGTACTTGCTTGTAAATATAAATAGGTGGCTCTCGCTGAAATATGGTCGGCCAGTATCTGCCACAGGCCGTGCACAACACAACTCACTGCTGCCGAGAAGCTAGTTTTCACCAAAATACTCCCCGCAAGTAGCTACAGATGAAAAGGCTGGGAAGTATTCAGGCAATTAAATGTAGGAGTGATTTAAGAGCAACATTTAAAGCATCACATTGGGAATTTCCTCTGAACTTTGTGAAAACCCCAATAACTCTGTTTACTGCAATTCATATTCCAGAACTGGTAGCACTCTCGAAGCAGTACATTTTATAATGGATCGGGACATAACTGACCCCTGCTGGGCCCCAAACTCCACCATCCGCTACAAAGTAGATGGTACAGAACTGCCGTGGCAGCTTGCATTCGCTTCTAGTCAAAAAAAAAAATACACTATAAAATGTGGTGTATTAATATGTAGCTCTCAAGAGGAACGAAAACAAAATTGGGAGGTTTAGTTCAGAACTTGGCCAGGACCTGTTTTTACATTCTTCTCGTAGGATTCAACGCCTGTTTCCTCCCACAGTCCAAAGGTCTGCTTGCCAGGTGATCTGGTGGTTCTAAATTTATCATATGCTCAGCATGTGTGCAAGTGCCTTACACAAGCAATGGATTTGCACTAGCAGTCCCGAGTGCATTCCTGCCTCTGTCCCAAGGCAAGCCCAGTGCATGCTGGGATTCTGTATCATCCACACCTGCAAACATGCAAACACGATCACATTAAGACTTGAGGCCGGATCATGTGACTCCATTGACTCATGTATGGTGTAAAGGCAGCTGATAGGGAGGATACTCTAAATAGACATTAAAGCATTCGTACTCAGTCACTACTGATGGTAAAATAAATACATTCTGTCACATAAAAATAATCCTTTCTCAGGTGTATGTATATATGTGTTTACCAGCTCAAGCAAATTGCTAGCGGATTTCAGTCCTTGGGGATATTAACATCAGTCAGATTGTCATTTTGCATATGATGTTCAATCAAAATGATTACCATCTTGCTAAGGAAAAGCCATGTAACCCCTTTGCTTTATCGGCAGATCGCAGGGATTAGGAGTCCCTGATATGTCAGCCTAAATGTTTTATACATAACGTATCCCGTGAGCCTTGAAGCTTTCATGCAGAGAGCTAAGCATTAGCCAATTATCTTGTCACAGAGCACCGCTCAGGTCTGTTTGGGCATCCATTACGTATCATGACTGTGACCTGTGACTGTGCGAGTCATGTTACTTGTGACTGCACCAGTAATGGGACTGTGACTGATCGATCGAACCTGGCATGCCACCTATTCTCTTGGCAGTTCCTTTCAACAGAAAATACTGTAGATGTAAAACATGCAGTACCACATGGGTAATGCATTGTTATCAAATTAATTAAGTTCTCAGCTCAGCCAAAACAGATCACTAATAATGGTTTGTTAAAAAAAAAAAAAAAATTAGGTTGCATTGCATTGTGACCTTGACCAAAATTTTCTTTATTAAAATACTGAGCACTTCATATTAAATAAACATAAATTATGTTCAATGCAGAAAATAATTTATGAATATGCTGAAAGTGGAGATTTTCAGAATTATCAGGTTTTATATCTATTCCATTATGGGGCACAGCTTGCAGAGCTAATTTAGACAGACAACTCAAGACTTGCCCTCATAAACACTCCCATTCATATCTGAAACTGACCCGCCTCTCTGTAAGGTGAGCTATTTAAGCTGCTGTCCAGTCTGCTCCTGCTGCAAAAAAAAAACAGGCCTTTGCCTGCTGCTGTACTGCATCACTCTATGCTGCAGCTAATAGCTGTTCCTGCTGTGCATCATCACTCTTACCTGCTGCTAGTTAACATCCCACCTCCAACCCAACATCCACATGAGATTATCATGACATTCTCTGCTCTCTTCTCCTCAAGTTCAGGAGGTCATAGTGTACCTCAGGGTCAGAGCTTAGACGCCATTCTGCAATGAACTGTTTACATGCAAGCTGGCTGTCCGAAATACATTTATCCAAGGTGAAATGATCCCTCTTTTCCTGTTAATTTACAGAGACATGCTGGGCCCAAGTCTGCCTGTACAAAGTAACCCCATTGCATTTCTCCATACTGACTCAATTACATGACGATGGCGGTCTGAGTATGAGTCTTTGGCAGCTGGATGAATGTTAAGCTCTGTGACATGAAACACACGAGAGTTTTTACTGCGGTCTGGTGTCAATCAGATAGCAGCAACACCGCCAAACCCACTCGTGAAATAGCAGTGACGGTATTTGGTGGTAATTCTGACATCTAGACAACTGCTTGTCACTCTGCCATTGATCCACTTCATAAGGTTTCAGACTTATTTGCCTTTGCAAATGTTCCCTTTCTAGAAGACCTGTATCAGCACAAGCCTGAATTAACAAACTCCTGTTGCCTTGGTTTATAACTGTATATCACCCAAAAATTTGTCTCCCTCAATACAATATTTCAAATTGTACACACACACACACACACACACACATTTATGCATGCACGCTCCCACACGTGGACAAACCAGCAGATGCGCTCATATGCGCGCAAACACACGCATTTACACAAAAGCACAAATAAACACGTGCACGTGCCTACGTGCAAATGCACACACGTGCAACAAATGCACACACAGGATAAACAAACACGCCTGCACAAACAATCATGCGCACACAAACACTTGTGCATGCACATACACAGATATAAAAGCACACAAACACGGAATCACATGCGCAAACATACGATTCCATACAAACCTGCTCACAAATTCTCATGCAAATGCACATTCAAACGCATGCACACAGAGACAAAAACAAATACGTACTTTGTTGTACTTCTTAGGTGATTCGATGCTTAAGGCCTTTACTTCCAAATTATGTGAATCCAAATAGCACTCATTATGCATAATCACTCGTAATTATTACTAATTACATCCTCATGATATTGTTTTACCACTACATAAAATTATTTTGAAACAATCCATTTTAAGTGTCATTAACTATGCTAATGTTCACCAGATTTTGTTTTTTTTTTCCTGCGTTAATCTTCTGTAAATTATCTAATTAATTAGCCCTAAACCAAGATGAATAATTTTGCTTCTAAGTCCCATTTTTACCTCATCCGTGACATCGGCAAGATGTTTGACAAAACAACACATTTCATCTGAAGAAAATTCTAGATGAGTCACATCACTGTTTTCAAAACAAAAATAAAAGCTGTCATTCTCATCACACGGTTGTTTTCGAAACTGATTTGAAGCATTGTTTGATAAATCCCTCTCAAATTATAATGAAATTATGTCCATCCTTGACTGTGGAGACGTGCTGGTGCATGTTTCTCATAATTTCTACATCAACAGAATCTTTGCGTCTGTTACCAGTTGAATTGTACCTCGGTGAATAATTTAGAAATATGTAAATTCACGGTTGACACACTCAAATGTATTGAATGTATAAATCTATCTGCATCTGAATTTTTTTTTTTTTTTTTTTTTTTTTTTTGGGGGGGTTGGAAGTTTAATCAGTTTAATTGGCACAATCTTTATTTGTTTATGAATGTTGTCATTAAGTGTCACGCAGTCATTCATGCTATTGTTAATGCGAAGTTGACATTGTTTTGAATATCTGTATGAAAACTTCATATTAACTGACACAACACAACCTGTTTATGTCTTTAACCCTAATCCTAACCCCAGCCCTAATGACACATAATGACAACAGTAAATATTTCTTCACATTCTTGATAGGTTTTGTGTGATAGTTATAACATGGTAATGAACACCCATTAAAAAAAAAAAAAAAAGTTTAATTTCTCTAACCTGAGATTTTTCTAGGTAGTGAATTTTTTGCATTATTTTCAATCGATTTCACTACACCTGAAGCACACTTCTGTCTTAACAAATAAGTGTATGCTAATCTGGTGATTCATTATTTGTCAGCAGCGACTTTGGGGGAAGAAAAATGCCAGTGAAGGAAATGGTGTTAAATTAAATATATTAGGCCTAGATTAGGGAAAATATTATTTTAATTAGGAATGCAGCATCACGAAATGGCTGAATTCTTCCACGGCTGAGAGAAGAAAATCTAGAGTGTTTGCATTATATTGTTTCCATTAGACTAATTGGTGAATGACAGTGGGCCAATTCTGATAATTGCATGACCAGATCAATATGAATGTGGCCTTGCTATAAGAATTAAATTCATTTTCAGTGTTTTTTTTCCCAGAGCAGGTAGAATGCATGCAGAATTTGGTTTCAAGGTGAAAAAATGCAACACACAGGCAGGATTGTACGTTCGTGAAAAGACGCTGTGTGATTGGGCGAGCTCACATCATTCATTATGATTCTCCTGGCATATTTAGCCTCGCTGCGCGCAAACGCTTGAGTGTTAATGTAATTGGTGTCAACCAAATCGTGCGAAGGTGCTAAGTGGAGAAGCACATTAATGCAGGAACATGTGTGTGGCGTCTTCAGCGCAGGAAGCTGAACGAGGCTGTGGGGACCGCACCTGTGCAGGGAGGTGAGGTTTGGGGGTGTGGAGGAGTCTGCAGATGTCAGAAGGGATGAGTCGTTCTGTTTACCATCCCCCCCCCCCCCTGCAGCCCCCAAGATGCATTGCTCCCGCACCTGCTGCTGCTTTGCTCACCTGACACACCTGCAGGGGTTTGTGGGGCTTGTAGTTCAAGTTAACTGTATGGAACAGCTGGGAATCAGCTGGCCATGTTTCTGTCTGTATAGGCACGCATACATACGGGTACACACATGCATGCTTCCATGCATTAATGTGCAAATGCACGCACATACACATGCTCACACATGCACACAAACACACACGCATGCATGCATTCATGCACAAGTACACGTATACGCACACACACATAATACATGTGCACGCAGACCCGCACACATGCGTGCTTATATGCATTCGCACACGCACACGCATTTGCACAAACACACGAAAGCATGCATGCACCTACTCTCACACAGACACACTCATATTCACAAATACACACACATATGCACAAACACGCACAACTGCGTGCGTAAACACACAAAGACACTCACACAGAAACGCAAGCACTCAAGCACGCAATTACAAATGCATATATGCTGTGCAAAGAAATATACGGACACACAGACGCGTACACACATTAGTTTCATTTATTATTCTGGTTAATTTAGGGAAAGTGTATTTGAATTTTTTCATGCAATATTGGGGTGCTCTGCCCACAATTTACCCGCTTTAATGAGGAATAATGAGCTCCTGAAGACGAGGCGTACTCCCAGAAATGGGACGTCTTCTAAGGCTTCCTGTAGTGCGGCGTGGGCGAGATGCCAATGCAAGCAGGTTAGCAGCTAAGCACAATCCGAGCCAATCAAACATGGGTCTGTATGGCATATAAATGAGCTCAACAATAAACAGCAGGATAGTGAGATAAAGTGAACGCGGACAGAATAATGACTGACACGGTCTTGAAGCGTGTCCAGACAAGGCTAGGAAATAATGAGTTTGCGTGGAGCTGAGCGCGAGCATAATGATATGTGTATTCATGGGTACATCGGGCCCTGTGCGGGGTCCAATTTTGCTCGTGACGAGCGCGGTTTAATGATTAGTGCCGTTCTCTATCTCGGGTATCCAATTCAGTGTTTGAAATTTTTTGGGCTTCGGGGTATAAATCTGCTGCCCCGTTTTCTCCAAAATCATCTGAGAGCATTTTAGCATCAGGACACAAGCGATGCCAAGCCATTTCTGTGTGTAAAGAGAAACAGAGAGAGGATAAGCTCTGAGGCCCACGAAGTTGAGTGAACATATTTTCAATGTTAAAATTAAAGGAAACCTCCCAGTGCCTCTCACTTTTTCCTTCCTACATTCTCTCCTTCTCTCTCTCTCTCTCTTTTTCTCTCCTCTCATCTATAACAGAAAAAACAGCGAGCAGAAAGGGAGTCTTGTTAGTGTGAAGTTTCCATTTGGTGACTCTACTCTCATTATTCTCTGTCATGACTCCTTTCACCTGATTTGTTCGATAAGGCGTTTGATATCAGTCGAGACCTCGCGGGACTCCAGCCGTGGGCGTTACTTCCTCTCGCCAAGAGTCGCTGGTGTCACCAGCCCCGGAACGATGGGCCCCTGTGGGGCTCGGTTCCGTCATCCAGCATCCGGGTCCGCGGAGGCGATGTAATGAAAGTGAGATGTGACCCAAGCACATCCCGCCAGTCGTGATGTGGGCCGCGTCCTCCGGAAGATCTTTATCTCCCGCGTGTCAGAGAGGCGCTGGGAGGGGGGGGGGGGGGGGGGCGTGGTGAGACACTTGGAACTGCAGACATTATTCTCTTGTTCTTGGGGGATTATCCTGACACTCGTGCTCAGTATCCCGGGGAGGGCACAAAATTGTGGGGGCAAGGCTGTGTGGGTGTCCTTCTCAAAGCAAAATCCTCCATCTTCCCCATCCACAACACTGCACAGTAAAAAGAGCCTGTCTTGACAAAATTTCTTCCACTATGATGAGATTTTTCCTCTCTATTGAATATACCCCATAGTTTTACTAAGTTACTGTATGTCTGACAAGTGAAACTTTCTTACCCCATGGGTAAATCTTGAAATGAATCAAATTGTTGAATCTCGTTGGCAATTTTTTGTCTTATTTGGTTAAGAAATAATATTGAATAATTAAAATTTTATGTTGTTAGACAAACATGGGGCATAGTTTTCAGAGCTAGTTCTGGCAGACAACTCGAGACATGCCCACATTCCCATAGACACTCCCATGCACATCAGACACTGCTCCACCCCTCTGGTAAATGGGCTATATAAGCTGCTCTCCTGCTCCGCCTTCAGGCTATAACACGCCCCTGCCTGCTGCTGCGCTGCATCACTCTTGTCTGCTGCTAATTTCAATGGCCTTCTGCTTGTTTACATTGCCTGTTGCCAGTTCACATCTGCTTTGTCCTGCATGCAGCAAGTCTAACCTGCTGCTCTTGAGCATGTTTGCCAGGGCTGGACAATAAATTGAGGACATAATTTTAATTGCAATAAAATAACTGTCAACATATGGCAAACATATGAGTTTGCACCTTTTCTTTTCAATGACTCATACCTGATGTGGTCTTCAACAATGGCAATCAACAATCAGAGGCCATTTGAGATGTTTCTGGGCAGAAAAATATGTTTTTAAGTCAGCTAATTACTAATGAGGTTGTTCTCTAACATCTATTACGGGGAATATATAAGATTTGAGGGGTTTTCATTATAATCATTCAAAGAGGCAGGTGGACCCATGGCCTGAAGGACCTTGCTCATGCTATGTTATTTGATCCTTATTTGGCTCCAGTATTTAACATTTCAATTGCAAATTAAGCATCATAAATAGTACTGAAGTCTCATTTAGTTCAGCTATCTTCAGGACTCTGCTGCTGGCATACAAAAAAACAGAGCCGCAAATGGAATGAAACATGCACCTGAAGTGGCAAGATTGATTTTGTTGCAGAGGTCAATGATGTTTTAGCCATTATGTGCCCACTTTTAAAAAGGAATTTCTTATACATTACCTATTTCAGCTGCTCACCTGCCTCAGCCTCCATGGCAAAACATGCCTTTAACTGCTGCTGTGCTGCATCACTCTCTACTGCTGCCAGATAACATCCCACCTGCACCCAGGCATATAGGCCACAGGATGTTTCAGGTTTGTAGCTGAGGTGCCAAGAGATATTTCCTTATTAGGTGTTCTGATAATCATGACAGAGACCGCTATCTAAAATTTTGTTCCAAAATCTCAACTGGTTTGAGATCTGGTGACTTTAAAGGTGGTGCTGTATGTTTAGGATCATTTTCATTCTCATAAAACCATTCATTGACCCCTTGTACCCTGTGGGGTTTGGGTCATTGTCATTCTGGAAGAGACCACTCCCAACATTGTAGGAATGTGTCAGCACAGGATGTAAAGGCGATCACCCAGAATAACTCTGCAATGACCCTTCTGCCTTTAAGGGGACAAGTGGACCCAAACCGTGCCTGGAAAATGAACAAAAATATCGTATTTGTTAAGCTTTTCCATGCATTTATTTGTTCTTTTTGTCCTTCAGTTTGTAACCCATCTTTAAGTTGCAGTTCAGTAGGTTTCTGCTTTTTAGCTCAGGTGAGGTGCAGTGAGTCAGTTGTGAAATTTAGCTAAATCCAATTTAGGTGAAATGTCAATTCTTATTTTGAGGGAAAGCCTTGAAATTCGCTTTCGCTTTCCCAAATGCAATTGTGGAGAAAATAAAGGTATTGTGAGTGAGACAACATGAAGATCAAGCATTAACCCTTGTTAATGGTGTTTTTAGGGTTTCAAAAACCCTGGAGCCTCTTTAACAGCTACAAAAATATGTTTACTATTGTTTTATCAGCTTAACATCTCACAAGGGTTCCTAACTTCATTTAAAATACTTCTAAACATGTTTATTTATTCATTGCTTTTTAAGGTTGTAAAGAAGTCCTGTTCAAAAACTTATGCACAACTTACATTTTTTGACCCCGTTAAGGTCAAATCCAACAGAATATGAGTGGTGAAAGGAAAAGTGAGGCAATAAGGTTCACATTGTACAAAAAGAAGGAACATTACCTTTGCTTTGAATAGCATCAGCTATTATCATGTATTCAGGTGGATGAAAGTACAGAGGCTCAATCTGTGCTGAGTGCATTGGAGTTTTCTCAGTTAACATTATATGATCTTCAGTGGGTAGCACTGTGGCCTCTCGGCAAGAAGGCTATGGGTTCGAATCCGGGCTCGGGCCTTTTTGTGTGGAGTTAACTAACATGTTTCCCTGTGTTCACGTGGGGCTACTCAGGTTTTCTTCCCACTGTTCAGACATGCATGCTAGGCTAATTGGAGACTTTAAATTTCCCATTGGTATGAATGAACTGTATTTTGACATGAGATAACTTGGAAAAATTGCTGAAAGTGTCATTAAACAATAAAGAATCATTTAATGTACTATTTCCAAAAAAATGGGAAAATGCTAAAAGTAAAAAAAAAAAAAACAAAAACAAAACAAAGACAAGTAGCAATACATGATGAGTAGCTAAGCTTCAGCCTTTAATTATGATTGATCTGCAATAATGGCCCCACTGTGCACAGCACTACTCTGGTGTAAAAAGCAAACAAAATTAAATGCATTGTTCATTTTTGATGGATGTCTCGTGAGTACACTGTTGAATTGTCTACAGTGGGACTTCCACAGCAAGGATACAAAGAGAAAGGAGCTCCATATATCACTTTTTTTAAAGAACATAATAGGTACTTTGATATGAATAGGAATCACTCAAAGATATGTTGGCTATAATGAGGTATGTTTCAGAATGGTTTGCATCAAGAGATAATACTCATGTGACATATCAGTACTTATAATACAAGATTGAAAACTATCCATTTGTGTTGTTTGTTGTCTATTTTTTGGTTTTACAGGAAATTTCAATCACTTGGCTCGCTGTAGAGGGTTTTAAAATATGTAGGTGCTTACCTTTGTAGTAGTATGCTTTTGAAGACAAATATTAATTAACTGAACAGACAACATTATTGACAGAGAGTCAAAATTGTTTTTCTAAGAAGCGTATGCCTACACACATTATTTACATCTAATTCAAGGTGACATGCTTTGACTGAACTCAAACAGTGGTGAGCTTGGGATAATTTAACTTTGTATTAATACTCATAATTATACAGACAAAACATCAATGGAAGAAAATGAAGATAATTCGTTTCACCCCATGCGCTGGTAATTGTATCGTATCACATCGATCAAGGGGACGAACAGACAACAGCAAGTGTGAATTCTGCATCCACACAATGCCATCCATTTGCATTTATACATGACTCATTGTACACTCTGAAGTTAATATTTTGACATAATGTCAAAAGGCTTGTCTTCATAAGTCACACAGACTTGTAAAAAAAAAAAAAAATTATGTTACAATTCCAAAAAAATAAATGATTTGAATGTTTTTTTTTTTTTTTTTTTTTGAGGACTCCATTGGGGAATGGTGTCTTAACTCATTTTTGACTCATTGGCAGTATTTTTCACTCATCTTACAAAATACAATGGAAAATGATGAGTTTAATTACTTTAATTATAACTATAATTACAGCTCATCTACAAAAGTCAAATAAAATCCCTGATGAGATTGACTTCTGATTTTTGCAGTGTAACCCCTACTATAAAGAATAAGTATTTAAACAAACCTGAGAGAATTTATTTCATTTCCTCCTGGTTCTGTGCAATAATATAGGTAAACATTTCATAACTTCATTTCTTCTGAGCGAATTCGCTGGGGTTTGCCTGTTCCCGAGAACAGAGAGAATCCCAGTAACTGCATAATAATGGAAACGGTAATCAAAGGACATTGTATTCTCTGATCTCCACTCGCTCAGACTAGAACATGATGTGGAGGCTCCGTGCTCGTGTTCCTGTTTATACCTACCAGCCATGCAGGAGCATTATTTACACACACAATCACATGCATGTACACACACACACACACACATGCTCATGCACGCATGCATGTGCACACTCACACCCACGCACGCGTGCACACACACACTCACTCACACACACACACTCACATGCACACACACACACACACACACACACACACACACACACACACACACACACACAGATGTATACAATTCATAAAATTCAATTGTGAGTATCTTGGATGAGCTGCATCATCACTTATCATTATACCCCAGCTGTGGCACAGATGTGTGGAGATGCTAAGAGCCAAGTACCCTCACTCTAACCGCATGCTGAGGGGTATCAGCCGTCTATACGAAGGCTGCCAAACTCAACAATTAGAGCAGGAGACGCCCAACGCCTGGTGGGAAGGTTTAACACCCTGGATCCTCCTTCTTTAATCTATATAACCCCTCACTCTTTCTCTCATATCTATAATATAATAGCAAAGTGGACTCTGTGTGCGTGCGGGTCCGGCCAATCAGTGCTTTTATATTATAGTGAACAATGCACCATTATGATGTCATCACATTGCTATGGTGTTTCCATAAAAACATCATGTGACCAAGCCAATTCATCCACAAGAGTCCTGAATCCCAAAAACTTTCATTCATTTGGAATACATTGTTCACTATAATATAAAAGCACTGATTGGCCGGACACGCACGCACACAGAGTCCGCTTCGCTATTATATTATGAAATCCCAAAAACTTTCATTCATTTGGAATTCATTGTTCCTTTGTTCGCTTGTGTGCGTGTGGGTTGAATCTAGAACCCATGGATCTCCACGGGCAACAAACTAGTTTATAATTATTTCCCTAACGGCTAATACAGTTTTTAAGGAAATTGTGCTGATTGTCATGACCCAACAGTTCACCGGTGTTCCACGTACAGTTATGGTTTTAATGGTTCTAAGCCACCACAACAGTAAGCAAAGCTTGAAAACAGATTCAGTTGAGCTGAAAATTGTGTAAAATTATACACAGGTGCTTATTTACAGCACAGCAGGTAGTTAGCGCTATGTTAAAGATGTTAAAGAAAAACTAAGCATATCTACATTTAGCCTGAGACACAGGACTCACCAAGGAGTAAGTAGGATGTCAGTAACTGCAGACAGAGAGTTAAGTTAGCCAAAAGTGATAGTCGAAAGACGCACAAATCAATTTCTAGTTCTGTATCTTTTTGAATGTGCTGCCCCTCTAAATTAAGTTCAGACGAGGGCATCGTCATGGCAACAGCTCATGAGAACAGGATTACATGTGCACATCTGTCATGCAGTAATAATTAAATTCAGACGGTGCCTCCATCTTGCATCATTATACACGTATATTAGATTCTCTGCACTGAACCATGACGTCACCTCAGCCTGTATATGAGAGACACAAAAACAAACACAGCCGCTTCCAAATCCGCACGGGCCAATATAAAAACATTAAAGCACTGGGATACAACACATTCACAAAAAAAGTAACTCAAAAGAGAAAGATTATTACCATAAAGCTGCCGGGAAAACAAAGAGCAATTAGGGTAGCGGGAGGCCTTATTGTCCCCAATGGGCTTCCGTACCCAGCGTCAGGCTTTAATAACCAGAGCCCCCATATTCATTAAATATCTCAGTGGGAGAGCTGATCTGGGATCAGTTTAAGATTCCTGCTCATAATGGATAATGGTCTGCATGCGGGCAGGAATGGAACCTGAACCGACAACAGGGCCGCCCAATCCCCTTCCTGGAGGGCAACCATCACCTTAACAAAATGCGCGTCAGTGAACATCCCAAGGTCTTATTGAATAGGTAGCTATTGCAAACATATTTGTTAAATATGGGGATAAATGAAACCTACAGTACCTTAGAGCTCCAGGAATAGGATAGGGATTTGGAAACCCTGTACTGGACTAGCGTCGTACACTGATGTTTTATATAAGTGCGAACACCCACACAAAGGTTTCTCGTGTAGAGATGTGCTTATTCAGGGTAATAAGGGGACTGAAGCTCATCACAGCATCCAACGGACAAGTGGTGGAAGCACACCCTGGTCAGATCACTAATCCATCATAGGGGACACACACACACACACACACACACACACACACACACCATTTACTTACGCACTCATACCTATGCGGAGTTTGTGTAATATAGGCAACCCAAGTATTACTGTATGACACATGTAGGTGAGACTCGGGACCAATGAGCCATACCAATTTTGTTTTAGTTTTGGTTTTTTTTGCCAATTTTAAGCAAATCTGACATCTATTGATTGCAAATATGTGATATGGCTCATTGGCCTCAGTCTCCCCAACTCCTGTTCTCATGAGCTGTAGCCATGATGGTGAGTTAGAATCCAGAATTTCCCACAGATCTTTTGATAGTAGTTTCCACGAACTATTGACCGATCCTAGGCTCCCCTGCCCCTAACATTTAATGGTGCAATCATGTCCACCATAACCTTGGACAACAAAATCAACCTCCAATTCAAAAGAACAAGAGATGTTAATAACAGTTTTTTTTTTCAGTCAAAAATGGTCATGTGATGTGCCTGGTGAACTTGTAGATGTGACATATGATTGCAAGGCATGCATAGCGTGCAAGGAATGCTATTTTTATTTCTCTAAATGTACCCTTTTGATCCTTATAGGCCGGTTTAACAGCCGCATAGAGAATGTGCAATAAACCAAAATGCCCTCCAAACATCTGACTTTGATCACATGACTTTTGCTTGTCATGTGACCTTGTTACAATCAGGTGGTTTCCCCATCACAGTAAGTATTGTTTTGGAGTTGGTGGGGGTTACGACCCCCTTATACAACTCCAATTCCATAACAGTTGGGAGGAAGTGCAAATTGTGAATAAAATCAAAATGCAACGACTTTCAGATCACATGAGCCAATATGTTATTTACAATAGAACATAGATAACATTTCAAATGTTAAAACTGAGACATTTTACATTTTCATCCACAAAATGAGCTTATTTCAAATTTTCTGGCTGCAACCGGTCTCATAAAAGTTGGGACACAGGCAAAAAAAGGGCTGAAAAAGCAATTAATATATATGAGAATCAGCTGAAAGAATATTTAGCAAGTAATTAAGTTAACTGGCATCAGGTGTGTAACACGATTGGCTATAAAAGGGATGTCTTAGAGAGGCTGAGTCTCTCAGAAGTAAGGATGGCCAGAGGCTCTCCAACCTGTGAAGGCTTACGTAAAAAATGTTACTCAACGTCAAATTACAAAGGCTTTGAAAGTCTCATCATCGACAGTGCATAAAAACATCAAAAGATTCAGAGAAACTGGAAAAATCTCTGTGTGTAAGGGACAAGGCCGAAGACCTTTACTGGATGCCCGTGATCTTCGGGCCCTCAGACACCACTGCATCACTCACCGGCATGATTCTGTCATTTCAGCAGGACAATGCAAAATACATACTACATACTGCAGCTATTACAACAGCATGGCTTCGTAGTAGAAGAGTCCTTGTGCTGAACTGGCCTGCCTGCAGTCCTGATCTTTCACCGATTGAGAACATTTGGCACATAATTAAACAAAAAGTCTGTCAAAGGAGACCCAAAACTCTCCAGCAGCTGGAAGCCTGTATTAAACAAGAGTGGGATCAAATTCCAATGGCTAAACTCAAGAAACTTGTCTCCTCAATGCCCAGACGCCTCCACTCTGTGTTAAAAAGAAGAGGGGATGCTACACCATGGTAAACAGGCCCCTGTCCCAACTTTTTTGAGACCTGTAGCAGCCATCAAATTTGAAATGAGCTCATTTTGTGGATAAAATTGTAAAATTTCTCAGTTTCAACATTTGCTATGTTATCTCTGTTCTATTGTGAATAAAATACTGGCTGGTGTGATTTGAAAGTCATTGCGTTTTGATTCTATTCACAATTTACACTTTGTCCCAACTATTTCGGATTGTATAGTAAAGGGTTCAAAGGGTTAAGGAAAATTTTTCAGAAACATCTGGCACAGATTAGGCCAAAATTCTATGAGAGACCGACCATCATTAACTGAATTAAACTAACAGTTATTATTTAAAGCATAGCATTTAGCATACTTGCTTTATGTCTAGCATTTCAAAACATTTATTTGATTCCCATAACCATATCATAAGCATTTATAAACTTGTAATATTATGTTAACTAACATTCCTCTCATTAGAATCACTTTAATGGCACTTATAATTGCATAACATTTTATAAAATTCAGGGAAGTTTAAGCGACATATACAAGACCGCACCAGTCCGATCCATGAGTTTTTAACATGTTAATGTTTGTCTCTGTGCAAAATGAGTATGAATTTTGTAAAAAAGAAAGCTTTCTATGTCTCAGCAAGTCAGAGAGTCAACCATCAAGGATTCTTTTTGGCAAGGGCAAAGGAACTGTATATCTAAAAATTCTGATACCTTATAATTGTGTATTGTATTCAGTTTTTTGTGGTACAGTGTGATGATTTATGTTTTTACATGGACAATATACTGTCCCAGGGAAACATCTGCAGTTCAGGATGAATTGTATGCACTTGTGCATTGTGTGCTCAGGCATGTATACAAATTACTTGTAACAATAAAAACTTAATTTATGGATCCCGTCTCACGAGCAAAGCATCGATGGAAAAGCAGAAAGCAAGTTACTCTTTAAGAGGTGTTAAATATATTGTCTGTGTCCTGTACAGGTGATCAGTATTTACTCTGAATGCGTTCTTTGCTTTAATTTCAAAATAAATGCCTTGATTTTCTTGCTGCCTTCAATGGCTGAACACCAATGTGGGACTTGTGTCAGCCAGAACTACAGGTCTCCACAGGGAAAACTAAGTATGTAGCACAGTAATGGGAAATAAACAAAGGTTGCACAACTAGGCCTCTACCCATGAAAAGAAAACAACAAAATGGGTTAAAAACAAGTGATGTGGAAAAGTTAAGTGTGGCAAATAGGACGCCCTTGCTCTGTCAAACGGCGGAAGAAGTCATGTCAGATGTAGGCTTATATCTACCAATAGAAAAGAACAAGGTAACCATATGCCAGCTTTCACCACTGACATCACATAACCTGGCTCTTCAGGGAGCTAGCGCGTCCCATTTCGCCTAATTCATAATTCACATTCTAGCCATTCCCCGTTTAAAGGAAGGAGCATTATGGTATTTGTGATGAGCCCACTCTTCCAGAATCTTCTCTGTGACAGGTTTCCAAGTGCCTGCCCTGATGACCTCATGCACACTGCTGATAGGCCAGGGTAAATGAAAGTCAACCAATCACTTTGGGACCTTCCAGGCTTTCTAAGGCTCCTGCCAATCTGGACAGTCTTGGTCTCAAACACTTCCGTTCGATTCTGGGAGTGACAAATCGAGGTCAGCGCGCAGAGCGGCCCCTAAAGTCATCTTCCATGACAAGCTATTATCTACGTTCCAGGCCCGCCCGGAATCCTGCTGATCGCCAGCTCTCAATTGGTTAATCCTGACAATTCGCCGGCCGCTCCGAGCCTGACATTTAATTAGTGATCCAATTACACGTTGAGCTGCCGTCAGCTCCTTCTTCATTAGCGAGTGACGGGTAGAAAGATTGAGTTTGGACGCGCAGAAAATAATCGGAGGAGGGTGGGTAGGGGGTGGGAGTGGGGTGGTGGTGCTGAGAGGACGGGGGTCCTTCATTTCTTCATTTATTGACTCGATCTTGGGGTCTTGAGAGAGCACAGATGGATGATGAAGTGGGGGTTCGGAGGTCATCACCTGGGTGACGCAATGATGACCGCCGAGACAACTGCAAACAACAAACAACTTTGGAGAGACAAGTGTGTGTGTGTGTGTGTGTGTGTGTGTGTGTGTGTGTATATGCATGCAAGTGAGTGTGTGTGTGTGTGTGTGTGTATGTGTGTGTGTGTGCATGTGAGTGTGTGTTTGTGCGTGCGTGCGGGTGTGCGCGCGCGCCCGTGTGTGTGTGTATGCCTTCTCTGCATATGGATTAAATCATGCATCATAGAATTCTCTGCTACGTGTTTGGCATTCTGACACTTTGTTCCCCCAAAACACTGGTTCTCAGAGTCGGTTCTGGAGACCCCTATGATGTGGTGTGTCGTGTGAGACATGAGTCAGCTCACGTAAGTCATTACAATTCTGGACATTGAATGTCGCCATATATGCTGCAGAATGTCAAGTCAGTTATTTTCGTGACTTCATTTACTCTTAAAGATTGAAGATCTGTCAATTGAAGAGAAAAAAAAAGAAGTGAGAGGATTTTTCTCGCCAAATAGTGGCAGGCGGCCATTTTAAACACTCTGCACCCCTGACGTTTTCTCCACTCAGCAATGGAACCGGACTGAGAATTTTGGCTGCATATCAGACAATTTCAACCGGTTTATGAAAACTATTAATCACAGGAACATTTAATTCCTCTTGCTGAATACTCAGCAAATCCCATTTATTACTTCTGACCTTGACATGCAGAAATCTTTCTCTTTTTTGGTCTTTCTCATGCAATGTTGCATTTTTCTTTTTAATAAACGCCCAAATTAGCATGTAACTGCATGCATTTATACCCACATCACTTCTTATAACATTTTACCGCAGTAACACAATTATCATAAATAAACAATGATTGCATGCCACCTGTCTCATTCGGTTTATTATCTTGAATTTTGCATGTTGTGTCCCTGTTAAGTAGTTACAAACAGTATTGAATACACCACTGTGAGTGCACTTTTTGCAGAAACAGTCCGGAAATTGATGTTGATGCATTTTTTGGTGACTAACAAAAACTACTGTCCAGTGCCTGTGAAATATCTCACTTTATTAAGTTAATAAGTGCAGCAGTGCGCACCAATGAAGTTACACTGTCAGAGAAAGGCGAAACTGGTTCTTTGCGAGTGAGCTTTCACACTTATGTCATTCTAGGTGTTTCAACTGTGAGGCAATAACGGCCTGCAACACACAGTGAGAGACATGGGATTTATCGCCAGCAACGATCACACTGACGCGTCAGGGGGGAAATGGCGTCAGCTAAAACAGGTGTTTGGACGCTTGATTGGCAGGTGTTGCCAATACTGAAAACACAAAGTTTTGGACTGATAAAATTTTGAGATTGGAGAAGTATGAATGACTACTTTTCCATTGTTTCCTCCGCCAGGAGGTAGTGTGGTTTGTGTGTGTGTGTGTGTGTGTGTGTGTGTGTGTGTGTGTGTGTTTGTCAGCAGGATTACTCACAAACTGTCTCACATATTACCACAAAATTTTATAAGAAGTTGGACTGTATGAATGGGCAGGGGTGGTTAAATTTCCAGACCAATCAGGATATAGATTCAGATTCTGCAGCTTATTATTAGTGCTAGTGGATCAAAACCTGCTGGTAGAGGTATGCGCCCTCTGAGTGCCCTCCAGTTTTAACTGTTATTGTAATTGAGCATTAACATTCTATTCCATTTATTATTTATGCGGCTTAAGCTAGGGGATGTCGGGATGTGAGGACTGTGTGCAATGAGCAAAAGGAGAGAACACACCCTCCATCCATTACCTAAAACACTTATTCCTGATCCAAGGCAGGGCGCAAACATCATCCTATCATACAAAACATCATTGAACCCACAACCTTCTTGCACATTGGGTGGACCTTTTTTTCCCCCCTGAAATTATGAGATGAATTTTCTCATGATCTGAGATAGGCAACGACTTTTCATGAAACCAGCTTGATCAGTGTGCATCAGTGTTCATGTTACTAAAACCAATCTTGTTGCCTGGATGTTATACTCTAGATTAGCAAAGGAAATTGGTCGATACCGACGACATAATGGGCCTCATTCTCAGCGTTAATTCAGCTCCTTGACAAAAGAAAACGTCCAAATGAAATACGGTTCGAGCTGGACTCATATATATTCCGCTAGAGTAGAATTGATGACTGACATTTTTGTGGGTTCAAACTACATATAACTGGGGGCCCATTTTGAGTTAAATTAATACTGAGAAATTTTAGCCTGTGGATTTATCAATAGCTTTTTTAGTCTTTCTGTTTGGATGAGTTTAAGACTTGATGTATTGCATTTCTTATTTTCATATTCTTCCCAACAGACCAATGCCAGTTCTCCACCTGAGAGTCAAGCTTCCAGCCCTGTGGTATCCAGTATAGGTTGTACACTGCAAGGTTGAACCATTTTGCCCCACAAGAAACCCTTAAACTGCAGTGGATTTGTCAAAACAATAATATGGTTGATTTAGGAATATTCTCTCTTTTTTTGTGAGCACAATACACTGCATGTACACTTTTTATGGAATATTATAAAAAGAAAGATTCCATTCCTGGCTCATGGTGAGGTCATGTGTGCTAATATAATGTATGCCATTGTTAAATATGACCTTTGTGGAGAGCTCACACAGACACATGAAACCGCATACTTGACCTCGAGGTGAAATTGAGGTGATGCACAGGTTTGAATTCTTTTATTGAACAGGGATGAATGGAAACTCAATAAAAATGTTTTGATGGAAAATCTATTGTTGATGTATCCAACGTTATTCAGACGGCCAGGATGTTCTTTGTGTTGTTGATATTATTATTATTTTTTTCCCCCCTTCAATGTTCCCTGGAGACCATGAAGTAATACTACATACACAGGATAAATGATTGCATAATATCCACTAAGGTAACGATGCATTGATATCATATCACATTTCAGATACAGAAATGTTCACAAATGTCCAGTTTTGTCCGTGAACTGATGTCTGAAAATGAATCATACAAAAGTTTGCACACTTGTAACATTCACTCTTATCTAGTAGGTACCTAACTATTATTAATTAAACGATTGCATTTTATTTTATTTTATTTAAAACCTAAATTGCTTCATCAGCCATAGGAAAGGGACCTGCTTGAATTGCTGCATGTTAAAGACAAGTCTTTTATAATGAAGAATACTTCAATGATACTTGAGATGGATCCGGTAAAAAATGGAGGTGAATGATCGGAACTCTTAGCGTATCCTGCTAGCCGTGGAGCTTTCTGTTGCAGACAGAATACTAGGAAATAATTTCTGTGGAGAGCAGACCTCAACCAAGGATGCAGAAGAGCTATTCAATGCAGTTTTGTCTTTTGGCCCATTGATCCTAAAGTTTAATCAAGGACTAACCTTTCTGTAAAGTTTCAGGCAAAGCCATTCAGAACTTTCTAAGAAATCTTGATCACAGTCAGACACGGCAAAAACAGACCCCCTGTTATCTTGGCAGAGGTAATAAGATATAGCATAGATATAGGAAAAATCAAATTTAGTGTTCAATGTATGGTTACCTTTGCAATGGCTTATTAAGTGAGAGAGGAATGTATTATAGTTAATGTCTAAGACTTTAAGAATTGGGCCTGAGTGCAACCAGACAACTTCCATCTGCAGCACTTCGATAGGCACACTTGAGACTTGCCTCATCACATCGCAATCCTGAACGGGCACATTGTTCTTTTTCAGACGCTAACAAAGCTGTGAATTTCACAAGAAGAGCATTTCCACACTTAATAGCTGTTCTTGGCATGCATAGTCCCACCCACGCTGTAAAGCTTTCTGTGAGACGGAACAAAATGGCCGCTCATACTCTGGCCAGGGCAATACTAATATCACATAAAGGTTTTTACGGGAGAAGGCTACATATCGGCTGCATTTATACTCATTTATTTTTTAATTGTGATTATTTAACTCACAATTTTATCCAAAGTGACTCGCGGTTGATAAGGCCGGGCAGGAGCGAATTCTCCCAAGAGCAATGTAGGGTTAAAGACCAAGCAGCTGCTAAGTTAACTGAATAAACACCAGTCAACAGCCAAGAAAAGAACCAGGACTAGGCTAACCCCCCCAACTCCCATTTAGTTTAATTGGATTATAAAACAAATGGCTCAAAAACTCAAAAACTAGGCCTATGACTCCTGACAGAATCCCAAGAACAGCTATACTTCTGTGATGTCTCAATTCATTCCAGCACCCCAGAGAAAAAATATATAAATATTCAGGACCGAGTTGCAGAATGAGTGGATGACATTTTTTCTACAGTAAAAGCGTAGAAGAGTCAGGAGTGATGGAGGGGGGAGAATAAGATGAGACGGGGGGGTTACAGTCAGTACAGGGGCTGAACGGTCTATGCCAGTCTTAAGTCATAGTTTAATTTGGTTCATTATGTTAAATGTCACTTCCCATGCAGCTATTAGCTAGTTTCACTGAGTCTCTCGCTGTTTATGTGTACTCTGTTTTGTGTTAGTAATTGGTTACAGTTCATTGAATGATTGTCTCGTTACCTTTCCAATTCCTTTGTGCATCCCTCATGCCTTTTCTCGCACCTGCTTCCCATTCTTACTCCTTGTCTCTGTGCATTTTAGTTCATGTCTGTCAGTGCTTTGTTGCCAGATTGTCTTGCGCTCGCCTTGTCCCTCTTACCTGCTCTCTCATGTTCTTCTGTCTTTTCCTTGGTTCTTAGTTCCTCGTCTCTGCTTTCTATCTTTTTTCAGCCTTACCCTGGTGGTTTATCTGCTCTCTCCGGTCCCAAGATTCCCGTCCTCGCCTTTTCTGCCCTGCTTTGGGCTGGCTTCACTTCATCGACCTCGGCTTCGATCCTCACATACTCAGGTCCTGTCCGGACTCCAAGCTGCCTTCCCCAAATAGCTCTGTTGACCATGTACCAAACCAAGCTCTGTTCACTAATTACCAAACCAGGACTGTTGATCCTTCTGATGAAGACCTTGTTTTACCGACCTCTGGCTCTCCATCGAAGGCCTCTGGCTCTCATGTTTGTTACAGTATAGTTGTTGAAATATGCACTGTTTACAAACAATGACGTCATAGTTGTGCATGTGCAGTTTGGCAGTTGGCAGAAAGCGTGATCAGGATATAAACATGGCAAGTAGCCTCTTTGATTCTTTGCTTAGAATCCTCTAAAACGTGTTTTCCTGAACCGTTAGCGAACCTGTTGGTGCAACCTATAACACAACAACTGACTGGCATTGCTATTATAGATGTTTTGTTTAATGCATACAAAAACAGAGATCTACTTGTAAACTTGATGTAAGATAAGATGAGCCTTTTTGCCAACCGCATGACAAAACTTGTGACGTCATTGTGAATATCGCTATTACAATAATGCCTTTTTTGTTTTTTAGCGTAACTCAATTAGACCATGCAGGGAGCCAATCCCAACATTCTTAAAGGAGCAAAAGCTGGATGAGGGCCTTACTTCAGGGCCAAACAACAGCAGGGCTATTCGAATTTCAGCTGGACATGGGTTTGAACCAAAACCATCTGAATCCCCGTGAAGCACCTAAACCACTGGGTCAGAGGGCCATGCTGGCTACTTAACCCCCCCCCAAAAAAAAAGCCTCTTTAAAAAGTGAACTAACAGCTTTATAAAGAGACAGTGCTTGTCAAAATGATCTGAAAGACTCATTTTACTGACTCATCTAAATTCCTGAAGTAGAGGTTAAGCCAGGGTGTCTTTTCATGGTCGTGTAAAAGTTCCCTCCACTTACTGCTGAGAACAGGGAAGATCCTGGATAAAATTCTTCAGCTTTTACCCTGCCTATTTTATCAACGACACGCTTAATTAACAACATAAATTATTGGACCTCTTTAAACAAATGCACAGGGAGCACTGCTCCACAAAAACTGCTTCACAGCCCACTCCTCTGTAGTTTGAGGTGAAATATCCTTCCTCTGCTATCGTATTCTTTGAGAGGTACCATATAAATGCAAGTAATTATTGTTATAAATGAATATGTAGTAAGGGGATTCTGTTGAATCCAACTTCAATTTCACTTTGTTATGGTTAAATCCAGTGTTTTAGCGCGCAAATCCATGGGGATATTAGTTCATAAATCAGAGGCTTTAATACCCGAGCTGCAACACAGCAGTTGTGCTATAATACTTTTTGATAATACACTTCTTTAATGTACGCAATTTCCATTAGATTTGCTGTTGGTAGACAGAGCTTTATTTGCATTATGTGGCTTTTTCACATCTTTTGAATTCTGGGCTGTTTACATCATTGGTAGTCTGCTTGGCTCTGGGTGAAGTTAACTTCTGAGTTCTAAAATGTGTCACTCTTTCTTTTGCTGATACTCTGTCATGTGATTTCAGTTCATTTTTGAAACATCAGTCAGGATCAGGGCTTTCAAAAGACATATTCAGATTTTCTGTCTTCATTAACTTGGATGGAGAAATGCTTCATGACCATGTGGTGACACGTACAATAATATTATCGCAACATAAATTGGCCAGCCATTCTACTATTGATTGATTAGTCTCGGTTGCTGAGCGGTTAGATTGCTTGATGGCTAATCAGATGAAATAAACAGGAACATTTTGGGAGTAACATGCAATGAAATGTGAGGATATTTCATTTCTGCAGATATTTCAAGTCTCGCCTTAGGTCAGTCAAACAGATTGAACCATTTCTGACATAATTATATTCCCATGACTTTGGTCAAAAAGCTATTTAAATGCTGATAATCGTCAACATAGTTTATATACTGCATTATTCCGTCACATAAGCTGGCTGTTACCAGCCTATTAATGGATAAAGAAAACATTGTGGCCATCAGCAAAGTGCTTCCACAATGAATTTCTAAATTGTGACAATGCAAAATGATGGTGCGCTTCACGAGATTGAATGCACAGCTGTCACTGGAACAGAGGGCTGAAATATGCACGGGTTTTCCTCACAATGATGAATAATTGCTTTATCTTGTTGCAGTAATTAACAGAATGAATATGCTGTCTCTGTTGATGTCACAGCGTGGCTCCCGAAAACATCTGGTCTTTGATTTGCAGTGTCCGACAATTAAAACACGTGAAACTCACTGTACGCACAAACATTAATGGGGTATTAATGACTAATGTAGAACAACAGAATTCGGCAGCACTTATGGAATTGGAATATATTTAAATACAATATTTAGTGAGAGAATAAATGGACAGATATACAATTTTTTGCCACCATGAAAATGCTAATGACATATACAAAAAGAGTCATGTTTTTTTCAATTATTGGTTAGGACTGTCACCACACAGCAAGAAGGTCGTGGGTTCGAACCTGGCCTGGGGCCTTTCTGTGCACAGTTTGCATGTTCTCCTCGTGTTTGCGTGGGTTTCCTCCGGGTGCTCCGGTTTCCCCCACCCACAAAAACGTGCATCATAGGAACATTCCAACCAGTACCCCTGACCAAGGAACTGGCTTTAGAACTGGAGTTGGTCCCCAGGCGCTGCTCTGTGGCTGCCCACTGCTCCTAACTATCGGATGGGTTAAATGCAGAGGACAAATTACCCCACAGGGTTCAATAAAATGTATCTTATATTAGTTTGAATTGCATGGAAGCAATATGACTGTGTTACACCAAAACTAGCGTGTGGAACTTATTACACCTTTCATTAATACGTTATTGAATTTATATATTACATCCCTGCCATATCTTGGCATACTAACACTTTGGCAATTCCATATTAATCTATAACGATTATCAATGAAAAAGCACGTGTTGAGTTATGAGTCACAATTGTTAGAATGCTATTGCATCTGTTACTGAAAATTTTATTGTTTACTTCCTGGGGTTCAGGATAACTTCACTGGGTAAATGCAGATTTCCCAGGATTCGCTCTATCATTGAGTTAGCGCTGTAATCGTGACAAAAACCCCTGCCCACAGTAACTGCACATGCTTTGCTTTATTCACATTGACAGCAGAGCAGGAAATACTGTATTACTGTGTCTGAGGATTACTAATTTATTCAGTGAACTGCTAGGCCCCTCATTCTGTTCATGAACTGCAATATTAATTTTTAATTGTCTCCTAAAGCTACGGTTTGCCAATTGCTTCTTGTTCGGACAGAGTTTAATTTCCAGGGTGCAATTTAGGTGTAGGATTTTTAAAAAAAAATTTTTTTTTCAAGCTCGGTTTTGAATTTTTATTACTTTTTTTTTTTTTTACATGCGTTTACATGCTTAATGAAAAATAACAAAAAACAGAAGCATGCATTACATGTAGACAAAAAAAAACAAAACCCTGCTCATAGAATGAATAGATAAATATTTAGTTCTTCAATAATGGATGTGCTCATGAAGTCTCGCAACAGTTATAGCTTCAGCTTGGAAACAAACAACAACTGAATAACCATAAAATGAATGGCGATTGTAATGAGAAGTATACAGGAAAGATTTACCCTGCAATATTTTTTCTTTTTTTTTTAATTTTCAATTTTAATGGAGGAAATAGGTTATGACAGTATCATGGTTTCCAATCATACTTGAATAAACTGCTAACACGAAGCTAATGCTCGCAATAGTTAAAGGTTACCAACAAGGAGGGCAAAAAATTAGTAACCAATCACATCTGCCACTGATGATGTCACTAAACACCTCCCTCTGCTCAGATTGATCCTGTGATCATCAGTGATATCAGGAAGAGAAGAGACTAGTCAGAATAATAATCAGCATACCTTCAGCCCTTCATGGCAAATGGTCTGTATACCTGTACTGTAAGAATGATAAACACAATGCCTTTATTTTTATCTGATCCAAACTTAAACTTTAGCTTTTTTTTTCTTACTTCACAAATAAATATTTCAATGTTAAGCTAGCTTTCTGAATTCAATGGAGACAAGATGTTCTTGACTGAACTGGAGTAGTGCGGAAGTTAATTTCAGTCTCACTGGGGTGTGCGTTTGGCTTCTTCATCGTGTTTCGTCCTGTGGGCGAATTCCGCGGCTGTCGCTGTGAAATCAGTCCTCCGAGACTCAGCCCACAAGCGGCCCTGCCAGTCACGCAGACGTTGTCTCTCACTTGAGATCGCATCACGTGGTCAGTATGTAAATCACACAGCTCTTGCGATAAAATGCCTCCGCGTGCTTCAGCAAAGGGGAAGTGGCTAAAGAGATTCTTAGTTCATAATTTAATAATTTTTCGCTGAAGAACACCTTGGTCCAAACAGGTGTGAAGTCAGCAGTGGATATTTACGTTCAGAAATATTAACAAAGATGCTCTATAACATTGGATATATAACGCAGTGTGTTTTTGTTATTTTGGTTCTGTTTCTGATTGAACATACATTTTCCGTGTGAAGAGGAGACTGAGAGCAAAAAGTCCCTGAAACAAGAGAGAACTGAAGGAAGCTGCAGTACAAGCCTAATAGAGCATCACCAGAGAAGATACCCACTGACTGGTGATGTCTATGTGTCATGGACTACAAGCAGTCACTGGATGCAAAGGATATGCAACCAAATAATGACATTATCAAAGGATAGTGTTTTTTTTTTTTTCTAATCAACTCATCCAGTATGGATAAAAATACCATCAAATTTAAGTTGACAGTCTGCACTCCAACCTCATCGTACCCTGAGTGTGGAACCAAAATAAAAAATACTAATGTGTGACGGTCCAATGAGTTATGATGCTCATTGTAAGTTACCTGAATGATAGGGATAAATAACGACAATTAATGCTTATTAGATCAATTCGATCCTCCATCAGATTTAAATATGTATTCATTTGCAATTTAATGAATCATATTTGAAGAGGAGCTTGAGGATTGCTAAGCTGGCCTGAGACCAATGGGAGTGTCGGTGAGAACACGGGCTGTCCAGTCAAGGTTCACAGTTCACGCGAGTCATTTATTGTAGTTCCAGGAGAAGGACTGTATGGATAGACGCATGCATGGGGGTTGTGTGGTGTGTGTGTGTGTGTGTGGTTTCTAGGAAAAAGGAAAATAAAAATACATTCAGCTCTGTTCGTCTCATTTCTTCATCTCAGCAGTTCATCATAATTTAAACACGTTATCAGACAATCCACCAAGCATACATCTAAACTGTGCCACAGTCATCAGAAAAAAACTAAAGCCAATAAAGCCAGTACAGGCAGTAACAAAGGAAAAATGCCACATGGTTAAAGAGCATAAAGGACATCAGTAACTAAGACTTCGGTATGAGATTCTAATTCTAATTTAACAAACACTATCAGAAAACTTCATAAAGCACAAACCAAACTTACATATTTCAGTAACGCAGACAGGAGAAAGCACATTCACTTCACATTCACTTCTGTCGTGTCTCAGGGCGCTTTCACACCAGAGCTGTTTGGTCCCCTTTAAACGGACCAGAGTTTGTTCCTTCGGATAGTCCGCTTCGTTTGGGCAGGCGTGAAAGCTCTTCCGAACTCTGGTGCGGACCAAAGATGCGAACTCTGGTCCGCCAGAAAATGTGGGTCTCGGTTCGCTTGCAAGTGAAGCCTGGTGCGGTTCGCTTGCAGTGGGAAATGCAAATGGACTATCCAGTGAACCAAAGAGAAGTCCTGGCCAATCGATGAGCCGGGTTTTCTTCTTCCTCATGCTTTTTTTCTTCATAGTAAGTGCTCATTTCGGGCAATACCAAACAGAGGAGCAGCTGTTGTAACTGCATGACGTTGCCAGGCGGTTTGGTCCGCTTTCAAAAGTGCCGTGTGAAAGTGAACCAAACCAATTGAAGGTGAGAAATTTTTCGGCATTCCCTGCCCAATTGAACCGAGTCCCCCCAGACTATCCTGGGGTGCGTTCAAAGTCGGCAACACTTAGCAAAATGTACATTTAAACGGCAACAGTAGTGCACTGAACACCCCGTTGTGTCATGCAAGTGTTGCAGCTATGGCAGCCAAGAGGGCCATACTGTGCGTTCTCTTGGAAGAATTATCGGAGCCTGATGAAATAGGTTCAAATTCGTGTTTGATTTTTAAACTTTTTGAACTTCTACTTACCACAAACATGTCGTTTGATGTCATCAACTGTAGTGAATACCAAGCTGCAAGAGATGCATTTATATACTACCCTCGTTGGATTCATTGTGCCACTGCCTTTTTAAGATGGCGCTGTTTATATACATGTTGCAGCTGATTGGATAACACCCCTGGCACACCCACCAAACAGGACAAAACATACCTCAAACGCCGTTGTGCACCGTTGCACACCGGTTGGAGGAAACAGGTCGTTCAACCCGGAACCCGTAACAAAACGATGTGCACCGCTGTGACTTTGAACGCACCCCTGGTGTGAAAGCGCCCTCAGTCTCTAAGCAGAAAAGAAAGGGCTGTAGGCACAGGTGTAACTAATAAGATTGGTGGTGGGTTGTGGCCTAGTAGGCAAGTGATCAGGGGCTAATTGAGCTGAGTGAGACAGAATGAACTGGCTGGGGGAGGGGCGTGGCAGTGAGTGAGTAGAGCCGGGAAACTGAAAATCTTCCAAACAATATTACATTTTTAAATTAATTCCTCCTTATGACTTCCATAAAAATAAGCTTAGGATGTGCTAAATGTTCTATTGTTTCCTAAATGCTTTACAACAGTTCTGCAAATGAAAGAACACTGTTTTGTTAGCACAGCATATCATAGCAGGATGCATTATATCACATAGGGTTTGTAAGACTTTCTAATGAATATTTATATAAATGGATTGAATGAGATGTACACTTGGGTTTTCCCCTGTAGAGAAATGGGTTATTCAGATATTCATAAATAGGATATTTAGCCACAGGCCCTTTTGACTTTTATAACAGCATCCAATTTTACAAAGCTGAACACATTTGAACTAGATGTATGTGTATATATTTTCTTTATTCCTGAGGTATTTGGACTGGGGGTATTAAATAAATGTGCTGTCACACTTTTGACAGCAGTGCAAGGCTGAGCGCGGTTTTATTCTGAATAATGTATACGCACTGATATTTAAGGATGATTATTTTTTGAATAAATGTCAACTTACTTTCAAATATCGCCAGGTAACTGTGAGGCAGACAGGAAAATAGGAACTAACCGCATACTCAGCTGAAAAAAAAGAAAGGCATTTATTAAAAGAAACCATCATTTCATTTTGAACGGTCTTTGCCGAGCTGCAGAATATTCGAGGAACATGCCTTGCACTGTGAAAACACTGCGTTCCTGTGTTGCCGTGGATCAAAGCTTGAGCATTATATGAATTCTGTTCTCTGCCTTCTTCTTATCAAGGTTTTAACTTCACCTCTACATTGCAATTGTTAACCTCCTAACATGCACCCCCTTTTTAAAGCAAATTTCCACCCAAACTAAAGTGCTTACTGTTCTTGAACCCCTTTGACTGCAGGCGTAAACATGGTCACCTCTCAAAGATTATAATGGTAAAATTGCTCTCAAGTAGTCAAAGTTTCTGAGAATATTACTCATATTGTGTAACAACACGGGAAATATAAGTTTGTGACAAACAGAAAAACAGATTTTATGTTTTCTCCTGCCCCTGTGGTGCTGTGATCAAGCCACAGCCAGACATCTAAATAGGTTCAAATATTATAATACTGTTAACCAAAAATGAAAATTTCATGATTTTTTCTGGGTATCATCTGTGCATTTTTCGATATTCAATTTTGGAGATGACAAATTTTCTTGTATTCTTCATCGTTGTGGCATATAGTTTTACAACTTCCTTCTTTCTGGTCCTTCTCCTCATCTATGGCGGAATTTACACTCTTCTGACAGTGTTTGGCTGTAAATGTATAATAAAGTCGCTTTTAAAGCTCTTTAGCTTTGATTCCAGGACTGTGTCTGTTAAAAATGGTAGTGCTATGTCAAAGTCACTGAATATAGTACAGACATGCAAACATGCACATGCGTGTAAAGACACACATGCACTCGCACGCACATGTACTGACTCACACACACTCGAACTACACAGACGCATTCCACAAGTACAGACACACACTCACACATTCTCATAGGAAATATTGAGTTAGACTAAACCTTTCTGGTAAGCTTAACTCATACAGAAAATGTGTCTTTTCTCTAATCTGGTAACAATACCCAAAAAGTCAGAAGAGATGACAGTCAAACTCTACTGCAAGGGCATTCTGTACTTCCCTCGTGCTGTTTTTTTTTTTTTTGCGCTGGGGTTTCTAGAATCGCTTAAACTACCAAAAAAGGCCTCAAACAGCCAACAACTACCGTCTTTTTGTGTTCTCCTTATTCATTATTACTCAAAAAGGCCCCGGGAAATGAAGGCCATGTGAAGGCTGGTTGGTGTGTATTCACTGTGACCTGAAATGGCGCTCTCCTCATGGCAGGCTGAATCGCGTGCAAATGAATGCAGACTCATTGTGACAAGGCCAGCTGTTGAACTAGTTCTCCGCACTCATACAGTCTTCCTCATCTGGCCTTCACTTAGCATGGCGCGGATCTTTGGAAGCTGTTAAAATTTAACAGCCAAAATTTCCACGGCCTGGACTGGAGAACAGAAGTGATTATGTGTGTTGTTGCTGTAGCGATGTGGTTGTTGTGTCAGACGATCCATGAACTGGCATGAAATTATAGCATCCAGTCTCGGCCAGTTCTGACTGTGTGTCGGCATATTTTTTTTCATGTTCTGTGGAACGGTCAAAGGGGAGGATTAGCAATCATATCATACTGAGTGAACTGTGTGCAAAACACTCACCCTTTCACCTCGTCCTCCACACACCAGCCTGCTACAGCTCGCAGATAAACTCATTTGAATAATTTTAATTATCTTTCAGTTGCTCTACCGTGAGGCCAAAAATAAGCTGTATGAAAAATGTCATTCACTGCCATGGCTTTAATGAATAGCTTAACAAACTGTTTGTGTTCGCCTGCGTGTGTGTGTGTGTGTGTGTAGGTGTGTGTGCTTGTGTGCATGCATGCATGAAAGTGTATGTGTGTGCCTGTGTATGTCCGTGTGCGTATGTGTGTGTTTGTGCGTGCTTGCAAAAGAGAGTGTGTGTGTGTGTGTGTGTGTGTGTGTGTGTGTGGTATGCTTGTGTGTGAGTGCGTGTGTGTGTTTCTGTGCATGTATATGTGTTTGTGTGTGTGCATACATACATGAAAATGTGTATGTGTGCCTGTATATGTGTGTGCGTGTGTTTCTGTGTATGTTTGTGCATGCGTGCAAGAGCGTGTCTGTGTGTCCGTGCGTGTGTGTGCTAGCGTGTGAGTGCGTATGTTTGCACGCGCGTGTGTGTGTGTGTCTGTGCGTGTGTCTGCTTGCGTGTGAGTGTGTGTGTTTGCGTGTGTGTGTGTGTGTGTGTGTGTGTGCATGTATTTGTGCATCTATGCTTTTTCACGATAAATTTTATTTAACTCAGGCATGATGTGTACCTGGCAAAGAAATTTTGCCCATCTATGCTTCAACAACTCTTTTTTTTTTTTTTTTTGTGTGTGTGTGTGTGTGTGTGTGTGAGACTGACAAAGGAGCAAACTGAGGAAACATTTATTAAAGGGCACAGAACTGTCATGAAGCCAGAGGAGACAAACATCTACTGAAAACATTGGCATTGAGCTTAGCTCTGGCGCTAATGAGGTAGCAGCTATTGATAATTTAACAATGCACCATTTTCAGCTCCGCTCAGTAATATCCTCACATCCTGCCTGCTGTGTCCCAATTCAGCTTCTCACGTCTAAATTCATTTGCAATTTCTTTTGCTTGGATATTTCATGCCCTTTTTTTTGTAGCAGTATATTATTATTTTTTCTCTCAAGGTTTCACAAGTTTCAAATTTTACTTTTTTCTTCACTATTTTTACTTTTTTTAATTGTCTTGCTCAGTGAATAAATGAATAATACATCTATATTTTTGTTTTTTTTTTCATTTAAAGTAAGATTTTTGGAAGGGGTCTACCTAACTACAACTATACCTTAAATTATGAAGCAATAATCGTGCATTATTTTCTAAACAACACAAAATGCAAAATTATTTGCTTGAATCATGGCCCAAACCATGAACTGTAAAATTAAAAGCAGCTGCATGAATGTTCCTTTGCAAACCCAATATAGTTAGCCTGCTGTCCCAGCCTTTTTGGTGACATTTGAAAAGAATTAAATTTGTAGGTTGACCTATTTGCTCTCTTGTGCTCATTGTGAAAAGTCTACATGAGAAAGACTTTATAGCTTTATATTGCCTTTTTAACCAGATTGTAATTTTTGGCGTCATTTCATTTTTCTGACACGAAAGTTTGTAAGTTAAAGCTTGGAAGCCAGCCGACTGAACGCAGTGACTGTACTGTATGTCCGTCAGCATTTTCATACAGACTCCAGAAACGTGCCCACAATCCCCAACGGACCATAAATACCCTCTCAAGGCTGGAGATTTTTTCACCAGCTCAACACAGCCAAGGACATTCTAATGAGCGTCTCAAAGATATCAAGTCAACTTCTCTTCCAAAATCCTCTCTGTTAGAGTGTGCTACTGACGGGCAGATGGATTTCTCACAGTGTAGACTGAGACTCTTTGATGAGACTTCAGACTATTTATTTTCATTTATAACTGAGCATGTGCGCAATGTTGTATGATATTGCTCTGCTAACCTTTATCCAAAGAATTAACAACAAATGCGAGACGAACTGAATACATTTGTTGCGATACGTGAATGATTTTACCAAACAGCCAGACTTTGTCCTAATTAAATCCTGTGGTTTATGTGAATGACCCTCTGAAATTAAATCTTCTTTGTGTAGGTTGTACTCGAGTAAGGAGTCTGATTTATTTATTTTCAGATCTATGAATTTTTCACACCCAGCCCAGCTGGAGTGATTTATTAAAGCAAATTTTGCCTTTCACATTTATAAATAACACAGTTCCCTTTGTGTTTATTGAATGATTGTTTTGTTTTGAAGGCCTGTTTACCCCAAAATCCTGCCATCCTCTTCCCCCACCCCACCCCTCCCTCCCTCCCCCGGACCTTACAGAGGTATCCCAGAATCCACTTGGCATTATGTGACTCAGTTCTGCAGATAACTGTGACCATATTATGGCCAGTACAAACATACCCACCGGCCGGCCCTACGGCCCTGCTCAACCCTCCCCACACACTCTCAAAAATGACATTGGTGTGGACCACTACGAGCACTGGAGTTTTTTTTTGTTTACATAAAGAGGGGCTGTGTGTCGCAGAGCATCGGGTCCATGGTGCGACGGGAAGCCAGCGCTTGTACATTAGAGCTCCCGCTTCGCTGTCTGTCCCAGCCCCTGCGGCTGAGCATCACACTGGATCACTAAGCAAATGGCACCAGAAAGGCTTCTGTTCCCTGTTGTGGTAATTACTGTTTTTTTTTTTTTTTAATTCAGGAAGCGTAGCTCGGAGGCTCGAACCCGGGGCTGCTGGTGCTCACGGCATTATGAGGGTTGAAAAGGTCTCTCTGGTCCCTCGAATGTTTGAGGTGTGTGTGTGCGTGTGTGCGTGTGTGTGTCTGTCTGTGTGTTTGAGTTGTGTGTGTGTGTGTGTGTGTGTGTGTGTGCTGTCTCTTCTTAATTTCATGCGTGAATGTACTTTTGCATTGCTGTGACCAAATCACAAGGATGGACTCGGAACCAAAATACTTTAAGTGGGAAAAATCTCTCTCTCTCTCTCGCTCTCTCTCTCTCTCTCTCCCCTCTCTCTCTCTCTCTTTCTCTCACACATTATAATATCCTCCAGTATAGCACTAAAAGGCCATTTATCACACTTGAGATTTTGCACCTGCTTTACTTTCTGCTCTTGTTCATTCTTTACTCATTTTACGATGACAAAAATTATTAGCACAGTGGAAAAAGTAGCCATCCATCCATCCGCAAATCCATTATTAGCCGATTTTCTTATTGCAGGTCAGGGCTGTGAGGGTGTGTGGGGTGTTTTAATGAGTCCTAACCTGGCCAAGTCCGCAAGGGCAGATAGACCCTCAATCCCTAATCAAGCAGAAACAACTGTTGCATCAGTATCAACAGAACAATAACATTATCCGGGATTAGTAAATTATTCGGGGAATTGTGGCTGCTCCATTGATTGCAGACTAGCTCATTACAGTGTCCTGGAGCCGTAAACATACCTAGGGCGCTTTCTTCTGTCTCCTAGTGTGTTGATTTGGTCTCGGCAGATGTGTCGTACGCCAAGAGAGACTGAGTTGTGGCTGTCTCCTAACAGACGTCAGGGAAGGAAACAGTGAAGTGAAATATTGTACTTCCAGCCCAGTAGCTTTGTGGGTCGTTTTCTGCTGAAACTGAACCGGTTATAAGCTTTCCTGGTGCACTCAGAAGAGGAGCAGACAAATGCAGACAAATCCTTCAAAGGATTTTTTTTAAAGGTCAAGAAGTAACGGTTCTGAACCTAAATAATGAAACATTCTGCTTAAGTTAAAGCAAGAGAGCTTTTTAATAACTTATAAACCTACACTATCAACCCTTCAGATCTATTGTTATTAATAACTTGCAAATTCATGCTGTGTGTGCGCGTGCGTGTGTGAATTCATGTTTTTTGTATTTGTGCATTTGCATGTGTGCGTATGTACAGTATATGTGTCTGTCAGTGTGTGTGTGTATGTGTGTGTGTGGGAGTGATCATGTTTTTTGTGGTTGTTGCATATGCATATGTGTGTATGTGCGTGCGTGTTAGTATGTGTGTGTGGGCTTGTGTATGCTTGTGCGCATTTTCAAACGCGTGCGCATGTCTGTGCATATTTGCGTATGGACACGTGCATGTGCGTGCATGTATTTGTTTGCGCATATGCGAGCGCGTGTAGGTGTGTACACACATATGAGCCACGCCACATGAGCCGACACACATGTGCGCCCGAACACACGCCCTGTAACGAAGCACACGACACCATAGAAAACGACCCGCATTTCTGTTTATTTAATCTTCCGCGTCAGATCCACAGATGGTGACCCACTTTGCTGAGAGCTGTGGGCCGCCCGCTGCCACCAAACACTCCAGTGTTACGAGCGTCCGCCTGGACTTCCTCACAGGCCTGCGACCGTCCAACCAGCCGACGATCGCGTCCGGGACCCCAACAACATACCCCCAACCCCGCGTTTCTCCGTTCCCACCTCTCTTCCCCGACCCTTGCGACTCAAAACTCTGTTTTTAAGTGGCAATTTGCCAGATGGAGATGAATCGCATTTAATTATTTCACCTCCTGATATATCAACAGGGGTCCCACTTATAGAAGCCGGGCTGCTAATCCGGCCCCGCGGTCTCGTCTCAGCGGACCAGGCCGCGATTTCGACGGAGCCGGGACGAGACGAGAGGACGCCCGGGCCCGTTTGACAGAGTGCATGTTCCGGAGACTCGCTCCCTTTAGCACGGCGCGCGTCGAGAGACCGCGAGACATGGCGGTAATTAATCCCCCAACGCCCCGCGTAACGGTGTCTATTTATCACACAACTGCAGCACAGCATGGACCCGGTGCTTTGAGAAAGGACCGCTCCTCTGTTTATTTAGTATTTTACTAGGAGGAGTTGGGTTCGTACACCCACTTAATTTACTATCATTATTGTCAGTAATAGTGGTAGTGGTAGTAGTAGTAGTAGTAGTAGTAGTATTAGTACTAGTATTATTATTACACCGACTATATTGCAGTATATATGCCAATATATGTAGATTATGTGTGTGCGTGCATGTAGGCTGTGTATGCAATATGTGTTTCAATAATTATGTGTTGAATTATATTTGAATTATTGTATGCTTATGATTTTCATGTGGACTCTTGCAAGATTAGCCAAAGAGCTAAAAGCGATCCATATGATACAATCATATATATCATCAACTTTTTGTATTGTTCCATGTATTTATTACTGCAGTACGGTGGTGGAAGAATGGTGACTCATTATTTTAGCAAAGGAATTAAGAGGCATTTCATCAATATTACTAATTACTTTGGTGCTGCGAGTTGCCTTCAAGCAAAAAGTAAAAGACAAAACAAAACACTTTCTAGCCTCGCACGTGAACATCTAGCCGCGTGTGAAGTAATGAAATGGGATCTCACTGATCTGTCAGAAAGTCAGAATGTTGAGCATGGTGTAGACAATTCACATGGCAATGAAATTATTGACAACATCATGAATTTAGAAAACCATAATGTGAAGTTACTGGATGACAAATGTTGCATTCACTGCATAGAGCTATAGATTTTGTGACGCCAAGCCCGCAACGCTCCTCATCACCGGAGTAATCATTGGCCTGTCACAGCTCCTGCGTTCATAATTACTATCACCTGTTGAGTGCTATCTCATTAGCCCAATTAGTATATATACTCATCTTTCCCTCAGTCTAGTGCAAAGTCTCGTTTGCTACTCGCAAGTTCTAACCCTTAGCTAACTAGCATATTCTTATTTAGTATTTTCCCTATCTTGTATTTACCCCTTTGTTATCTCTTTGTCTAGCTCCTGTTTGTCCAGAGTGCATGTTAGCTCTGGCAACTAATCGAAGAAGATAAGAAGATTACATTAAGGAACCTTACCTTTGCATCCGAATCCTGTCCTTTCCTGCTGTGAATATTCCTTGTGCACACCAGACAAACATATTCACTGCAGTATTGATCTCAATAGACTTTGTATTGATTTTTTTTTTTTTTTTTTTTTTAAAGCACAAATTTAATCAGGTATAAATTGCCATTGCATGTAAACTGGAGCATTGCTTGAAAAACGCAGTGACGTACAGTAGTTTACACGTCGATCGCGCAGAGTTCACAAGCAGGACATTGAGTACTTGACGGAGACTCGGTGAACTCACAGCACTGGCGGAGAAATGACAGAATCTGTTTTGTATGCGCACTCCTGCAGAGTAATCCAACTTCTGCTGGCAGGCTGGATGTGGGCACATCCTTACCTGGAGTTGCCTTTCAATTATTTAGCACACTCGCCTACCTACCGGGATATGACACTGTATTCAGTGTGAATTGGTTTCAAGTCATTCATGTGTAAATGGATGAACTTAAAGCAGAGCATATCTAATATTTTAATCACGCACACATTTATTTTTGACCTCGGGCGATGAAAGATGAAATATCTACTTTTACTGAAGAAAATAATTGTCAAAGTTACTCACCCTATCAGGGCTATGTACTAACATATTCAGACATGTTCAGTGCAGCAAATCCAGTCTATTCCTGGTCAGGGTTCATGAGTTTGGCTGAAAACTATCTCAGCATGCAATGGGTGAGAGACAGGAAAATACCCAGGAAAATTCGCCAATCCACCGTAGAATTCACTAAACCAGGGACACTCAGTCTTTTCCAGGGATGCGTTTCCCAACAGCATAGTTTGCCATTCACAGTGAACAGTTCCAACTAAGTAAGTTAGCATCTCTGCTTTTGGGAAACGCACCCCAGAATGAGCCAGTGTGGGTGCAGGCTTTCATTCTAACCATGCAGTTTCACACCTGATTCCACTATTCAACCCTTAAAACTTTTGCCATAGACCCTTGATTAGTGGAATCAGGTATGAAACTGCATGGTTAGAATGAAAGCCTGCACCCACACTGGCTCATTCTGGAAAAGACTGAGTATCCCTGCACTAAATCTATGACGGTCTTGCAGTGAGGCAACAGTGTTGCCAAATGACACACCATGCTGTCTCAGAATTTGAAATCGTTTATGAATATCCTTATCTCAAGGTGTGTGAAAATGTGACTTAAATACTTTTAGCACCGGGCTATCAATCCAAGCTACTACTGAATGCGGGGGGGGGGATTCTACATGTATTGTTACTGCATGGTGTTTGCAAGGTGACATGTTTTTCCAGAAATATTAGGAGAAGAAAATGTTCGTTGACATACTGTATATTCCTGCAGACTTTGGGCAATTGAAACCATGTGCATGGAGTAAGATAATTTTACACCGATGAATATATTACACTGAATTAATTAATCTGCATGAATCTGCTTATTAAGGTTAATTTATCTGCAGCAGAAAATCTAGTTCTGAATTCCAATTCCATCATTTACTTCCATAATTTGCATCATTAGATGCTTTATATGACTAATTATTTTGCTAAGTCTTTTCTCAAGTCTAAATTAAGATACACTGTTGGCCTAAAAAATAAAAAGTCACAGACCAATATTTTGTTGGATCGCCTTTAGCTTTCATCAAAGCGCGCAGTCATTGTGATATTGTTTCAAAAAACTCATGCAATATTAAAGCATTTATGTTAGAGCAGAGTTGCATAAATTTTGGCTGAAATCTTGTATTGATGATGGGAAAGTTAAACCACTTCATTAAGCCTTCTCCAGCACATCCCAAAGACTTTCAACTGGTTAAGGTCAGGACTCTGTGGTGGCCATTTCATGTAGCTATGAAAATGCTTCCTCATGCTCGCTACAACCACTCTTTCACAATTTGAGCCTGATAAAATCATGGCATTTTATTATTATTATTATTATTATTATTGTTCAGTCATAGGTTCTGAAGTATTTTGCTTATTTAAATCCAAACAGCAACCTTTTTTGGCTAGGAAGTGTATCTTATATTTGAGATTTTTGTTTTGTTTATGTTTTCTAATTTACATTTAAATGTCCCTATTTTGCTAGTTTCATTGCTATTTTATGGATAATATCTTATGATACATCTGCATTTTTCATTTACATTGCATCATGTATTTGTGAACGGTGTCACTGTAGATAGGAGAGTTGGGGACACCAGCGATAAATGTGCTCAATTATTTTTTAAAAATGCATTAGACCTTGTGATTTCTCATGCAAAAAATATGTAATCTCAACAGATTCAATACAAACCTTTAAGAATCATAGTTATGATGAAGGTGCCCTAACTTCAAATTCTTCGATACATTTATAGCCTCTACCATTTCAGCCAATGGGGCCACGTGAGAGAGCTCAGGATTGTTATTGCAGAACAGAGCTCAGCTCCAGCTAGCACAGTATAGCCAAACACATCTTTGTAGGGAACGTCTCAGCAATTTCAATTTCGCCCCGGCTTTGTCGCGCCTAGCAGTGCAGAAGAAATTGAAAGTTGCGTAAGCCCCAGAGACTAGGGCACCTGTGGGGAAATAAAGCCGGAACAGTGAAGCGCTGGATCAGGAACAGTGTGGCGCTGGATCAGGACACTTTGAACTGCGCCAGGGGAAGCTGAGAGAGGTTTTACAGAACCACAAACTGGCCTCGTGACTCCTGTTTGGGGACTAATCATAATGCGAAATGAGCCTAATTTGATGATAAGTTTGGTAATGGCAAGGGTATTACATTGGACATTGGAGGGATATTGGAGATATTGGAGACTAAAGTTGAGGGCAAACGGGTCAATTTCACAGCAATTCATGAACAGATATGTGGTGCATTTAAAATGAAAACAGAAAACAAAACGATAATGTTTTTTTTTTTTTATTGCCTTGATGGAAGGTTTTAATGAAAACAATAATTATTTATTGATTTATTTACTCATTCCCTATTTCACCATTTTTGTTTCCAGAATGCCTATATGATGCCTGATCACCAAACCAAAGAAGAAGACCAAAGTATAAGACATTGAGGAGCACTCAGCAAAGCTTGACAGGTTCATAGGGTTGCGAGGTGTATCTTCCTGTACAGTGGTGTGCAGTTGGAGGTATGAGAGACCTGCAGCAATCGCGCATTTGAACGCTTTGATTACTCCTGTTTTTTTTTTTTCTAACAATTTATTTACTGAATAATCTAATCCAATATGAAGCCTGTAATGATTGAGGGATGCACATGACCAAGTGATCAGCTACTGACTACATTTATGTAATGGGTGTGATATTGTACGAATGGCAATAATACGACTAAATGCAAACAATTGAAAACTTCCTCTGGCAGCCATCTCTCGTTATAGCATTTTTTCAGCTGCATAATTAACCAAGATTAAGGCTGTAATTAATCTTGACTTTTTTCTTAATGCCATAAGCATTCAAAAGAATACATCTAACCGAAGGCTTTAGTTACTATAAGCCATGCAAACTATTTTACGCAAATCTGTGCCATTTCAGAAGCTACTTGAGTTTAGAATAATCAAAAGTCATTCGGTCGTCATACGTTTTCATTTATGTGGACAAGGTAAGGCCTCATAACTTTGTGATGCCATGTACAATAAGGCCATTAAAAATTAATTGGCCAGTCATTCTACCAAACAGACAACTGAGCAAATCAGTGTTTGGCTGCTAATCAGGCAAAGTAAACTGCGACAGGTTTAGCTTAATTAAACATTGAAAAATGAGACCACCACAGGCCTTTCATACCACCAAAAGCACGCCTCAGTACTGGTTATTTCTCCATTTTTTCAGCCCGGGAAAACAAAAAGATTCACAAACAAAAGCCCACCACAAGATACCAGGACAAAATCAGTATGCATGGCGGTATATATCATTCTCTTACAAAACTAATGTCACGAACGGCCGCACTTTATATTAAGCCATATTTATACAAATAAAAAGTTTCACAGATATGAAATCACAACATTTATTTGCCTGAATAAAGCAAACACAGACCGTGGAATTAAGTAGAATGCTTTGTACATAACCAGTGTTAATTAAAATCTAAGAGCTCCCATGAGCCTGAGGGATTGCATGCTATGGAAAGAAAAATGTGGAAAAATTATATATATATATATATATATATATATATAATTTTTTTTTTTTTTTAAATCACAGTTGATCCAGCTCTATGTTTTAGACACACAGATGGTACGGTATTTGCTGCATTCACACTGAACACAGCATGATTGTTTTATGACGACTGATTTGAAATATTCAGACCTGAAGTCCAATGAATGAATAAATACATAAATAAATGCAACTGTCCGGAAACCCAAGTTGTCAGTACCACATGAATGGGCTTATTTTCAATGTGTCTGACATTCAAAGAAGAAGCAACATTAAGATGGGGATTGAATGACCCAAGAGATTTGGCACGATTAAGTTACTGGAAGCTTTTAGATGTCAATCACTGGAGGATGCTACAACTACCATTTGGAATGGTATATGTTTACGCAGATACACATTTTAGAGGAGGAAAGTCCCATATTAAATGTTTAAAGGTCAGTCCCATAATAAGTGTTATGTAGTAAATTCATGGCTCACTAGAAAATTCTGAAAAACAAAAGATAGAAAATGTTTTTAAGAATGTGTCAGTAATGTTTCATTAGCCACACAGGACTGTACTTACCAGTGGCGGCTGGTGAACTGGCGATAGGGGAGGCTCAAAACAATCCCTTAAAATTAATGATTGGTCACGACCTGTTTTCGATCATTCATTTAAATTACCATTACAGAAACTCCGAAAACCCTGAACATTATCAGGTGTGGCCAGTTTTCATTTATAACACATACCTGTAAACTCTCACGCATTCTGTGTGAGTTTAGGTGGCATATTTACGTTCCTCTGCTGTAGTCAGCAATTACTCAATCAACGCGTATGTAAGAGATTCTCGCGCGGAATTGAAAGCAATGGAATTGCATAAAGACGTTTCAAATGATCTTATTTAATTTAAACCATCATGAAACACATGCATAGCTTCCCATCCCTGAATAAAGAAAAGCGTGAGAAGTCCGGAGTCGTAATCGGTATGCATTCTAAATGAAAACTGGCCACATCTGATAATGTTGAGAGTTATCAGAGTTTCTGTAATGGTAATTTAAATGAATGATTGAAAACAGGTCATGACCAATCATTAATTTTAAAGGATTGCTCTAAGCCTCCCCTATCGCCAGTTCACCAGCCGCCACTGGTACATACCTATAAAAACTAGTGGTCAATAAAAGACCACTAAAGCAGAGTTCACCAGAATGATTATCAAATTAAGGCACATATGACTGAAACCCAAAAGGATGGCACAAGGAAACATCAAGCACACATGAACACTAATAAATACCAGTTTCTCTCGTGTAAGAGTTCTGTCCAATAGCACCTGTAATGTTCTTAAAATGCCATTATGCTACAAATACACTGTGGCAAGCCTATTATTTAAAACAAAGCTGTGCAGATAGAATGAAAATGCATGAGATTATGGGGTGTCTTTCCTCAGGTGAATCGTTGAGCGGTAATTACCTTCAGGTTTGAAGAATCCCGCGGTGAAGGTTAATGATGTCAGCACACTAACCATAGAGGTGTCGGCTGTCATGTCTTCATTGATGACTGTTCCACAGCAACATCTGTTTTAAGGCTGATTATCCTATCCTCAGGAAGAACAGTTTTTTTTTTTTTTTACAGTTTAAAGTCAGTTTTCTATAACTCCATTCCATTCAATTACCAGTTTTATCGGTCGTTTTATCAGCATCAAAAGCTGTCAGGATGGACTAAGGACTCAAGCGCATATGGCAAATAAAATAAACCCAAGTTGATTTTGACAAAATCAGTGGTGAAACAGTCCTGGGCAGGGAGAATGCAGTGCATGTAATTGAAAATATGGCCAAAAAACAGGCAGTAGGTCTAAAACAGACGGGCTTAAACAGGCAAACAGAGAAAATCTAGAAATCAGGAACTGTGGGATGAATAGGGTCAAAACACTGAGCAGGCGGACAGAGTCATATGACATTCGACCAGAGGAAAACAATGAGGAACTCGCAATGACAAACAGAAAGACAGGAAATTATTATGCGCAGAGACAAGTAACAAAGGGAAACAGGTGTGGAAGGGGCACGAAGAATGAACATGGGAAGCAGAAAAGTAACGAGACAATAGTAAAATAACTGAAGTCAAAGGAACAAAACAGAAACTGACTCAGACAGCCAGAATGCGGGGAAACTAACAAAAAAAGCAAAGATGACACAAAAAAAGGAAAGGTAAACGGAAGGATGTAGACATGGGAAACAAAAATGAACACAGAGAAGAACAATGAAAATGATGGAGAACTAAAATAAAGCATGACAAAACACACAACACAGAGCACAAAGTCCTCATCAAAGTTAAGTTCATTCTACCCTCATATGTATTAGACATCTTAAGGAGTTAATTATATACATAACTCCTATCATTATATGTATACTATTATATTCCAAAGTAATGATGTTTGATGATGTCCAATTCTCTGAGCAATTCAATCTGTGCATCATTATGTTTAAACAGGCAGAATTGCAGGCATTGGGATGGAAAAAAAAAACATCAGATTCTCAGAAAATACATTCAGACTTGATAATGTGAGTAGAAATTCGGCGTAGCTCATCTTTGCCGTCAATGAAGAGACAAGGAATGAAATTAAAGTGTTAGAATTCAGCCGACCCACTAATTACCTCCCCCGCTAAAGGGCTGAACTCGATGAAAACATAATTGCCGCTGGGATAAGCCAGACAGAGGGAGCGAAATCTACTGTTATCTCGTGGGGATGATGGGAATTGGAAAACGCAATGAAATCAGGTGGCGTGTGACAGCAGTGCTGAAGCTTTCGGGAAGGAACGCGCGTGTGCATACACACTCACGAGACCTCATCTGCACTCTATCTGTGATCATACGAACTACTGGATCTTGTCTGGTTGGGTTGAGTGAATGTCTCCAATACACTGTGAACCCTGGTAAGTGTGGTGAACTCAAATGTTTTGTGGAAACCAATTATCTCAAAAAAATTGTGTATGCCGACTTTATGACCTTGTGTTTACAGCCCTTAAAAACATGAAAAAACTAGAGCTGGACTCGCGAGAGCCCATACCTCCGCCAGCATAGCTGGATTTGGACTTTGGCCTATATCTCAGCTGTACTTAGGGCTAGATATGCCAAAATCACTTGTTCCTCTTGTGCTACTTGAACATCCTCCAAAGTTTGGATAAAATCTCTGCAACTGTTTTTGAGATATCCTGCTAACAGGCAGACAAACAAATAAATAAATAAACGGAAGCAAAAACATAACCGCCTTGGCGGAGGGAATAACTTTACCTTATTTTCTTTAAGTTCCATCCACACAGTGCAATTAAGTTGGCTTTTGCATTGTTTCCAGGCAATAGGTTTCCACAAAACATTGGAGTTCGCCACACTATCTGGGTTTACAGTGCAGTGTGCGGAAACATCATACATTGGTGAGGAAACTTTAAAACTTGAAGACCAGATTGCTCAAACCCTGGTGTGGAAGACTGTGACTTGTGGAGTGGTAGCTCCTTCCAACAGACCCTCCTTTCCTTGTCTCCTTTCCCAAAAAAAGGGGGAAAATGGAATGCTAGATTTAATTAATAATGTTATGTAAACTGGTGGCATGCAACTTTGAATAATTGCATTAAATTGAATATACTTATCTAACTGGCCTAAGATCTTAGAATTCTAGAATTTAATTGGAAGTTACTCAATAAAATTGTGAGGAACCACTTGACATAACATCTTTAAGTTAATCTAACACTGTATTTTGTTTTATTATATTTTATTATTTTATTTTTTTTTAGCGTAGAAGCAGGAAACGAGAGGAGGAAAGCAGGATACATTTTTGATTCATGGGACTGCCCCTAGTTTCACAGTATTTGTACCCAGCGGGAATCCCATCCACTCTGGCGAAATTAAATGAACTCTTGCAGGGTTTACTTATTGCCGAACACTGCCGCGATTACAAGCGTGTCATGAAGCCAGGTAAATGTTGATGAGTCGCTGTGTCAAACAACAGACACAGCAGGTGGTCTGGTTTCATATCCCGGTGACTGACAGTCTTCCCTGCAATGAAGCATATTTTACTCACAAATAAAGGTCAGCTACTCCATTTTGAAACAGTGGTTATTTATAATAATATAGGTAAAGATAAGTAGACATGATGATATTGATGATGATGACAATGATGATATTGATGATGATGATTGTTGAGTCAGTAATATGTAATGTATATTTGTGGAGAGATGTGGGTATAATCCTACACTGTTGTCATTTTGAAACAGTGGTTATTTCTAATAATTTAGGTAAAGATAAGTAGACATGATGATATTGATGATGATGACAATGATGATATTGATGATAATGACTGTTGAGTCAGTAATATGTAATGTATATTTGTGGAGAGATGTGGGTATAATCCTACACTGTTGTCATTGTTTTTGTATTGTGTGCAGCGAAAAACATGTACAGTAGACAAAATCAACCAATTCATTAGTTTGTGAGATTTGAAAAAGCCAGCCTGAAGGCAGCAGATATTCACTGTTCTCATAATTTCAGCGCTAATGACCACTGTCCCGAACCCCTCGATGCACTTCGCGCAGCCTGCTGATTGGCTATCGTCAGCGGTGGGAGGGAGGGAAGGGGCGGCTCATGAGGGCAGCCATGTTGGCGTAGGACACCGTGCTTATTTGTTGTAACTCCAGAAGACTTCAGAAGGCTCCAGACTCTCTTTTCAGATCCCCCACCGAGGCCTCCCCCTCCCCGCTGAGTTAGCAGAGCCGTCTGTTTGATTCTCTGATGAACCTGTTCTCCTCCCGCCGCACACTGAGAGAAAAAAAGAGAACATAAATAAATAAAATAATGTTATCATTTTCTTTGTCAAGAAACAGGCGTTCCCACCCACTAGAAATTGCCTGGTGTTACTTTTGAAGTCTTCTCAGAAAAAGGGGTAGGGGGGAAAGTAGCAAAGACGGCCGTTTTCCGTTTCATGTTTTTGCTGGAAATAAAGCGAAAAAGGCACGCTTTGAACATGGCCTAAACTAGCGGTGGTTTACGTTTGTTTCAAGACTACAGTGATAAAGTGAAAAAGAGTGATTCTTGTGCTTGAAAAGCCATACTGCTGTTCATCTACCATCAGTTCTGGAGCTATGGCTCGATCAGTTGAAAAAACTCATAAGGTCATTAGTTAAGACTCGGACTATTTGTTAAAAAAGTCAAATAGCCAATGCAAATGAGTTGGGCGATACAGATTCATATTTCTTATTCTCTATTAATTTTATAAATTGTGAGCATTCACAATAAGGCCGTGAAGACTCATGTACTGTAGCTGAGATTATATAAAATATCTCATTTGCTGTTGGAGCTACCTTTGCGTGTAAAATATTTTCTCTCCTTCCAGTGAGGTCATTTAGAACCTCTTGAACAAGATATGAATGGTGCTTAGTCAAAAAAGCCTACATAATATCACCGAACACAACAAAGCATCTACAGAAGCCCTTCATAAGACATTAATAAAACAGCAAAAAGACACTACGCTTCACTAATTATGTCTTTTCACACAAACTCACAAATGAGGTAGTTTTAAGCTAAAAGGTGACTATTCAATGGAAGAAGCAAGCGCTAAATTCAGAGAATGATATGCCTTTACGAATCTCAAGTCTACTGATTCTGAGATGCCTCACAATGGAGCTGAATCAGAAATGCTAACTTTAGCACACCTCAGCTCTATTCCTGTGCAGTTGTACAATCAGTGAGTAATTAGCATCAGGCTCTGTGGAAGCTCCCTCCATTTCTGTCACTTTCGGCTTTGTTCTGGTGTTCTTAGTGAGGCAACTTCAATGGATACCCTGTCGTGTCCCAGTCTCGTTCTTGCTTTGAACACAGAGAAAAGAAGCATATCTTTTATTCCAACTTAGCAAGGGAAATATGACTGGGCTTTCTAACATCCATAATCAAACAACAGCTCGCACAAGCTTACTGCCATACCTGCAAATTAATTCGTATTTATCCACCGCGTCGACAAGTATAGTTATGCATGAGTAGTTGTCTTCTGCTGTAGAGTGTATTTAGTTGTTATAAACATAAAAATTATTCCTATACCTGTTATTCTTTGAAAGGGGTTTGCCCTGGAGCACAATCCAAAGACTAACTGGAGAGTAAATTACCCATAAATGTTGGTGTGTGAGCCAATAGTGTGTGATACTCACGGGTGGGTGAATCCACAGTCCAGAGTGTGTTCCTACTCCTCACCCATTGCATGCTGGGATAGGCTTTAGCCTCCCAAATAGCCCCCCTTTCCCAACCCCCACTACCCCGATCAGGAGTAAATGAGTTTGATGATGGATGGATGTGTGGCAGGCCGAAGAAGGGCCCGTGCAGGGGATTGAACCCCAGACTCCCGGGTAAGAGTCACATGCGCTGACCACATCGCCAAAGAGCCAGGCTTGTTGGCAAGGTAGCCAGGGTGTATACTTATTAGGAGACATTTCTAGTGACAGGACCCATCAACTGTCACAGATGGATTTATTATTATTATTATTATTATTATTATGTCATTATTGAAAATAATGATAAGCTCCTTCGCTGTAAGTAAAGGTTGTGGTGAAACAGGAAATGAAATGCGCCTCAACAAATGAAGTTTCACCAAGTGTAGGTCAAAAACTAGTATTTGGCTGGACCGTTTGTGGCAAGGATACTCACTCTTTTCCAGAATGAGCTGGTGTGGGTGTGTGGATGAATGAGCCGGCACATTCTGGAAAAGAGTGAGTATCCCTGGTTTATGGGCTGTGTATCACGTATGTCAGACCGGGAACCAAGTGCAGACCACAGATAATGCCGAATTTGGCCTCTATTAACAGAGGAAGAAGGCCAACTCGTTTGGTTTGGCTGGAGAATATCCGTTGATGGTCTGAAGTCAGGCGAAGGCAAACAGGAATATATAGAGTCAGGCAAGGCGTAGTCTAAAGGACTGGTCTGAGGTCAGTAATCGGCGTGGCAAGACAAATGAATTAGGGCACGCTGGGCAGGAACACACCTTCGAACTTGATTGAAGGAGGGACTGCAAGAGGCCATTTGCCAGGACTGCAGACATGGGGAAGAATATCCTAAATAAATAGGATACTAGTTTTCTTTAATTAACACATGGATGGAATACGAAAATCCAGTATGGGAGACAGACACCAGGAACTTAAGTACACACAACAATTGGCAAAGCGGGAGATGCTTGTGAGAGCACAGGGAGGGAAACAAGAAGGGAGGGGAGTACAATGATACAATAATATAATATTGAAAATCAATAAACGAAAAGAGACCAAAACTGACAAGGACAGCTAGATTGCAGGGGAAAACAATGAGATAAACACTCAGGACATGGCGCCATGTGTAAAATTGTGGATGATTTGTTATAGGGATAGGCAGTGGTATGGTTAATTCCAAGATTTAAATTTTTCACTGAATTTGGATCAGTGTGGACCTGCTGTCAACGCTCCCTGATGAGGTTATAGAGACTGTTCATGCCAAATCAGTTTGAAGAAGCCACACTTTCAGCCGTAAATGGTGTAACTTGATCAATAACTCACTCACTCTCTCCCTTACACAGCCATAGACATCTGAGGATGTAAGGCTGGACCGTGACAGTCCAGCCAAAAATAGTATGTGGGCTAGATATTCATATTCAATAAAAATGCCATTCGATTCATTGATCAATAAATCAGGCACTGTGCCTTGTGTTTTAATGAGGACATAAGGCTGAATGCCTTCTCACCAGAGTAAGTTTAGAATTTCTGCCTGGATTGACCTTTGACCCGTCAATGCATGGGTCGTTTGACATGTCATTATCTCGTCTCAAACAGGAGGCATTGTGGGCCAGTGAACAATTAGCATTTCTCTCCATGTGCCGACACAGAAAAATGCTAATGTCTGACAGAGTCACTAACTTTGCAATTAAGTGCTGCTTATCAGTGAACCAGAGATGCCCTGGGCATAAAACTCGATAATCTGCATAAGATGCGATGGTCTTAGCGGACCAATAAGCGACCTTGAGTCAGGGCCACAAATATACACACCCAAACCTCCACTGTCTTCCTCCAACAGCTTTTTACAAGACACTGAATTCTCATACGATGACATTACTGGTTTAATATTTTGAAGTTTTTTTTTTTTTTTTAATGTTTTCTTAGAACAAAAAAAAATACTTCTTTGTTCTCCATTGCCAGTGGTGACTGTGACATCACAAATGTAATCTTTAATGAAGAACACTTCAATCTCTTTCTAGTGACCTCAGAGAAATAGATCCGCAGGTCTCTCTTGTTGTGCAGTCAGTGATTGAATTTAACCGATAATATAATCTGAACCTGGTCCTCAACAAGGAGCTCAGAACAGATGTCAAGTCAAACCCTGAACTGATGTGATCAATGAAAAGGAAAAATCCCGTAGTATATCAGGAGAGGAGAGTGGTTGTCTGTCTTGGTGCAAGAGCCTGGTATTCTCAGCCCACAACAAATCTCAAAGGTAGATGAAAAGCTGGATCTCAGTCCATCTATACATTATTAAACAACCCGTTTATCAGCTAGACAAACCCTACTATGAGTCAAACTAACAGATGTCCGGTCAGAGCAATGCAATTCCCAGTTTAAATTCACAAGTGTACTTATACTCTCATAGATCCAGATGATTATAAAAGCATGATAAAAATCGAACTGAAATTACTTTTCGACTTTATCAATTAATGTTTGGGGGAAAAACCAGCAGTTTGCTCTGCACTTGAACAAAAACATGTTCAGTTTGGAATGTAAATCTATTTTCAAAATTCAAACTGATGAAATTAAAGAATCGATAAGCGTCTAATTGGTAAAAGTATTCACGAAAAAGTGTTGATTAATCTATTCTTCTTCTTCCTCTTCTTCTTGTTCCAATAATAATAATAATAATAATAATAATGTTTGCATCAGGTTATCATAGTATTAATTGTTCCAACCACATAATTTAAAAAGCCTCATATTTATGTTGTTGACAATGGTTACATCATAATAAACACATTTTAAATATTGTGTCCTCTCTGTCTGGAGGAAAAATCCACAACAGAAAATGTACAATGTAGAGTCACCAGGGGAAATGACATCAATTATCTCCTTTATTTTCTATAAGCATTTTTTTTTTTTTGCCTTTATCTAACTAAGAAAGTTATTTTTCAAGAACATCGAGGAAGAAATGGCTGATAGAATAGATGCAACTGAGGAGGGATAGAGAAAAACAGGGGTAAAGCCCCTGGAGCAGTTTTGGAGTTAAGGGCCTTGCTCAAGGGCCCGATGACAGAATTCATCCAAACTTCATCTTTCCAGATCAAATCAGAATCCCTCGCCCCTCCAGGGGCTTGAACCAGCAACTCTTCAGTCACCAGTCAAGCAACCTACTGCTATGGAACTCTGCAGCTGCAAAATTTCATCAAAATGTTATTGGTGTGCTACTGGATATTGATATTGAACATAGTTGACTTCAGTCCAGCAGTTCATCTCAGAGCTGCATTTCAGCTTCATCGATCAGCACGACCTTCATTGTTCATCATGTGAGAGCGCACAAAAATACAGGCAGAAACATGTCAGTGCTCGTTTTGACAGACCTGTACTGTGTATTTTTCATCCTGAACTGCATCGCGTTGAAGTGGCTGGTAATTTCCCCTCATTAGCAGGAGACAGATCGAGTGAGTCTCCAGCTCCTTCCTGTCAGAGCTGGTGAGGGCAACACTTCATATGTTTGCGACACATACCCATGCGCATGAGGCTAATGTCGCTAGCCCCACTGAGTTTCACCTAGCGCCCCTGCTATAGCCTCAGGCTCCAAAGTGAAGTCGTGGCACCTGTTGCCAATTAGTTTGGCTTTCTGGTGACACTGCTGCCAACCCCTCACACACACACACACACACACACAAGCACACCTTCAAGTATCTGCTTTCTGGCAAAACACATGCTGTCACGCTCAGAAGAACACAGATTTTAGGTAAGGTAGGTGCCGTACATGGCACTGTCATCTCACAGGAAGAAGGCTATGGGCACGTTTTGTGTACCTCCAGGCACATGCATGTGTGGCAGGCCGAAGGAGGGCCCCGGCGGGGAATTGAACCCCAGACTCCCGAGTAAGAGCCACACCCGCTAACCACATCGCCAAAGAGCCAGGCTCGTTGGCAAGGCAGCAAGGGCGCGTATTTATTAGGAGGCATTTCTAGTGACAGGACCCATCAACTGTCACACATGGCAAGCTAATTGGAGACTTTTAATTGCCCATGAGTTTGAACATGTGAGTTAACAGTGCGTTTGTAATTAAGTGTGCCCTGTGGTGGTTCGGCAAACTGTCAAGGATGTCTTCCTGCCTTAATTCCATTGGATGCTGGGAGAGGCTCCACCCACAATGATTGATGATTAAAGGCAATGAACGCGCGAACACCAGCCCCTCTAATCAATACAATGGGGGGTGAGGGGCTCAAACGAGCTAACTGCGACCATTGCAACCCCACTAATAGTCTTTTCCCTCATTTTGTGGGTCTATTTATCTGAACGACAGTAGGCGCAATCCACACCAGACGGTATGAGCATGGAAACCAAAGCCTTTCGAAGCGGTCTTTAGCCCATTTTTCGCCATTATCGAGATTTTCTTTCAATGTTGACTGAATGCTTCCCCCCCACCGTTGATGAGATATTTCGGCTATCAACGCTTTCACTGTATTACAAAGCGGTTGGGCTGGGGGGGCACTTCTATTAACAAAAATAGGTATCGAAAGATCAATGAATGCTAGCAGCGGCTAGTGACTTAAAAACAGCCAAGGTAAGTGTTAAGTGGCTTGCTCTAGTTTAGAAAATAATCTGTGTCAGACTGCTCCCTCTGAGTGTTCAAAGGAACTGAAATTAAAGTCATTTCCCTCAGTCATTCAGTAATAAATGAAATTCAGTTTCCATAAAAGACTTTTCTTTTGCACATAATGGTCAAGTCACAGAGAATGATTACAGTACAAAAATGTCAGCAGTTAGCTTTGAATTAAGTACAATCTTGGCTTCACTGGATTTTTTACAAACAGCCTGTGTACTATTACCCACGTAAGTGTTAATACATAATATGTAGCTCACTTTTTCTCTTTCCAACAACTGAATAAGGGGGGAAGAAAATGACATAAACTTCTACTTGTATTTGAATGCAAAAGTATTGCCTTAATCTTTGTAAAGCAAAAACGCTTGGGATTAGGGCCTTCTTGGCACCAGTTTATAACAACGGTAATACTGTCAAATGGCCTTTGTATAGTTTACAGTTGATTTTCAGGCTAACATTTTCAGCAACACCTTACAATGAGGTCATGTGAAGTGCCAATAACTAATGTAGTCATTAGCACATGTTTATGATACTGGATATGTACACTCTTTAATTAAACATGAAAATAAATACCGCCTTTTCAGAAGTTGGCAGCAACTAACTATTTTGGCAAATTGCAATTCATGTTGACCTTAAATGTAAAGTGCAAAAACATTGTCTGTCTTAACAATAAACAACAGTTATTCACAGGTCTTCAGGGGCCATAACTTCTGATTTGCTATTTTTCATTCTGGCTGTTAAAAGATATCAGAGAGAAACTTGTTTTCTTTTTTTCTGAGCTTATTATTGAGTAACAAAATCAATTCTTCATCTTGTCTGCATGTAGGTCATCAGGCTGCAGGAAGTCACATGATGTGGGAGAAGGTGATTTGCATTTAACAGGGATTGATAAATGAAGTCTTGATTTATGGTGCTCAAAGGGCATCTTCAGGGCCTTGTTTCTCATCTTAACAGACTAATGGTGTGATGTATGGTATTAAAACCACTTAAACAGCCACTATTTATATTTCCCCTCAAGAGTGCATAAGTGTTTTTTTCTTTCTTATTGTTTCGCATTGATTATTTTTTCTAAGTTTCACAGCAGGCTTTGAAATCAAGTCTCTTTATCTCCGTGGGTGTTTGAGAACAGTCTGTCTGAGCATCTGTCTGTACAAGGTCCCTCCCACATAATTTCACCTGGTATTTCTGCGACAGCGCATAAACTCAAAAACTTACAAAAGCACACCGTATAAGTACTCTATAAATACTTCACTGTTGTGCCACATTAACTTTAAATTTGAGAAACACCTTTTGGAAACACCTCTTCTTTAAGGAAAAAAATCTGTGGCGGACATCATTTCTTTTCTCGAACCGCAGTTGCGAGGTTGACGATCACAGGAAACATTAGGGCCTGTGATCTCAGCTTTTAGAAAGACAGTCCGCTAATTTGAATGTGATATCACATCACAGATGAGTGGAAAATGAGAGAGAGTGTGATATGTGATTTCCTTGTTAAAACGTGGAAAAAAAACCTGATATTTCAAAAGGTTCATAGAAATATTGAGAAGTGTGAAAGCAACAGTGAATTTTGGCTTTGTTGCCATGAAAAGACATTGTAAAATCTGAACTAGTTTTGTACGTTGCTTTCCTTTTAATGAGCAGAAATTATGTCAGATATGATGGCGTGCGTCTTATATGCTTAAGAGGAGACTGAAGTCTAAAAGTCTCTGAAACAAGCATGAACTGAAAATGGCTGCAGTACAGGCCTGACTTAGCATCACCAGGGAAGATACCCAGCGTCTGGTGGTGTCTATGTGTCACAGACTTCAAGCAGTCATTGAACTCAAAGGACATGTGAAACTAACTGGAAAATGAGGTTGCTTTGTAAGGGTTGGGGTGAAAACCTTCAGTATGGAAGCTCCCCAGGTTGGAGACAAGATTGGAGACCATTGCTGTGTACAATGCAATCCATATGTATTTGAACAATGGCATTACATGAAACAGCACTGGTATTCCCTCAAAGCACTGACAATAAGGATATAATTAGCCAGAAATGTGAGCTTACAGTCTCAACTTCAAATGCATAATATTCAAAGTGTAGGAATACGAGGCTAAAACAAGAAACAATGTGCAATTAACCATCCAATTGCTTACAGACTACACTGCATGACAAGGGAAAAGCGATGACCATTTTACAGTTTACGATCCGGACTCGTTAGGGAGCTCATCACCCGCTGGGACCGAGGAATAAATAACCAGCCCTCCGGTCTCTCGCCCACTCTCCCAGATGTCTCAGCGCTACTCTTCCGAGCTCTTCTTCTGCGTCAGATGACGCCGCTCTCCTCACGAGATAGCAAGAGCATAAACGTGTCACTTCACTCCGACCCTGACAGAGTGAAGAGGATGTTCCCTCGAAAGATGCAGATGCTAGTTTCATTTTTTTACAAAAACAATTTATGTCTCGCTCTCTGTGTGCGGTCTCGCAGTGCATAAGAGGTGCCGTAATCATAACCGTCATTATATTTGGAGAGGACCGACTCGCAGCTTAGGCTCCTTAGCAGCCAGTATCACGGTGCATTATTATGGCACCAGTGTTTCCGACAGTCTAAACCCTTTTAAATGGAAAATAGCCTCAAAATACACGCATTATGAAAATGTCCTCTCAGGACGCTACCACTCTTATCTCCTTAAGAGCCCGTCATAAAGTATTCACAGATATCGGACTGTTTATTCCTGAAAGGCTCGCAGTTTGATTCGAATTCGGTGTGTCATCCTGTTTGCTAATGGATCCTGAAAGCAGTAATTTTCCCTCATCTCTCCCTCTCTCTCTTTATCTCTCTTTCTCCCTCCGTCTCTTTATCTTAATTCTCTCCGCATCTCTCTTTCTCTCGCACACACACACACACACACACACACACACACGCACAAACACAACACATACATTATTCCTCTCTCACTCTCTCTCTTTCTCTTTCCTTCCCGTCTGTTACAGTCTCCATTGAAAAGTGCCAGGGATGGCCCCATTATCTGGTTGTTTTGTCAAATTGCGATATTCAGAGGAACTATTATGTGCGGCCCCACAGCGTCGCGTATTTTCCTCCTCAGTGGGACAGACGTGTTTACCCGCTACACCGTCTTCTTCTCTTTTCCGCCCTCCTTCTAAAAAACCGCGAGCGCCGGTTCTGTTCGGCAACATTAGCAGTAATAGTTCCCATTTTGCATTTTTATTATAGAGGGAATATACTTATCCCCAACTGATAATGAGCTTTCTGGATCAGGAGGTGGAAATTAGCATAGCCAAGTTCCCCGCAGAAAACAAATGACTGGGTTTACACTGTGTGAAATACGATCCCAATCACGGCTCCTCTATTCTTAAACCTTGCATAAATGATGAGATACTATTGCACCATACATCTGAAGCCTGTATCACTCCTAAAACAAGATTATCCAGATATATACAAGTCCCCTAAGCTTGCTTTCAATCTATTCCTATTGTTGTTTTAGCATTGTTTTTTTTTCTTCTCCATTTTAGCTATAAAAAGGCTAGCACCCACAAAGGCACTCTATTCTTTTATTTACTTATTTATTTATTCCAGCAACACTACTGCTTCACAGCAAGAAGGCTGTGGGTTCAAAGGCCAAGGCTTTTATACCAGCTAATGCACATGTAACGTTGCAGATGGTCTGTGATTTGCCAATGAGTTTTCCCACAGTGAAAAATTCTTTCTAGCGCAGTGGAAGCCAAACTTTCCTTGGGGAAAATACCGATTCAAACCCATAACACTGTCTGACTTTGGTGCTGCAGGAGGTAAACCGTTGGGAGTGCCCAACAAGCCTAATCACACACACATGCTCCTTCTGTTGTTTTTGTTTTTTGTTTTGTCCGTGCTGTTAAGAGCAGGTCGCAGGACCCCAGCAGGGTGACCAGCTCCGGCCTGTTAAACGCCGCAGGGAAGCCACAGCCGTGACTCCTCAGGGGCCCCCACCCACCGTGTGCTTAATTTGCCGCCTCTTAAATTTCAAAAGTTCGGCCAATTTGCATCCCTAATGGCCCGTGTGAAACGCTGCGATTGCGCCACTTTTACTGGGCCCCTGGCCAATCGTTACAAACAGCAAATGAGGAGGAAATGAAGTAAGCCTGAGCCAGTGGAGAAGTCAGGTGAAATGTTTACCGCATAAATCGAGAGGCAGCAGTTTACTATGCAAACACCAGAAAGTAAAGTTAGCATTGGCTTTGAACATCGTAAAAGTCATACTGTCGATCCTCCACCCAAATACTGAGCAAGACAGAAAATGACAACAACCATTATTGTACTGATCATTATGTATAGCTATTTGTACCACATAGCAGAGTTAACAATAACATTCAGGCTATTTTTCCAACACTCTTATACAGAGTGCAGCAGCTGATTACACCTGCTCAGCGAAATTTGAAAAATAACTTCAGACATTCATCCCTGCTTAGGGTAGGTGTTTTTAGGAAAGATTTTTTCCTTTTTCTTTAGGAATGCATTCTACAAAGCTATTGGTTTCAACCACTATCATCAAAAAGCACAGTTCCTCCCTATTATTTGGTCCGGCCCTTGGACAAGGGTAATTCTTCAGCCGGACAGATGAACTGATCAGTAAAATCACCTCACTGAGTTTACAGCTGTGAGAAACCCCTGACTTGACCTTAACTCTCTGACCCTTAAATTATCCGCATCAAGTGACAGTAACAGTGGCGAGAGTGTTCATTTTAGAAAATTCCAGCCACTTATCATTTAATGAACTGCAATGATAATGACTTCATTGTCAGCCCATTATCATTTCAGAACATTCTAGTCACTTGCTTGTTACCTGAAGGGGTTAAAACATCAGTGAAATCGAAGAGGGCGAGGACTGTCGCTGCCTTCCAAAGGCGTTTCGTTTTCGACAGGCAAGTGTCTCTGCACCAGAGGAGTTTGGCTTTCCATTTCGCCTTGTTTGTTGTCCCTCGCACCCAATTGAAATCAGGCGAAATTAATGACCGTCCTCCCGGTTCCCTCCCGCGGCGGCTAACTGTCTCTGGACTGTAACGGGACGTCGACTGCCAAAGCGCGCCCGCGCGGCCAGCTCAGCTGCGAGGAGATGAGTTCGGCTATTTCTCGCTTCGCTTTTTCTGGCTGATGCCGTTGGTTGAGTCAATTTTTTTAAAGAAAGGATGTCCACTGGATTAAGATGGAAGTAACAGGCTGCAAATGAGCAATTCTGGAAAAAGAAAAGAAACACAGATGCACCTTCCAGGATAAAGCCTTATCAAATAATAATAATAATCGACTGAGATATGGCAGAAAAGATTAAATTCAGCAAGCAGGTATTCTAGATGTAGGAGTCATAGCAAATTCATTAATGGAAATCATGATGCCTCATTCAGCAAAGTAATCACTTTTAATCAAAAAAGATAACCAGCAAAGATGAGCTAGTTCATTTCTCTTTTCTAGAGAATGAGTCTGGTTTTAAACTTAAGAACCATACTGCACATGCCACTATGCTGAAGGAGATATTTACTGAGAGTACACCCCCCCAGAAAATAACACTTGTATTACATAAAACAACAGTTTAAAATTTGAAGAATATTGTTCTGCTTGAATGTAAAATTCTTTTTCTGACTGAAGAAAGAAATTGAATCTGCATTTATGTACAAACCCAATATAAATTCCAGGCCATACATTTTGTGCTCAGTTACACTGTAGAATGAGCTGAGATTGTTTTACATTAAAGGTGGACTATGCAAGTTTGTTTATTTTCTGTGCGATTATATTTTTGTCTCAATTCGCCGACATCTCCCCACGATCCGCTAGCTGCCTGCCCCTAAATTCACTGTAAAAAAAAAAAAAAAAAAAAAAAACCCGGGCTCTGGAGACCGCACAGGCGTCACAGACTGAAAATAAAGACAAGGGGCACAGGCTGTGCTCCATAACATAACAAACCGTCCCGGCCAATCACCGACAAGAGTTGACAGTTACGGAAGCATGGGAGGGAGGGAGCTATGGGAGGGAGGGGCGAGCCACCTCTGTTTTGTTTGAGTTCGAATGTCAACAGAAGTGATGTCAAAAAACTTGCATAGTGCACCTTTAAGACTGTCTGGACATTTTCACACATGCTCGGATATGGGTTATTGTGCATACATATACCTGGGTAGTCACCAAACAGCATATCAGTCTCAAGGTGAGACATTTGTGAAGTTCCTTAATAAATATTCCCGCTAATTAGCTTAATTAACAAAGGTCTGACAGGCTGGGTTTGGACAGTGGCAGAGGTGGCAGGGAGGTGTGTCACAAAGGAATGGTACATGTTTCCCGTCTGCCATTCCTATGTTCACTGTGCTTTTTGGCCCTTTCAGGCCCCCGTGGTTTATTTTAATATCTCAGCGGCCTTGAGAATGGTTAGCTAGGCACATAGGGAAGCAGCATGATTAATGTGGTTCATCAGAATGTAATAGCACAGCTAGCCGAGCCGGTAGAGCTCTAACTCTCCAGTTTTAGTTTCGCTCGGAGGTAAACTTCCATCTCATCTATCTCCCCAAGCTGTAGCTGTAGAACATTTCATTACATCACAGCGTCAGAAGATACTACTCTGCTGTTATTTAGCTGAAGTTTTTTTTTTTTTTTTTTTTTTTTTTTTCCCAAAGTATGTTACAGTTGATAAGACTTGCCAGGGCCCATTTTTCACCGGAAACAACGGGACTTGGTCAACAACCCTCCAGAACCCAGTTAACTCTATAGCCAAAAGGTTACAGGCTGCCTCTCTGCCACCAGCTGAGTGGCTTTGAGGACAGTGAGTTTAGTTCTGACTAACTTTTGCAGTGGCAAACAAAGGGCTCAGTTGGCAGCAGATTAAAAAAATGATCAAATAAATAAAATTGTATATCTGTTTGCTATACAGCACTTAAACTTATCGTGCCTCCGCCCCACAAAGTGGATAATATTCTACCTGTCTGTCTATAACACATATCTTCTTTATGCGATATCTACCGAAGTATTGGCAGATTTTGACAAAATCAGACAAGGTAACATCCTACAGAGGGTGACTGAACTGATTCGGTTTTGGAGGAAATTAGGTCAAAGGTCTAGGTCGCACAAGATCAGCTGGGAACAAATATAAACGTTTAGAGTGCAGGTAGAGGCACGAAAATCAATGCTTGCCTTCTACCTTGTTTGTACTTTTTTTGTTTCATTACAACTGTTCATTTAAGTGTTTTTGGACAAGGCCAAATTGACAAGGCAGGCTCATTTTTGGCTCATTTTTCTATGGAGTTCTTATGATACCATCTGGACTGTACCATTCACAATGAGGGGAAGTCATGTTCCATTAATGTATGTTGTGAAATGTAATAACAGGGAAATGCAATAGGTTCCAATATTCATCTACAAAGAGCATATGCTGTCAACATCATGGACAACAGATTCATAGTGATGAGTGTCCAAAACTGACTTGGGCAACTGGAAACATCCAGGAAGCCCATAGCCTGTGGGCTTCGGCATTTCACTGATACACAGTTGATGACTCCAGTCCCAGTGTAGCCATAATAAGATCAATAGAGCAGTCAGGCCATTGGTGCCCAAGGAGGGATTGACCCCTAACTTTGGATAAAAATGTCAACTAATGTAGCTGTAATGTCCTAGTATTTCCCTAGCAACAGACATGGGATTAAATCCAGCTGACTGTCCTGTCTCCCCTCCGATTGGTCCACGGCTCTCCTATTGTTCTTTCTGGAGTGCGGAATGTGATTGGTTCAGTGGAGATATTCATATGCATATTTCAGCCACAGAGCTCCTAAACATGGAAGTGGTGCCAAATTGACTCCAGGGGCACAAAATTAAATTACACAGTGTACAAAAAAAGACAAGGTCAGCTAGTCTCCATTACTATTTATATTAAAAAAAGCTAATGCTAGCATTTGAATAAAGTTAATGACACCCTGTGATCTAATCTGGGCCACTGCGGCACACATACAGCAGTCAAGAGGGACAGGGAGGCAAGTGCAGGCTTTAATTTGGAGATAAAAAGTGTGTAGTGCATTTCAACGTGACCGCGAGCCTCTAAAAAGTGGCCTTAGAGAATTGCAATGATCTAATCGTCAGTACAGGCTCACTGCTGCGGGGGGGGGGGTACTGTTACCTCACAGCGAGGAGGTCATGGGTTCCAAGCCTAGTTCATTTCTGTGAGGAGCGCGTGCTCTCCGTGTTCCTGTGAGTTTTCTCAGACTATGCCAAATTTCCCATAAATTGGAGTCTATAAATGAATGGTGCACAATCCCTGCAGAGAATTGGAGAGACAAACTGGAGAGTTGTCAAGGGTGCATGTGTGCGCCTCATCCATCGTATCCAGGGATGGGCTCCAGTTCCACCTGTGACCATGACTAGAAAAAGGAAATTTGACGATGGATGGATGGATTATCTGTAGATGTAAAGAGTTTGTTTCCAAAAGGCAATATATCCATTTTACTCATTTTGTGTAAATCAGCTTTTCCTATGATGGCGCCTATTGCATTTTATAGAAAAAACACAAACTTTGACAATTAAAAGATACACCCTATAGTATGAATCTCTAAAAACTGATTTTTATACCATGTGTAAGAAGCACAGGGCTATCGCTCTATGGTATTACCTCAATTTTTGTCATTTTGGCACTTATTGTGTTTTGGAAACAAACTCTTCAATTATGATCCACCCAGTGCAATCACTGCTCACAATGTGGACATAGAGTCTGGAGCGTTAATTCCAGGGAACAGACAGGCGATTCTCAAGCCCATTAATCCCTTTGTGCAGAATACAAAATAACGCCAATTTTTCCTGTTATGTATGAACCTATTTAGGCTTTATAACTCAGTATTTGTGTCACAGAGACTCTGGAAAATTATTCCAGTGAATAAAGACGTGGAAATTCAATTACAGAATTATTTAGGAATTCATTTTCGGAATTTACGGACGCCGGCGTCTATATCTGCGCAAAGAGGTTAACTCGTGTGGCTAATTTAACTAATTAGTTCCACCTTCTAGCAAACGAATTATGCGATTCAGAGAAATTCAGGTTGTTGAAAGAAGATATCGAAGGGCATTTTTACTCTTTTGACCAGAATTCCTGCCACTGGAGTCCATCTCCACATCTGTACAGCATCTGTACAGACTGCCTATTGAGCCTTTTCTTACGCCCACAGTCAGAAATTTCCCATCTCAGCTGAGTCTCCACTGTTTGCGTCAGTGTCCTGGGAAACATCATCAAGAAATTCATTTCAGAGCCCATCTCATCTTCTCACCTGCGATGGGGGACACCGACCGGGCTCGCAAAATGAGACTGGACGAAAGGGGATTTCTCATTTCTCGTTTCTATAGCATTTCATTTTTTCCTTTCTTCTTTTTGGTCTTCTTTTCTGTTTGACATAAAGAGGTCATTTCTCGTATCATTATTATTATTTATTTTTGGCCAGGGACCCATCCGTTAAATGACGGTAGATAGACAGGGAGCCATTTTGGACGTGTTAATGGAGGAACAGTCGCCCTCAGTGTTCCTGTGTTTTCCATCTCGTTTCTCCATTTATTACATCGTCTCAATATTAAAAAGCAGCGAAGTGATCTTTCTCCTTCGGTGAAGTGCATCATTTAGCGGAGTGACAGGAGTCTGACGTCAAGATTACTCTCATCTAAATAAGATCCAGGCCTCAGGCCCTGTACTGCCCAGTGGCAGCTGCTTCCTTATTTACTAATGCTGATGTAATAACAGAGAAACTGGAAGCATTAAGCACTTTTTTTCTTTTCTTTTTTTCGCCTCTGAGAATTAAAAAAATACCAATGGCTCATCCTATTTAGCGACTAATCTTTTGGTACAAACTAATCCTTGCTCTTTAATATTTACATTGAAAAATGGTAGCATAGTGGCGCAGTAGTTAGCACTCTTGCCTCACTATAAGGAGGTTCTGGGTCGGAGGCCCGGACAGCCAGACCCTCCCTGAGTTTGCATGTTCTCCTCGTGTTCGCTTGAGTTTTCTTCATGTACTCCGGTTTCCCCCACCCTCAGAAACATGCTGTATAGGAACACTCCTACCAGTGTCCCTGACCAAAGCTCTGGATTTAGATAGACATGCTCTATAGGAACACTCCTACCAGTGCCCCTGACCAAGGGTCTGGATTTAGAACTGGAGTGTGTCCCTGGGTGCTGCACTGTGGCTGCCCACTGCTCCTAAGAAACAAGCATGGGTCAAATGCAGAGGAAGAATTGCCCCGCAGCTTTCAATAAATCTGATCTTAAAACATTCAAATTTCAGTTACCACGGAGAACACCTGCCTTGTATCACGCAAAAATTCTGAATAATGCTCTTAATTCTAGACGCCTGTTCAATAAGAGGTAGGAACACTGTGATATGAACAAACATGGGGAGGCGTGTTCTACTTGTCACAGCATATGGCTGTGTTGTAAAATTCAGGCATTTTCTGTTCTGCTAATATTCCCTGGGGCAAGCCTGCTTTTCTCGCACAAAGACAAGCAAACATTTTGGGGGGAAAAAAATACATAGCATGTGAGAACGTTCTCCATGTGAGAAGTTCAACTTACTGTGCCAGGACTGATGTCAACTTATAATACTATATTCTGCTTGCTTTTGCGGGTTGTCTTTCTATTCTCTTCCCATTTGAATTTCTGACTCCATTAAGCTAGAGATGTATATTATTCTTCCTAATGTAAGTCAATATAATTAATTTTAGTTCTTATAAAAATTACCTGCTGCAATAGGCTACATTAAATTATTGTATAACAGAAAATTCAGTCTTTTTTTTAACCTATTTAGCACAATGTGGCAGACTTAATTTAAATGCTAAGACCAGAGCTGAAAAATCTTGCTTATCCCAGAAAGGAGAAGAAGTACTCACAAGATCGCGCAAACGAACACTAAACTCACCCAGCAATTTATCAAAAATCAATGTTAATGAACAAATACAATGACGAATGCTCACATTCCTCCTAAACTTAGCTGGTGGCCCAATATATCATGGAATTCCTTGATCTGCCTCTGATTTGTATCATTATAACTCAGAATGCTGGTTTAAAAAGAAATTGCTAACACCACTACTCTACAATAAATATAATCAACCAAATTGCCAATGCTATTACACTAAAATAAGTATAATCTAAAACATTGGTTTTCGGCACAGGAAATGATACTGTGAGCCATAACCTCACAAAAGGCTATATTTTTCGCACCGGGTGTTTGTGGCTGTATTCAAAAATAGGCAGTCATCCACTAGTTATAGCAAATGGCTTGCACCCCAGTTAGTCCAGTACATACGGAAACAATCCGGATGCTGACTGTGCTACCAGACGTTTACTGAAAGGTATTGGGAAACCTGGACACTTGTTGTGTAAAGTTCGTTTTTAGGGAGAATGACTCATCGCAGTCTATTTGAACTGTAATTGCATGATTCTATTTTATGCTTCTACGAAAAAGACGAAATAAATAAATAAACCATGCTGTGTTGAATGTAGCACTGCTCAGGCTGCTTTTATTCTTCAATACAATGCACAAATCTGAAAAGGCTGTGATTTTTTTTAGACTTTATTCGGTTGAGTGCGAGTGTGAGTCAGGAGTTTGTGAAAGCTACAGTAAGAATAGGGGTTTCGAGCCGCGACACAAATTACATCCACTCATTTCTCTCTGTCATTCACAGATAATGAAGAAGAGGAAGCAATTTCCTTAAAGAAAGTATCCTGTCACTGCCAGGTTTTAAATGGCATAAGCTAAGATATCATGTGGGCATAAGCTAAAATAGCAGCCGGCGATAATGTTTTAATGTCAAATATAGTCTTATGCATTAATCTCTCTATATCTGTTTCCACAACCGAGAACTCTAGCGACTTTAAAAAACGTTGACGCACCATTTTGTGCAACTTGCCTCGGGGAAACTAGTATTATGTGCATAAAAATGAAAGTGAACCGTCCGCTGGGGGAAACAGCGAATAACTTGTCTAAATTTGCATGGAGGCAAAAAGCAGAAAAAAAAACTTTCACAAAAGCATGCTCTGAAAAATGAACCCCAAGTGGGAGCAAATATTTAAGCCATTGCTGAGCACAGCACTTTTGGGCTTCGTCAAAACACATTACTTTTCCAAGCAATTTGGAAACATCTATCATTGCCAGTGTTTTGAAAACTGAAGTTAAAAGTTAATTCTTTTTGACATTCTAATGGGAGCATTGCTCGTGTATAAGTATCACAATATCCAGGAACTTTTCTTGCTTGGCCGTGGAAACTTTTTTTTTTTTCGTTACTATATACGTTTTTCTCCAAACGCATACAGTAACACTGCCGGAGGATGTTATTTACATAATGAAAGTCAGTAAGTAAGCAATATGTCAGACAAAGAAAACATGGACTATTACTGAGTCTTGGGAGTTTAGCAACAAAGTTATCAACACGTCTCAGTTCTGCTTAGGCTAATCTCTAAGACTGCTGTTAATGCTTTCAGTTTCAGTTAAAACAGTTAAAGATTCTGCCTCAGATGTTTGCATCTAAGATAAATCCCCTCGACAGCTCTTGACTTCAGCAGCACTCTTTCTTTAACTCAATACCAGCTGAAATTTTACCAATAGACTCGCTGGATTGCAATCACATATGACACTTCTGCTTTTATGGAATGGGACCTTGATTAAATCACATTAGTTTTAGATTGGCTGAAAAAAAATGCATACAGATTTCAATTGAAGCTGTTTCTGTGGTTATGTGGAAGAACTAAGAGTGTCAGTCTGTCTCTCTCAGAGAAATTGGACTCACTGCCTTAATTACTTTCTTGCTGTCGCTTCTTTTTTTTTTTTTTTTTTTTTTTTGGTGTTTGTGATATGAAATGAAAATTTTTGCCCCCTAAAATCATTTTGTTTATTTTTTAATGACACATTTGCAGTTCAGTCCCTTTGGAAATCAGTTAGCATCCGTGTTTTGCTTTGGAGATTTACCCAGAAAAGTGCTGCTGGTTAGACCTAATTACTCTGTGAATCACATTCACTTATGACGCTTCCAGTCTATGGAGTGAGACCTTGATTAAATCAAATTAGTTTTAGATTGGCTTGGCTGAAAAGAAATGCATACAAACTTCAAATGAAACTTTTGAAAATGAAATATTTCTTTAGCGGTATGTCCTCCAATTAGATAGAAAGTGACTTCCATTTGAAACTCAGTATGAGGTTTTTTTTATGCGAACTGAAAAGCAGGAATGGAAACGTATGCGAGACTATGAGGTATTTCAACACAGAGGCAAGCAATTTTGACTGATAAATCGCATTTGTCAAAATTTTGGACGCACCCTCATTTTTCAAGCAGCGATGGGAAAAAAATGAGAAAAATACCATTTTATAAAAATATTTGTCAAAATATCCACCATTTGCAGTCATTTTTGCTGAACATACGCAAATATTTTCTCCAGGGCAGTCAAAGTTCAAACCAGCAGGACAGTAGAAGTTCCTACACCTTGCCTTTTGTTGTTCAAGGTTATTACAGAAGTTTAATCGCTTAAATTTCACCAAAGATGGAGTACAAAAACAGGGGTAAAGCATATCCAAACGTTTTACAGGTACTTCAATATCTAGAACAGACAGAGCTGCTTCTGATATTTTGTCCAGCCCCAGAATGCAGAGCAATGAAGCGAATCTAAACGTAATGAGATGAACCTTAAAACAGCCATTTTCCTCCCCTTTCCCGGGATAATGTGTTATATTTGGTCAACGATTTATTTTCCGCAGGTGACTGCTCTCGGTTCTCAGTTAGCGCTCCTTAACATCTGGGTAGCAACATATTTCTCATACAAATCGGGCGATTAAAAATATTTATTCAAGGAAGGTCAATGTGGAAATTAATTTCTCTTTTACAGAAAGGGCTGGAGACACCCAGGAGAGTTCTGCATGCAAGGACTCCATGGCCCTCGTTCCCCAGTAACGACCAAGTGGATGATTAGGAGTCCAGATTGGGAGGATTTAATTGGGAACCAGGCCAAGAATTCCCCGGTTTGGGCGGTTCTAATATCGCCCTGAGTATAGTGGGGTGGTGTCTACAGAAAGTCAGGACCTCGGTTCAGTGTTTCATCCAGACCTGACCTTCTCCTCCTGAGCCTCGTCCCCATCACTCAACTGGGATTTTGGTCTTTTCTCATCTGGTCCATCTGCCGTGCTAACATTTAATCACAGCGCATTGTAATGGACTGTTCCATCTCTCTCTCTCTCTCTCTCTCTCTCTCTCTCCCCCACTTTCATGCAAGCGCATTCCTCCCCTCTTTTTCACACAAGCAACTCACATCACAGACACACAAAAGCAAACGCACACACACACACGCACACACACACACACACACATGCGCGCCGTATGCCACATGTTGTGTTTTCATGTTTTGTGAGGACATCCCATAGACTTACATTCATTCCCGAACCCCTTTCCCTGACTTTCACTGTAAATAGTATATGCCAAACCCTATCCCTAACCTTAAAATAACCTTAACCTCACATTCCTTATGGGGGCCTGAAAATGTCCCCATAAGGATAATGAGATCTGGTATTGCATTCTAGAAGGGTAGGTATACACTGACTGTACATGCACACAAGCATAAACGCACACACACACACACACACACATACACACGCACAGATAAACATAAGCATTAACGCACGTGCACACACACACACACACACAAACACAAGCATAAACAAACACACATAGACACGCACGCACACGCACGCACGCGCACACACAGACACATACACACAAGCACAAGCATAAACAAACACACACACATGCGCGCGTGCGCGCACGCACACACACACACACACACACGCAACACACACACACACACACACACACACACACACACACACACATTCAGCAGCACTGACAGACTGAGCCCTCCTCTGGTGTAGTCTGATAAGCTGTAGGGGATGGAAGACTTTAATTTGAAAATTCCTCAGATGGCACATTCAAAATGTCAGACAAACTTCATGTCATTCACAACAGCTCCAGAAACATGCTCATTTATTGCTAACAAATGGTGGAATGACAGTACAAAGTGGTGTCAGAGGAGAAGCCCAGCTGAGAGGGACACAGATTCATTTTCATGTCTCAACAACCTACAGAATTAACAAAGAAGTACAAAAATACACAACTATTGAGTACAACGCCAATATTTCATTTATCAATTGATTTATTTAACATTCTAAAGTATCAGGTATGGCATGGAACTTGCCAGAGGAGATGTGAACCCCTCAGGAATTTTCATACTCTGGAATAACGGCTCATATGCTTCTTTAATCCCCCACTGTGTGCGTGTGAAAATAACCTTTACACCTTTGACATCCTCTGACATGACTGTGATAGCGCAAACCCACATCTCACATTACCACCTGGGGGGAGATGGGAGTCAATGGATTCTCTCAAGGCAGGGGTGCCTCATCTCTGACCTGAGTCAGCCATATTGGACCACAGTCAGAAAAGACCTTCTCGCTGGGATACATGATTTCCCAGATCTCTAAATGGCCCCGGATACCTCATGCAAGCGTGGCTGATTACATCCAGAACTGTAGAACACACACAGTCAGATTTACACACTGAATACCTTCACAGTTTGACTCTTTCCTGTCAATGCGATAAGCCAAAACGAGTTGATGTTTAGAGTGCAGTATAGAGTCAAGGGCCACACTTTAGATGAAGTGTTGCTCATAAAGGCTTTATACGGCATGTATAATGCCTGCATAAATGATGAGACATAATGTCTTCATAAATCATACATAAGCAAATGTCATGCTTTGTAAAGGGTGAAATAACACATCCTTATTCAGCATGTGATGCCAGATGTCATATAACCGAAAATGTCACTTAGCTAGTGGCTAAATGCTATAAAGGGTGACATTGTCAGCTAAGTGACATTGTTATTGTCACATCTGGCATCACATGCTGAATAAGGATGTGTTATTTCACCTTTTACAAAGCATGACATTTGCTTACGTATGATTTATTAAGACATTATGTCTCATTTATGAAGGCATTATACATGCTGTATAAAGCCTTTATGAGCAACACTTCCTCTAAAGTGTGACTGAGTCAAGGTTCAGGAAGTAACAAGTCCTGCTTTGTTTCAACCGCGCAATCTTTCGGCAAAAGGTAGCACCTATGAGTGAAATCTGGCGGTTGACTTCATGGGGTGAATTACTCGGTAGGATTTTGACTTTCTGACCCCTGGTCTCTCGACCTCTGGGAAAACAGCACCCTAGCTATCTCTGTCTCAGGTTGAAGCTTTCTACAATGAGTAGTTCAAGAGGAAGTTGCAGAGGTAAAGTACATATTAATGCATCACATTTTGCATTTAATAATAGGTTCAGACAAAATGGTGCTTTTCGATGGGCACAGTTTATGGACTTCGGTGGAGCTTCAGATCGACTGTGATTGTGTTCTTCATCATTCCGCCCAAATAAGACTTCTCCGACTCGGTTACTGAGTTTGGCCAAAATGATCAGCTCTTGGAAGAGTTCTGCTAATTCCAAACATCCTCCATTTCGCCATGATGGAGCCAACTGAATATCTTAGAATGTTCAAAGCTTTTAGAAATTGTTTTATACCATTATCTTGGTCCATGCCTCAACAAACTTCAATTGCAGAGGTCTGGGAAAAGAGCCTTGAATCTCGTGGCTTAGTGTTTGGTCTTTGAAGCAGTGGAAATTGCAGGACCTTCAAGTGCCTCCCAAAATCATATCCAGTCAATTTAATCTGCCACTGGTGGACTACAGTCTCGTTCTAGAGATATCTGAAGATAATCAAAGCAAATAGGGTGAACCTGAACTGAATTTAGAGTGCTTTAGTAAAAGAGTGAGAACATTTATCTATGTAAATGAGATATTCAAGTTTTTGATATGTGACATTTTCCAAACTTGCTTCTGCTTTGTCTTTATGGGTTATTGTGTTGTAATTGTTGACTAAAAAAAAAAAAACTAATTTAGTCCATTTTAACTCAAATCTGTGATGAGTACAAAGGGTGAAGGATTCTGAGTACTATCCATTGCCTCTGAGTGTGAGATTCTGCCATCTTTATAAAAATGGTTGAGATGACGCAGACACATTGTACAATGATAGTCCTCTCCGGTGGGTCCAACAGGGACAATTACTATGTCAAATATGACATCTTAATTTGTCTGCAGCCATCATTGGTCCAGCTCATCACAGCATTGACTCTGACAATAAACTGCAGCAATGGTTGGAAAGTCTGGAACCAATTTTAAGCTTCTGTTAAGCATTTTTGTGTTCAGCCAGAAATATTCAAAAAAAATCCCACCTAGGGATTTCAATCGGCAATTATCATGTCAGTATATCAGATGTACGTTAAGAAGGATAGTTTTAAAAGACCTTGCCGTTCCCTTTAAACAACAGCCAACAGATTTTATGTTGCAGTAATCGCACCACATCAGTCATGTTAACTGATCTCCTCTCTTTATATCCGAGCCAGGTTTCCCACAGCAGATCCCTCTGTATCCACATTTAAATGCTGCTTTTACTCTGACGGAGAAGATTCTGGACTGTCTTCACACCCACAAAACATCAGTCCTGCCAAATGGTGGCTGGATAAGGCATCAGAGAGCCACGTATAAACTGGAGATGGGCAGCAAACTCAAAGTGTTCTCACAACGTTACTAGAATGTTTTGCGAATTGTCACATTGAGAGGTGACCACATTGAGAGATGGTTTTCGGTTAGCTGGAGAGGAGAGGGGACGCGAGGGCTCTGTTGATTGCGGGCACGGAGGTACCGTGGACAGGTGTGCAGATGGGATGTAATTAACCTCGAGTGACGCGCTCTCCCCTGAGATTGAGGTCATGCACCCCACAGTGATTCATCATCTGTGATAAATTACATTCTGCATGTCAAAGGCACAGGACTCTATGGAGAGGAATCCCTATGGCTCTGTGGATATGATATGGAGCAGCATTACAGCAACAGTGTCCTCCATATGCAGGTTTATGTATATAACTGCATGGGTATCAAATACTGTGCCAGCAGTCACATTGATGTTAAGTCTACATAAGCTCATTGTTATGGTCGTCTTCATTCCAGTATTGGGATCGATGGGACAAAGTGTGGTATCTTAGATTTCTTTAACTCTGCCATCAAAGTGTAAACAAGGATGGTACTAATCAGAGTGAAAATGACCTCTCCTTGTGTTTTAGTTTCCTTGCCAAGTAAAGAATGAAGAAGTTAATTCACATGCTTGCAGCACCTTCTCCAGATGGTCAGGGCAGTACAGCATTAAGGACGAAGGAGAAGAGATCACTGTCCAAACATCACTGGACAGGAAACCCAGCATTATGGCAGGTCAGAGTCCCAGTCTCTCTCTCTCTCTCTCTCTCTCTCTCTCTCTCTCACCATTTCCCTTATCTTGTGTTGATTTTAATGCATCAGTTCCAAGAGTATCTATGTGCGCAGAACCTTTTATCCAATATATTTTCTTTCTTTTATTGGATGTATCAGTGCGGATGGATGAGTTCTGCTCCAGAACGGACGCTACACTCGGGGGATGGAGGCACCTGTACCTGCAGGGTGATGAGCAGGCATGTCAGCCTCTCCTGCAGCACAGATCTGCCTGTCCATCACAAGCTCAGGATAGACGGGTGGACGGATGAGTGCTCAGATGCATGGTAGCAAACGTGAATGAATGAATAAATAAATACCTGACATGGACTGGTGGCAAACTGTTCCGATTGGTCTTTCTGCCTCTCTCCCAATGCATGTTGGGATAGGCTCCGGTTCCCCCAGTAACCCTGATGCAAAACGCAGTGAAATCGAACATCAACTCTAACAGTGGTTCTGTCTCATTTGCAAGGAGGCTCCCTATCACCTCAGTGCCTACTGACACCGCCTTATAAGGAACCATTCGTTAAAAGGTTACGTGAAAAGAAACACTCTAACTAGGAAGCATCATGTGACTAGCGCGGTTTATGTAGCAGTGTGAGGTCACCGGTTTCCATGGGAAATGTAAACGTTAGCTTTCTGTCAGCCTAGCTTCAGCGCTTTGAAAACGTTGGCGCAAGTTTTTAATTCAACGTCCTTTCCCACAAAAGAGCCGATATTCGGAATCTACGCAGTCAATCTCTCGCTTCAAACATGCTCAGAAGCTAATTTTATGATAAATCGTACGTGACCTCGATCAAATACCGACGGTTGCCGTCCCTCGTCTGTGATCTACACGGTGAATCCCCAGTTTGCCGCAAGGCATTTTGGGATTTCCTTCGGTGAGAAGGAACCACTTGATGTTTCCTTAAATTTTTGCCGAAACGAGGCACCTAACTACGTTGTGTCCTATGCTTCCTGTTGAGTTGAGACAGTCCAAAGCAGCCATATTTCCTAAAACTGCCACCTACTTAGGATGCTTCCTTGCAAATGAGACATAGCCAAAGTCTATCAATTCTACCGGCAGGAGCATGCTCAAACAAACTCTGTAACGGTCAATTGATTTTACACTGAATATATTACATAATGATCAGAGAATGCATTGAAAATGAATTAATTACCTCACACGCACATACACACACACACTCTCTCTCGCTCTCTCTCTCTCTCTCTCTCTCTCTCTATCTCTCTCGCTCCCTCTCTCTCACACAGACACACACATACACACGTGAAAGGGTGATGGTGAGCGGTTGGCCAGGCAGGTAGCAAAGAATTGGGGGGAACAATATCAGATACCCCAACCATAACCCAAAATCCAGCCCATTTTATCTGCTGCCGGATGCTTTTAGATCCTATTTATATGAAAATAAAGTGGCCGACATTTAAAACAGTACACTCATTTTCCAGAGGGAGGGAGCGAGATAAACTGAGACAGAAAGAGAGGGAATGAGAGGGAGAAGGAGAGGAGGGAGGGAGAGAGAGAGAAAGGGAGAAGTGGAAGAGATAGAGAAGAACAGAGGAGATGTTGGGAGGGGGTGACATAACCAGCGGTCAAAAAGACTGAAAATGTAGAGAGCAAAACTATTCAGTGACTCAGAACCCCTGTACTGATCGAGAAAGAGAGAGAGAAAGAGACAGAGAGAGAGACAAAGGTAAAGAGAGAAAGAGAGGGAGAGAGAGTGGTTAACTGGGACGCTCATAGGGGATAAATTGTAGCGCTACTGCCACCTACTGAGTGGACATGTAAACGCAGTCTGAGGATGGGCACTGGGAGAGGGACACTGCTGGAGTGGATGAGGGGTGGGGGGGTGTGAGGGATGAAGGCGGCCTCATTTGAGTCCTAGAGGATTGGGGGGAGTGCTAGCTTCCTGCTAGTTTTAGCATTACCTTTTCAATGAACCACTGCTGATTTACTCCTCAAACAGTGGAAGAGCTCACTTCCATATGCAAATAATGGCATCCATTAATGCAGCGTGAGACAGGGGTCGAGGGAATACTGTAGACCCTGCAGCCCTTTCCCTGTCACAGATGTATGTCTAACAGTATACTCTAATGAAGGGATAGGGGCAAATATTGAAATCATGTGATTAATGACATCATAAAACATATTCCCATGGACAAAGTGTTTCAGCTGTTCTGTCCTCCCCAAATCATAAACTAACTGTTCCTCTCTTTCAGACACTCCCACCAACCACCCCCCCCCCTCCCCCACACACTCACAAACACACACACACACACACGTTTGCGCAGTTATCCTTGTAAGGACATTGCATTGACTTCTATTCATTATGGACAGCCTAACCCTAACCCTACCCCAAAACTTAACCTTAACCAAATCGTGCCTACCCGTAACCTTAACCAGACCTCAATTCACACCTGACCCTTCACCTTAGCCATGAGCTCAGAAATGACATTTGGCCATATTAGGACCAGGCTTTGGTCCTCATAAGAGCTGCTGGTCTCGACAAGGTCAGTGTTTATACAGGAAAAGGTCTCCAATAGGTAATAAAAATGTGAACACACGCACACGCACACGCACACGCACACACACACACACACACACACGCACATATACACACACACACACCAACTCACAGACGTTATTGCATCAATGATTACTGCCATCATTTTACAAAAGAGGGTCGGAAAAACTCACCCGTTCGTCCCAAAACTCAAGCGAAGAACCCTGATCTGGACATGCCATTTCTCCTGTTTATATAGCAGTAGAGATGAGAACAGTGTTCGTGATTTTCTTTCCACTAAAATGCACTTTGTCCTTAGTTCACTCAAGAACAGGATTGTGTCTGTTCCAGTTTCTATTCATAATTTGCCTCAAAGTGTTTTAAAGAGTCTGAGTGAAGACAAATTAAGCCTTCCTGCTGATTCCTTAATTCTAATCATTATTACTGGGACACACTATGTCAGGGTTAGCTAACCCCAATCCTCATAGCCCCTTAAAATCATGGCGGTCGATTACACAGGTAACTCATCTCACCTGGTTTCCTGGGTCTATAATTGATGGTGAAAATAAAAACCGACTCACACTGTAGCTCTCCAGGACGAGCGTTGGCTACCACTACACTATGAAGTATCGTCCTCGATTAAGCTGTCTTCCATAGCAATCATTTTCCTGAGGCCTAAAAAGAACAGCGAAACCTTCAAATTTATCCTAACATAACACGAAGTGTGCATAATCAAGCCATAGATAGGTGCAAGGCCAAACACAATACTGATGTACATATTAATATTGGCTCATACATATTAATATTTTCAGTATCCTTATCCATTATTAATTCAGAGAGGCACTCACATCTCGGCGGCAATGACTATCATCTATCAACAAGGAATCACTAATTTAAGCTTAAAATGTATATATTCATTTGCTTCATTATTTTCTTGCTTGTTTAATTTATTTTTGTGCTCATTACTGAGAAATTGAACCAAATGTAAACATCTTCCACTCCTGCCTCGGGTCTCTGGTATTTCCAGGTTTTTGCAGTCAGACTTAAAAATAATCCCATTTTGCTGTGTATTTACACCCAGATTTCCCTCTGTTTTTCAAAGTGAACAAAACAATGTCACAATAACCAAGATAAACTTAAGCTGCACATAAAAGTTTCAAAATTCTGAATGTATATAATGATTTGAAATTTCTCTGATGGAAGAAAAAAGCCAGGAGGCTTCACGGATGCAGAAATAGTAAAAAAAAAAAAAAAAAAAAAAATCCCATTAGGCTCTCTGCTATGGGCAGATAGGAATTAATTTGTCATATATGTATTTTTTACTTTCATTTATTTATTATTTACTTATTTATGTGCCAACCTTCTGATGAGGTCACAGAAGACTGAAGTTCAATTTAGCAGCTGCAAATTTTTCACCCATGACCTAACCTGATGGAGTGAAAGAAAGAGGGATGAAAGAGAGATAGAGAGATGCTGAAGAGGGGTTTGAGATGGAGATCAGGAGAGCTCAAAAGAGAGAGAGAACGAGAGATTAAGAGAGAGCATGGGGAAGAGGAGTGCGCAGGCCGCGAGGAAACGTTAATCCCAATACTCTCAGAGATATGATGGGAGAAAAGAGTCAAATGTACCGAAAGACTTTATTTTCCTTGAGGAGACTAAACATGGAGGTGCACCCCAAAATAAAGCTGAATTTTAGCACTTGATCGTTCTATTTGAAGAGTTTGTTTCCAAAATGCAATGAGAGCCAAAAGGACAAAAAATTAAGGCAATACCATAGAGCGATAGCCCTGTGCTTCTTACACATGGTGCAAAAACCCCTCCTTAGAAATTCATGCTATAAGGTGTATTTTTTCATGGTCAAAGTTTTTGCGTTTCTATAAAATGCAATAGGCCCCAACATAGAAAAAGCTGATGGATATATTGCGTTTTGGAAGCAAACTCTTCATTTCTTCTCAGATTTCAGCGTCAGACCCTCCATACGTTGACTGGCTGCGGAGCCAGATCTGATTTAACTGGCTCAGCTAATATTACAAGGAAGGGGGGTCGTAATTTAAAACACTATGTGTGCTTCAGGGAGTGAGACATCGAACAGCCCCCGGGAGCAGGAAGTAGGCATTTTCTCTTAGGATTAGAGCTGTCGTATGTGTCCATGCTGACAGACAGCACGAAGAGCTGCTGTTTTTGATCAATTTGTGTCACTGAGAAACAGTTCTCTTTGTCACCAGAATCAACCGCCAACCTCAATCCCCACCTTAACCCTTTCAGCGCTGTGGGCAACTATAGTTGCCCAATGATGTAAGATGTCAAAGTCAGATGCTGTTGAAAAACAATCATGCGGCAATTTGTTTAAAGGAGCTCCAGGGGAGCTCTTTTAAACAAGTTGCCACATGATAGGTTTTCAACTGCTCAGGATAACTACATTTTTAATTCCTTGAAAATGAATTCGGCGCTCAAAGGGTTAAGGCACTGAACAAGCCAATACGTGGACAGACATTGACAAAACTGTCAGTCTAGCTCATTTAAAACTGATAATTACATAACCGTTTTTTTTTCTTGATTTTACTCTATTCATTCATTTATCTTTCCCATTTTCAATCAAATTATTTACTTCCGGTCAAAGTGAACATTCTCAGCTTCCGTGTACAATAAATTTTGGTTTAGATATTTTTAACCTTCCCCCAAAGCTCTTTTCTAGTGTCTCTCTCATATAAGATCTTTCACTCATATCTGTCTATGTTGAAAATGCAGTTGAAAAGGACAGAGCGTGAATCCACAAACGGAAGCCTCTTACCTCCACAATCGACACAACACCATCTTCCATCAGGACATATCATGGTTATGTGAGATTAATCTGCTTCCAGCCTATTTTTTTTACTACAGGTGAGGCAGTGGCGTCCATTTTGTCCCCTTCCATGCCAATCTGTCATGGAATGGCCGCAACTGCCATTTTGTGTTTTCCTCCAGGTGCTTGATTGCAGTGTGTGTAGCGCTGCGTAGCGTCTTACCGATTGATTCACTTCTCATTTAAGAGCCGGAGACAATCTCGCGCAATTGCAGAAAACGAGGTTTGATTTATGAGGCGGCCTTATTGACTGCAGGGAGAAGGAGGATCTTCAACACGACATTAGTGCCTGTATCTATTCATTTCGAGCGCTGACTGCCTCCCGCTCAGAAATGGCTCTTGATTGATGGGCTGACTGACAAATGTGATTCGTCTGCCACCAAGCCCGTTGTGTCGAGATGGATACTTAAACGGTTTACTGTTTAACCCCCCCCCCAGAACACCTAGTTCTTCAAATCATAGTCCTGAAGAGCTGAGAGCAGCTGGTTTCCCTCCCTCCCTTTACCTGGGAGTCAGTTGTGCAGAAAATCAGGCCAATCAGGTGCATTAACTGAACAATTAACACACGTGATTGGCCTGTCTGTTTCTAAAACTGACTCCCAGGTAAAGTGAGCGTGAAAACTACCAGTGACAAAAGGATGGCAAAAACTTAGGGCCAGATTTTTTTTTTCTTTTTTTAAATTTGGCATCTCCAATCCCACCCAAATCTGGAATGCCCAATTAGTGAACTATGTACAAGGCTTGCTCGTATGCGACCCCTTGCTGCCAATTCAGGAGAGTGCAGACAGTTTGTGGCTCTCCTCCGAAGCACGCGCCTGTCAGCCACTGCTTCTTATACACACATTGGTTGAATCTTCGCAAGTTCAGAGCGAGGGCGGAGGATACCCGGACATGACCAGGCTTAGAATCTTCCTGACGAGCGCCCGTCCGGCCAACAGGAGGTGCTGGAGCAACGAACAAGGCAACTACTATTTTCCCTCCCCGGCAGTCCCTTCCCAATTTGCAACCCTGTAGCACAATAGCCAATTGTGCGCTACTCTGAAAAAGCTGCTGACCACTGACGGTTGGTACGAGGCGGGGATCGAACCCGCGACGTGATAGTCACTTCTGCTTCGCAACGCGATGCTTTACTGAGTGAGCTATCCAGCAGCTTTAGGGCCAGATTTTGATTTGATTTTCTTTTTAAGGCGTAGGATCACAAATATGTGATTTGTTACTGAGCATTTTAATGCAGCTTTGAAGGTTACTATTTCCATATGAATTGAAGGAGTTCTGGAGCATGGACTTAGCTGTACTTCAGTGCATTAGAACTATGAAGATCAATTTCCATAAAATAAATTCTTCAAAAAGTTAACAGCGCAGTTCAATGCCCATATTCCTAAAGTCTGCAATGAGTAGTTAGAGAGCTGTTCTGGGATCAGTTTAGCCCAGAATTAGCTCAGAATGAATTAGGCAGGCCTGGCTAGCAACACATTCTCACAATGCTGCTTACCTGTCAAGACAATGCTATAAAATTAGCAAAAACAGGCCAAGAACATTGTGAAAACATGTATCGCATTTACTGTTAATAAGGAAGATATAGACGGGCAGAAACATGGTCCTAGATGAGCATGTGTACTCAGAAATACTTTACAAATGCACTCCTGAATGAGTTTCTGTGTAACAGTGAAGAAGCCATTCACTTGAATTATACATGATCACAATCCATCATAGACAGTCGTACTGCTTGCGGTAACACCAGCACATTATACCATTATTGCCAGGTCGAAATTATAAACACTGCCAATGTGGGTCTGTTTCTCTATTACCATTCACAGGCACCCTGGGAGTCAGATGACGAGCTCTAAATTAGCAGCACTATCTCACAGACGAACGCCAGCGCGGGTAAGTCAGTCTAGATATTCATCAGCACCTCTGCTGGCGCAAAATCAATACCGAGCATCCCTCCACGCCATCGATTTTTCTTTGCGCGCGACATCCTCTGAGTGAATGGTTTTCACAGGCCGCGAGACGGGGGGCACACCTCGGTACCGAGCGTCGCACGTGCGGGGTCGTCGCTTCGAGCAACCGAGGGTCGTCGGTATGGATGAATGCCAACCCAAACCGTCCGCATGGCGCGCAAAAAACTGCACACGGTGCAAATCTGTGCGGAACTGGATGTGATTATGGGTTTTTATGCAGAAACAGATGGCAGCGCCAGCCGAACATCTGCAAAACGACAATTCAGCCGCGCCGCGCGGCAACAGCAGCAGACCTCAAATGGCGCACCTACAATCGACGGCTGGGCTGTTTTTCCTCGTGGCTCGAACTAATGACGCAGTGATACACGGCAGGCCAACACACAGATGAGCAGCGAATCCTGTTACTTTCAGTTGCCCAAAATGGGAGTGTTATGTATAAAAAAGCTGAAATTTACCGCAGTACTTTAGCAATCAACTATAGCCACTCTGTGGTGCCACTCAATCTTGTGTCTTTGTGGGCTGTTGTGGATGAGTTTTGGAGAGCAGTTTGGAGAGAATAGCTAAAAGAAAATGCCAAGACCATGTTGCTGTTACTCATGTTTAATTACGGCAAAAAATCTGGGCCCGGTTTCTTGATTCAGGATTACTGAATTTGCTCAATTAGTGCTCTAAGCAAAACCTGGTGCCTCATCAAATGTTGAACATGGACTACGCTTAAAAAGGACCATAACCTAGAATTTACTCAGCAGTTATCCTAGTAAATTCACTCCCCCCCAAAAACCCATTTCACTTTGAAAAGGGCGTGAGGTGGAGGCAATGATGAATCTCTGCTCAAAACAACGCAATGACAGATTGCAGGCATATTGAAAACCTATATAGGAATGTCAACAAGCCAATGAGTCAATGCCATTGTTCAGTGAGAGCTGGTTTTAATGTACGTGTTTGTGTGTGTGGAATAATGCAAAACTTCAGAAGGAATGATTTGTGTGTTCAGAAGATTTCAGGGTGCATTTCAGATTGGGTATGACTCAGCAAAAAAAAAAAAAAAATCAATTTCTATGAGATTTTATCTCATATAGCGACAGCAGGTCAGAGCCTTGTGTAGAGCAGTTGAACATGAAAACCATATTGGCACACCTCTAACCTCATTGGTTGACAGAGTGAATCGTCGGGTTGATGGATCCCATGACGCGGTGCACAGGGTTGAGATTCATTTCCTAATTCACTTCCGCATTCTTTCCTCCCCCTTTCTCCCTCAGTCATTCAGTCATGGAAAACGCGACGGCTATGTCAGGGAAGACAGAGAAGAAGAATACTTAGTTAATGAGTGCGAAAACTGACCTTTGACCCAAAAGAGGGGCCATAACAAATGAAACCATCAGTCAAAATCCTTCAGGATATTCTGAACACAATACACCCTTTTTCCCATATGTTCCCTCTCCACTTGCACCGAGTGTCACTCCGTGTGAGAACTCCCTCACAGCCGCGAGACACTTCTCATTAAGAGGGTAGCAAGAAAACTATGGGGAACAGAAGGAGTCATCACCACAGCTAATGGTAGATGCGTTGTGTTGTGAATGATGTCTCCATTATGACGTCTCTTCCGCTGTCCTGCTTACGGTAAGGGACTGTGAGGTTGGAAAGTCCATACTGATGCAAACTTGCTGTGGGACTAATATATACACTGCAAAAGAATGAAAAAATAAGTCCATCGTAACAAGCATTTTAATGTTGTATTTAGACTTATACAACGCTTATTTGTCACTTTTTTTCTCAGTAAGACAAAAATTCTGCTGAGGAGGTGAGATAATTTTGACCCATTTTTAGTTTTGCCAATGGAAAATTTCACTTTTAAAGAACATGGTAACTTAGAATAAACTAATATTTTCAACTAAAGAGGGAAAAAAAAGGAAATTAAGCCTCATAATAAGATTAAAAGTGTAATTAAGATGGATGCTTTCTGCAGCCTCATCCCACCAGCCACAGATTGGACTGAGATTGCAACATGGTAGTGAGGGAGGTAGCATGGAAGGGTAGAGAATAGGATGAGTGGGTGATTTGGCATTTCAGCCCACCTAAAAACAAATACAGCATTTGTTACTAAACCTCTCTTCAGCGAAGTAAGAGATTCCCCAGTATCCCGGCTAAATTCCCAACTTGGCTCTTTCAACCTGCCCCTTAATCATCCCCTGATCTAATTGGCTTTACAATCCATGCTTTCGCTCTCAACCTCAAGCTGATGTGTGGTGAGCGTTCTGGTACAAAATGGCCGCCATCGCATCACCCAGGTGGGTACTACACATTGGTGGTGGAGGGATGAGATTCCCCCATATTACCATAAAGCACTTTTGAGTATCTATGAGAAGGTGCTATATTTATAAAATCATTCATTCATTCATTTATTCATTCATTTTTGTGTCTGTACATCACCAGGGCAGAATCATTTTCTTTTTGTTTCATTCACTCTGAGAAAATCTGAGACAGAGGCAAAGGGTTTTATTAGTCATTTACAATTTGTGTCATTTGTAATGTCAAAGACCTCATTATCCAAATAGAATCTCGCTAAGCATTTACTCTGTCATCGTCAGATATTTATTGAATCTTCACAGAGCTACCAAAAGTAATTTCAAGCCGATTACGTGTTTATTGATATTAATAATGTAAGCAGTGGAAACGGTTCAGCAAGGAGTCAGTTGAGCCTGAAATTAATAATTAGATTGATACATTGTTTGAAACTGCGTTATTTCAGCTGTTTTATGAATATTATAATGACATCTTTATGCCGCATTAGGTAATGTAGAAATGCTACCCTCCTTCCATGTTAAAATTTAAGTCAGACTTTGTGGTTCTGCACTGGTTTAACCATGCAGCATAGAGTTGTAAGCTTTGCTGAGGTCAATTTTGAGTTTATTTGAAACATGCATTTTATTAGGTCTGTATGGATTCTGTGTTGTCTGAGACTGCGCTACTACAGAATTTAGAGTTCCGCATGCAGAAACAAATAATAGTTGCATTATGTACAGCAATCAAGTAATTCACTGTAGCATAGGTCTATCATGGTATGTCAGACAGTGAAGATAAACTGTACATGCAAAATACAGAGAAAAAAGTATATGTAATTATATATGTTGGTGATGAAATGTTTGCTGTAGAGCTATACTGGTGCCAGTGAGAAAACAAATGCAACAGAAGCATGTGGGCTTTCCGGTTCATCTGTGATGTGGGTAGTCTTCCTTAATGTACCTGCCTGTTTGTGCAGATGTTTACACACACACACACACACACACACAGAAGCGCAGGTATGCACGCACATGCATACACACACACACACACACACACACACACACACACACACGCCTGTATGCGCCCACACACGTTTGTGCAGCCATACTAGAGGACATTGATTTAAATTAAATCTTCACAGCCTTTCTTAAACTATAAATGCAACCAAATTATGCTTAACCCAAACCCTAACCTTCACGTAACCCTAAATGTCACCATAACCCTAACCACCTACTTTGCCATTATCCTCGGTGAGGACCAGCCAAAATGTCCTCACAACCTCAAATGCCCTCAGAACATGTGGTTTCTCAAGAATTGGTCCACACAAGTCTAGCTATACAAGCCCAAACACACGAACGCACATCTGTCATTGATGCTAAATCATGGTTCTATCTTAAATAAACAGCTGACAATTTCAATTTCACAGCAACAAGCTTTTTTTTTTTTCCCTAACCGGTTAACATGATCTGGAAAGCAACGTTCAGTGTGGTCACATGTTATTAATCCCTTCTCTCCAATGTATACTGACCATACTGTACAGCTCAAAAATTCCCAACAATGGAAACATGCACATAAACAATGGCTGCTTTAGAAAATTATATCGCATTTTCCCTGAAACCATAGCCGGCCAAAACGTCTGCTGGCTCAGGCCAGGTGGTCCACCCGTAAAAGAGAATTTTCCCAGAGGTGCATTCTTGTTCTAAAACATATGTTTACTCAGAAACCAAAACCTGCACTACTGAAGTTCACCAGAGTCAGGGAGATTTAAGTCATGCAATCTGGCAACTGGGGAAGCTTTCAAACAACCTCTCCTTGTAATCCAGCTTCCGCTTCTGTTCATGTTTTTCTGCTCTATAATCCCTTTTTCAGAACATGGATACTTTCCAGTTTGTTGAAAAATGTCTCCCTTGACCAAGTCTGTGTTTCTTAGAAAGCCTCTGTTACTTCAGTCATCTCTTGAGACAGTTTTCATTTTGAAAACATGCCCGTTCCTCTTGCACTGTTTTGAGCATATTTCGATGTATGAGTAAAGAACTTGCCTTTGGAGTGAGTTCTTGTCCCTAAACACAGTGGCTGAGTACGGGAAATGATGCAATCGATAAATACATATATTGGACTGATAATCGCTTCCATATGGACACTTTAATTATAATAGATTGGTTGCATCATATCTGGTACAGTGGTGCTGTGGGCAGTGCTGTTGCTTTGTAGTGTGAAGGTCATGACTGTGATACTGGCTTGGAGCTTCTCTGTGTGGAGTTTGCATGTTCTCCCCGAGATGCAATGTTTTCTGCAGGTACTCAGATTCCCTCCCACAGTTGGCTGACATGAATGTCAGGCTTACTGGAGACGCTAAATTGTCGACAGGCGAAATGTCCCAGGTGTTTCAGCTCCTCACCTATATAGTACACTGGGATAGACTCCTGCACCCTCCAGCAAGCTGACAAGGATTAAGTGAGCTGGATGGATAGATGAATAACGTCCAACATAACCCACTGCCGCTAAATGAGTCAAACATCAATTATCTCAGCGTAGCATCATAGATAAATGTAGCTAATGTAAAACATAGAGACATTGCTGTCACAAGATGGAGGTGCCAGAAATGACAATAGATACCGGATTTGAGATTCCCTCGACACGCATGTCATATCTGTGAACATGACTTATTTAATGCATTAAAGCTGCTTTGTTAGTATTTTAAATATGAATGAGTTTAGATGCCAATCTAAATCCACTCTGTACTGGAGGCGTGGGTGGATGAACGCTCCCCAGCTACAGGTAAGCGATTTTGTCATGTTTTAATTAAGACGTATCTAAAAATATGTGGGCAAAACTCATCAGCAGCTAACATGCGGTGCTGCGCATAAACATTGTTTCCAGTAGAACATAAGATTGCCTGACAAGGTTACATGTCTGAAATATAATATGTAGTTTTTTCTCATAAGGGTTCAAAATCCACATCCACAATGGAAGGAAAAAAGCTGAGACCAGCTGCCATTTTAAGATGGCTCAAGTATCAGTGCCAGATACCATCTAGCTGTTTAGTTCATTGCTGCTGTGTTGCTGGTCATAGCAAGACTGTGACTGGTCATATCTGGTCTGTGACTGATCATAGTGGGTCTGTTGCTGGTCGTAGCTGGTTTGTGACTGGTCATAGCTGATTAAGTAAGGGATAATGCCCGACGAGGTGTCCATTATCAGAAATGAATGGACGACGCGGAGGCGTGAACTGTCCGACGGGAAGCGGAGGACGGTTGCTTCCGCAAAGTCCATTCATTTCTGATAATGGACACCTCGAAGGGCATTATCCCGCTTATACCATGGTCACTTACGAAAGAAATAAATATTAAATCAATTATTAATACATTAATGTTAAATCAATTATTAATATGTTAATGTTGTTTTTTACCGTTTTACCGTTAAAATCGTAAGTTTATCTCTCGTTGTGACACGTTGCCAAGGTAACCGGCTCTGGCCACAGAACCTGCAGCTCGGTCGGCCAGAGCTTTCTGTTGCCACGGTTACCAACTAGCGTTTGAGCCAGCGCAATAATTTAGAACAATCAGGCTATTTGACCGGAACTTTTTTATAGGTGTCCTACAACACTTTTTAACAGACACCCTGCAGCCAATCAGAATCGAGTATTCACCCAGACCATGGGATAAAGTTGGTTAACCTGGTGGAATGACCGACTTTGGAATGATGAGCAGATGAATTGTTCGTCAACCAGCTGAGTTTTGAAAACATGGCTTCGACCAGTTTAGGCTGGTTAAAAAAGAAATTAACAACAGAGATATTCTGACTGGAGTAGTATAGTCGGTGACTAGTATTGTATAGTGCGTGAAGTGTATAATATATAGATAAATGAGAGAGGAAAAATGGTGAAACAGACTTTTTTTAAAGATATTTCTGATTGGAAATTAGTCACTGAACTGAATGGGTTTCCATATAGAGATGTTATAACCATAGTGAGTGATAGAGGGAGGCAGGATAACATCTTGAACACTCCATGCTGGATAAAAATACACTTAATGTGAGATCTCCAGCTGTTGCAAGGGCGCCCTGCTGATATTGCCAGTTTAAATCAGCCTAAAATGGTCAAAATGGTTTAAACTGCATTTACTACAACCCTTAAAGCTGGTCAACTTTTCAGGTCTGCCAAGCCTGTATAGTCAGCTGGTCCACTAGTTTGACCACCACTGACCTCTCTCGGTCAGTTTAACAAGCTCCTCCAAGCAAGAGAACAGGTTTGCTCCCAAACAACCCAGCCATGACCTGCTAGAAATGTAAAAACAAACCCCAGACCATCATAAACCAACTTTGGCCCCAGCTGGTCTCAGGTGAAATTTTTAGCTGGGAGGACAATGTAGAGTGAAAATGACAAAGCCAAAACAATGCGGAAAATGAGAGCAAAGAGGGGAAAGTTTCTAAGTTTCTTTTCATTTTTCCCTGAGGATAAAAATGGATGGGAAAGTCGGCGGGGAAGCTGGATTAAAATCTCAATTAACGGCGGCCGGTACAGTGCGGATAAGAGGAACACACAGATAAGGGAAAGATCGATGTGGGTGGTTCAGCAGACGGCGACAGGAAGGGTAATCTCCTGTCGAAAGCGATAGAGATGCACTCACCTGGAGCGGGCATTAGAGCTGGGGGGGCTTTGTGGGTGGGTAGCCGACAGTGTACGGGATTTTTTTTGTCCTATTTTCCAGATTGTGGATCGGTTGAGACTGCAGACACCCCACCTCTCCCGCAAAGTCCCGGAATTTCGCGGCTACCCCTTTATACCTGTGCGTGGCCAGAATATTGTGAATCGACAAACTGCGCTACGGGCAGAGGTGAAGATTAGAAATACGCATTATCAGCGGGGGAAATGTTGCAAACGGAGTGATTCTGAGAGTGGGATGTGTGAAGAAGAGGAACCCCACAGAGTGGACGGCTTGCGAGGAGTTACGTGTGTGTCGATTCTGATCTGTCATCTTAGCAGCTGTGCTTTCTTAAAACCTTTCTATTTTATCCCATATGTGTAACTGACATAGACACACACACACATACACACACATAAACTCATATGCACACTTCAACGCAACATCCCGCCATCTGTTTTCGCATGCTATCTGTGACAGAAATAAGTGTGTGTGTGTGTGTGTGTGTGTGCGTGTACGCATGTGTGTGCGCCTGCGTGTGGGGTGTGGAGGGGAAGTGTGTGTGGCTGAGTAAGAGTGCTCAACTGTGTGTGGAGTAAGTTTGCATGTGTTTGAAGGTACACTTGTTTATTCCAGTTGTATATATGTAGAGTATGTCTGTCGGTGAGTTTATGCATAGCGTGGGGTCAAGTGCTCCCCTGTTTTTCAGTCGAGTGTGTTGTTGTGCTTTTTGCGCGAGTGCGCGCATGTCCGACCTTGTATGTTTTAATGAGAGGCTGTGCATGTGATTAGCCGCATGTACACGAATTCATGAATGCATGTTGTGTGCACGTGTCCTTTTGTGTCTGTGCCAGTATGCATGTATGTGTCCAATTTGATGATGAGTGAGACATGGGTTGTAAGTATTCTAACTTCCATCTCCTTAAAAGAAAGGGACATCGCCCATCTGAGCACATAAATACCCCTGTATATCATAAATAATAGGTTGAGAAGGGAAACAGAAGAAACAGTGGAAGCATAACAGTGAGGTGCATACTTTAAATTATGTATTGTTATTTCAATAACCAACAACCCAGAGCCATGAATGTTATATGAACCAGACGTGGAGGCATATCATCTTGTGTAGATGAAAACCCTACCACCATTCGCCACATTATCCCTCGGAAGTAGAGCTGTCACTTTACGACAAAACTGGATAGATACCGTTTCGAGACATTCATGAATTAAAACTGAGTAGTCATTTTGCCTTAAGCGGTAAGTGCATTAGGTTTCGCGAGCAGAAACTGTTTTCATGCAGCGTGGAAGCTTTATGTAATGCATCAATTTTGAATTTTCTTTCATTTTCATTATACCGGCACATATGACGCATTCTTGGTACGTCGACTGACATGTCCAAATTGTGTAAACATGACTGTATCTTGTAGCAAACGCTACTGAATGTAGAATAGAGGGAAAATAGCCATGGTGTTCCTACCCTTCATATTTGAAGATTTTTACATGTTCGCATGCAATTATTCCTCAGAGATCAATCACTTTATTTTTCATTTCTCAACCTGAATGTGTATAGCAGGGTATTGATGTGGCTCATTGAAGATTGTGGTGCAAAAGAGCAGAATGGTATTCAGCACTGTTTGCGCCAGGTGGGAAATATTGACCTTAGACAACGCTGAAGGCATCTCTGTCCCTGCCCGATTCAGAATGAAGTTTACAAATCGCTTTCTGGTGAGCGCAGCGCTAACTGATCAAATACATATCCAACATTAAGTTCGATTAAACCGCAGGCTCAGTCAGAATGAAAATAATGTGAATCCAAGCCACGACAAAACAGAAAGTCTCAACCTCAAACGACTGATCTATCTAGGCTGGCACAAGGGGGTGAATACTTTGTGTGGCGTTAGCATTTTAGCCAGCTGTTTCTGAATAAATTGGCCAAATAGTACATAAGCCTTCCTCACTGACATTTCAACATGGTAGATAAGTAAAAAAAAAAAAAAAATCATTTCTGAATATACAGCCCACAAGAAAATGGTCAGTGTGAATAGATTTTTTTTTTTTTTTTTTTTTACATACTGCAGGCAAGAGTCTATGTCTTGAGTCCAACGAAAGTAACGAAGGATATTTTAGGGTGAATCATTGACGAAATTTTTCTTATTCATAATTAGAATTAATTATTAATTATAATCAATTATAAGCTTATCATTAATGGTATGATTCATAATTATTTAGAACTGGGCACTGATAGTGTCAAAAAAATGCCGCTAATTTGTGACCAGATTAGCCATGATCTCAAACTTGATTGGCCCTAACGCTAACATCAACCTTTTTTTCCGTTGTGGCTCACAAACAGAATATCTGAGGATATAAGTTGAAAATTAGCTCCTTATGTTTCAGAGATGAAAACAACATGCCTTACAGACTTTATATGCATGTACTCTCCAGAGCAGGATCTATCCATCCATCATGTTTGTTAAATAAATCCATGGTCCTAGTATTCATTCATTGCTAATGATTTGCTATTCCAACTTGGAAGTCTTCAGCGCGCATTCGGCATTCTCTCATTGCGGATGTGTCATAATATAACAAATTGCATGCATTATGATTTTTTTCACTTCCCCAATGGTTTTTGTTTTACAGTCTGTAGCTATACTATATGTAACATATGTACAGGCAAGGGAGAAATCACAAAGCATGAACGCTCGAGTAATTACCACAATGCATCAAAAAACATGGCTTATTTGAGCGCACTACTCTTCACTAATGACCAACGCACACCCTCTTCGGGTCATTCATTATTCATGATGGGCTTCTAACTTTGATTAGAAAAACAACAAGACTGCTCAGTGCCGACACACTTAGCCACGCTGTATGACATAATCTGCGAAGAGTCAGATGAAAAGTCAAATTCACACAAAAAAATACAAAAAAAAACAAAAAACATTTCAGTAGTTTTTCAAATGTGCTCACTGTGATTATAGCATTAAACCAATTTCTGTCGGCCAATTCACATTAAACAATCAACTGCAGAATTAATAGAAACGATGAAAGTTTAGCATCTATGCTCTTACCCAGGCACACCCTGCAGGTGGATGATGAGCTGGCGGTGGGATGTTAACTAGCAGCAGGTAAGACTGATGCAGCAGCAGGATATGTTACTAAGAGCAGCAGCAGAGTGTGGTGCAGTGTAGCAGCAGGCAGACATGTTTTTGTTGTGGAGGTGGGGCAGGGGAGCAACTTATATAACGTACCTTACAGAGGGGCGGAGCAGTGTCTGATATGCATAGGAGTGTCTGCAGCCGTACGACATGTCTCAATTTGTCTTCCAGAACTAGCTCAACAAGCTACACCCCATAAATATGCCGATATAAAGACAAATTTTATGTGCATTTGGCCATCTGACGGGACATCATAATGGCCTATATATGGCACATATTTCCCTGCTTGCCTGCTTATTTGTTTCTTTATGATTTGCTAATTCTGTCAAATTGACACATGACCCAGACACAGTCCAGAATGCCATATGGTGCAGCAACTGCCTTTCTATGAGTGTGTCCACATCAGACATTGGGTAAATAACAGCTTTCTCAAATCAGCAATTTTGTATTTGATTATTTCTTTTTCTACCTAAACACAGTAACATCTGTAGATTAAGTTTTTTTTTTTTTTTTGCACTCTCAGTATGTTAATTGTTTCAATCTTTTTTTTTTTTTTTGTACTGTCAGTATGCTAATTTCCATCTGTCTTCAACATTTCATAATCCCACACGGATTACCTATCAGAGAAGTTCCACTCTGCTAAACAGTCTTTTTTTAGCATCATCAAAAATGGAAGAAGAAGAAGAAAGCAACGAAAAATCGAGAAGGCAGGTGCAGGGTCAATCCGGCTAAACTGGAAAGCGATGGAATGAAAAGACACAGGACAAAGCAGCCATTCCACACATTTACCATGTTATTTTCACCATATAAGCCACTGCCACGTTCATATAGAAATTATACATGGAATATTCTAGAGAATGTGCATCCATGTTCTTAAGAATACATCCATCACAAAATACAAGGGTCTTCTTGGTTTTTCTCCTGTACAATGTCCCGGCGATGTAACAAGCTCTCTCTCGCTACATCTCCATGTCTCTCTCTTTTTCTCTCTGTTCTTCTCATCTCCCATCCATCTCCTATCCATCTCCTAGCATTTGTGCCTCTCTCTCTCTCTCTCTCACCCCCCTCGCTCTCTCCGTCTTCATATGAAACCCTGTCCACAGAGGAGTTGATATCGGTGGCTGAGGTCTCTGTTTCCTTGGTTTTGCACTAAGGATTTTCAGAACAATATCGTCTGCTGCTGTGAGTCAGTGTCTCTTGGCTTCGAGTTCTCGGAGGAAAGGAACATCTTTGTGTTCTGTGTGCGCGCTAGGTTCTGGCACGGCCCCGGATGCACCAGTGAACTACACGCGAAGTGTCAAACTGCGCCCATCCCAGTGGATCATCTTTAGAGGAAAAGCCAAGGCACTCCTCGTCTGAAAGTTCTAGAAACTAAAGACATGCAACCCTGGAGTTTTACCTTAAAAACATGATAGAATAACCTGCTAAAGCATATCTGCATCAAATAGCTAAATCGTGAATATACCTGAGAAGAATTATCCCCAGCAGTTTGATAGGAAAATTGGCCTGTAGGTTGTTCTGAGCATATTGAAGAATATGCCACAGTTCTTCTGCGGACTGGCTGTGTCAGTCGCTTCTGTCTCTTCAGGTAATTCCAGATGGTCTCAATCCGGGCTCTGTCGAAGGTATATCATCGGTGAGCTTCTTTGATAATATAGGGAAGACTGGGGTTCAATGAGCCATGAGGGTCAATGAGCCATATCAATATTTGTAATCAATAGAAGTCAGAGCTACTTAAAATGGGCAAATAGTGATATGGCTCATCTGACCCCAGTCTCCTCTACAAACATTTCTCAGTCACATTCAATTTTTGAGAAAACATTTTTAAATCGCAAATTTGCTGTTTTTCTACCAACTCTAAGACAGAAAGCGATAATTCTAAATGTCATGGCAGACAGAAGAACCAAACGCGAGTCAGGAAATCCAAAAACCGTAGTCGTTTATTCAGGCAATGGGTCGGGAAGCCAGGGGTAGCACAGAGACGTAGTCAGGCAGGCAAGGTTCGTATACGAGAATCAATAAATGAGGCAATCAAAACAAAAGGGCTAGGCAAAAGAGTAATCAGTCAGACACAGGCTATAGTAGTACACGGGAAGCAAAAACAAGAATACTGGCGCAAGGGAGAAAAAGGAACGAAGATCTGAGGGAAATCTGTAGTGAACTGAGACAATATATACACAAGGAAATTACTAAACTAGGCGGGGAATAGGATTGGTGGGAGTTACTAAACAATCAAATCTAATAAGCACAGGAGGGAAAGACAAACCATGATCACGCATCACAATTGACAAACCAATCCTAAACATGAAAACAGACTCCGATCAGGGAGTTGCCTAAGTGCATAACAGAATGGGAGGCAGCTCGAGGTAAAAACAGGTGCAGGAGATCGCAGTAATCAGCAGAGTCAGGGATAGGAAACAGGAGGGCGGAGTTTACAGACTAGAGCGAATGCAAAGAGTATTAGTAAAAAATGAACAACGTGATATTTACACACCATTACATGACAGGTGAATGTTAATATACAAAATTACTCAGGATGAGTGTATTAGTCTATGTTAGTAATGACATAACGTAACATGAAGTATTAGTCTTAATTAATATGTTAATACGTGAATAGCGGGAAATACAGGAAAAAAGACGTGAAGGAAGAATTTAGGAAACCACGGAAACCAACGGAAATACCCGAATAGATGCATGAACGCGGACAGGGAAGTGCATGGCTCAAATCACATGGAAGACGTACATGACGCGACTGGGGCAGACGAGGTGCAACCCTAAACACATGAATGATAAATGAAACAATAAATGATAAGCATGACCAAGCCAAAAAACACAGATTATGACAGTAAATTGTTTTGGTGCCCGAAACTTTTGCAGATACCTTTTTGGTGCTGATGTTCACCTACTCCTGTCACACCTTTGCTATATTTGTGCTTCTTTTCCTGTATTTATTTGAAAAAAAAAAAAATAATAATTAGGACATTCCCATGCAGGTTAATCTCTTCTTGGTGTGGCGATGTAGATGTGGCCAGTGTCAAAGTCTGCGCTGTAGGATTTAGTTTCAGCTGAGTATTTAAGCAGCTGGCCTGCGAATGTGCAAACCGAAGAGGAAAAGAAATTGGCTAAAAATGAAGCAGGAACAATAGCCACACAGCTGAGACCACTTTTACATTGCTTTTCCTGGTGCCAGGTCTGAAATATGGAGGTACAAATACAAAAATGGGAGATATGGGTGGCCTATAGTTCCTAAGTCATTCCTCTAAGACTAGGGTGTTTCAGGCCATTGGTTCAAGCTCCAGTGTTCTCATAAGGTTAGTCCAGGCTTTGGGCCATAAAAGTCCTTCACCTCATATTGCTCTGAGGGGACTGGGCCCTGCTTACTCTAATTGACTGTAAGTCACTTTGGATAGAACTATCAGCTAAATCACGATAATACAAAGATGGATTGGAGTGGGCGGGATTAAGGACGGAGGGGCATAGTCGAATACATACTACAGAGTTTGACTTAAAATTATTTTAGTAAAACAAAGACTAATGCTATAATAGAGGGTAGGGTCATCCGGCATAATTACAGCCCCTTGGTTTTTAACAGCTAAGGACTCAAAAGCAGCCCGCAGTCGGCGTCGGTGCCAATTGTGTTGTATTTATTAAGGCGCATCAACTTGTGTTTTTTTTTTTTTTTCAAATTCCATTAAACCAAATCGAAGCAGCTTTGCTAATGGGGATGCCAATTATAACCCATCTGAGACAAAGCAGCAGGAGGAATTGAGAAACAAAAGCAAGAAAAATAAAGAGTGCTGAACCCAAACGCTGTAAACATTGGTGGCTCATATTTGTGTACAATGCATGAAATTGTGTGAGCTTGTGCGTGTGTGTGTGTGCGCCGGTGTGTGTAGGTGGATATTCCCTACTCTTTTGGGGACCACATGTCCACACAAGTAATGAAATACCAGATTTTTTCATCCTTATTGGGACATTTTCTAGTTATTTTCGGCTGAGGGGTTAAGTTAGGGTTACGGTTCGAGTTGGGTTTATGGTTAAGGTCAGGGTTAAGGGTTAGAGAATGAATGTAAGTCTATGGGATGTCCCCACGAAGCATGAAAATACAGTGTGTGTGTTTGTGTGTGCCTGTGTGTTTTTACATGTGTGCGTCAGTGTGTGTGTGTGTGTGTGTGTGTGTTTGTGTGCGCACTTGCTTGTGTCCTCGAGCATGAGAGTGTTTGTGCATTTGTATGTTTGTGTGTGTGTGTTTGTGTGCACACTTGCTTGTGTCCTCGAGCATGAGAGTGTTTATTTGTGCATTTGTGTGTGTGTGTGTGTGTGTGTGTGTGTGTGTGTGTGTGTGTGTGTGTGTTTGTATGCATGATCAGAGGGTGGACAAAATATCAGAAGCACCTGTGAAAAACGGCTGAAGTCTTTAAGCCACAGTTACAGAGGCATCAAGACTTGTCACAAAAATCATTCCAATTAATTTGAATGATAATTAGCAGCATTTTTCTGCTAAAAACAGGTCAAACCAGCAGTGCTTTGCTACGCAAGTCTCCAAAGAAGATGAGGAGGGTACTAACAGAGTTCAAAAGGGCCAAAGATTTGGTGCCCAAATCGCGGGTGCGTCAGTCACACAAATAGCTGTACCATTCATGTTGGCAAGAGAAATTGTGTCAAAATTTATGAAAGCACATACCAAACACCAAAAAACATGGACAGCAAAAGATAACTGGCGACAAGTCAAAACTCTCTTACAGGGACAGATGGACACTCGGTTGGCTGGCTGCAACTAAACATAAAAAATAACGCTCTAAAAATGGCCAACTTACCAAAACTGAAGGACTGAATTCAATCAATCCACGTCCATACCGCAAGGTGAGCTTCTCAAAGGTTTTCATGGAGTTTTTGTCCGTATTTTTGCACATTCAGTATGTACTGTATCTGTGTTTTTGTGCACGAGTGTTTGGAGCCCGACAGGTAATCGACCCCGTCAGAAAGCATGATCACAAACAAGGATACCACAGTCAGTCACACACCAGAGAAGATGAGACTCTCTCTCTCTCTCGTACGTGTCATTCGGTCATTCTCTGATAAATTAGCTCCTGTGCTATCAGGTGCACACCCTCTCTGGCCCATCTCTGTTCCATTAGCCTCGTCACCCCAGGGCCCGAGCTGAGCCGCCATCAAAGGGAGAAATAGCCAGATTTTTCTCCGACAAAATGGCCAGGAAAGGACATCTTTTCTGTCTCTCATTGAAGATCCTCTTTTGATCAGTTCGGTGCCTCGCCTTTTTTCGTTGTGGGCTGCTGACGAGATGAGGTTGAAAAGCACGAAAAGCTCTGGCACACACACCTGATTACAGCACTATGTTCATGAGCAGGGCTGTCTGTGAGACCAGTGCTGGGTTCAACAAAGCTCTAACACACAGCTCTTTGTGCCACCTTCATAACTTTGTGTGTTTGTTTGTGTCTGTGTATGAATGTACGAGTGTATGCATGACTCTGTGCATATCCATGCAAGTGAGTGCGTGCGCATGATTATGTGTGTGTGTGTGTGTGTGTGTGTGTAAACACGTTTATGTGCATGGTTCTGCGTGTGTGTCTTTGTGCCTGTATGTCTGTGTATAAGTGAATGCATGAGTTTATATGTATGCATGCGTGTGAGTGTGTGTGTGTGTGTGCGTGTGTGTGTAAACACGTGTATGTGCACGGTTCTCCGTGTGTGTGTGCGTGTGTGTGTGTGTGTGTGTGGGTGTGTGCGCGTGTGTGCGTGTGTGTGTGTGTGTGTGCGCATGTGTATAAACTGTTGTAATTTATTCTCACTTTCCAATTAAGCTGTCTGGATGTTGTGAGCCGCTTTGTTCGCTATTTAGATGATGTCATTTTAAACTGGGTACACTACTGGTGGACAAAGTACTTCTTCTCTTTTCTAATTAACAGTGTCTGCATTGCTCTATAACGTCTGGAGCAAAAGACAGAACTTCTCAGGCAAAGGGTCAACCCTCTCTGCTCCACATCTCTTTGGAGAAAAAGCTAAATGCTAATGAAGGATGGGTTTCGCTTCAAGGGATCTGGAGAGTGTCAAGGTTATTTACTGGACAGGTTTCTCGCTTCTTTGCACAGTTTATTTCCAAAGGGCGGGTCACAATTCAGTGCCTTTCAAATAGCCCAGATTACAAGAGGCTACAGCACCTAGCTGGTGAAAAAACTAGTTTTCTATTGATTCTGTGCCACATTCTCAAACAGGCTTGCCGATCCGGAGACAAATCCACTCAGGGAAAGAGTTTTTGCGAGATGATTGCTGGGAAATAACGGGGACATCTGTTGTTGATCAATCACTTGAGCCTTCTTACTAAATAGGGCACAAGTTAGAAAATGTTAAATGGCTCAGTACTGGAGTGGAATGACATTATTTCTGGCTTCTGACATTTACATTGCAAACTGGCAGGCTCATCTTCCATGATAGTGTGCATTATATTCTGATGAAATCAATTATATTTGCACAGCACTTTTTACATAGACACTGTAGCAAGGATATTCATCGACCCATCCTGAAGACACTCCCAAATATAGAGTTAAGTAAACTACAAAAAGGACACACACATATGCACGCATGCACACACGCACGCACGCACACGCACACATACACACACGCACTCGCACACGCGCACCACATTTGTTTAATCACCTCTTTGAAGTTGGCAGGTAGCAGTACTGAACACAAGTTAATTCTGCCTGATTTACCTCCAAAGCCTAGTATAGCATAAGACTTGAGATGTTTGCTTCCATGCAGGAGGGAACATGCACTGGACACATGCAAGCCACAACTCTTTTAATAAAAACGAATTTCGCAATCGAGAAAATATGTGGATGTCCTCCCTCCTTTCAACCTGCTTTGTTTCAAATGGGTAATAGCTGGCATCCCCAGTGGTGGAGCTGCTTCAGTTTGGTTTAATGGTATAGAGTATTTTCAGCAAGTACGGGAAAAGATCTGAGCGACTGAGGAAGATGACGGTTGTGCAGGTATGAAGAGGAAGAAGCCCCCATGTTGCATGTTCTGTGACACATTATTTTGGTGAAGTTTTCTTTGATCTTCAAGCTGTGGAACTGAGAGTAGAATTACATTTTCGTCATTGCACTGAGTATGAACGTAGTCAGTCAGTACAACCTTTTCTCTCCAAGCAAGTTTAGAAATAAAACATATTTTGAGTCAATGTGTTATTTTTGTTTGTTAGTTTCATGAGCTGTATTGTTTGTTTTTGTCCTCGCGGGGTATTCAGCCTATTTTCACGTATAAATTCTTGAAATTTTGAAATGTCTTGCCCATGCAACCATGACACATAGGCACATGTAACAATCCGATTAGGGTACACCCAGACCTCAAGATACCCTTCATTTTTTGGGCTCCATTTATTGCCAAACATCTCATGTAATACAGTGCCTTTGCCCTGCCGTGCATATCGCTTGGTTTCCAGTAAAAGGCTTTCACTCTTTAGAAAATTCAGCCATTTGAAAAACGGCGTCTGAATCCTTAGTCCGCCTTACATATGCTGATGGCTACTTTTGAGCCGATAATTAAACACATTCTTTTTTTTTACTTTCGGCCGTTTGGCCTTTGGCGTACCTCTGCATCCTCAGTTCTATTCGCCTGAATTTCTCCGTTTCACATTAGCGAGCTTCATACATTTCTCTCTTATTTTTCACCATTTGGATTAGCGCGTCCTCGATCCGTGTAATTAGCTCGAGTTCTTTCAGGCTATGTTGAGGGAAGCTCGATGACTGCGGAATGTTCGCCTCCACCCCTCTTCCCCGATGAAAAGCGTAATTTTTTTAAAAAGAGGACTCGCCTTTAGCTCCGTTAACGCATTATGGAGAGGCGAGCGTCTGGGAAGTTTACAAACTGAGGGGCTCTCTCTCTCCAAAGGGAAGACCACAGTTCAAGACTTTTTAATTGGCTTTCATTGTGTGATGCTACTACATTCATCCTGAAGCAAAAAGAGGCATGTGAATTGCAACGGAACTGCGACGCGCAAGAAGGCTTGCGTTTAGTCTGTGAAGTTATTTGCACTTCGGGGTTAGCATCTGCGTTTACATTTCAAAATCCGCTCTTTTGCGTTACTGTTTTCAGGCACATATCTTCCAGAAATCCAGGTCGCATTTTGCACTATTAAGCCGCTTTCACACCGGACGCGAAACGCATTTTTCGCACGACAGATTACATTCAAAGTCAATGCTGTAATCTGTCGTGCGAAAAATGCGTTTCGCGTCCGGTGTGAAAGCAGTTTAAGGCTAGACACACTTTCCTTGCCCATTACAATCGAGAGTCTTCACTCTCCATAATGTAAATGTCTCAGTGACTGGGCAACATCAGGGCAATGGCATTTGTTTTCAGACTGATGAAATGTTGGATTTTTATCTTTATGAGCATGATGTGAAGATCAGAGCTTGCTTAGATTGTTTATATCGAAAACTCTTCCCAAACACCTCACCCTGTTCCCTCAACCATTTTTTTTTTGAAAATGAATACATTTTCGCAATAAATTAATTCATAAATTTAACAGACTCCGTTCAATGGCACTTTTATGAGACCTCAATACTTGGCATGATACAGTGCGGAGAAAAACATTTTCCCCCTCCCAATTTAGTCCATTTTTGCTTAATTTTCATGTTTAAATGTTTTGGATGCAACTAATTTAAATGAGACAAAGGCGACACAAAATGCAGCTTTTTAATGATAATTTCATTTTTTGAGGGTAAAGAGTTTTTCAAAACCTATATCTCCCATGAAGGGGAAAAAAAGGTAATTGTCCCGCTAAACCTAATAAATGGTCTCGCCATCTTTGGCGGCAGTTAAACACAACACAATAATCGGCACTCAGTCTTTTACATCGTTGAGGAGAAATTTTGGCAGAAATTGTTTTAATTCAGCCACTTTGGAGTATTTTCTCAGCTACAGTGAAGGCATGGCAGAGCATTTTTAAGAAGGAACACAGCATGTGGTGATGTGTATGGGTTCCAGACTTCAGGCAGCCAATGACTGCAAATGATTTGCAACTAAGTATTAAAGATTACAATTTAATTTATGAATATGCCCATTAGTCCAATTACTTTTGAGCCACAAGAACAGAGTTTTATGTATAAAAATTGCTGTGATTCTGGCAAAGTCCAAACAATATTAAACCATTATCTTCCCATTAAAGCTGAAAGTTCAAGCGAATCTTGATTAATTCATTTCACATTCTCTATGGTGGCATACACAGCCAAAACGATGAACACTGTCTAATGCTTACAGACCTGACTGTGTATACTGCATAATGCCTATTATTTGGTATAAATTAAATTTGAATTTAAAAAATAACTTCACTTCAATTCATCAATAAACTTTTTTCTTCACAAACTCTCTTGAAGAGTTAGTTTTAGCAATTATTGCACTCACCATTTTTTAAGCAAAAAGGAAATTCTGAAAAGTCCATTTGCATTCAAATGATTAAAGACGGAATAAGTTGGCCTTGGGTTATGTCCACTGATCGACTTGGTTCCGTTATCTCCACTCCTAGCTGTTTCTGCAGTGCTAATGTTATGCTCAGGACACCTGCCCTTCCTCTTACACAACCCACAGGGCTCTATGTGCATTATCATACGTCTTCTGCAAATCCCTTTTGCATAATGGAAACATCAGGGGAAGGTCAATCGTCCTGGAACACATCAGCTATTCCTTTAAGCTAAATCCTGTCCATTCTGGGACTTATCCTTAGCCTCAGCGAATGCACTGAATCCTCCAACTTCCTTCAACAAACCTTAGCGTTATTCACCATGACAAGCTCTTTGATGGACAGATGTTGCATTTTAAATCAGGTCAAAAAATTTTGACGGAAGCTTAATTTTGAACGAGACTAATAATGTTGTTTCTTTATGTTCGGCATTACTTGACGGAAATATTGCAATTGTAGCCTATCCACCTTCCCTTGTACCAACAAATAATTTCACATCAGCCTGATCTTTGGAGACAGAGAAGCACCGATTATGCGATAAAAGAAGAAGCAGGATAGGATTGCTACATATTGCTGTACGTTTGTGGGAATACATATCATATTGCTGCGTCTCGCATTTATATACAGTAGATCTCATTTCTGTTATTACGCGCACTTCAAAAAAAACAAGCACAGGCAGGTGTTTTCCTTTTCATCATGATCTTATTCACCGTTCGTGAATAATTCTTTCATCTCCTGAGGTTTGAGCGATCAGACGCAGTTCCGCGGCGAACACACGTTGACAAATGAAATAAAATGCGCAGTGGGCAACCATCTCTAATGCTGTGGGCTGGTGGCGGTTGTTAGATTTCAGAATCTCACTCTTCACTGCTCTGAAGGCTATCCCACCGTCTCACACCCCCAAGAGAAAAGCAGGTTCTGTTTCCCAGTGACCCCATCAGATTCTGCACAATTCAGGCCAGAGAAAGCGGAACCCACATAAGCTAGACCATAAGAAACATTCCCTGTGACGCAGAGCAGCACATGAACGGAACATCGACTGAGCTAGCATCGAGAATGAGACGTAAGCCTCCAGTACTGTCGATTAAACACCTGAGACTTGAAACAGAGAGGGGTGGAACCAAAATTGCCCGCGTTTCTGAATAATGCATGAACCTTCGAGGGCGGAAAAAGTCCACAGCAGGAGAGCCCAAGCACGTCAGGAACCCTGACCACCTCCGCTTTCAAGTGCGGGACTCACAGGTGCGTTAATTAATATTTAGCTGCTGAACAAGTCATTCTAGATAGAGAGGAGAGTTACAATGGTTACAACAGGAGCAAGACATGGAATTCCTTTGATATGAAGGTGTAAGTTTCTCTGCTGATGTCATCCTAACATTGTGAAATGAGCCTGTTTTACTTGATAGTGACATCTCAGAATAAAAAATGTATGAAAACTTTAAAGAGAAAGTAATTACCAGTCTGAAGTTTGGCAGAATTTGATGAGTTTTTCATTTTTCATCATTTTCATTTGTACAAGGCGAGGCAGCAGTTTGCATTCTAATAGGGATGCTTGAATTTTGTTGTCAAATCGGACACACCATTGGACCAGGCCTTCTCAGACAGGACCTCTACTCCAGATCTGACAATTATCTCTGGTGAAATGTCTTAATCGGAAGCAGCTGGGATTTCTGCGGAACACCTCGTGTTAGGCTCGCACGCGGGCATTGAAGTGCTGTCAGAGGAAGATTCTACACAAAATTGCAAAAGCGAAAAACCAATCTTTCTGCAATGCCATCTTAAGGATCCGATTAAATTCATATTTGGAATTCAAATGAGGACCGGCAGTTTTTGCTCTGCTCTCTTGTAATAACCAGTACTGGGTTAGAGTAAACATTTTATTACAGCTCTGGCCTGGATTCAAATCGCAGAGAATTAATCCTTGACAATAATGAGTGGAGAAATGATTCAGCGGAACATGAGTGTGCGCTCCGCGTGATGACAGATGGGTCGCGCGTGACGAGCTGGTTTTAAGAGAGCAGTTGGCGACGCTGGCCGCACCACTCGAAAAAACAGTCCTTACAGTCCCACCGGCACCAGAGTTTTGTTTTCACAAAATGGAGATCCATGGCACGAGCTTTGGAGAAGATTGTGTAATTCACTTACAGCTTCCCATATGTGCGATTGGTTGCCATCGGAGACACCAAAAGACGCTCAATCTCAACTCCAAAACTCTCAGAGAAAGGTGCAAGAAAGAATGAAAAGTACAACCCCAATTCCAAAAAGTTGTGATGCTGTGTAAAATGTAAATAAAAACAAAATTTAATGATATGTAGATCTCATAAACAGACATTTCATTCACAATAAGAAATAGACACAGGCCATTTCATGAAAAATATTGTCTCATTTTGAATTTGATGGCAGCAACACATCTCAAAAAATTTAGGAGGGGGCAATAAAAGGCTGAAAAGTAAGTGGTACTAATTAAGAACAGCTGGAAGAGCATTTTGCAACTAATTAGGTTAATTGGCAACAGATCAGTAACATGACTGGGTATAAAAAGAGCATTTTAGAGAGGCAGAGTCTCTCAGAAGTAAAGATATGTTGTCTATGTTCTATTGTGAATAAAATGTCAGTTTGAGAGATTTGCAAATCATTGCATTCTGTTTTTATTTACAAACTAGGCCTACGCTGTCGGCAGCCGACAGCAAGGGGTATATCCCCGAAATTCCCCAATCCTCGAAGCCCCCTTTATTAGATTCCTCTTTGCTAGACCTACAATATGAGGCAAATTTGAGGTCTGTGTAAGTAATTGTTCCAGAGATATGGTTAAAAAACTGATTTTTTCAATATATAGCGCCACCTGGTGGCAAACCTAGGAGTGCATACTTGCTCAAAATCTAATCAGTTCATCCTCTCTACCATATCTACCCATATGCTAAAAATGAGAAGCCAATGTAAAGCATTTTGTGAGTTATTGCACTAACGGCTAAAATCTGCGGACGCGGCGGAGGCGAAACCATGATATCCCCGAAACTCGTATTTCGGGGATATAATTACGCAGCATCCCAACTTTTTTGGAATAGGGCTTGTGTGCTTAAAATGGTGCACTGGGGTGGTATCACACACCTACATACTAAAAACTTTCCCTCCTCTGCAGGTTCAGTTGTTTAATATGATCTTGTTCTGCTCACCAAAACCAAGAGAGCCTCAGTGTTCTCCTCTCCAAAAATTTTTCTCAAAGAGCAAACACGTCCTCCTCACACTATTGCATTAGTTCTGAGAGTCTAACTTTATGTGACATAAACAAACATGGCCTTAAGTTATCAGCCATCAAGGCTTCACAAATTCTCTCTTTCGCAATAGCAGGCCACCACAGTATACTCTCCAGAAAACTGCGGCGACAATCAACATCACCAGCCACATGAAACAACTGGGTTACTGATGCTATTAGCTTTATTAGAGCTAACCCAGGTAAGCTGGAGCAGCTGCCCCAGAAAAGGCACCTGAGCCCAGCAGGGGTCCGCTCTCACTGCTGGGGGAACGTCTGGAGGTTGGTCCTGAAATTCAGCCATTTTGCCTGCAGCCCATTAATCACCATCCCCTCTAATGCAGAAAACTGCTAACGCTAATAAATATAAACATAGAGGTGGAATTAGCAGGCTCATTACTCTTACATTCACGACTACACTGTAACATAATATTGAATGACAGAGTGGTGAAAACAAGCTATTCAGCCCAACTAGACTCACCATTTTCATCTCAATAAAGTGAAGCTAACACTAAAAACACTCAAGGACAAGATTGGATCAATACCTAAGCACTTGAAAACCTACAAGTTACTGACTGGGGATGAAATGGGTAGTTTTTATTGAACACTAACATAATACGCTCAGTGTTGCTCCAATGGGGACCATAGGCTCCCTGTAAGAGGTGATTTGACCCTTAACTGCCTGCTCAACCTTTTGGTCGAGTGCATTTTGAGTTACTGTATCTAACTGAAACTTGTCTCAATCTGATTAAGTCTTGGTTGAGGTGTGTTACGCAGAAAAAAAATCCAACCAGTGAAGTTCAGCACATCTTTTAATTTTATACAGGGACTCAAAATGAGCTCTGTTAAAAGGTGAAGCAGGCAGTTAGAGGGTTTACAAAGAATATTGAGCTGTGTACTCCCACTAGTGCAGCGGTATATGCCCACATTGCCTGTAATCTTAGGCCTGAATAAACACTCCCAGAGACACCTCGCATCCTGATAAACGCCAGGCAAGGCAAGTGCCACTTATTAGTTTGGCCTTAAATGCCATCTGCAAAACTCAATCCACTAACCCAAATTTTATTTGGATGCCAGAGACACATGTCCCCAGGTAATTTAGCGGTCAGTTTCTGCAGGGAGTTGAAAACCAAGTTTAAAATACTGAACCCTAGAGAAACAGGGCAGATTCTTTCAGTGTCACTTAAAAACCAAAAAAGACCAGACTCCAGAGATATCACTTCAATAGCGATAGCAGGCCTGGTTTATCTTTGAAAAATGCTTCTCTGAGCCATCACAGATTACACGAGTTTCATAATTTCAGATTTAATATTAGAAGCTCAGCTGTTCTGCAGTAAAAGCGACCCAAACGTCTGTCACCATGAGCATGCTAATAAAGCCTCTTCTTTATCTGACTTCAGCTGACGGAACCGACGGTTGTGGCTTTTTGAGATTTTAATACCTCTGAGGCAGCCATTTAGCATACTTTATATGCGTCACCTGGTTTCTGAACAGCAATGAACAGCAATATGCCGACCCTGCCACCATGTTGCTTATTTGTGACGGAGCAGAAGCATATGAACTGTACATTGCCTGATTTGTTGTACTCCTGTTTCACTGACCTTATTCTTTGCACTTACTGTACATTGCTTCGGAGAAACGTTTCTGTCCAAAAAATGTGATGTAATACAAGCGATGTTGCATCCACCAAAGTTACAATGGAATGGAAACATTTTGCCCAACAAAATACTTCCCATCTCAGTGCAAGGAGAAACTGCAAAACCTTGAATTATAGACTGTTTGTAGTTTGTAGCAGAGGTGTTAAGTACAGGGTTCAGAGTGTAATGTCCAGCTCCTCATATCATGGTCCTCAAGGGCTGAGAACTGCTGGTTTTCCACACTCCCCTTACCTGGGAGTCAAGTGTGAGAACAGCCTGGCCAATCAGCAGCTCTTATTTAAGACCCTGGAGCTAAAAGTACTTAAGTTGCAAAATGTCCATTAATGAAAATGGAAAAAATTTACTTAGGTAGCTTGTGGCAAGTGAAAATGTGACTGAAGTACTTTTAGCACTTGGCTTTCAATTGCTAAATTAATTACATGGGAAGAAAGAAATCCAGGCCTGGATTTGGATTTGAGGGCTGGTTTTGAGTATCACTGATATGAAGGTTTGTTTGTTGCATGAACTCAGCCAGCTGAATTCCCTTATGTACTGGCAGCAGAATTGCATCGATCAGAAAATCTGTGTAGTTTGAACAAAACACCAAGGAGGACTTTTACTTGGTGGACATGAATTTTCCATCTCCAGTTTCTGACTGTATTGATTTAAAACAATACTATTATGCTTCAAAAATATATAAAAATTTAAACCAATAACAAGTGTATAGTTCACACAACAAAAATGCTTTAACAAGATTACCATCTGAGGAGGCTTCGACTTCCCCACGCAGTATGCGCAGTGCGCGCGTTGCCTCTTTGTCCAGTGTTTCTGTAACTGCGGAGGAGATATCAGATTTGATAAGCAGTGTAGTTGTAAATAATGCATGTGGCTTTGATGGCATAAGTAATAGGATGATAAAACTCTGTTCTTTGGGATTATGCAAGCCCCTGATGTGCCTAATTAATTACTCCCTCTCCACTGGGCAGTTTCCATCTCAATGGAAGTTGGCAAATGTTCTACTTTTATTCAAACATGATAATAAGCAGTGTAAAGATAATTACCGCCTGTCGCCTTGCTATCCTGTCTCAGTAAAATTTGTGAAAAGGTAGTATTTATGAGATTGTATTCTTTTTTGGAAGATATTGGTTTTTTTATTGTTTGCAACCAGGTTTCCGTCCTGGTGACTCTACTGTTATGCAACTAGTTTATATAGTTAATAAAATTCATGAGGCCCTGAATAGGAGAAATGAAGTAAGGGCGGTGTATTTGGACATTTCAAAGGCCTTTGATGGGGTCTGGCATAAGGGCCTTTTGGTAAAATTGGCCAACTTAGGCATAGATTGGGTATTGTATAAATGGCTTGCGAGTTATTTATGCAATAGGCAGCAGCGTGTAGTTTTTGAGGGTAGTAATTCATCCTGGAAAAAGGTTCATGCAGGGGTTCCTCAAGGTTCTGTATTGGGCCTTTTACTTTTTTTGATCTATATAAATGATATCCAAGAGGATCTTAGTTCCGAATGTTTTTTGTTTGCAGATGATACTTTACTCTTGGAGGAAGTATCTTACTCTCCTGAAGCATCTGCACAAGTGCTTAATGAAGACCTCGCGTTGATTTCTTCTTGGGCGGACAAATGGTTGATGACTATGAATGCTTCTAAAACTAAATCTATGACTTTTTCATTGAAGAATGATAAACTTTGTCACCCTGTATTATCGATCAATGGTGAAGCAATTGAGGTCCTGAAGAAACACGAGCGTTTGGGAGTTTTGCTTACTGATAATTTGTCTTGGAAAGCTCATGTGTTCAAATTATATGAAAAAGCTTCTAAAAAAATTAAATTTGTTGAAAGGTTTTAAATATATCTTATCTAGATATACTCTTGAGATCTTGTATAAGTCGCTTGTTTGTTCTATGCTCGATTATGCCGATGTTGTCTGGGACAGATGTACTTTGGGTGAATCTGATTTATTAGAAAGCCTCCTGTTCAATGCTTTAAGGCTAATAAGTGGAGCTATGAAAGGCACTCACCGTTTGGACTTGCTGGTGGAAACTAATTTTTTGAGGTTAAGTGATTGTAGAAAGTTTCATGAACTGATATTAATGTATAAAATGGTAAATTGTTTGGTACCAAATTACCTTTTATCTCTTCTTCCATGCAGTGTTTGTCAGTTGTCTTTTTATATGTTACGTAATCTGGCTGACTTAGTCCTACCTTTTGTGTGTACTAAAAAATCCAAAATTCTTTTTTCTCTTCAGTTAAGCTATGGAATTCGATACCCCATGTAGTACGTAATAGCCCTTCTGTTGCATCTTTTAAAAGAGCCTTGCAGCATGTTCCTCTTTTCTATACACCACCCTGTAATAAGTTATTTTATGAAGGCGATAGGTACTTGTCTATTTTGTATACTAGGCATAGGCTTGGTCATTGCGGCTTGAATTATTATTTGTACTCGATTAATTGTAGTCCATCTGCTTTGTGTGCTTGCGGTGCTCTTTGAGAAGATGCATTACATTTTCTTTTGATGTGTCCTTGTTTTGCTGCTCAGCGTTCTCATCTACTTACTTCTGTCGAGTCAATCACAGGCAGTATATGGTCTTCGTTCAGTTTATCGGATAAATTCAAACTTTTACTTTTTGGTAGCCTTTTGCTTAATTTTGAGAGAAACACTGCTGTTTTTTCTGCTGTTAGATCTTTCTTAGAGCAGACTAAGCGTTTTGTTATTAATCACTAATATCTTACATGCACTGTCTCTTATTTTATTTATTTATTTAGGTTTTTTTTTTCCTTTTTTTGTGTAGTGTCTTTGTGGTCTATTTGGAATTGTATCTCATGTTAAAAAAATGTGTAAAAAAAAGAGAAGGAAATATATGTAAATTGAATATTTGTGGCATAAGTCCCGACGATGAGCCTAGCTCTTGGGACAAATGTAAAAATACTAAAATATGGTTTCAAAAAATGCTTTAACGTCAACTCTGATTTGCCACTGATTTTGTTCTTTTTTTGTTCTTATTATTTGACGAAATCTACCACTGATAATTTTATGGCCAGTACCGGCATACAACTTAGTACTCGCAGACGATAATAAAACATTATCAGCTTTCCGTGCACATCTCAGTGATTTGGTACATGATTCATACAAATAACTAAACACATAAGTTATTCGTACCAGATTCCACTAATCTGTATTCAATAATACTCCCCATCCAGCCCCCACCAGGTGCCTGACAAAGAGAGAAAAACTGAACTATACAGTGTATTATATGGTATAGTGTGGAGTCGCCCATACCACCTACGTTAGTTCTTTAGACACCTTCGACTTGTGGGGCAAATTACTATTTGACAACTCCCTCTGAAGAAAAGCACAGAACTGTCAAACGCTGAAATAAACTTCCTGTCTTTTCAGTTGGAGCACATTGGCAGCGGCTGATGAAAGCTGATTTATGACGTTAGATACACAATTCTTTCATAAACACCAAAAAACCATTGAGAATCCCCCCAACCCCCAGACTCCTCTCCCCACGTCTAATCCCAGACATATTGGACAACCATTCTGAATCCTATTTTCAAAAATATATCCTTCCACTTTTCCCATTTTCGTTTGCTCTTTCCGGTGGCTTTCTTTTGAAAGTAAAAGATTTTAAGATGGCCCTAACTTTCCTCAGACAATAGAATATAATGCTTTTGTGTGTGCGTGCATGTGAGTGTGTTTGCGCTTGTATTATCCATCACATGGTTCTACGTTTCCAGCTGGGGTTTTGAGTTGTAATTTATTTCCAGGAGTGAAGGGGAATTGGTTGTCGTGATGTTGCTGTCGCTCGGTGACAGACGAGAGAGTTGTGAATAGGATGGTTTTGAGACACAGCTGGTAACAAAGCTTCTTCGCTCCCCTCCATCAAGTCACGGCAAAATATTTGGCGTATTATCACACAAACCAAAAAAGAAACAACATTGAAAACATTTTTCAAAGTCTTTTCCATTGATATCACGACATTAAGGGTGTGTTACGGTCATGCATAGTGCAGTCAACCGTGATTTCTGCACCAAAGACAGTTGCAGTAAGTCTGGGAACTTCTCAAAGACTCGACTACCCAGAACGCCTTGGTGTGAAACTTTCAAAAGGCACCAAGCATATGTAGCTTTTAAAATATGTATGTATCAGTTATGTGCGGTCGGAGATTAGTTTGGTGAGGCAGAATCCTCCCCTTTGCTTGATTAGCAATCAGTCGATTAACTAATTTAGTAAGACTATTCGGCAGAATGACGGGCCAGTTTAAGTTTCCGCGGCGTTATTACTCAGTACATCGAACCTGAAATGCTCACGAAACTGCAGATTTGCGCGTACTTGCTTACAGGAAGCCAGAGAGGTGAGGCAGAGACCAAAACTTTTATCACAGGATTTTGTGAACCTGTTCCCACGTACTATTCCTGATTGACAATCAAAACAATTTAGACCAAGCCTATAGGAAGCCCGTATACTGATAGAGGAGATAATGACAAAAAGATTCATTCACGTATACGCTTCAATTCGAGACTGCAAGGATGGAAATCTGAATTATCAATTAGAAAAAATTCTCGGCTCTCGGTAATTCTGTATATCGTTTAAACATTTTGTTAATCGGATTATGAAAGAAGACTGAAAATAATAAACGCCCGCTTTTTTTGGGGGGGTAAAAGCGCGTATTTAAAGGAGAATACATTGTATATTTATTAAGCATTGAACTCCGCATAAGTCGAACTGTTTTAATATTTGTTGATGACATTATTCGGCTTCCTGGAAGCAAGTACGCGCAAATCTGCTGTCTAGTGAGCATTTGAGGTTCGATATACTGAGTAATAACGCCGCAGAAACTTAAACTGGCCCGTCACTAGTTAATCGTCTGATTGCTAATCGAGCGAAGGGAAGGATTCCGCCTCACCAAACTAACCTCTGACCGCACGTTCCTGGTATGTATGTATGTATAAAATATAGCGATCAAAATTTAAATCAAAACCTCTCAGGTAAAATTCCTGCTCATTGAGAGCTGCATTATGTAATTTGGGGAATTAAATCTCAGAAATTTTGCACAAGCCATGTAAGAGAGCAGAGCATGCAGGAGGTGCAGTGATCTGCCACAGATGACCAATCACTGGAGGGCCTGGCTGCCAATTCTCTCAAATATTCTGCTCACGTATATATGCCAGAATATGCCGTTGTACCAACACCCCATTTAACCACAAGCTAAAAATGCATTATTACCGTTATTATCGTTATTATAGCTATTACTGCTGCTATGCTGCCGTGGTTGTTGGTGGCGGTCAAGGCACAGTCATGCACAGAGATACAAAATGAGGGACAGTTTTATACAGAGAGAGAGAGAGAGCGAGAGATAAGGATGGAGAGAGTGGGGGAGAGGGAAAGATAGAGAGTGAGAGAGTGAGGCAGAGGACAAGAAAGAAAAAGATTCTGCACAGAAAAAAAGGAGAAGTTTTTTTAGTTTAAAGAAAATCCTCCCTTTGCCCTGGTCAACGATTGATTCCACACCACTTATATATTTTCATTTGCTTACATTGATGCTGATATTTCTCTCTGTTATGATTGTTGTTATTTAGCTACTTAAGCCCTTTAGCAGTCAGTAACCATCCTCCCCTATATACCAATTTTGCTCCTCACAGTGTCAGTGATGCGCGTCCCTGAATTTAACCATCTGTCACGTAGTTTCACATCACTTTTGAATAAACCGTAAGATAATCCTTTACCTCTCTGCTCATTTCCTGGGTTTTTCAGGGCCCCCGCATATAGAATGCACCACACAGCTCTACCCCAGTTTCTCCGAGTTCAAGACTGATTTTCCTCACATCACCACCCATAGCAGCCTTCAGCTCTGGATATTCAAGGACACCCTTCATCCACAGAAATGATATATCTGCACTCTACAGGGTGACCTTGTCCTGAAATTAAACACTTTCTGTGGATTTCCCTTCCTTAATTATCATGATTTCACCCTTCTGTGCAAAAAGAGGAGTTTTACAACCCACAAGCCAAAGACAGACAGTGATCACATTGGGAGAAAATCATTTTATTTTATTTCATTTTTTTTTCTGCAAAGTGCATATATGAATGCACAGGACTTTTGTGACTCTGACTATTGGCCAATATGATGACAGGTGACTGTTCCAAGTGCTTCAGTGTCACTGTGCTTTTATTTATTTATTTATTTATTTAGAATGTCACATAAATATTTGAATATTAAATTCATTTTTCAATTGGAGTTGGCCCATGGCCAGGATTTTTCGGAGTGTTATATGATAAAGTATACAAAAAAAAAAAAAAAATCCTAATGTGCCCTTCGCATTAAAACCTACTGAACTCATTCAGAGTCCCAGACTGAGAATCCTGGGCTGTCTGCTGCTCCCACGGAACCAAAAGACCTGGCTGTGAAAACTAAGGATGTTCCCACCTGTGTTTGAGCTCAGACTTCACACAGTTTTCTTTTGGAGATGTGTCTCTGATGTCGTGCCCTCGTTCACTGCGGTAGAGGGATCCAGACGCTGTTTTTCTCCTCCATCAGACGCGACGTGAGAATGGTGTTCCTCCCACGGCGCTGGGTCCAGATGGGACCCATTTCCCCATCAGCTGAGGAGCCAGGAACCCTCTGCAGAATTCACTCACACGTCCTGGTCCAAACTCCCGCTACGCTCTGATAAATCTCGCCATTAGTGCCGCGGCCGCTGGAACGGGTTCCGCCGTCTCCGTCTCTATGGAAACCTACGCCACCGCATCACATCCTGAAAGCTGGGCACCGCTGACCGCTCGCTTAGCGATGAGACCACGATACACGAGCCAAAAAAACATGAGCCGTACAAAACACACACACAAAAATTAATGATAATTATAATTAATGCGCTCAGTTGCATATAGTCTGAGCAGAGGGGAAATACAACAAATGGTGTTGATGGGATTGGCGAAATAGCCAAAAACAGGAGGATTGTATTCCTGCGCAGACGGTCTCTTTCTGCCAAGGACTTCAAACGCCAAAGCTGGAGAAATACAGCACCAGCTGATTTTTAATGCGGCCTGGTGCTTAAATGCTTCATGTTAGTAAATTTAATCAGATGAAATGGTCAGTGCGCATTGTTTTAAAAGATAAAATTGGCTGCCAATTGAACCAAAATCAGAAAAACCAGCAGAGACTTGAGACCTCTGGGACTAGACTCTGACTTTACAATTTCCCTCTGTTTGGAATGACCAATCAAATAAGTGTCACTCACCGCCAAAGCCTCTCATCAATTCTGGAGAGCACAGACTAGTGTCTGAAGCAGACCTTGGCACACATTCCAATAAGGGGATGAAGTGTGGATATGAAGGTGATTAATAGGGTGGCAAACAATAAATTAAATTAATTAATTATAATTTAGGTGGCACCGCTAAACACTGTAAATCTGCACCCCCAGAGATTAGTATAATGCAGGCATCAGCACAACCAGCCCTTAAATCCAAATCCAGCCGCAGTTTTTATATCTCCTGGGTAATTAACCAACTAACTCAACAGTCAGTGCTTCTGATTGGTCAGTCCTCACACCTGACTCCCAGGTAGAGAAAGTGAGGAAATTCAGTAGTTCTCTGACCTTGAGGAATGTGTGTTGTTGACACTTGGTTAAATGGTTTCTCCGTATCTTACGTGTGAGTCAGAGATATTTATTTGCTTTGCATCCAAAGAACACCATTGTAACTGAACAAGTGCACTGACAGGGATCGATTAAGTACGCCTTCCAAAACAGCTGCAGAGACAAGCTAAAAGGCACAAGAAAACAACAAAACAAACAGCTTTGTTGAACCATGCGAGAGACAGATAAATGTAGTCAGATAGATCAAGCCAAAAACAAAATGAAAAACAGTAAAATGATTGCAGATCTTTTGGCAAATGGTATGTCAATGGATGGAAGACTTACAAACATGCTCCTTCATTTTTCCCATTTTATGTCACAATAAAATGTTGTGTTGAATTCACTCCTTCAGAAAACATATTGTTCCGACTCTACTGCGCTAGAGTTGAATTAGTTAGAATTTTACTGCTGGTGCTTGAATCACATTGAGTTTGTTTTTTCTTTCTATTCTTGGAGGCAAAGTTTGGCAAAAATCATTATCATCCACACTGTAAACCTTGGTAAGTGAGGTGCTCTCAGTTGTTTTGGGGAAACCAATTACCTCAAAAAAATTGTGTGAGCTAACTCAGTGATCTTGTGTTCACAGCACTTAAAAACGCAGTAAGAATAACTTTCACCTTATGTTCTTTAAGAACCGTCCACAAAATGCAATTAAGTTGGCTTACATATTTTTTTTTTTGAGGTAATAGGTTTCCACAAAACATCTTAGTCTGCCACACTATCTGGGTTTGCAGTGCTATTTCTTAGAAATATGTATAAATGCAATCATTACCAAAAAAAAAAAAAATCAGGCAATAACAGTGATTAGACATGCGTCACAGCATTTGCACCTTCAGTGTTTCTTCTTGATTGCTAAAATGTGTACTGGAGGCGTCTCACGTTATGTCTTCGGATTTAAAGGTTTGTTGAAGCCTGAATAAACCTTATTCAATGAACTGTCTGCAGGTCCATGGCTGAAAAAAGAAAGAGCAGGGCCCTGGCAAATTAATACTGACTGCGTGTTAAAGCCTGGCGGCGAACCGGACACTGTTATCAAGCTATAATTCTCTCTCTCTTACCATCCCCAGCTCCACCCAGATCATTCCCACCTTACCCTCTGTGCCAAATTAAACCATGAGGCGAAAACTCTGAGGAATGTCGATTAATTTGAGCAGTCAGCAATCAGCGCAGAAACGCGAGTCAGGCAAACCCGCAATCGCACTTCTGTCACTTTCATTTATCCCATTCGAGGTCCACTACGGCGCGGGTGTGGCAACACAATCGGGATCTAATCTAAGAGTCGTCATGCTCTGGGGAAAGAGAGTCAAAGGGCAGCCATTGTTAAGACATAGGAATCAGTACAGTCGGACATCTCCACCTTGACCTGTTAGATCTGTTGAACTGTCCAGGGTGTAGGCCTGACCATTGGATGCAGGTAAAAGCTGCCTTTGAGATGCACACATGCACACACGCACGCACACACAAACACGTTGGGTTTAATGTCTTGTGGGGACATTTCATTGACTTGCATTCATTCTCTAACCCCTTTCCCTGACCTTAACCCTCAGCAGTACATACCTAACCCTAACCCTAACTTTAACCTAACCCTCACCTTAACCCCTTACCCTAAAATAGCTCAATTTCTTCAAAAGAACCTGAAAATGTCCCTATAAGGATAAAGAAATCTGGAATTCCATGTCTTATGGGGACATTTTGCCCCCACAAGGGTAGGTAAACACAGACCAAACACACACTCACACACACTCCATCTCACATTGCTGCCCAGCCAGTAGAATAATAGAGTTTGTGTTGTGGTTTCAGAACACAGTGAGCATCCATATGATGATGTTAAACTTCATTTTTACAGCACTGTTTTTGTTCAGGATCACAGGGCTTCTTTATCTTAGCATAAATGATAGAGCCACAGAGCGGGCTGCTAATCTCATAGGTTTGAGAGATTTATACAAACACAGATGTTGCTTATATAAATCCACCAAACTTCACAGATCTCAACGGCTTGATGAAAAACGTAGAAATACCTGCCTTGAATAACAGTACCAGCTAAATGTACTGTATGTATCCATATACAGCTTCTCTATTAATTTGAACATAAGTAATGTATTCTTGCCATATTAAACCCACTTCATGTAAACTCACAAACAAAGAGCTAAAAGCTTTATCATTCTGTTTACACAGCAGAAGCCATATAGTAATTAAAAATGATGTGCATTGGAAAACTATATTTCTGACATCTCAATGCATATTATGGCTGAAGAGTAGTTTGGAATACAGGAGTAAATTGATGAGAAATACAAAATAATAAAATAATAAAAAATAAAAATGGGCACAAAGTAGAAAAGGAAAAACCTGTCTGTGGCACAGATATTTCTGCATATTAGTTATGAAGATAGGACTGGAGAACAAAAGCCAAGCACAGACTTAATTACTGCATGACAATGAATTGATGAAAGCCTGTTTAATACGTGATGAGCAAGGGAACTGCCAAACTTCTGAGTGGGCTTAATACAGGCTGTGGAAACGGTTTTCAGGTAAGTGTGTGTGTGTGTGTGTGTGTGTGTGTGTGTGTGTGTGTGTGTGTGTGTGTGTGTGTGTGTGTGTGTGTGTGTTCGTGTTCACGTTTTTGTTACCCATTGGGGACCTTTTCCAGTATTAACACTGACCTTTTTGGGACCAGTAGTCCTTGTGGTGACCAAAGCCTGGTTCTAATACTGGAAAACATCATTTCTGAGGTCATGGTTAAGGTCAAGTGTGAATTGTCTGTGTGTGTGTGTGTGTGTGTGTGTGTGTGTGTGTGTGTGTGTGTGCTCGCGCGTGTGTGAGGGACATGCACAGGTGTGAGTGTGATGTGCACCAGCAGGAGAGTGTGTGTTGCATGCATGTGAGAGGATGTGCATGTGTGTGGTGCATGCCCACTTAAGGGCGTGTGAGGGTGCATGACTGTAGTGTGCAGTTGTATGAGGATATGTGCGTGCATGCATGCATACATGCTTACCTATGTGCTCTCTTTCTTCATTTACATAAAATAAAAACCTGAAAGCCTTATGTTAAAACCATAATTTAGGGTGCTGTCATAACAGGAGCACTTTGGAGTCGGATCCCAGTGTCACCACAGCCACTAACCCGCATTACAGATGCATCTGTTCTCTGCCGTACGCATGTCCTGCAGCTGCAGAAACCCTCTCACAGACCATACGTGCACGGAGAGCATTACTATGTTTCACAGAGCAGTGCAGCATTGCATGCTAAGGACAGCCGGGTTGTGTGAGAGGTATAGCGTGTGGGATGCAGGGTTAGACCCCGGGGGAGGTGGGTCCTCGTGTTCAGTGGAGGTCTCTCCACTGCTGATTGCTTTGCCCTGTGTCTCCCCGGCTGAAGAAATCGTCCTTGTAAATGTTCTGCCCCTGAAATTGCCGGAGACCTGACAAGTCAGTGCAGAGAATGAAAAGGCGTTAAGCTCTCCGGGACAAATGGTGCGTACAACAAAACGTCCATCAAGATCTTCAGCCTATCTGCATTCAGCCCTGGTTTTAGCTTTTTGGTTATGTACGTGTGTATGTGTGCATGTGTGTGTGTGTGTGTGTGTGTGTGTGTTCTTGTATTTGCTACACAGTGAGGACCAGAAAACTTTTTTTTTCTCTCCTCCCCCCTACAGGGTGGGGACATTTTTGGGAAGTGAGGACATTTTCGCCTGTCCTCACAACTACAAAGGCAAATTGAGACTTACTAGTTAGGGTTAGGGTTAAGGTTAAAATTAAGGATAGTATAAGGTTAGGGTAATGGTTTGGGTTAGTCATACGCTGCTTATTGTTAAGATTAGGGAACGGCTGAAGAGACACACAAAGAATGAATGGAAGTCAATGTAATGTCATCACAAGGATAGAAATGCAAGGATGTGTGTGTGTGTGTGTGTGTGTGTGTGTGTGTGGGAGCATGTTTATGTAAGTATATGCATGCGTGTATGCCTCCATGTCTGGTGAGAGTGCATGTATGCAGGTGGGTGGAGGACTCTCTTTACAGCACTAAAGTGTAATGGCGCATTCACGTCATATGGCATTTTCCATAAGTACCAATTTCAAATGTGTATAAGCATTCACTGAAACGTCCATTATAACCAGGAATCTCACATTTTTCGGAAAACTCTGATATATCCAACTGAGATGTAAATAACGCGGAAGTAATAGAAAATGTCTGCACATCAGTCCCTCCCTACCATTAAACGTAAATTAGTCCTGAAGCTCTTTTGGTCTTGCGTACTATTTTAACCATAATGAATCATAAAACATGAAATATTTTTGTTTTATCAACAGTTTAACAATATAACCATTCCATGGGTCTCATAGGTCTATCCGAATATAGACTAAAATCAGACTACACCCCTGGGCACTGACGTCCTGTTCAACTATTCAACGGACGCGAACACTTAAAAGTCTTATCGATGGGAATCTTTCCAACTTTAACATTTCTCCTGAATTACATAAATGCGGCTCAACCGCACACGTCCGAGTTCCTTTCCACACTACCTGCCCTACAGTCCGACAGCATACCGTCCACATGGCAGAGATTTCATATCACCTTCAACCCCCCAACCCCCCATTTATTACAGTCATCTAAGCCATTTCTTTTACTCCCTAGTGCGTCCCAACATTTTCGCACAGCAGGCAGCTGACCTAGCATGCCATCTGAGAATCACAGGAACAGAGTTTCAGCGAGGCAGCTTTCATTAAATCAGGGGGGAAGCGTACTCTTTACCAAGATCTAATAACATCACATTTGCCCAATTAAAATTATTAAAATCATTGAAATGTAGCACACTTGCAGTTGTGTCTGGAAGCAGCGAGGTGCGAATCATCACCTCACCGTCATTGGAGCTAATAGAGAATTATTTACAACTTTACATTCTACCAATAATAAAGTGATATAAATGCACAAAATAGAATGGAAGATGCTTTTGTGAGGTTGATATGATTTATTGTGCATTTATATGTGCATTTTTCAGAATTTGGCTGATTTTTCTTAACTAAAAGTATATTCTCGACCACAACAAAAAACCGAATAACTTAGAAACACATATCTTAACTAGAAATGTGCAAAATTATTTGCTAAGAGATATACATATTCAGATTCTACTTTCTAGAAAAGTACCCTCCTTTAGCCTTGATTACAGCCTGACATATCCTACACATTCTTTGCAGCAGTTTAAGGAGAGAACTTCCAGGTAACTCATTCCGGGCTTTCAAGAGTTCCTTCATGAGCTCTTTTGAACTTGATGGGCGCACTTCTCTGACTGCCTGGTCAAGTTCATCCCACAGCAACTCAAGTTGAATTTCAAGACATACAGTTGTTAGCAAGCAAATTTTTAGTCAATACAAGTGTCCCTTTTTTGGGACATTTTGGGTACTTTTGTTGCTCAAAAGTAACTCTAAGATGACAAAAACCAGCCAAATCCTATAAAATGCAGGGTGTTAATAATATTTTGGCTGGTTGTGTACTTGAAAGAAGCCAATTGCCTCCTGGGTAAGGTGATACAGAAGGATGTTTGTTCAAATCCTATGTAGTCACAACAAGGTCACTGCAACTGTTGGGCCCTTGAGTTTGGCCCTTAACCACACACTGATTTAGGGTGAGTAGGCTCCTGCTTGCTTTTGTCAACTGTAAATTGCTTTGTCAGTTGCTTTTCTCTCAACCATTCATAATATAACATTCTTTTTGTATTGGCTAAATAACAATAATCAAATCTATTCTACAGTGTAGAAGTTCGGAACAATTAGTATTGACGCTAGCCAATAAAAGACATCTCTAGCATTGGCAACCAATGCTGTCCATTGATGCAACTAACACACTGGCTGATTTACTTGGAAAGACAGAATTAATTAATTCATGTTGAGGCTGTGATCTGGAGCAGATATAGACTATGAGGCTTGATGCTGGTTTTTGACCATGCGAGTGCCAACTGTGGTCAGCCAAAAAGTAAATGCATGGATTTAAATTGCCCCCCATCCATGTAAAATTCAAAATTTAAGTGCAGCACTGTTTTTTTGGACTTATTGGAGTAGTATACATTGAAAGCCCAGTTTGTTGCTGAATAAATTAACACATGCCGGTCAAGACATAGTTTTATGACCACAGCACCTTTGGGTCCTAAAATTTCCCCCAAAAAAACATTTCAAGATCATGACAAGAGAGAAATAAATTTCCTTAAAACACTCCCTTCCCACACCTCATCATTTAAGGGCTAGGGATTCATGAATTTTCTTCAGAGCCAAATGTGCAGAATCTATGAATAATACATAATCATATTTGATACAGGTTGGTGAGCCAAAAAGTTATAATGAGAGAATATGCAAATTACCTCTAATTATTTCTCAAAATATTTCAAGTTCAAACAAAACAACAGATTCTAATTTTCAAAAAAAAAAAACAATGAATATACTGAATACAACAGCCTTTTTTTCCATCAGATAAATAGACAAGGTAGCGATCATTAAATGGAAAAAAAAAAAAAAAAAAAACCTAGAGTTTCTAAGTTGGTAAAAAAATAATGAGCCTGTTCCAAATTAATAGGCATCACTTGAGAGTTATAGCCTCGAACAAAAAAAAAAAAAAAAATCACCTTTGGATTTGAGACATTTTCATGCTAAAAATAACACAAATTAATGCATTATGACTATCTCAGTCGCGATCATTACCTCCAAGAGAGGTTGATTAAATTATATGCATTTCTGCAACTATTTGAATCAACTCTTGAGCAAAGGAGCAAACTTGCCTCAATCCTAACACCCACAGTTTTTCAAGCCATAACCCTAGGCCTAATTACAGACACAATACTCATATACAACATGGGATTTTTTAACTAACACTGATGAATTCATAAACTAATTGCCATCAAATCGCAGAATACAAGGGCACTCAGAGAGCGCATTTCTCCGCCAAGGCCCAACAGTCACCCAAATGCCCGGAAAACAAATGAGTAGAGTTATTATGTATCACCACACTAGTAAACAAAAAAATTCCTGGATCCGGAATTGATCTGGATCATTCCCAAAATTAAATCACCTCATTGTTGAGCTAAGGGACAAGTCTCGTAAAAAAATTTCATTAAAATCTGTTCATAACTTTTCTATATTGTTGCAAACAAAAAACTAAACATTTTCCCATAAATGAAGGTGAAACATTTTTTACCACCTTGGCAGAGGTAAAAATTCAAGGAAACTTAGGTGAAGCCATTCACACTGAAAGCTAAACACAATACCAAAACAGGCGAGAGAGAAATCTTTCACTTTCTCCTGAACATAAATATAAATCTACCTCAGTTCATAATCACTTTTTTTATCTAAAATATAATTTCTCATATAACAGTGCCACATAAAACTTCCTAAATATCATCAATTCAACAAAGAAATCTGAGAAAATATGTGATGGAGTAATACACTGACTGATTTGAAGCAAAACCGTTTTCCGGTTTTTAATTTGTTTGTGTATATGATTACAGAAGTATTTGCTTGAATGAGGCACACTGGAATCATTTCCAACAAGAGAAAACTAAAATTCTGTCATGGCGTCTTATCTAGGAAAAAAAATGCTTGAACACATTTCAGCGGATACAGCAGCCATAGGGCATTAAGGATTAGCAACATGCTACAGAACGACTTTTCTGGCAGAACATTAAGGTCAGTAGACCGTGAGACATGCCCACAATGGCAGTTACACAGCAATCCAGGGTATAACATCCACCTGTGCAGGTCAGAGGTCACTCATGAACGGATTAGCAAACAGCATCATTAGAAGATGCAAATCAGAGCCAATTAGTAGAATTCAGTTCTTCTGTTTTGAATTTCTGAACATTCAGTTGGGGATGGGAGGGGGAGGGGGGAGAGGAGAGAGAGAGAGAGAGAGAGAGAGAGAGAGAGAGAGAGAGAGAGAGAGAGAGAGAGAGATAAACGGTGAAGAGAGACAGAGGGGGTAGAGCATTTGAGAAAGGGGGAGGGAGAGGTAAGGTGTACAGTCTGTGATATTGTCAGGGTTCATCTCTGTTCTGTCAGCTGAAATTATATCTTGACATCACCAAATGACTTTGTAGTTTTGCCATCTTTATCCTTTCCTCACAAAATTCAATTTTGGGTCCGTTGGCTTGCTGACCTTGCAGTTTCGAGGAGTCCTTGGCGTTCTCCAGAAACCTGGCACAGAAGCTCCTTCATCTGTGGACTTGTAGAGAGAGTGAACACACTGCTTGCACATAGGGTAACTCAAGAAAGGCATTACTCCAAGATGGCTCCGGGTGACTTGTTCAAGAATAGACATGAAAATCATCTGAACCAGTGATATTCTGTCTCCTAGAGTAGTCTTGTGTACCTCGTTTACATGAGTAATACTTTTTAGGCAGCCGAGCCAAGATCCTGGTGATCTACCCTCTCTTTGATTATCATGTCTTGTCAACCCAATTTGGCACACATGATTCTTCTGATTAGCAGCTCAAGAAGATTTTGCCGTTTTTGAAAGAGATGCACTTTGTTGGGGAAAAAGAGCAGTAAAACAATATTCCAGCAGATCTCCAGGAACAGGGTAGGATGCCCTGCTTTTTTACCATTTAAAGAGCAAGCATTTCAATATGTGTATGCATTTTTTCTCAAAATGGCCATCGACAAAGAATATCTGCAGAGAGATGCTTCAACCGATGGCCTGAACATCATGGATTGCAGTGTTGAGGATTAACACTCGCTGACAGTTCAAACTTTCTTGAAGGTGGAGATAGGGAAATGACTTCACTCCTTTTTGTGGTGCGGAGTCCATTATTAAAAGGAAGTTATGTAGACAAAGTCAATTACGTGTATTACAATCTCACTTTCACATTGCCTCTCCTGAATGTTAACTTCCTGTGAAAGTTCTCTCGTCATAATCTGGCCTCCGAGCAAGTGTTAGGAGATATCCAGCACTGAAGCGCAAAAAAGATGCAAATCAGTTTCCTTTGCCGTTATTATTTATAAAGGTTTGGAACCAACAAGCCTGCCAGGACTCGGAACAAACACATCATCTCCACTGAGGTTTGGTTCTCGGTAAAATCTCCACGCAATTAATCAGTCTGGCTAACGATAGCAATAAAGTAGCCTGAACAAATATGGACAGGAAGGAGATAAAATTAAACTCATAAATAGCACACATGAATCCATCAACACATTTCATGGACAGAAAATTACCCAAACCTGTCCCAGAACTTGCCGTTCTTCAGGGTCTTTCGAATCAAGCTTTGCCAAGCTGTATCACATTTCATTCGCTAACTGCTATTAATATTTTTTCTAAACAATCATTACCGTCAGGCAAACACATTTGATGAATCCACGTGCTTTTGAATGATTAATGGTCCAAATAAAATTAAAAAATAGGCCCGATTGCAATCATTTAAAACATTTTTGCCTCAGATGTTTTCTTATCACATTTTATGTGCTACTCTTGGGCACTTAATCTGTTTTATGATTGTGAACTACAATGAATAATTCAGCATTTTACATTCCCAATTAATGTGATAATCTAACTTCCAGGACTGAATATATTAGAAAAGACTTGCTAATTTTTCCTGATTGCCAACAAACTGCATTTTTTTTTTTTTTGCAAGCAATATGCTGACTTACATTGTTCTCTGAATGATTACAGTAAGAACCATCACTCATTGCTTGTACACAGCTCTCTACACCAACACAGTGGATTTAAAATGAAATAATCAAGATGTGCCTGATGTTTACACTTATTTATAAATCCTTTGCAGTTAACAACACCCAGAGGATTACAGTAAGCCTCAACTTCCTGGTAAAGTTCCTGTCTTTGAGGCTGACCATAGTTAACACATTGTAGTAAGCCCTCTGTATTTACTCTGTTGAAGTCTTCTCTTTATTGTTAACTTGACACTGACACAGATTTTTCTAACTACAGGCAAGCGTTCTTGATTTGACCATCTATTCTTCCCCAGGGAAGAATCCCATCATCAACCACAGTTGTTATTCATGGTCATCCAGTCCTTTAGGAGCTCCTGAGCTAGTGTTCCTCTCTCTTTTTAAGTATGCAACATGCCGAACGCAATGGTTTTGCCATTTCTCCCGTGGTTTTATCTTGATTTTCAACCTTCTGATGGCTTGTGCCACTCGCAGTGACAACCCTTTGGGTTCCATATTGGGAGTTAACAGCAACAGTTTCCACATGATAATGGTAAACTTGACAAATACCCTTTATCTGTGCCTTTGTTAATGAAATAATGCGACAATAACACCTGGCCATGGAACAGGTGAACAGCTAACTACAGTGGGGGAATCACATGTAAAATGTGCTTTAATTTCTACACCAGTTACCCAACTTGGACGTACAGTAAATACCCTCAAATTAAAGCTGTTCTTTGAGCTCATATTAATTTCTTGACTTCAACTCCAATATGCTGTGGTAGACAAGTAAAATAACAGTAATTTTGTCAGTGACCAAATACAGTATTTATGAGTCCTGATTGTATATGAATGACACTAAATGATACAAGGCATTAACGGAAATATATCAGAAGGTTTCTCATTTGGCGTTGAGTCTACAATAGGCACTATAATGGAATGTTGTCATGGGATCCTATCATAAAACATCAGTGAATAAATGACATCTGTACCTTAAAAATTAATCAACAGCTAACAATAATGTATGGGTGTGATCATGTAAAATATCACATAAAACATAACTTCATTAAGACTTCATCAGTGAAGAAACCAGCACTTTCACTGTTACTGTAACACTTCATTTAAACAGAGAGAATAGTGTTAATTACGCTAATCAATCCCCTTAAGTTAATAAAACTGTTTCCATAACATGCAAAGTAGTACATGATTATGGATTTCACATATAAACGCGCGGCAGTATTCAGAATGAACTTCAGAGGAGTCTATTCTGCAGGCGAACAATGAACTCTTGAATTGTCGGTGTTGCAGTCCAGAATAGAGCTATCCTGCACTGACTTATGATTAAGTCTTCAGCACTGCATACAAATTAGAGGGAGGAGAGGTTCCTATCTACAGATATTAAGACAAATTATGCTGGAAAATAAAAGTAAAGGGAACTCTACCCATGATCCATGGTGCTGTTCTTTTGTTTCTTTACTATCATATATTACCACCACAAGCCCAGGTATACAAAAAGCATCAACACCCTGCAATATGTCAGTGAAATACAGGGGGATTTTGGCTGTAATAACTCGGCAAGTAGTGAATGTGTGTGTGTGTGTGTGTGTGTGTGTGTGTGTGTGTGTGTGTGTGTGTGTGTGTGTGCCCCACCCAGACACTGTGTATGAGTTGTTGATGTGAGTGTAGTTTTGCCCTGCGTAGGCAGTTTGATTTATTTTAGTTTTTAAAAAAATAGTTTTGCGATGGAAAATGAAATGCGTCCAGTGTGAAAAATAGCCTCATGCCAGCTGGACTTGGGGAACCTGATGTATTTGTGGATGATGAATAAAAAAAAAAAAAAAAAAGAAAAAAAATGTCCAACTTTCACTGAGGTTACACTTATTAAGTTTCCTGTCTGTGTGAAATGTATTTTAAAGAAGTGAGTTGTTATGGTTTGTAAATCAATCCTTAATCAACGGTAAATCAGCGGAAGAGTTGATCATTTTATCATAACAGACTGACAGTGCAGTGACTGCAGTCACATTATTATCTTGGTCCCAGACAGTCATTTTCACCTATGCAGAAGCAGACGGGCGGTTTATTAAATTTGGGAAACTGTATACAGGTGTGTGAGTTACATACACATTTTCCCCTCCTGCAACAAACAGGGAAGCATTTTTAGTTCCCCTTTCAATAGAGGATGTTCTTCCACGGACAGAATAATTCATGAACTATGCTGTGATCAGCTTGCAAATGCCAGACCAAACCCACACAGTGCTGGGTCGTCTCGGTCCCATAATTGGTCCCTTTTCATTCTCACATAATCCATCAATGCTTCAGCAGCTTGCGATTCATTTAGCATCCATATCCCCCATTCAAAAAAATACAGAAATACTTTGTAAATAAACACTTTACCAAGAAAATTGGTACTTGTCACAGCTATCAATAACTACTTGTCCCATATGCTGGAAAATTCCACCAAATGGCAACCTAAAAAACACTTGTTAGCCGATTCTGATAACCATCCACAGCTTGGATTATCAAATCATGGTCGGCAGCTGAGAACTGTTGTATTTCCACCCTCCCTTTACCCGAGAGCCAGGGAGTTACATTACAACCCACGGGGGGGAAAAATATAATAAATAAATTAATCTCCAGTAATTAAATTCCATCGCCTCGCTATACAATTAACTCTGTCTCTGGAAAAAGAAATAAAAAAACCTCACCTCAGGCAGGGGGTCAGATACATCCTGCTGGCGATGACTAATGATCATCGCCACTGATCAAAGACCACGTTCTGCAGCTGTGGATCAGCGCTTTCGAAGCCATGTGCCATTCAGAGCAGTGTTACAGAACTGCTGTCAATCAAACTATCTAGATCAGCTGAACAAACCTGCTGTCAATCAAGCAATCTAGAGCAGCTGAATAAACCTACTGTCAATCAAGCAATCTAGAGTAGCTGAACAGACCTGCTGTCAATCAAGCAATCTAGAGTAGCTTTGCAAAACTGCAGTCAGTCAGGCAATCTAGAATAGCTTTGCCGATTTTCTATTTACAGCAGTTTTGCTGACTTACAATCAATCAAGCTATCCAGAGCAGCTATGTAGAGCTGAAATCAGCCAGACCTGATCAATGATTAGAGAGCCATCGAGTAGTTTAGGTAATCCTGACAAGAGATAAGATGTTGCAAGATAACTTATTTGAAGATTCCTACCTTAAGATTGGCTTCTGTAATAGGATTTTTTCCTCAAAGTCATATCATAAATTTTCAGATCTTAGCAAAGGACATCAGATGGGAAGTGTTTGTAATGGGGAACCAGGCCTATATTTGTTCAGAGCCACAGAAAACAGTTTAACAGTTAATCGTCTCTGCAGTTAAAACGTAATATCATGTAAACTGCTTTAATGTTGTTTAGAACATTCAAAACACAGATATCCGAAAAGAAAAGATGCACATAAAAAGTTTCCTGAAAATGTTCATTAATCTCCTACATGGTGTCAGGCCACAATAGCCCACATCTACACTTAAGGCTCAGTTCGAATAAACAAATAAATAAATGAAAGCGAATCAGTTTGTTTTTAAGTTTTCTGATGGCGCCCAGAGCTAACATTACAGGCCGGGTTAGATGTAGATCATTAATGTCTGCGACGTACCCGAGGCTGTTGGGTCTTCCCGACTCCTCTCGGATTGTGGAGCGGTTTGAAAGTGATTACATTTAACGGCCTGTTCCGGAAACATTCATCTGGTACCCTGCTCCCGGGGTCTGCCCGAATATCAGCCTTTCACTGCACGGTCGCCAGTTCTGCTGCCCTCAGAGCAGAATTCTTTTCGCCGCTGAAGGTTTATGATTTTTAACTTTTTTTTTTTTCCCCTGAAGTCAGAGCTCATTTTTTCATTCCTCTTACACTGTGTGTTTCAGTCGCACGAGGTCCAGAGCAGAAGATTTCAGTGCAGAGCTAAAAAACTTCCAGCATTTCTAACCAGGTAAATCTTCACATCACTAAGATTCCTACTCTTTATTGTATTTATGATTATTATGATCATAATAATGACCATTATTAAACCAGCAGTAATACCAGGAGTAGTTGCTGTGTGTGTATGTATGTGTGTGTGTGTGCCTTCATGCATATGTTGTTGAGTGTGTGTGTGTGTTGGGGGGGCTTGTATCGCTATACTTGTGACAACCAACTCTTGAGAACCCAGAATGTTGCGAGGACTTTCGGAATAGTGAGGTCATTTTGTGTGACCCTCTCATTAGATCATGAATGATTACGGCTCATTGATTCCAGTTGCAGTCAGTATTAGGTTAAGGTCAGGGTTAGGCACAATTCGGTTACAGTCAGGGTTAAAGATAGGCTGCACAGAATGAATGTGAGTCAATACAATGTCGTCACAAGTATAGCTATACAAACGTGTGTGAGTACGTGTATGGTGTACTCCAAAAGGAAAATAATTTTAAGGTGAATTGTTCCTTTGAAGCTTACTTTATCATGACACAAGTTATCTTTTGCGGAAATATTGGGGCAACTGATTAAGTATTCAACTAATACTTGATCGATATTCTGTGCAGAATAATTGATGCTCACTGAAGTGAGGTATCTCTGAAGTCAAAATAATTTTACAAAAGTATTATCTGCTCACTTTCCATCCCTGGGATTTAAAAATATGCAAATACAAAAAGGGAGAGGACGTACAGTGCAGCTGCACCCGACAACGAGTCCAAAACTTTCCTCACTGAAACTCAGACGACTCTCTGACACCTCCCACTGACTCAGCGACACACTGAACCACCTGTCCACTGTCAGCAATCAAGAACAAAAGCAGGGAACCAAATCTGACTGGCATCTGCTTCGTTCATTTTCTTATTCAAGTTTTGTTCATGGCAAGGGAACAATGCATTCACCATGTGCATATAAAGAGTTGATAGATAGCAGAACATAGAGCTCATCCACACAATTCTATCATGCCTTTACAGATATGAATCCTTAAAGCCTATCCACACTGGAATAGAGCCTTAACAGATACCAGACTATGGGACCCATCCACACACTGGAACAGAACCTTGACAGATACTAGACAATGGGGCCCATCCACACACTGGCACAGAACCTTAACAGATACCAGATCATGGGGCCCATCCACACACTGGAACAGAACCTTAACAGATACCAGATCATGGGGCCCATCCATACACTGGAACAGAACCTGAACAGATATCAGTTCATGGGGCCCATCAACATACTGGAACAGAACCTGAACAGATACCAGACCATGGGGCCCATCCACACACCGGAACAGAGCCTTAACTGATACCAGACTATGGGGTCCTTCCACACACTGGAACAGAACCTTAAATGATACCAGACTATGGGGTCCTTCCACACACTGGAACAGAACCTTAACAGATACCAGACCATGGGGCCCATCCACACACTGGAACAGAGCCTTGACAGATACCAGACTATGGGGCCCATCACACACTGGAACAGAACTGAACAGATACTAGACTATGGGGCCCATATACACTGGAACAGAGCCTTAACTGATACCAACAGAACTGAACAGAACTTTAACTAGACCATGGGGCCCATATACACTGGAACAGAGCCTTAACTGATACCAGACTATGGGGCCCTTCTACACACTGGAACAGAACTTTAACAGATACCAGACCATGGGGCCCATCCACACACTGGAACAGAGCCTTAACTGATACCAGACTATGGGGCCCTTCTACACACTGAACAGAACTTTAACAGATACCAGACCATGGGGCCCATCCACACACTGGAACAGAGCCTTAACTGATACCAGACTATGGGGCCCTTCTACACACTGGAACAGAACTTTAACAGATACCAGACCATGGGGCCCATCCACACACTGGAACAGAGCCTTAACTGATACCAGACTATGGGGCCCTTCTACACACTGGAACAGAACCTTAACAGATACCAGACCATGGGGCCCATCCACACACTGGAACAGAGCCTTAACTGATACCAGACTATGGGGCCCTTCTACACACTGGAACAGAACTTTAATAGATACCAGACCATGGGGCCCATCCACACACTGGAACAGAGCCTTAACTGATACCAGACTATGGGGCCCTTCTACACACTGGAACAGAACTTTAACAGATACCAGACCATGGGGCCCATCCACACACTGGAACAGAGCCTTAACTGATACCAGACTATGGGGCCCTTCTACACACTGGAACAGAGCCTTAACAGATACCAGACCATGGGGCCCATCCACACACTGGAACAGAGCCTTAACTGATACCAGACTATGGAGCCCTTCCACACACTGGAACAGAACCTTAACAGATACCAGACCATGGGGCCCATCCACACACTGGAACAGAGCCTTAACTGATACCAGACTATGGGGTCCTTCCACACACTGGAACAAAGCCTTAACAGATGCCAGACTATGGGGCCCATCCACACACTGGAACAGAACCTTAACTGATACCAGACCATGGGGCCCATCCACACACTGGAACAAAGCCTTAACAGATGCCAGACTATGGGGTCCTTCCACACACTGGAACAGAGCCTTGACAGATACCAGACTATGGGGCCCATCCACACACTGGAACAATGCCTTGACAGATACCAGACTATGGGGCCCATCCACACACTGGAACAGAGCCTTAACAGATAACAGACTATGGGGCCCATCCACACACTGGAACAGAGCCTTAACAGATACCAGACTATGGGGCCCATCCACACACTGGAACAGAGCCTTAACAGGATAAGCCACCCAGCACCCAAAATACCATGGGATATCTTAATACAACCTGGCATCAACTTCTTCACTACCGTCGTAAGCATTTTAAAAAGAGTGCAGTGCAGCCGAGCTTAAAAGTAAATATTTTGTTCGGTAGAGCGCAGAGGTGTTTGAAGCCCTGAGTGGATTAACAAAATAAGTGCTCTTTCTTTGCTTTTGTACACTGGGGGCCTTTGACAACAAACCAAACTCATTTCATTACCTGCACGGCTGCCAAAGACAAACCCCGGGGGTAGAAATGTGCTCTCTCTCTCTTTCTCTCTCTCTCACTCACACACACACACACACACACACACACACACACACACAGAAAAATAAATTATTAAAAACAGCAGCCATTCTCTCCATTTCCACACATTAAGAGCATGCAGTTTTCCCTGCAGTTATGCACACAGTTATATTTATGAGTCAAGATGAACACAAGCTAACGCGCACGCACACGTAAACCGACGCACAGATAAAATATCTGTCGCTATGGAAACATCATCACCGTAAATCATTGGTGGAGCATGGTTACTCTTCTTCTGCGAAAAGTCCATAAATCGCAGGTGCCTGCAGTACAAACGAGACGTCGGTTTAATTTCATCATAGCGGGCTATCTTTGTCCCGCCGAACGATGATCGTTTTATAAGACAGCTCTAACGAAAGCGGGCAGGCAGAGGGCGAAGACACATCGCTACGCCGAGACGGGTCCCGTGATTATGATAGTTATATGCGCAGCGCTCGTCTCACAGCACCTGCCGAGCCGAATCTAAAGTCACAGTCAAGCCATTTTCAGTATAAATATCACTTTACTTACTGACTGAAATTACATTACTGCACAGGCAGCGACACCCGTGAAGGATTTGAGTAGCTCAGCACACCTTGCTGCTGATTTATCCAGAAATGGGATTTGTTCAAAAAGGCAACACGGTGTACGTTTCACTTCAGAAATACAGCATTTGATTATGACGACTTATGATTGGTTATGGAAGGGGCAGATTACATACAGCAGAATCAGTGAGTCACTGGAGGTTAAGACCTGAATGTGTGACAACTGGGCTCAAGTGGCGACCAGTGTTTTATTGAAAGACAGGGAACAACATTGCCGTTCTACAGGCGCCTCCAAGCAAACATAAAAATGTTCCCAAAACCACAAAATTGCTTCATTTCAGTTTTGGAACATTGCCAGAACATTTGAAGCAACGTTATGAGAACATTGTGCCTTAGCTTGGCTTGCAGTTCTCCATTAAATCTGCTAAGTTATAAGTTATTCTTGTACTCCTCCTTCACTTGTACCATAAGGGCACCTATCCAACTGGCGCCAGAAAATCTGAGCGCGGATCCCAATTCACAGAAGGGCTGAACTCACAGAAGGCCAATCTACTAAGTCTTCAGGCCCTTATTAGCCTGAAATATAATTAATAGCTTGTTTCTTTGCTCTGAGCCTTCGCCAATCTCTCACACTAATGGAATTGAAACGGTCTGTTCTGTAATAGAGAAAAACTTTGACTCCTTTGGAGAAAACGATCAAAGCAAACTGTGCTACAATGCAATGGCCACAGGCTAATGGGACGCAACCTCTAAAATGAGACAACACCTTCAGGAAGTTATAGCTTCTCTGTGGTTCTGCCTCCGTGACATCACTTCCTTTGTGATTATCCTGGGCGGAGATACACTGTGAGCTCAAATTCAATGGAATGCCAATAAAGGCGGAGGTTGAAAATTCTGGTGTAGCTACAACATATAAAATCCTCTTCAGTATTTTGTTTTAGCATCCTGGGGCCTGTTCCACAAAGCAGGATTGCAAAGTTAGTCAGATAACTGCTTAAAGTAAAACCCTGAACAGTTCTTTTTACTTCTGTCCATATTCCAGATTTTAAAGTTTCCCAGCTAATTGTGTAATCCTGCTTTGTCGAACAGGCCCCAGGTCTTGCTAATCGGCACAATCCGGCACTCAGGCAGCGGAACTAATGAGGGGAATCCGCTGGCTGAATTCAGGGTGGCAGGAAGGCAAGGTAGGGCTTTTACTTCCTGAAGCATGGACTTTACACCTGGCTAAAGGCTTATTTAGTGAAATCCAAGTCTGGCTTCTGACTAAAAATGTGGCAGTTACTGCCAGGGCGTTTCACATTAAACGCGGAAGCTCTCGCTGAGCTCTGAAACGTATCTTTGAGTGAGATCGACTCGTCGGTTATGGATTTGCTCCTTTAGCAGTGTAATGAAATGGAAGACATAAAATTGTCCACAGCAAGAAGCGATACTCTGCCGAGCCATTATTGAACATCAGTCCAAAAGCGCTAAGAGTAACTCCACATGGGCAGTCTTATCAGCGCTAGCTGCTGTTAGGCTAAATGCTCCTATCCACAGGGGTGAGTCAAACAAGAGCACTATGCTACGCTATGTTCTGTTGACTCCCATCTCTACTTTGGTAAGTCTTAGCTGGACATAAATGCTAAAAGTGTGTGTGGGGGAGGTGGCTTAGGGGTTACAATAGGCCGATTCGATATGAGTCAGGCCTGTGTGGAATAAATCAGTGATGACCATCACACAGTACATGCCAGATAGATTTGTATCCAACTGCTTCCTAACTTCCTCTGATGTCATGCACACATGGGCGACAATAACCTCACGAGACCGAGGCGGCTGCAGTTTTTAGGACCCAAGTGACGCAGCTGTTCTCCACTAATTGTGACACTGAGGGCATGATGGGAAATGGCTGGCTGTCTCCTGATCAAAGAGCTGGTTAGCTTGAATTTTGACCACTTAACACTTTTTTTCTTAGAAAATTCCTATTTTATGTATAATTGTGATATTTGATAATTGATTGTATTAGTCTCATGTTGTGCAAAGAAAGTTTAATCTGCTAAAAAAAAAAAGTGAATGCATGAGTGAGCATATGTATGTCAGATTGGAAAACCAGTCATTTTTTGAAATGACTAAAAATTTAGTCATTTCATGAAATGATGGTCTCACGATCTGACTAACACATATACAATATCTTCATCTTCAGCCATACAGTTTTATATGAACATGGTCTGCAAGCTACAGCCTACAGATGGATCTAACAGGATGTAAACATATGTCACTTCCTGTATATTCTTTGTAGGCTGCTGGTAACTGTCCGACTTGACTGCAGACTTTTGTCTCCACCCCTTGCTGCTTCCGCCTGATCTTGTCCACTGTCCAGGCGAGGTGCAGCTCATCTCCAACGAGCTAAATTTTTCAGTGAGGTATTGATGAATAGAAGTGGAAAGTCCAGGGATCGGAAATGAGTTTTCTGTCTATGAATTCCATTTTACTAATCCTTCCCCCTCTCTGGCAGAGGTTTTGCATTCATTTTAAAATCCAGGAAGTCGTTACAAAATGCCGAAGCGGAATCTTAATTTCAGAATCTCGATTTTCTGCATCTACCACATTCCCAAGTGCAGCTCGGAGTTTCCTGTGATTATGTGGCAACTAACACCAAGCCAGTTGGGATCAAGCAGCATTTTCACCCATGCTTTAAAGATATTAAGTTCATCTGCTTAAGTACACTGACCAGCTGTGCAGGAGCACAAAATTGCTAATACTGTCTCAAATGCAGCATTCTTGAAATTCTTTGAGGAGATCCTGGTAGTTCCATAATGACATTTCATTTGAAGGGAAGAAGCATTGTCACTGCAGAGAGGAATCTGAATGATGCATTTAACCACTAGCAATAGCTTGACAATTACTTTTCTCCCATTTGTTTGGTTCCTTTTACCTCAAATTTTATAGCCTGTTTGATGACAGATGATACCTTAAACATTGAAAATAAACATTATTTCCATGCTGAATTGAGCACAGTTTATATTTCTGACATATAGACTGCATGGGCTGCTGAAATCTGGTCCTGAAAATCTACTAAAATTTTGGCTTCCATTCCAATTCTAACAAAGCACACCTCATTGGACAGCAGTAGATCAAGCAAAATTATACAGCAAAAACCTACAGGACAGCAGATCTCCAGGAACAAGGTTGAGGAGCCCAGTCCTGGAAAAGCACGTTTCTGTGCTTGTTTTTGTTTTTAATATTCACCATTGCTAGTTGCATTTATAGTCCTCGACACATGTCCCCTTTTGTTGGGTTGCCAATCACAAAAAAACAGTTTCTCTTGGCCCGAGGCTTAAAACCGTTTCCTTTCCCATATCTCTCGTGGGCGCTGGGTGCTTTTGGCTTTAAAAGTGTCATGTAGGAGCAGGTGCGCAGGACCACACTCGGCCCCGGAGCGGCGATCACAGGCCGGAAAGGTCAGGCACCAAGCTGAGCAAACGAAGAACCGCCAACTCCTCCCTGAAGGAAAAGGTCAAGGAAAGAACAAAGCAACTTACCCAGAAAAAAATAAAATAAATAAATGCAGAAGTGCTGGGCCTGTAAGCCATTAGGGAAACCAGGACACTAAAATCAACAGACATTGTAGACTGTAAATCACATAGAAGGCCTGCAGCCAGGGACTGGATGTCCCCAAAATGGCGGAGTCGGAATGGGAAGAGGCCTCGTTTTAAGGTTGCGCATGAATCTTTAGCAAGTGCAGAGGTGTCTTCTAAAGCAGGAAGTTCGAGTTAGCTGGATAACTGTGCTACATCTATAGTCATTTCTTATTATTTTACCGGCATCCATGTCCCAGGTTTTGGGGAGGGGTCTCTGAATTACTCATGACAGCTATCCACCATAGTAATCCAGCTTTGTGAAACAGGGCTCAGCTAGCTAACTCAGCCATCCTGCTTTGTGAAACAAGGTCAAGCTAACTGTGCAGTGCTGCTTTGCGAGACCAGACCCAGCCAACTCCATAATCCTGCTTTTAGGAACGGGGCCTAGCTAACTCAAATCCTGCTTCGTGGAAAAGGGTACAGGGTGTGGTTTCTTTTGCACCATAAGTAAAAAGTACCATATATTCATGAGACAGCAAAGAAAGCATTGCAGGGAGGAACTATCTTCATCTCCATCATCATAGCCAACATCCCAGCTGACTGGAAACCTTCATTACAGGATGAAGTGAGCACCATCATGTGATGAGTACCTCACCGGCAGCATCTTTCATTTCTCACATGGATTTCCGCAGTCAAGAACTATACAACAGTCTCGTCTAATTTATTCACTGCAACTATTATCAGTCTTAAGAAGTCTTTTAATCTCATTATGAGATTTAACTTCCCATTTTTTCCCCTCTAAAGTGCAAAATATTAGCTCATTTTAATTTACCATGTGCTTGACAAGTGAATTTATTTACTCCATGGACAAATCTGGTAATGAGTCAAAATTCTCTTATTCCACTGGCAGAATTTTTACCACAAAAAAAGGAAATTGAAAAAAAAAAAAAAAAAAAAAGGGGGGGGTTCAAGTATAAATTCAAGAATAAAATTCTTGTCAAGATATTCTTATTTTTCCATTTTTTGCAGTGTTAATCAAATGCACAGAATGACATATGCTCAGCTGATTATCACTCACCTTAAAATATTGCATGCTTCATCAACTGTGGCACATATGAATGATTTCACATTTATAATCTTCCGTTACTCAACCAATCACTGAAATAAATACATAAATGATACGAGGCTCAGTATTATTACATATTTTTTCATCCGCATCACAGAAAACAAATATAGGAAATGTAATCATTTCCCAAACATGATTCTTCATAGTGACAGTTTCAAAGAAAAAAAAAATCATTCATATCCGGAGAATATTAATAATACAAATATTCATCTATCTTTCTAATGTGTTCAGAAAGAAGCCATTATCTCTGAGTGAGTTGTGAATGTATCCATGTTCTCATGCCAGCTGTAGGCATTTGTGTGTGCTAATGTCTTACAACACATAAACTCTTCATTATGCCAGTTTTCAGATTCAGACAACTTCCACCACTTTTTCTTCCCACCTTGAAGATTCTAGCCGGTCAGTCCGTTGGTCCATCCGTCGGTCCATCTTCCCGTCAGTTGCTACCGCTCTAGCTACCGAACCACTGCAAGGGCAGCTCTCAAATTTGGTGCATCTCAAAGTGTAGGCTCCATCTTTTGAAGGCTGCATTTTAATTGCAGGTATTTAGGGTAAGGTAAAAGTTAAATTTAGGGTTAGGTTTAGGGCTAGGTTTAGGGTTAGTGGTTAGAATTCAGGTTAAGGTTAGGAAAACCAGTGACGAATTGCTTCAACCACAGCTGTTTAATGCAGATGAAACAATGTCATGTCAGTTTGGTGGATGGAAGTAAGTGACAACTCCTAAAAATGCAGCCTTTGAAGGCAGTAGCCTATGCTTTGAGATGCACCCAGTGTCTCCAGGAGCCTATTTGAAGTCTATGTCATTGGTCCAACTTCGACCTCATTTTTTGCGGGTCAAAGGTCGGCAACGTCCCTGCACCGAGGGGTCATATAGTGCCCAGCGCAATCTCGTTACATTTTGCGGTCGTTGCGCGTAAACATTTTGTGAGCACTATTGAAAGAAGAAACCAGAAGATAAAGCATAAAATGCAGAAAGTGTGGGCTCAAAAGCTCAACACATTGATTGAATTGTCAGCTTTTGAGACAAAAGTGCATATTAAGCCATTTGAAGTTTACAATTCAGACCAAGTACTAAATGGCTATTCATACTTGTTCATGCCTCCCGCAGGAGCAAGTTCCCCCCGTAGGGCACTGTCAAAGTCTGTGCTCATTTAATTGATCAAACAGTACCAGAAAAATCGACGTGCGAAATCAACGAGCCCGTTGAGAAAGATCAAACAACTAAATCTTTGTCTGTCCAGCTCCATTAAAGTTAGAGAGACATTGCACTGAATTACAGTGAAGATGTAGAAACACTCAACCATCAGTTGACTTGAAGCGAAACAATGCAATGAATTGTAATTTTATCTAAACGGGAATGTCCCTTGTTGTGTAAGAAGGAGGGGTTAAAAAAAAAAAAAAAAAAAACTCGGAGGCGTTAATATTTACTATTCTGTAGTTCTGGTAGCAAAACTTTTAATGACTTGAGCGCACAATTATATGCATTATAGTCATGGCCTTTTAAGCAAGGGAGCAGAGTAGATCAGGGCTGCCCATATCTGGCCCGAGAATCCAAATACGGCCCTAGTATTCTCCGCTTCCAGGCAATGAAGTGTAAAATTATTGCCACTGATTGACCAGAGTGTTTTACCACCTGACGCCCAGATAAAGGGAGGGTAGAAAACCAGCTTGGCTCTTGAGGAACATGGTTTGAAGAGCTCTGGTGTCGGTGGAGCACTAGGGGACTGAAGGAAGTCTTGTCTAAAAAGACTTGATATGCAGCGAGTACTGAATGTGCACATTAATGAAAATATTTCAAAATGTAAGCCCTTCTCCTTAAAATTGTAACCCTTTTTAACTTCTGACGGAAGTCCCATTAATGCCTGGGCCTGCAAAAGGTTGAAAAGCCCAGCTAAAGAATGTGACACCACTACCCTAGAGAGAGGAAATGGAAGACTTGATTAGCTCCCAAGGCTAGGGAACTCAGTGTAGCGCAGCAGGGTAATCAAATCTCTTGTTGCACAGAACGGTCGTCGAGGACCCAACGTTTGACACACTCAACAGAGCTGCTCTACTTCATATGTTGTCATAAATAGCCAGGCCGTCTCCCACACACCACGATAATTATCACACGCGGTACGAGGGAGACGTAGCCTCATTCCAGTAAATCACGATAATTACACGGGTGCTGCAATTTGCGATGCCAAGCATCGGCGCTGCAAAGTTTATGATCAGCATCAGCAAATTATAGGATATAGCTACATTAATGAGAGCAAAAGAGAATATCTCTTCTGCTCGGTCTAAAAACGGCCTGCTCACGGGTTTTCGTTTATTTGAAAGTATATTTATGACACTGGGAATGTGGCGCCTCAAATCATTACATAGAGGTCTGAGTAAGCAGTGCCAGCGCTGAGGCTACAAGCACTGGCCACAAACTGCTTTTTCAACATTGGAGCTTCGCTAGCGCTTGTTAGCATCGCGCCGAATGCCCCTTGATTTTTTAATTGCTAATCACAGAGGAATTGAGAAATACACGGGAAGGAGATGGTATGATCGATCTCCTTATCAAAATATTCCATTGACCAGAGAGTATGTGTGCGGCTGCAAAATGCTTTTCAGGACTTCAGACGTGCAGGAATTGAGGGTTTGGCTTGGATATTGTGATGTCGAGACCACAACACAAGCAAAATATTCAAAGTCCAATTTCTCAGATCCAAGTAGATACCCAAGTATTCCATTCCTACTTAAAAGTTGAAACAATACTACGTGATACATTCACGAGAGAGAGAGAAAAAAACTGCTTAAAAGACATAGGAGACAATGAGAGAATTTTCGTACAACCCCCTTAATGTTGTACATGTGCCCCATTAATATTTGAGTTCAGCGGTTATACAAAACATGTATTTAAATGAAATTCATGCCGAGGAATTATCAGTTAGCACTGCTGAACCGAGAGAGAGAGAGAGAGAGACCAAGCGAGAGTGCGGGGAAAAGGGAGAGAGAGCAAGAGAACATATTAGAGAGCTGCGGAGTCAGATGGATTAATTGAAAGATGGAGAGAGGCAGATAAGATGTGCCTGGTTACTATGAATTTTTGCAAATACCCTCCCCCACACTCCACTCTCCAACTCACTTCATCTACAGCTCTCGACTCGATTGAGTTTTAATTGGTTCCAGAAGCAGTAAAATAATGGGTAGCGAGTTTGTTCTCTGAACAGGTCAGGCAGTTACACGGCCTCAGGCTTAGAGATGATCTCAGAGAGCAATCTCCTCACAAACAGGAAAATATCCAGTTAGCCTTTTTGGTCGTTTTTAAAAACGGTTCCTTATTCACAGAAGCAATTCAGCATTAACCCTGGGCCTACAGCATCAAAAGCTTGGCCAGTAAGGCTCAGCATACCTGTGATTTTCAACGCGTCTCTAGATGAGGTGTTAAAATGGCGACCATCTACGGACGACGCAAGATTTATTTATGATCATTTATTCATTGGTTTATGAGAGTTGGCCTCATGTTTGGCAAAACTGCGTGCATCTACATATTTTAAGAGGTTTATTTAGGGGGGGTGAAGTTTAAGGTATGTATAAAGTTTGTTTCCTTTCTTTGTACCATTTCCCACAAATTCAATCTGTATCACCAAATACGAAATTTAGATGTCTGGTAGTCCAGCATAGAAAAACAATAGACATCAAGCAAGTACAATTCTACTTGACTGACGGGGAATGTTGAATGTTTATAAGCAGATCAGGCATTACGTCACCAATCACATATCATTAATTCTTGAACGATTCGCTGAAGCTGAGGCCTTTGTTAATTCAATGCCAATGTCAGAGAGAAGGTGGCAGGTCATGCAAACATTTTGAACATCAGAAGTAAACCAAAGACTGGCAAAAAAAGTTGGTAGTAAATGGCACATTAGTCAGAAACAGGAATAAATGAAGTCACTACAGCGAAGAGGAGAAAATAAGAAAAATCTTTAGATGAAAAACTATACAGTATAATAAGCAGTCAAACACAGTCAGAGGGGACACGTCTCTGCCGGAGCCACGTTGACAAGTTTAATTATCGTAGAGAAATTTCCCATGGTCACACTCGAGGGACGATAAGGGAGGCGACTGTCAGAGCGAGGCGATGTTATTCCTAAATTGAGTAGTCTAATTTGCTGACGACTTGGTCATGACATCCACTGCGAGTCAGCTCTCCCTTGAGGCGGGGGGGGTTGCTGAGTTCTGCCAGTTACTTATATTACCATCTTATTGTTAATATAAATCATTTTCTACCGTCTCAACTTTATTAATACATTTTACAAGTAGTACATAGCAATATATACAAAAACGTACAGCACACAAAAAAAAAAAAACATTTAGGTGATTATGATGGTGTTTTTTTAGTTTTCCTGTTTAAAAAAAAAAAAAAAAAAGGCCACCAGAGGGCATCACCAGCCTTAAATACAAGCAGGTTTATAGCTGTGGTAGAATTGTAATCACCTCAGCTGAGGCCCATTGCCCATTTACAAGCTCTATGAAGGAGTAATCAGGAGCTGGATATTAGGTTTTCCACCAAACAGCATTTTCCTGCCATTAGGTTTGTGATCCGAGATGTTTTATTAAAGCTGAAGTCGGGAAGATTTTTGAACGAGTACAGCTTTCAAGCCCCTCCCCTATTTCCGCAGAGATTCAAACCAGTCCCTCTCTCGATTTTTTGTGCACATCCGAAGGTGCGTGCTAATGATCTGATTGGTTAATTGAGCCGGGAGGGGTAGAATTTCACAGATCGCATTACTGGCTGTGGGTGGAGATAAAGTAGCGGATTTTTTTCTAAAATCACCTGATTCATATTCGCATGTCTAAGCATAGTGGCAGTTTCAGTAAATACGACCAAAAAAATCTTCCCGACTTCAGCTTTAATGTATTGGTTTATCAGTGAGTTTTTGATATCAATGCAAGGCTATTGGCCAATTTGTTTCCTTGTGATTTTCTTCACCAGGTGATGCCAAGGCACACCAAATCCCAACAACACAACATTATGATGCCCCTCTGAATATTCAATATGGGCCCACATTTTTCAGACTTGTAAATCAATGCCTTATTGCATATGTATCAATGGCTCACTATGCCGCATACTGAAATCAACAGGCAGTTCAGGAAAGGACAGGTATACATTGATATCCAGGTATTGCAAGCTTGAAGGTTAAAAACAGCTGGATCCACAGGAAGTGCGAGGATCACAAATTGTAGTTGGGCTACATTTCTTCAATACCTTGACGAGAAAAAGTTTGAGACTTCCTTCACAAGAACTTTCATAACCAAATAACCCCACCCCCCATCATTCATTTTTTGAGACAAATAATTTGATGTCGACCCAGCTAAGCAAAGGCACTGCATAACTTATGAGAAATGAGTAGATTATGACAAAAGCTGCCAGGGCAGCATTTCCGTAGCTGACCCACTCGACAAGTCTTCTCTGACAAGACAAACAAACGGGAGAATTAAATTCCTGCTTTAGAGCGTCAAAGCCCCGCACTGGATAATCTTTTCACTGATGTACTGTGTTTGCTCTCCATAAAAATTAATCATCTCTCACCAGCAGTGAGGCACTATAGGTGAACTAAGCTGCGATAAACACGTTAATTGGGATGAAATTTGATTCTGCTCATTACTCTGCTCGCGTTCAAAGCAGAGCGGGATGCCGTGGACGAAAGTGAGGAAATAGGCTTTCTGATTCGGAAGCTCACTTTGAATTTAATCTCTCATTTACACTACGCAAACATATCAAAGACAGAGATTAAGAGGAGTCCGTGGCAGGGCACTGTCCTGAAGCCAACCAATAAACATGAGCAACAGGGATCCAAGGGACCGCAGATGGCATCTGATGGAGATGTAAACTAAGTCGACAATCTGGTTGAATACACATTTCAGTCAACACTGTTCATAGTAATTAGCATGATCATCTCAGTGAACTGAATATTCAAAACAAAATTGCAGGCAAGGAAAGAAAAAAAAAAACACTTTTAAGACAAACGATTTCACGGCTTTGTCATTGTTCGGAGGCTTCGTACTTCTAGCGTGCACAAATAATCATCGAAACAGATTAGGTTTATGTGGAGAAACTTCCAACTAGTGAGAACTCAAACAGCATTTTCTTTCCCCATTTTGACAAGCAGTTGGGGAGACAGAGCAGAACGAAATGAATATTTATGTCTCACGGAGAGCTGGCAATTAGAGGGCCGAGCACAAAATAAACGGGTATTACTTCACAATCATCGTGGAAGCTTTGGATCCAGAGCTACAGAGTCAATTTCACATATAATATTCAAATGAACCAATCATATCGTCAGATCCATCAACGGGAGTTTAATTTGTTGCATGGCGACAGAAGGATCTCCAGGCAAGAGCTTTTAGGGACGTGGCAGTCATATGCAATATAATTTAAAGCATAAAGGGAAAAAATGATGTTTAAGTATTGGCGGATGGCAATATTACCTGCAATTTTACGCCTTCCAGCATGGAACTCTCTCAGAAGAAATTACGTGACGCATTACTTGATTGCATTTTTTCCATAAATCACTTTTTTTTATAACTTGAGTGCTCGCTTAGGAATATTCAACAGCCGTGTGGAATCCGCTTACCAATCACAGATCATCGCCTCGGCCTTAGGCCCTGCATCATGAAGTAAGATTACTCCATTTGTTGGCCTGTTACGCCAAGCAAAACCTACAGTGATCTTTTATTTAAACAATGTTCCAGATTAGGACAGTAATGGTTGTGGCGATAGGAGCAACAGTTGGTAGTTTCATTACATTGATATGCTCTCATCCAGAGTAACGTACAACACAATGCACGTTTGAAGGAATAGAACTGCAGTGGACCCTAACGGGAAGTAAGATTCAAAAGAACCAGAAGTAAAGATGCATAAAAAGGTGGGAGTGGAGAGAGAGAAGGGTGATTTCACCACGTGGGAGCCAAAACCGACCGGCACCAGATACGCTGGAGCAGAGGAGGAGAATGAAGCACTAGGTGAACAGCGGAGGCAGAGCGAAGAGGTCCACAGGATCCCATCTTTTGAGGTTCTGATCTTTTGAAGCTGGACATGCCCGCTTTGCTGCAATACCAGGCAACTTCGACGCTTAAAACTTGAAGCGAGTCATATCAGGCAGGCAGTGGAGGACAGTGGGAAGGCGGGTAATATTGGAGTATCTGGAGAGGTCGCAGATCAGACAAGCAGCATCATTCTTGATCTGAACGAGGAGGCTGGACAGCAAGATAAGCGCAAGTTGCAGTTGTGCTGGTGGGATGGTATCTACGCTAGGACCAAAAGCAGAGCTGAATCAGAGGTGAGAGAGCGAGTGATTCTCCAGGAAGAAGGTGCACACTGACCGCTGTGATGGACTCAACAGGAACCACTTTGAGGGTCCTCGCTTTTGATAACGAGGTCACTGAGGTGTCCCCTACAGAGAATGTAGCCAAGTCATATCGGTATTAGCAGCAGTGGAGATAGTTGTGGCAGTAACTGTTGTGGTTGTGCTATTAGCAGCAGTCATTGCAATCGTAGCAGCAGCAGCATTCATAGTTGCAGAAGTAGTAGTGACAGTTATAGAGATGGTTGTGGAACTAGCAGTGAAATTATGTGCTGGAGGTTGAAGCAAACCTGAAAACGAACTACCGAACGCGCACACACAAGCGCGACGCACACGCACACGCACACACGCGCACACACACACACACACACCCTTTACTTCTATCCTTGTGTGAACATTACATTGACTTCCACTCATTCTCAAGATCTCTATAATCTTAACAGTGACCAATGAATGCCTAACCGAACCCCATACTCCAAACCTTAACCAGTAAGTCTAAATTTGCCCTCGCATGTGTGCTTAGTGGCCAAAATTTCCTCACTGTATGCATGTTCTGGTTCTCTTTATGTAACAGGTAAAAGAACACATACGCGCGCACACACCTACCTTGCAGTCATGTTAGCATGAGCCGTGGGAGTAAAAGGCCAAAGTGAGCATTAGCCGGGCCGAACAGCAGAAAGAAAGGGGGCGGAGCCTCTGTGAAAAAGCTTTCTGACCATGTGCACCTGAGCACTGTGATGTCATCAGGTAACAGTAGAAACAGCACCTTTAGGTCATATGGTAATGCGCTAGGGAAGGGTTTAAAGCATCAAACGAAAACTCTACAAACTGAGGGGGAATATAACTGGTTTTGTGACACACACCGGAAAACATGAAAAATAAGTCCGTCTTAATCTTGTTCTGTATTTTAGACTTAAAACACTCATTTCTCTTGCCTTTTTTTTTACTCAGACAAATTCTGCAACTGAGGTGAGAGAATTTTGACTCATTTCTGGATTTGCCAATGAGATCAGAAAATTTCACTTGTCAAGCACATGATAACTTAAAATAAGCAAATATTTTCTACTTGAGAGAAAAATGAAGTGAAATATCACAAGATTAAAAGACTTAAGACAGACACTTTTTGCATTTGCATAAGAGACAATAGAGAAATCTAATGACAAGAATTAGGTTCTCAATAATTTTTGAAACTGACACGGGGAAAAAAAAGGATAAAAATTATGCACAAATTCAGAAAGCACAACCAAAATGACAACTATACGGAATTATGAAACAAACCTGTATCAAGTGGCAATTTATTCAGTCATCCCCTAAACAAAAAAAAAAAAAAAAAATGCAACAAAAATTTCATATGCAACTTCTTACAACTGAAGCCCGCAAAACAACAAATTGTCCATGAACAGATGTAATACACCACCATAAGCAAGGAGCTTCATTTCTAACTGAAGAAAATACAAAGAAAAATGAAATAAAAATATTTAAAAAAATACATGTTGATCGCTTCCAAGATGCAGTCACTTAACGAAATTCAGTGGAGTTTCACTTGCAGCGTAAATACAAGAATTTTTAAAACTGAACAAATTTACAGAGCATACAGTATATACAATTCTATATACACATATTATATGGCTTATAAAGCTGAATTATTCAATTTGCCCTGATTGCTATAAATAAGTCAAGTATTACTAAGGTAATTATGTCCAGTCCACCACAGGCAGGCGCCCCACAGTCCAGATGACAACAAATATGTTGTTACATGGCGGCAAACCAGACATTTCCATTTACAGAAAAAAGGCATTAAGAATTTTCATAATGTTAAAAGAGAGGAAAACTGATCCTCGCTTGCATCGGGGAGGATATCAGTGTTTCATTTCAGTGGAAGACTTGACTAGCTACACGCAACGGATGTTTTCCCCGCGGCAGGTGGACGAAGAAGCCGTCCTTTAATCTTAAAAGGGAAAGGCAGTGTGGGCACGAGTGCTTGTAGTGAACGCCACTTCACTTAATGAGCCCAGACGCTTCACACGTCCAGGTGTGTACAACAGAAAAGCGCCAGAGCGAGTTTGCGTGCGTTTTCAAATGCGCGGACCAGTAGTGGAGGAACAAATCTCCGGCCGACTACAGCAGAACTCTAGCTGGCGTCTTTCTTTGTTCTCATAGGGGTAAGCCCCAAACGCTTTCCCATTAAGTGCATTATAGATTAAACCCAGAGATGATTTAAAAACATCATGCAAATGGAACCAGCCGAAAGGTTCCAAAAGTAAAATGGGTACATTTATCTGAAAGTCGCAGAATTCCCTCTGAGGTACGGATTACGCCATATCTTTGATTACAGAATTCCCTTTGCAAAGCAGGCCTGCCCAGTGACTCCGGATTGAGACAGTCACAGAATACCCGCTGGGAAGCACGAAATCAATCTGTACCTCTGATAATTACACACTTTCCACTTTACAGTACGGAGGTACTCCGTATTTCCGAGTCTCGGGGTTTTTCTGAGTAAAGTATGGAGTTATTCCATTCAGTCACTCCGTATACCTAACAGTCACAGAACTCCCAAAGGGGAACTGCATGACTATAAGCCGCAGTCTTGAGAGACCAGGTGTGAATACAAATCATTTAGGATTCACTTCCTACAAGAGCAGTAACGACCACACAGTAACGGCCGCCTGTCACTCATTTCTTTACTTTGGCCACACAATTTGACAAAAAAAAAAAAAAAAAAAAAATCATAATGCAATTTTATTTATTTAACGTGTTTTTTTTTTTTGCCGTTATGAGGTATAGTATTAATGGCTTGGTGATGAACTCCGTCCATTTCAATTAAGCATTATTTTGAGGCAGCTGGAAATGTCTGTGTGCTTCTGTGTGGACATTATGTGAAAGAAATTTTAAATTGTAGGCGATTTCATTCAAAAATAACATCACCACCAAACAAACAGCAGGAAGGGAATTTGCTGACGATAGTATGGCCTCCCCTTTAATGATTCCCTTCATCAGAACTGTTCAATGCAGCCGAATCCACAGCGGGCGGCTGGACAGACAGGGTAACGACGGCGAGCGAAAACTTCGCACTTCTTCAGCATGCGCCAATTAAAATCAGACACTAATAAATTCACCATTTTCGCAGCCTTTCCTTGACCGAGCTTCTGCGCGGAGCATGAATATGTATCGTCTGATACGGCCGCGTCTGCAGTGGTTATTTATTCGGGAAATACCACCTGGGCATTCTTCAGCGCGTCTCGTCTTTCAGAACCTCTGCCCACAGGTGAGGATACAATCCTGCTGGCTGCGTAGTGTATTCTTTTATTCTTCGGCGAAGATAACCCATTGAGGGACACTTCATTTTTAGCAGTTTTTTTTTTCCTTCCAAAACTCAGTCAGAGCTGTAGAACCCCAAAGCTTTCAAACACCAGAGGTGATTCTTACAGCTGAATTAGAATGTCCAGTTGAGAACATGCTAACCGCACATTTGTATTCATACATACTGGCTTGCAATGGATAAGTAGTATGAACCTGTTAAAGGTTCTCAACCCCAGTGCAACGCAATTCCGTGACCCGACAACAAAACTCAATCCCATGGACTAAAACTACACAACATGAACAGTACCTGAGCTCCAACTGAGCAGATTCCGTTTGACTTTTTTGAATTATATGTTTTTTGAATATTGGAATAATAGGACTGACAGCTTGTTTGAGTTCTGACGACTCGTTCTCTATGGATAAGGGTGTATATAATATTTTACAAGGGAGCTGAATAAAAATAGCCACACATTTTAAATGAATGGATGTAAGCAGCTTATATATGCACTTTTTTGGTTTATATCGTAAACCAAGAAGGTGTTCTGCACACAATCCACTTCAGTATCTCCCCTCGAGCAGAATCTGTATTGGCGAAAATTGTCAGGCCTGACAGTTTACGGATTCTATAACCAATAAGAGTTAGACACAGCCCTTTGAAACTGCAGTAAAGGTGGTATCGCTGCACCTTCATCTACTCAGATAGAAGAGGTAGCCAGGATTAGCAGTTCGCACACGAAATCCTGGTGCAAACACTCTTACGTCTAACTGCAAGATTCACTGCTCAGCCAAAAGCAAAATTAATAAAAACACTGGGGATCTCGTGTACAGTGATATTAGGAGGAAATAAATCATTTTTGCGCAGGATTGAGTATAGCAGTGTGGTATTCATGTACATTTTCAAGAAAAATTAGCTCCACTATTTAGAGCAGGGCTGTCCAAGACCATTCCTGGAGATGTACCAATTTGGCCAGAGCCGGTTCTGCTTATTATCCGGGATGAGAGGTCAGTGCTAATGAAAGGTAGGGCTCCGTGGACGGGGTTGGGCAGCTCTAGTTCAGACCGTTACGGTTCACGTGGTGTTTAAACTGAGGAGCTGTTCAACACTGCTGAGGCTATACTGTGGGGACTGGGGCACTATAGAGCACAGGAGGAGTCTTGTTTTTGGTTTTTGTGGTGGGTGTAAGTGAACAGTGGTTGAATTTTTGCGGCCCGTATTGGGCAGGCAGTTCACGCTCCATTGCGTTTGAGGGCCGGTTGCCGTAGCAACAGGTGAGAGGCTGGCTATGGTGCTATGATACATGGACCTATAGAGAGGTATCAATTGGGAAAGAGAAGAATACGTGCAAGCGTGTGTGTGTGTGTGTGTGTGTGTGTGTGTGTGGGCGAGTATGTGTGTGTGCCTGAGTGCATGCATGCGTGCAGGGGCATGTGTGGTATGCATGTCAACCTTCCAAACCTTGTGCACTAAGTTTGTGTGTTTTAAGGATGGATGAGACCAGGCCGAAGGGCCCGGATGAGTTTGGGGTCCAGAGCTGAAGGCTCTGTCGTATGGAGCTGGGGTCCAGTCCAATCACAGCCACAGAAATGGCACAAGAGCTGCTCATTACATTGGGGTTCCACTCCCACGCCCCTCTCGAGGTTGCGCCAGCCAAGCCTAAGCGGTTGGGACCGGCCGTGACCGGTTCAGACCGGCTCTCCTCGGGTCGGGGCTCAGCCGGTTCCGTGGCTGCTGTAGTCGAAGACACCCTTCCTGAAGAAGGGTGAGAGCTGGCAGACGGTGTGTTTGGAGAGCGGCAGTCCTGTGCTCTCCGTGTGGAGCGGGGAGGTCTCCGAGTCCAGCATCAGGCGGAAAAAGTTCCTCAGGTACCTCTGTCAAAAATACACACACACATACAAACAAGTTCCTCAGGTACTTCTGCCAAAAAAAACACACAAACACAACAGTGCATAAAAAAAATACACACAAACACACAAAACACAGCAAGTTCCTCAGGTACCTCTGTCAAAAATACATACACAGACACAAACACATGGCAGTGTGTAATTAAAATCCACACACAAACACAGGTGCGTAATTAATATACACATAGTTGCGCGCTCATGTTTCTGTTGAAACAAAATGCAAACGGGGCAGTGCATAATTAAAAACCACAGTTATACACCGCCAAATCTGTTTAAAAATACACACACAGAACACAAACAAGGGAGTGCGTAATTCAAAAAAACAAAACAAAAAAAAACAAACGCTTAAAAACACGACAGTGTGAATCGAAAAAACACAGAACACAAACAGCAAGGCCTAACTAAACATGCACACGCCTGCGCATGCACACACACACAGGTGTGATGACAAAAAAAAAAAAAAACCCACCACACTAGTTGCAAAAATACAAGGACTCGTCTCTGAAAGTTTTCAGAAGCTCACGGCCGCGACCGTGCTTCCCTGACCTGGCGGGGTTCCACAGAAAAATGAATCCAATTTCACAGCGCGAGGTAACCAGTGCGGCGCTGGGTTTCCATGCTAATGCCGGGAGCGTTAGCCTCGGCCGATAAGCAGCACTCCAGCCCCAAGGTCACACAGCCAAAGAGCGCTTCAGCCGAGCAGCAGAGAAAATGGGACTCTCCCAGGGATTGTGAGGTTGGGAATCGTTTGGTAATAAATATCCACACATCCGACTCCGAGGACATCGCTGCGCTCATCATCAGGTGGAGGAAGCAGCCATTTTCCCATCTGTATACAAGGCAAGGTCCACGACAATTCACACTGGTATGCTTCTCTGTACCATACTCTGTACCCTCGAGTTTTAATCGATCCTGTGCAGTACGCATATCACTTATTATATGCACATATGAACAGTATGGTATATTATTACTTATGTTAATCGTGTTTATGTGGCCTGCAGTGCGAGTCTTTGTAGGAGTTACTGCTAAATAATTGCTCTCTGAGAAATAAATAAAACTGAACTTTCGACTATTCTTCAAGTGATTATTGTTTCAGAAATGGCATATTCAAATGTGTTTCACGGCGGGGGGGGGTTACAGAATGTGTCATGTGCTCTCCTTCCTTGTTTGACAAAACCGCTATTCTCCAAACACACCTCCGCGCAAGTTAGAGATGTCCTTCACGCACATCGTCGATCGAGAAATGGCTCCGCGTCACATCTGACAAACGCCCCGTTCGTTTAATTAGCTACGATCATTCCATTCAATTTCCTCTTCCCAACGATAAGTCCTAAAATACCGGTGGCAGTTCATCAAACAACCTCGCCACGCAGCCTACAGACATCGAAGCAGAGCCAATTTCCCACGGACCATAAACCTTCACCGTCTCCGCGCGGCGATTTATCATCGTCGTTTCAAACACAAAGACTGGAACTGTACCGGTAAACACACAAGGTCCTGAGGAGAGGGACTCTCACAGATTTCAACACAGCACATAAAGTTTCCAACAGAAACCAATTTCAACTCTGGGACTACAGTGTTTTTATTCCCAAAGAGCACTGGATATATTAAAACAGTCAAACAGACGAGCATAGGGCATTACTTCAGAAATTCGCTTCAGCGACCTCGACTGACATTAGTCGGCAGTGATTACGCTTTCAGCAGACCTTTCTAGGGTTTAAAAATCAGAACGTTCACTCGGATATTTATTAATCACGCACCACGACATTTCTGCGGCCTTACCGCCAGGTAAAAACATTTAAATGCAAGTTTTCATTTGTTTACCGTGACAAGAATACAGGCCTTGTGACAGACCAGCACTGAGGTGTCCGGCTAAAATGTTCATTGTTTCCACGTCTAACGGTTAACCGTTGAAAACACTCAATGTAGCTGTGCTCAAGAAGGACGCACTGTTGGGTTTCTGTTCTGCCTCAAAAGCAAATGGTCACTGATACGTTACTTCTGGGTTAGTTCCACCAATCGGTTGTCAGTTGATGAATTGATTGGACCGTACTTTGACACCGAGGTCCAAATTGATGTGCCCATTCCATGTGTACAGTTACCAAGAAGTCGGAAAAAACATCACAGCGACTGACGTTAAGAAACTAAACCCACAAAGGAGACAATCTGAGGATGTTATTTTGTTTTTTTTCTGAGAAACGACTTTGTCTAGACTACAGGGGGTGAAATGAATGTAGTCAAAACAGAACTTGGCAAACTTCGCTACAATCCAGAGCAAAAATATCATCCCTGTCACTGTTACAGAGAGTCAAAAGGGCAGGGGGGATTCAGTGTGTGTGTGTGTGTGTGTGTGTGTGTGTGTGTGTGTGTGTGTGTGTGTGTGTGTGTGTGTGTGTGTGTGTGTGTGTGTGTGTGTGTGTGTGTGTGTGTGTGCGAGAATAGAGGTCGGGAAACGCACAACAGGACGTGAAGTCAGATTTATTATCCTCGTTCACTATCCTCACACCGCTGCCTACCAGGCAAACAGGTGAATATATTATTCGTCGGTGACAGGAAACCAAGATTGTTTTGCATAAACCAAGATACCATGACGGCGTCCCAGGCAGAGCATGTAAATAACATCATGCTACCAAACAGGATGTAAACAGAAACCAGAGGAGATTTGAGGGAGGGCAATACGTTGCCATGCACATTTCTGGGTATGTAATTACTTCAGATATGAGGTTAATGAATTTCAGTGATTAATTTAGCAGCATTGTCTCAAATGCAAGAAGATGCAAAGGTGTTAATGATCCAAGGAGCTGACGGAGATGATTGCAGTTTAGCAAAAAGCCTCTTTTCAAATCTTTCCTGATGGAAGTGGAGTGGCTCTGTAGATGTGCAGGCCGTGTGAGAGAGGGATGGAGGAGAGAAAGATTGGGGGGGGGACCAAATCCTCCAAGCAATCAAAGAAGAGATGGAGCTCCTTTGCAGCCAAGACTTGATTTTAGTTCAGAATACAGAAGTCCAACCTTCCAACCAACCCTCTCTCAGGAAAGTGAGCGATGGGAGGTCGTAATTGAAGAAGCAGCACTTTAAATTAAAAGGCCTGAACAACGGCCACCAGCCATGCACCAATGCTAATCCACCTGAGCCCCGCCAATCACAACCCGCAACTGCAGGAAGATCCAGAAACTAAAACAACACCGTTAGCAGCACATATATTCATAACAAAATTAATCTCAGCGCAAATTTGCACAGAATCAAGATGGTCGGCATGGACATTCATTCAGAAATGTCTATCATGCAGTAGGACTAGCCATAATTTCTCAAAATGGCCTTGTGAGTGAAGACACACAGTGAGGGTATTGATAATCTAGTATAACAATTCAAACCGTTCAAGTCTGGGGATTGAATAACTCATTTCTAAAGCAGGTCTTTGCTGCATCTCAGATCCGGGGGCAGGATTGGGCAAGGGGCGGGGTTACGCATGTAATCCTTTAGAAGATCCATAATCTTTTCCATTGGCCATCTGGTTGCTATGGTCTTTGAATCAATTCAATTATTCGTGCGCCTTTGGTATTTACACCATGTAGAATTTGATCGGTGTGGTCGACATTAATAAAAACAGTTTTACCTCCGACTGATCAGTCGCAGGTGCAACAATGGATAAGAAAAGACAAGATATAGTTTATTGAACCCCGTAAGGTAATTTGTCCTCTGTATTTGACCCGTTCTAGTTAGGTTTAGCGGTGGCTTGCGATTTTAAGCTTTGAACACAAGCCTCCATCGCTGGTGATCATTACCCAATGGCTGCTCCAGCTCGCTATAAGGGGATGTGAAATGATTCAGATATTAACCTTAAATTATTTTCTTTTCAGGCCTTTTTCCTCCCTTTCTTTTTCCGGTTTAATTTTCTTATCAGCCCACCTTATTTGATAGTCATTCAATTTCACCACGCGAGTAAGAATTAATTAAAGGATGACTTTTATATAACGAAATAATGCTTCCCTCAGCCAGAAGCGATCCGACATTTTAATTAACATCAGGCTTCGTCATCTAGATATTCCTCTTACGCTTACACGCTCATTTGAAGCTAACAGTGTTATTGTTTCGCCGTAATCTTTAACCTCAGCGAGGGAAAATCTCGAGATCCGGGCCCTGGGTGCAAGACCAAGAAGAAGAAAAAAAAAAAAGATTCACCCTCGAACTGCAGATCCATTTTCGCTTTGACCCATGGAAGACCATTTCGACCTTGGGCAGAATCCTGCGCTTCAGGATGTAGTGCTTCCCCATTAAAAGCCTTTTTAAAACAGCAGAGCCATTTCACGGCTGTAAACCGGAGTACGCCAACGCTGACCTTTTCCCAAACAGCCTTACCGTTGCGAAGGTCAACTAGCTGACCAGTCGCACTGAACGTGGAGACTCCCGTCAGCAGCGGTAGCCTGCATATGAAGAGTTGGAATGCAAAACCCACAAAGTCCACTCAACCTCTTTTGTTTTAAATTGAATTTTTTTTTTCTCAGCGTGCTTAGTAAAAAAACTCAATTTAAAACAAAAGAGGTTGAGTGGACTTTGTGGGTTTTGCATTCCAACTCTTCATATATAGTCTGTCTTTCGCTTATATGGTTGTCGTTTCTTTTTTATTCCGCATTTTTCCCGGCTGAGCAAAAAAGGCAAAACCCCGGGTGGACGGATTTTTATTTTCCCGAAAAGCTAATGTTGAAAACCCTCGGCCCTTTCCTGCATGCGGTGTCCCAAAATAAACGAACGGTCACAGAAAAGGGGGCGAGAGACTCGAACCGCCCCTGACCTCCAGGTGGGACAGCAATCCCCAGTCAGCCGGGCTCCAGACGGGGAGCGGGAAAACCCGATAACCCCCTTCTGAACCGGCAGGGAGAGCGCGAGCTCCACACCGGCCGCTAAAGGCCAGCCGCGCAGCACAACACACCTGCACCTGCGTCTGAGAGGACCTGGAGTTCACTCGCTGTCTCTAAAGTTTCTCTACAAACGCCGAGCTGTTGATAACCCTCCGGGACTAGAGCCGGCTGCTGGAGAAAGACAAGAGCTGAGGCAAAGCCTGAGAGAGAGAGAGAGAGAGAGAGAGAGAGAGAGAGAGAGAGAGAGAGAGAGAGAGATACAGGAGAATGGTGCAGCAGCAGAAGTGTGTTATTAAAGGAGAGAAGCTGCATGTGAATGTGGCCGCAGGGCTGATGGAGGCAGGAGAACATGGGCAGGATAGAGCACAGAGCAGCCTACACGTGTGAGTGTGTGTGTGTGTGTGTGAGAGAGTGTGCTGAGATGTAGGCCAGCGTAGCGGCAGGGCAGAGGAACTGAGAGTGTAGACTGCAGCAGCAGTATGTTTGTGTTTAGAGCACACTGAGGTCTCGGCGGGTACAGGGCACAGTCCGGCTGACCCACGGCCCAAACCCACTGCAGCTGTCAGTACAGCGAGGACACACACCACACCACACACACACACGCACGCGCAGACGGACGCACACACGCACACACCATACCCAAGCGCGCACACACAAACATACACGCACACACACACACACACACACACCACACACACACAGGCAATTAACAGTGCAATTTCAATCAAACCAGCCTCGTCACAAAATTAATTACTACATACATAAAACATGAGAGCGATACACAGAGAGAGAGAGAGAGAGAGAGAGAGAGAGAGAGAGAGAGAAGAGAGAGAGAGAGAGAGAGAGAGAGAGAGAGAGAGAGAAGGGTAAATGGTAAAAATTACACTAATGAGAGCATTTTTCTTTTCACACACAGGAAGTTGGCCCCTGGCATCTACAACAATTGAGGGTAACGCCAATACGCAAAAAATTCCCGGATGTTGCATTCATGCCCTGTTTCAGATGCACTATGGGACAGTTCGGTAACCCAGTCGCTTCCGGTCTCTTTCGCGGCTGCGGGAAAAAAAAAAAAAAAAAAAAAAATCAAGCGCTGTCTAGGTGTGCGTGGTTCCGCCGACCACATCGGGTACTTACTTGTATACTCGCCCGTACGCTCGTGAAGCTAGCTGTGCGCTTGGTGAATGTTTACATTTTCCTTGGCTTGATTTAAGTATGCGTGCGTGCATGGCCGAGCCGCAACTAGCTGACGCTAAACAATAACCGTGACCTCAGTAACGCACCGGAAGTAGCAAGATATTTTGCCGAAAGCGCTACATCCGTGCATTTTTTGCGTATTGGCGATACCCTCAATTAGAACTGTTGCAGGCGATCAAAGGTGAAAGAGTGAGATAAAAACACTCCATTCTTCCCCCAGCTCAGTCACTCCATCTCCCTCTCTTCCTCCATCTTACCCTCTCTCAACACTTCAATCTCTCTCTCTCTCTCTCTGTTGAACATATGAGAGACAGTGTGTGCCGTGTTGGTGTGGAATTCAGTCTTCATTAATAAATACAGCTGATGAAGAGAAGAATCCACTGAATGCCCCCCCACCTCCCCTCCTCACATCTGCTGAGACGGGACCCTTTAACCCTTCTGACCTAGAGTGCCCCCCCCCCAAATCCCTAAATCCCGCAGGTAAATTCAGCTAAAGATACAGATCCTAGAGGGCAGGTATCAGCAGGTTTGGTAGCTTATAAATGTTAGAAACGCTAAACGCCTCCACCGTCGCCCACCATAAACTATTCATGAGGCCGCCATGGAAAAGAGTGGCTCGGTCTTTCTGCGTTACGCAAGGACCCGTGTCACGGCAGCCTCCTGCCGAAACCCGCAAACGCCACCATCTGGCACCGGCGTCGTAAATATTTTAACAGACGAATTAGGTGGAGATTATGGTACTGTGCGAGCGCGAGAACGCGTGCGGTTTTCGCGTGTGCGGGCTATCCAAATATAGGGTGCGATAGAGCAGCATCAGCGTGCTGTAAACGGAGATAGACAGCGACTGCTACGAAGGTGAGAACTCCAGTGGACAGGAAGTAATATTCGTGCCATTAATTTGGTTTAGCTATTGGCTCAAACAACTGATTCCACACTGATTCTGGCTGCAGAAACGGAAAATCCTGGGAGTTGCAGCGAAATGCCCAAGTGGAGTTTCGCTTTCTGGATCTGGACTCTACACCCCTATGCGAGACTGATGTCGGTGGATTCAAAGACGTCCGCAGTGTCTGGGGCAGCAGAACAAAGCCCCGTTTGAGGGGAGAACAGAGGAGATCATCTGTATGTATGGATGAGTAGCACACTGCTGCCACCTGGTGGCAGGCTGGGTGAGTGACCTCAGTGATGCAGGCGGAGCCCCTGACCCCGCTGGTCTCCCAGGACGATGGTGTGTGCCGCGGGGGGGGCGTGCTCAGGGCGTTACGTACCTCCAGATGGGTCCTCCTCTCAGCAACCACCCGCTCATCTCTGTTCCCAAACAACTTCTTCGGCGGGAACTCCAGGGCGGCGAGCTGCAGAGAGAGAACGAGAGAGGGAGTTAGGAGAGGAGAAGCACAAGCAGAGAGGGATGGGGAGAGAGAGAGAGAGAGAGGTGAAGGGGTGGCAGAGGGGAGGGAGAGAGAGAGAGGTGGAGGAGGGAGGGAGAGAGAGAGAGAGAGAGAGAGAGAGGGGTGGCCAGAGGGGAGAGAGAGAGGGGGGGTGAAGGAGTGGCGGGGAGAGAGAGAGAGAGAGAGAGAGAGAGAGAGAGAGAGAGAGAGAGAGGATGAGGATGAAGGTTGGAAGGCTGGCAGTAGGGATGACCGAACTTTTACAGACCGCTGTGCTATAGACTTGATATGAAAACCAGTGGCGGCTGGCGAGCTGAAAATTAGGGAGGAAGAGAACATATTTCTAAACTGATTGGTCCTGACCAGTTATCAATAATTTGATTTATATTAAAATTACGCAAAGTACGAAAACACTCAACACCATCAGGGGTGTGACTGCCTCTCCCCGTTAAGGTAAAGAGAGAAATAAAATGCTTCATTTTTACCTGAAATTTCATGTAAAGCAACGTTATTCAGTAGCTACTTGTTTTCTATGTTTTAATTTAAAAAAAAAAAATTAATAAAAATCAAGAAGCGCAGGTTAGATCTCAGTAAGCACATCTTGCCACAAGGCCTGCAAACCGAAGCTAAGGCTGAATGAGTGTTTCACTGCCAATGGATTATTATAATCATCTGAAAAGTCGTTAATCGAGGAAAATGATCAAAAACAGATTAAGACTACTCATTAGTTAAAAGGGATTTTTCTATCCTCTCCTAATTCCAGTTGAGCAGCCGTCACTGATAAGCACAGCCCCCCCCCACACACACACACACACACACACACACACACACTTGAAAATAAAATTACACCCTTGCATTTGTGGAATGGAACCTCAAGTTATTTTTAATGCACTTTAACGCACCTCAAAAAAATACATCACAAAAATGAATAAAGAAAGCACTAGAAAGAGGCATTTCAGCTCAAAGAAGCAGGGTGAATAACCCGACAGGAATTAGAGTGGTTTCCCAGTCCAATGCAGAACACAGACTGACATCTTTTTATGAGATGTGACAGGCAATCCTCAATCTGCCTCTTTAAAAAGCCAGGAAATAATGTTTCCATTCCCCCCCTCACCATTCCTCACTGTAATAAATGAAGCTGGAATGTTCCCTACAGAGATCTACATGCACACTCACCCACATACAGGCGTGTGCTTCCACACGCGCACACACAAGCACGTACGCAACCCCCAATTATCATAGCATTTCCCTCTACAAGCACGAAGTCTCTGCCGCTGACAAGAGATGCACGTTGTGTGAGGCACACCGGCTCTTGCATGAATTTTCCGCTAGTCACGCCACGCGCTCCTTGGCATTTTCATTCTGTTTCTTTTTCTTTCTTTTTTTTTTTTTAAAACGAGCACAACATAGCCCCGACAGACTGACTGACAGCCACAAAGACCCGCCCCCTAATTAGCGGTAAATTGCGACTCTCCGTGTGACTTATCTTCAAGCTGGTAGCGCTCTGATAGCAGCCAGGACAAATGCGCAGGAAGACCATATTGAGGCCTCTCAGGTCTGATAGAACACAAAACCATTCATCTCAAGCAATTAATGAAGCAACTGGCCAACATCATCTTTTTTTTCCCCCTTTCTTTTTTAAACACAGGGCTGGACGACAAAAAATAGATGAACGCCATACGACTGGACTGGAAGAGCAACTCTAGCGCACAGCAAGCCTGACTACACGCACGCCACATATAGTAATGTAGCGGATGATTATGTAGACACAATCCTCATTGATGCATTTAACCCCTCTGTACAAAATGGACACCGGCGTCTACAAAATTTCATTGTTAAATAATTTCGGAATTGAATTTCCAAATGTGACAAGCGTCTTGCTTCGTTTAAATAATTTTTCCAGTCTCTGTGATGCAAATCTTGAGTCATAAAGCCTTAAATGGGGTAATGCACAACAGGCAAGGATTGACATTATTTGGAATAAATATAAATGAGTAGTCAGCAGTGAAATCGTCACTGATATCACACAGCCATCATAGCAGGAGTGTGTGCGAGTTTGGTGCGCCGTCTCTTTAAGGTGTGAGGTCACACCTCTTAGTTGAACATTCTTTTCTGATGTCAGCCAATGAGAGACTCGGAAGGTTTAGCCTCACAAACAAGTTATGCCTGCAAAATTGCACAAATGTTTCAGCATTACAACATAGCCACCAAATGCAAGTATCGCCACTAAAAGTTTTCTGCTGAGATGACCAAAGTTCCCACCAATCATGACAGCGGCAGTCTCGCAATGTAATTGGTCAGTAATGTCACATTTACGGGGCACTTACGCCACAACTACATGACATGATGACAGTTCGGACTTCACTGCTTTGAATGAATGAATGAATGAATGAATAGCCAAATATCATTTATGAGACACCAAACTACCTAAAGCTGATATACCAATCAATACTGATGAGTGAAAGATATGAAATTCAATAACTTGGGGTTTAAAAAGCAAATAATTAAAACCTGCACTTCCAATGGTTTTGAGTTCACGCAGGTGAGAACACCCACACAAACGTCACAATAACGGTTCTGCCGGTTCTAAGCACCAGAGCCCAACTGTGAAGTAATCATGCAAAATAAACATGCATTTTCCAGTATAATTTATACCTGCGCAATGCCCACAGTAACGGTTGACCTCGACGGGTTCGATAAATACTGAGGAGAAAGTGAGAGAGAGAAAGAGAGAACCCACTTGTGAAGGAAAGGTATGACCATTATTCCTCAGACTACCCGACCGCAATGATTCTTACTTCATCCAAAAGAAAAAAATTCAGCCACCAGTTCTCTTCAAGCTAATGAGTCAACAAGTCAATAAGCACAAAGAACGCGCTGATTGACAGGGGCGGATGATCTATTGCTGTCCTGGACTGAATAAGCCCGCCTCCTACTGCCACATGCATTGCAGCAATAAGCATCTAACTTACAATTCACAAACCCCCAATTGAGACCCCCCGCCTGCCCGCCAGCCACCCACCAGACCAATGATTATTACACCCAATCTGTCACAGTTCTGACTTCATAATTTCACCCTGTCACGGATATCAAAACAACATCATTCAGCTCGACCTCATCAGCCACTGAAATCACTGCAGCACTCCACAACAGACCAAAAAACAAATATTATCCCATGTGCAGCTGTGTAAAGCCATTACACCCAAGGACTGGGCAATATGGCTAAAAACTTACATTACAATGTAATGAAAGTTGAATTGTAACAGTACTCATTACAGTGTATACTTTTTTTTGCCATACAAACAGATCATGATCTACAAGCAATAAAAGAATCGTGTCAGGCCTATTGTACTAGTAAGTAAGATAATGTTATAATCGTAGTTCTTTCAAGATAAACTCTTCCGAACCCAAAGATACACCCCCGCACCCACTCACACACTTCTGAACTGGAATCTTCAGATGAATACGACTGCATTTCTCAACACCAGGCAACATTACCTGGAGAAATGCTAACTCTTATTCACAAAGGAGCTCAAAAGCACAGTTTATAGAGAGGTCGGCTTTGTCCCTGACTGCGTCGTACCTAAAGGGGTAAACTCCACCAGCCAACTCCATTTCTTTGACAGCTGCCAGAAACGCGCCTCATCAGCCGGCTTAGAATCCCGAAAAACACCTCAAGGTGCCGCGCCACAGTCACCGACACCGGCGAAACAACCGCTGACTTTCTCTCTCCGCAGCCGCCGATCGATTTTTAAAGAAAGCGCGCGAGCCGGTGCACTCCGACTGGCTGTTTCACCGCGGTCATGTTGTCAAAACCCATCTCGGCCGAAAATTACTCCGACAGTAACAGAGGAAAACAAAAGGGAGGCAGGAAAGGACCAGGAAGACGACTGGAGAACAGGTCAACGCGGGAAAAATAAAACAAAGTTCCATATTTCCCACAAGCAGCTGAATAAAAAAAAAGAAAAACACGAAAACGAAAGCACTTTGATCGAGGTTAATTTGATGAACTTAAGGAATGACATTGGCAGTGACAAAATGTTTTTTGTATTATGTATTGTGTAATGTATTATACATAAGAGCAATGAACTTGAGGTTAAAATACAAACTTTCGGGATAAATTTTGGGATATTTACATCCATGGCAATCGCAGCTCTCTGTATAGGGTGTGACTGTTCAAAAAATTATCCACTCCTCTCCCTATACAAACTGCTCATCAAAGAAACATTTACCACAAATCACCAGAATTCAAATAAGGATTCTAGCATGCGAGCGAACTAGAGTCTGGACACTACGGGAGATCCACAACAAGAGAGGGTGTTTGTCTCATTCTCTTCATTAGATAACTCTGTTGCCGCAGGGACTGAGTCCTGCATCTCCCCGATCCCCAAATTTCGGACAAAATGGCCGCCGGCAGCCATATTGGACGTCCAAAATTGGCGAAAATCCGTCTTCAGCATTGTCAAATAAATATCTTCGCCTGTGCAAAATTCCTGTAATTCCTGTAACAATTGTGGCTTCCAGAGCCCGTAACAGAAAATCTCTGCGGGCGCGGCAGCAGCCCCGGAACTAAACCATAGTATCTCCCGGCTATCGTCCTCGGGGAGATACAATAAGACACAGTAGTACGGGGTGCAGTGATGTAGTGAGTAGCACAGCCACGTCACAGAGGTTGTGGGTTTGAATCCATCCTGAACTGAATATTTGTGCATATTTTTTCCAGGTACCCTAGTTTCCTCCCACAGTCTAATGACATGCACTTCAGGTGAATTGGAGACCAAGTTTCCTGCAGGTCAAAGTGTGCGAGTGAATGGTACGAGTGCCTTAGAATGAGTTTGAGGACTGACCCGAGTTTGTGACAGACTCCAGCCACCCCGATACAGTCCAGGTATTATCGGCTGAGACCACTGAGAGATGGGTGGATGTTACACTGCAGCAATTTTGTGTCAGCCATCTTAATCCCTTCCGTGATGACAACAGACACCTTTCTTTTAGTTTTTTAGTTTATTATATCTTGTTTTTAATCTTAATATTTTAGTTTTTTTTCTTTAAACTTATTTTACTGACTTTTCAATGCACTGTCTGTCACTGATGAGAAACCGTTTTTTCGTTTTTCTCTGTATGCAGGTACTCCGTGAAAATGACAATAAATAAATAAATAAATAAATAAATAATCTAATATCTTCTCTCGCTGGGGAGGCCATTTGCAGGGGGGACATTTATGTTTTATGATACAGAGCACAAGCACCTCTTAAGCAAAATCCTCACTGGATGCCGCGCAAAGATGGGTCTTTTTGCGCGGCTGAAAATAGTCATGCAATTAACATTGTGCTCACATCTTCCACAGTCATACTGAACACCAGATCTCACAAAAGATGTTCCTGAGAGGCAGAGAAAGGTAGCTAACAGTTATCATTCTGCTCTCTCTTTTTCTCTCTATCTGTGTCACAAGGAGTCTGACAGATTGAGATCAGCATTATATAGTTCAGACAAAAAATACTAAAGGGCTGAAAGAGATCGAAACAAAAACAGTTTGAGGAGGGAAAATAATCTTGGACACCAATTTCAGTTAGGCTTAAGCTTTTTGCCTTAAAAATATAAAAGCTTCCCAGCAACCACTTTTCAACAAAGACACACCTTGATAATTCGGAGAGAGTGAGAGGGAGGGATAGAGAGGGGAGAGAGAGAGAAAGACAGAACAGACTATCGGTTCAAACAGCCAGAAAATAACGGCAGTTTTGAGAGACCTCGGCATTTAACCGCTTCCACGCCGCCAAGGAGTGTACGGTTTATCAAGGGCGCTGCCAAAAAGGCAGTCAAACAACAAATGAAAACTAAACCGCTGAAATGATGAAGGGAAGCAAACGAAAGCAATGCGCGCATTAGCGGCACCTCGAAAAGCCATTTCACGGCCGGCGAGTGGCGCTGACCATGGCGAATGCTCATTTATTTGCAAAACGGCATAAATACGCGGTATGAAAAGAACGAGGCGGCCTCGCGTGTGTGTGCTCGCCAGCAGACGCCTGACCTTTTACCGGAGCATTAGTCTCAGGGCGCAGAGAGCAGGCAAGCTCCATTACTGAGGACACGGACAGAAATCGATTTGAATGAACCGATCCGCGTGGTTTCCATAGGCAGCCGGCGAGGGGAGGCGGGAGCACGATATTGAGTTAGTTCGCAGTCCCCTTCTCCCACTGCTGGGGTGAGGACAGAGTCGCCGGTCATCGCCTGAGCAAAGAGCGAAGCAGGCGGAGGAAGAGCGGCGGGTGTTTCATAACGAAGGAAGAAAATGGAATGGGAGGCCCGCAGCTTTTCATGTCAGGAAGTGTTAACGTCACACATTTAAGTGTCAATGAGTTTATGTCTGAAAAGGGCAACTACCGATCAATTTTCCCCGCCGCTTTTATTTATTCAGACATTTATTTTAGGCCATTTGATTTTTTTTCCTTTCACAGGGAGGTCGACTGAGCAATCGTGCTTATTCACAGCAATCGCCCCCATGTGGCTCAACACAATCTCGTGACATTGTGGATGGACTCCAGAACACCAGAAAAAACCCACGCGAAGTTGTGTAGCCTACATGCAAATAAAATCATGCCACTGCTTGAATGAGCGGAGATCGCAAGATTTAAAAGTTTTTTTATATATACTGACTTGCATCACATACAGCAAGCTATATTTTGCGAATAAATGTGGCCCTGTGGTTCTTCGCCCACCGCATAAACTGACACTTGGGACCGTGAAGCCGCATAATCCTGGACGGTACGCGCAACACTTTCTGCTTCCAGTGCAACAGAAAGCGACCGTTTCAACACGTCCAAATCGAGCAGTGATACTTTTTTTCCCTTTTTTTACACAGAAGCGGTAAGCTGGCACAGAAATGACACAGGCCCCGAAACTCGGGGCAAATGGAGAGTTTGTCTGTCGTTATTATTTTGGGCTGGTTTCACAGACATGGATTAAACATAGTCCTGGACTAAACAGAGTTTTGTAAGGCGATTCTCCATTGATATTTTTTTTCTGCTGTGATTCTCTCGCTACACCCAGAGATTTCATTCTTTGTGTCACAATTGAAGTGTGTTATTTCATTATGGTTGCATGTATACTACAGGCCAAAAGTTTTGTGCCACCCTCAGATTTAAAAAAAAAAAAAAAAAAAAAAAAAAATCACACATCAGCTGTTCTTTCCTTATTTTTTGCACATGAAATGACTTCAGTGCATAAAATATAGGAAGCAAATAGGTTTTGGGTGAATTCCAGACCTCGGACCACATTTTAAAGCTGTCTTGACTGATTGATCACTGACCACAATGTTTTATAATTGAGTTCCAATGCTTTTGTGTTACATGATTTTATGTCACTAGGAAGTGAACAATTTTATGCAACAAGAAGGCATGCTGTATAAATGCCTTCCCCAAAACAAAAGGGGTCACACTGCACTTGGTGCACCATTAAAAATCCGAGGGTGGCCCCAAACTTTTGGCCTTAGTGTATATGTGAATGTATGCACAAAAACATGTAATATGGTTGGTCTGAATGTATGCATGATTACCCAGGCGAAAACTGCCGGGTAAAATTCCAGAACTTGATCGATTGATTTGTAAGGATTCCAGAAAATCTACTACAGGAAATCAAAATATGTAACGACAGATGTCTGCTCGCTGCTTGGAGGAAAGATTGATGGACAAAGGTACAGTCCAAAAGCCAGGACTGATGGCCAAGCAGCGATAACAAAAATATTCTTATCATGAATAAATCCAACCCTGAAAATATCAGCCAAGAGCTGCTTTGTAGGTCATTAGTATGTTATCCATTTCAATTCAAAGTAAGCAGTGCCTTTCGCACTTTCGATCCAGTGAATACAATTGTTCAAGTAAAAAATACCCACATTGAATATTGCCAATTATCCAAATGGCGTCTGCCAGATAAATGTTACATAATGCAATTTTACTCGAAATGAAGTATAAATGTGAAAGTTTTCCCCTAATGTAGTCTACTGGTTCAAGCACTCCCTAAATCAGGAATCTCACTCCTCAATAGCATTTTCTGTCCGTTAGAACCCAACCTAAGCACACTGGGCCAAAGCGAATCGTCCTGCTTCAACAGCACGCCTAATAATCCTCTCTCATTATCGACACCTCGCAAACACAGACTGCACACCTCAGGCGCAATCTGAATGATAACGGCAGCCTTTCTCGAGCCGCAACATTTATTTACCGAGCCTTTCCACCCACCAATCAACTTCAATCAATCCCTGAGCCGCAAAACAACAAGGGAAAAGCCAGCACTCGCATTCAGAAACAATTAACTAAATGAGACCTGCAGAATGCACAGGGTAAGTGATCCGCTAGTGCCCATTTACAGCCCCACATCACTGCAAAGATGCTAATTGCATTTCCCCGTTTATTGCAACTCATGCATCTGGTCTCATTTAAACGGCTTCTTCTGGGGCGACGCGCGTCAGGTAAATATGCATCGTTTTAATGAGCATTACGGTGAAGTACATAAAGGTATCGACAGTAAAGTTTTAGGATGCGTTTTATAATCAAAACGTCACATCTACAACACCTGAAGAGCGACCTCATGTACAGTAACCCTGAAAATATTTTAAAAATGTACACACACTTTCGCCCTTTTCGTATTCGCCTGACAATAAGGCCACAACTAACAATTACAGAAAAGAAAAAAGCCACCTCCTGTTTTCCAGCAGGAGGGAACAGTTGATTTAATGATGGTATTAAATGAGATTCTTCATTAAGGCTTTCTGTATTTGCAATTATCCTCTCCCTAAAAAAAAAAAAAAAAAAAAAAAAAAAAATCTCCCAGCTTTTAACAAAGTAGTGCTTTCATTGTACTGACGGCGGTGCTTTGTCCTAATGTTTAAGCAAGCAGTTTGTATTTCTCACATCAGAGAAATGTACCAGTCGCAAGAATTTACAAAACAAGCAAAGAAATGGAGGTTGTCCAGTCTAAACAATCAAAATACTTTCAACTGACCCCAGACTGACCTCCATGTAGCTCAAGCTCGTCTGTGGTAAACAGACAAGACGGCAAAAGCAGTCAATCCTAAACACACCATAAACATCTCATTTATAACCCAACAACCAATCAGTCTCCATGCAGCGGTCAGTCCAAACCCTCAGAACCAAAACCTCATCAATGCTTTCCTCAATCTTTATAAAGAAAAAAAAAAAAAACACTAAAAACAAGAATCTCAACCATCTGCCATTCCAAACAGTTTTTTGGTGTTCCTGAATAGAGCATCTGAGATATGAGAGGTGAAAAGTGAAGGTGCCCTTAACTCGACTGATTTAGCCCCCAGGACGGCAGATGGGAAACAAAACACCCTCGGGCGAAAAACCTCGGCGCTCCCCCGAAACCTGTCGCCATCTGTGGCAGCCAGCGTCACTCAGCTCCCGCAACGCTAGCCTGGCCTGCTAAAGGTCCAAAAACTATTCACAATCTCTCCATTTCCTCTTTTCGTGTATTAAGGTATGATTTTAAAGTGATTATTTACATTAAGTTCCACTATTTCCTTTGTGAAATTTGTCTGGACCACAGACGGGGGTACTTGGGATTGTTTCCTCTGAACAATCGATAGATTTCATTGACAATTTTGACACTTCTTAAATGTGATACTGGGCCAGTCTTCCAAAGCTAATCAAAGCGGTGTCTGGAACACACACACACACACACACACACCACACACAGCCACACACACACACACACACACACACACTTCAGCATCTCCAATTAGCCTGAAATTCATGTCTTTGCGTGGGTTTTCTCTGGTCTCTGGGTATTTAAGTTTCCTCCCACAGTACAAACATGGGGAGAATATGCAAACTCCACACAAAAACGCCCCAGGTCGGAATCGAACCCATAGCCTTCCTGCAGTGAGGTAACAACGCTGTCTCGATTCCACCGTACCACACCATTTCCTTGAAAGAATATAGGACATTAAAGAGATCAACAAACTCTGTGGGGGGGCAGTAACAAAGGCTGGGGACTTGGTTATTAGGGCAATTTACAAAACTGTACATCCGTGCGAATGAGGAATCGTAAAAGGGTCCCGAGTCATGTTTTATGAATCCGGAGTGCCAGGTTAGCTAGAGATCACAGCATCAGGAATCTGGAGCAAAAAGATAAACCTGGTTTTACTCTGCGCTCCAGTGAAATCATTCTAATGCACCAGATTAGCTCTCCGCATGTACTTCCCAGATGCGAACAGGCGATTGGCTGCAACTTGAAAGTTCATCCACAGACAAGAATGTGCGTGAACTCCAGTACGATCATGGAGTTGCCGAAGACAACTTTGAGTAAACAGGCCTGGCTTTGAGATTTCCACCACGCACCTGCAAACTTCTCTTCAAACCACCAGAGCAATGCCTGAATGGGAATTCCACTGCAATTCCACTCTTAGAAAACAGCACACAGTTAACTGCTTTTTGGCAAACAAGTTATCATTTACATTCTGTCACCACAAATGCGCAACCAAACAACTCCTTACCGCTTCGAAACTTTGACAAAGATTGGTCAGAAATCAGCGCACATGGAGTGCACAGCCACGGTCCAGCTGAACTCTCCGGCGTTTCCATACATCATTCCAGAACATCTGAAGAAATACTCCAGAAACACACTGAAGAAGCGATAAGAATTTTGGCAAGGAGAGACCGCCGTAAGCTGCTGAAAGCCATGGCCGGACAAACTGTTGCCCAGTTTACCGCGGTAGAAATGAGCAGACTCACCTACCGTACTCCGTTTTTTTTTTTTTTTTTTTTTAAATCTACAATAAATGTCACCTGTCATCGAGCACGTCACTGCTGTGAAGGAAACCATCTGTCCCTTAATGCTTTGCTCTCCAGGGAAACCGGTGAGACAGAAGCCGGAACCAAAAGATAGCCCACTGTGGCTCTTCTGTATGCCTGGGAACACAAGCAGTCAATTCATCCAGTCATTCATCATCTCACCCGCTAATGCCTGCTCAAGGTCACGAGGGGGCAGGAGCCAATCCCAGCATGCAACAGGTGAGAGGCTGCTCCTCCAATACTGAGGACAGTTCTGCAAATCCAGTAAATGTCTGACAAACCGTTCTCGCTCTCACTCGCACCTTCTGGCAATTTATGATCTCCAATCAGCCTAAAATGCATCCATCACATGACCGTTGGATCTAGAGCCGGCACCCAATTGCTGCACTGCAGTCGCCCACCGCTCCTAAATAACTAGGATGGGTCAAATGCAGAAGATGAACTGCCCCACAGGGTTCAATTAAGGGCATCTAATCTTGTCTTCTTACTGTGCAGCTACAATGTTATGCACTGCCCAGCCCACAAAGTAAGATCTGACATAAACACACCGTAGTGATTTCATTCTGTAGTACCAGTCACATTAAAGAGGACAATGGCCTGCATCTGTGAGAGGATTCCAGTTCAGCAGTCCTGGTCAACGATCACAATATATAAAGACTTCCCCTCTGCTTATATAACGAGTAGGACGGCAAAGCCAATATGGTCCATTCAGTCAAGTTTGTGACCCTTCGGATTACGATTAAGGCATTATGGACAGTGTGGACGCTAGAAATTGTGGTGGCATTATGGACACGAGAGGCATTACGGACATGACAGGCATTTAACATCACGCAAGTGTCATGGACATTACAGGGGTTGAACATGGCGGAAGGGTCACAGACATTATAGGGGTTTAACATTAAGGAGACATGATGGACGTTTTGGAGGTTTAAAATTGGGGAGAAATGATGAACACTAGAAGTGTTATGGACATAAGGGGTGTTTAACGACATGGGGGTTTAACATTTTGGAGGCAATACCATCATTATGGGCATTTAAAATCTTATGGCCGCTTGATTTTAAGGAGGTCTTCAGGATATTATAGATGTTTAATATTATGGAGGTGTTATGGACCCACAGTCCGGTCGTGTTCAGTACAACAAGAAGGAAAGCTGCACTTGAAAGACTCACTGCTGCATGAATTCTTTTGTGTCCTGGGCTGGGAGATGCCTGCAGGGTGGAGATAACCCCCTGATTGGGCGGGGGGCGTGTGTGTGTGCGTGTGTGTGCGCGCGTGCGTGTGTGTGTGATTCATTCTGTATTATAGGTAATGAGGCTCAGTGCCCGGCCTCGTCATTTTAACTCGCACCCTGCATCGGTAACACGGCCAACCCCTTTATTTCCGAGCCCAGCCTGCTGCCTTATCGGGATGGAGAGGAAATCACGTTCAAGCACCGAAAACAGAGAGCCGAAGGGTTTGAATCCCATTTCGGGTATTAGAGGCGTGTGGCCATGACCAAAAAAAGACAAAGGTGTATTTTCTGTCACTAGTCTCTGAACCTAAGCAGCATAAACAGAAATGAGATTAGTTACTCAATGTTAGGGTGCTACCAGCATAATCAATTGTATTTTGGTCAGTAATGGCTCCAAGTGACTAACAGTTACAGACTTGCAGTGAGTTCTCCTCTGTAGCTTGTGTTTGCAGGGGTGTAATACACACAAATACATACACATAGACAGGCATACACAGAGGAAGGCCATTTTCACTGTATTTTTCCATTTTCATTGAGAAAAAAAAAAAAAAAAAGCATCTTCAGGCATAAGTGTGACATTTTCACCCTAACTGAGTAAATGCACGAAAGGCTATAAATAAGGTTCTAAGAAGAGCAACACAGTTAATTCCTGGTAAAAAAAAAAAAAAAAAAAAAACGATAAAACCTATGAGGACAGGCTAAGGAATCTTAATCTATTCAGTCTTAGTAAAACGCAACTTCAAGGCAATTGATTGAGGTCTTTAAATATGTAAAAGGGATTAACAAAATTGACAACACAGGATTATTCAGGCCAAGTTCTGTTTGCAGAACTCAGGGTCAGAAATGGAAGTTAGCCGAGAGTAAATTTAGCACTGATATAAGGAAATATTTTTTTTCCCCACACAGAGTATGGTTACAATGTGGAACAGTTTGCTTGGTGATGACATAGAGGCAGAAACTCTGCGAGTTTTCAAAACTAGGCCTGATACAGTGATAGATACCATTTAGTCCTTAAGTATCGCAAGTGTTAGGTTCACTTTAGTGATAGGAAAATGGCGAGCCTAGCTGAGCTGAATGGTCAGCGCTCACCAGGTTTTGTTAAATATAAGAGACAAGAACCACAAAGGCTGACTGAAGCCCACATCTCAATCTCGTCACATTAGTTTTACTGCGGCCTACGGTTACACCTCTGCTGCACGCACAAAATACTTTTTTTTTACCATCATCTCTTCAGCATTCAGAATAATGGTAATGTGTCGTCCAAGTCATAAACCCAAATCTCAGCTCAGTCCGTACAAAACAAAACAAAAACAAAAAAAAAAAAAAAAAACTCAAGGCACCATGTAGGGCCTGAAAAGACAACGGACAATACCTGTGGCCACCACCTGATGAGATTGAGTCTCCAGGCAACCAGCGAGACTGACAGGGCGGACAAAGGAAGATGCTTAGACTCCCTGCGGAAAGTTCCGGAGAACTGGGTCGGTGGCTTAGCCGCGTGTCAGACTGACACGCGCGCAGCAGAGGCAAACTCGCGCGGCTGTACTTAGCGCTGAAAACGCAATCACTCCCCCTGGCTCCTTATCTCCAAGGTTGCTGCAAATTGGCTGGTAAAGAAGAAGCTCGCTTACGACTCGACTGCTGAAGATTTGAAGGCCCATTTACGCCCCCTCAACTTTTTTCTGTTCTTTCTTTTCTACAACCCCAATTCCGAAATAGTTGGGACGAAGTGTAAATTGTGAATAAAATCAAAATGCAATGACTTTCAGATCACGAGCCCATATGTTATTTACAATAGAACATAGATAACATTTCAAATATTGAAACTGAGACAATTTACATTTTTATCCACAAAATGAGCTTATTTCAAATTTTCTGGCTGCAACAGGTCTCAAAAAAGTTGGGACACAGGCAAAAAAAAAGGGGCTGAAAAAGCCATTAATATATAAGAGAATCAGCTGAAAGAACATTTAGCAAGTAATTACATTAACTGGCATCAGGTGTGTAACATGATTGGCTATAAAAGGCATGTCTTAGAGAGGCTGAGTCTCTCAGAAGTAAAGATGGCCAGAGGCTCTCCAACCTGTGAAGGCTTGTGTAAAAAAAATTGTGGAATACTTTAAGAACAATGTTCCTCAACGTCAAATTGCAAAGGCTTTGAAGGTCTCATCATCGCCAATGCATAACATCATCAAAAGATACAGAGAAACTGGAAAAATCTCTCTGCGTAAGGGATAAGGCCAAAGACCTTTACTGGAAGCCCGTGAATCTTCGGGCCCTCAGAAGCCACTGCATTACTCACCAGCATGATTCTGTCATTGACATTACTAAATGGGCCCAGGAATACTTCCAAGAAACCACTGTCTGTAAACACAGTCCGCCGTGCCATCCACAGATGCCACCTAAAACTCTCATGCAAAAAGGAAGCCATTGTTGAGTATGATCCAGAAGCGTTGCCGTGTTCTGTGGGCCAAGGTTCATTTAAAATGGACTGTAGCAAAGCGGCAAAGTGTCCTGTGGTCATACGAGTCCAAATTTGACATTCTAGTTGGAAATCATGGGCGTTGTGTCCTCCGGGCTAAAGAGGAGAAAGACCACCCCTCCTGTTATCAGCGTTCAGTTCAAAAGCCAGCATCTCTGATGGTATGGGGATGCATTAGTGCATATGGTGTGGGACACTTGCATGTTTTAAAAAGCACCATGAATGCTGAAAGGTATATAAAGGTTTTCGAGCAGCATAAGCTCCCCTCCAGACAACATCTATTCCAGGATAGGCCTTGTGTATTTCAGCAGGACAATGCAAAACCACATACTGCAGCTATTACAACAGCATGGCTTCGTAGTAGAAGAGTCCGTGTGCTGAACTGGCCTGCCTGCAGTCCTGATCTTTCACCGATTGAGAACATTTGGTGCATAATTAAATGAAAAGTCCATCAAAGGAGACCCAAAACTCTCCAGCAGCTGGAAGCCTGTATTAAACAAGAGTGGGGATCAAATTCCAAAGGCTAAACTCAAGAAACATGTCTCCTCAATGCCCAGACACCTGCACTCTGTGTTAAAAAGAAGAGGGGATGCTACACCATGGTAAACAGGCCCCTGTCCCAACTTTTTTGAGACCCGTAGCAGCCATCAAATTTGAAATCAGCTCATTTTGTGGATAAAATTGTAAAATTTCTCAGTTTCAACATTTGCTATGATATCTCTGTTCTTTTGTAAATAAAATACTGGCTGGTGTGATTTGAAAGTCATTGCGTTTTGATTTTATTCACAATTTACACTTTGTCCCAACTATTTCCTGATTGGAGTTGTAAAAAACTACATCTTTGTGGCACTCAGTGCTACCTTAGATCCTGGGTTCCTAGCTAATACTTCTCCAAAGTTAATGTAGCAATAGCCCTCTCCTGCCCCAAAAAACCCACATCCCCTGGAGCGAATAATGACACCACAGCGGTTGGCGACAAAAGGGTAGAAATATCAGTCGCGCTGCCAGAATGACCTCTATCACAATGTTCCCTCCATCACACCAAATCACAGAGCACAGAAACCAGGAAGCTAAAAGCCAGAAACATCATATGAATGGCAGATACATTCAAGGGCACCATGAAATAGTTTACTTTCATTCTAAGGATTAACCTTCAAAAGATGCTGACCAATGCTTTGGTTCCATTCGTCAAAAAACGGTTTGAGAGCCATTGCACAACTCCTTACCGAGGCCATGTTCAAATCCTGGGGCTATTACCCAGTCAGATAAGCTAAATATGTTCCAAGGCTTTAAATTTCTTAAACTGATTAAATTATATTGCGGTAAAATGAGTGGGGAATTCAATGCCAAGAGTGGGAAGCAGATTAAATGGAGTAAGGACGACCAAGTTTCCCCACTGATGAAGACTGTGGTTGTGACGGAATCAGCAATACACAGGAGAACCCCAAGACAGTCTGAAAGCTCAAGTGCGATCAGGAGCCAACTCCTACACGATTAACACCAACTACTTCATCCCAACTTCTCCGACAACGTGCCAGTCAGCACCTCAGCGATATCAGATACAAGGTGCCAACAAAGAGGCATGGATATGAAAACGTACGAAAAGACTACATTAATAACACACATACAAAATGATTAAATGAATAAATAATGAATCCAAAGTCGAGAACTTCACAGCGACTATGGCTCAAGGTCCGAGGGGACTAGACGGAATGTTCCAGAAAATCACGACAGCTTCTAGTTTCCTCAGAGGACAGCGGGTGGTACCATTGCACTGAGAAAGACTCCCACAGCACACCCAGGTGCTTAGCCCTGATGGGTATGAAAGACGGAATTATGCGCTCTTTCATGGGGAATATTTCACAGGAGATGAAAAGCTGTCGCAGGACAGTGTAGCCGGCTGACAGGCTCATCGTTTTGAACTGTAATCGCACCGACACTTCGGAAACAAAATACCGCCAACACAGAAAAGGGAGGAAGGGGGTAAAACAATAAATGAAAAAGCTCTCAGAGACAGGCAGGCACTGAACAGTCGGAAAATGGGTGGGGGGGGATTTGAGGAAGTGGAAGGGGATGAAGCCATTGTTAAGCTGCTGTGCCTCGCAATCTTACCTCCGGATATTTCAATTTGAGCGTCTTGTGCATTTCCCGGAAGCGACTGTACCGTCGAAACACTGTCCAGGTTTCGTCCACGACCGTGATCTGTAAGGGATGAGAGGGCGAGAGGAGAAAAGCTTAAACTATACGCAAGAGGCAACACCAGAGAAAAGGTGTAAAACACAGGGAACTTCTATTTTCTGTGCATTCATTTAGCGAACCAATTTCGCGGAAAAGTCGAAAGTGCAATTTCACAATCCACACATTTTTCGCCCATCACAAACCTTAGGTCTGATTTGGGCTTAGGACATCACATAAAACAGATTCTAAACAACAAAAATAATGCTTTAGGTTTCACAAGACTGCAGGGGCACAAAAATATAAATGTGCTTTGCTTCACCATGTCTATAAGCACAGGAACACTTAGCCTTGACATATCAGCCATGTCCACAACAAACTAAAAACAATTTTCCTTCAGTCTTGAAGCCTATCAACTGATTTTTTAAAAATGTCTTTTTCTAAATATATTTTTATTCCAGCTTTGACCGGAGAGCGTGTAGAAGAGATAAGAATGGAGTAAAAACACATGCGCGGCAAAGGTCAGTTGACAAATGGAATTGCTAACATTGAGGATCATAACCAGTATGTGGATGAAGCTCAGAATGCCCCACTATGACAAACAGCAATTCATTTGCTTGTCTCAGTCTTATTCTACCACGCTGAAACCATCACTAAAGTGGGCACTCAGTGAGTAAAAATCATGCCTCCAATAAGTTTTTTCTTTTTCTCATGGGCTATTCTGGGGTATTGTCAACCAAATGTCCCCTCCGTGACAGACACCAAAATGATCCGCGAATGGAAATGGAGGGAAAATGGAGCTTTTTCTCCCGAATACAGTAGTGCACTATTATACCTATAAATTGTACAAAATACTTTTTAATACATTAGCAGAATTTTGTTTGGGGGATGGTTTAGTGTCTCGTCACGGGGGGGACATTTTGTTAAAATACCTCGGAATTGCCCTCATGTTCTTGAGTTAGAAACCATCTCAAGCCAGACAATACATGAGGATGCAGTCTGCCCAGAAAGCAAGGATGTAGCTCAGATTTCCTAAATACTCCATGCTCCTTTAAGTCAAATGTGATGATATGATGCACAATTAAGAGATTTTGGTCAAAAACGTATCAACATTTCCCCCCTCTTTGTCAGGTTTTAGAAGGTTAAATATTCAATACGCAGAATTTCCATGTTAAGACACAACACAGCCCAAGTTCGCACTTCCCCACTGTTAAACCTAAGTTTACACTTTTCCGTCACTCAGTTTGTAGACTGCCAATATTCTGACAACACAAACTGGAAACAGCATGGCGCCTCTAAACAAAGAACGAGTCTGACAGCGTGAAACGAGAGGAGCTACAGCGGAGAAGTGTTCAGACTGCCGTACTCGAGAATCTGCAGTCAGGAAGTAGTCATTGTTGTAGATGGGCGGGGTCGAGTCAGAGCTCGTCTCTGTACAAATTAGCATGTCCTTCTGTACACTCTTAATTAAAAGAGTTCCTAATGCCAGATCATTGTGTCACATTTCAAAGTAAAATATGTCATTTGTAGGAAACACCACACTCATTATTAATCAATCTTATAATTAAAAACTAATTAACAGCTAATGATAATTGCAGCTTGTGCACAGCACTTGCATCGTCAGACAAGAGACTGTCCTTGAGAGCAAAATTTATGTTCATCTACACGATGTTACGTACAAGGACAATAACGGAAATTTATTTGTGCGCGTTTGACAAAAAATAAAGCTATGCCTACTTTTCGTCACAAAGCACAATATTCGGGAGGAAAGGGCAGGGTGACCGATTAGAGAGTCACAGCTGAGGGCATATGACCGAATCCTGACCAGTTGCTTGTGCTACATCATAAATCTTCATAAAGGGATATTAAACTTTAACTCTGAAAATGTTTCCTACCAGCTAAGGACAAATTATAAGTTCATGCAACAATAAGAGGCAATCAAAAATAGATACATAAAAAACCTGCTGCTCAAGTATGCTATACAACTAATTCAAAAGAACGGAGCAGAACAGCTACAGGTAAACGTTTTCAAAATGTACTTAAAGTGGGCTTACTTGCATTCCACAAGCTCAAAAGAATTCACCCTTTTTCTATGAATGTGATTATGCCTTCAAGATTCAAGAGACTGAATTGCTTTAGACTAGATAGGAATAATAATAAAAAAAGGTGTCTAGAAGCCAAGGAAATATTTCTCTACGTTTGGCCCAACAGAATACAAAACATGAAAAAAATGGGGAAACTGGAGGTAAATGAAATGGATAAATGAGTTGTAATACACCTCTCTGCATTAATGAAAGGACTGTCCTGTTCACTGGCTATAGATGACAACAGTATGAAGGCTAATTAAAACGTCTTCAAGTGACTCACATGTAATGGGGGGGTAGACTTATACAGAGAGGATGTCTCACTGAGAAAGCCAGTTTACTGTTCGGTGAATTGGCCTTTTCTATGAGGCAGGGAGAGAGCTCCACTGATTGGAGCCCTTCATTCTCAGTACAGGGTGGGGACACTAGTCCAGTGAGGGGAAGCATCGATTTTAAATAAATATTTCACGACTAAAACTTGACCACAGCAAACGACTCCATTTCAGAAAAAAAAGAAAGAAGAACCGTCAGGAAATAGATAAAAACAATGATTAAGCATAAGAGGAGGAGGAGAGTGACAGAGCGTGAAAAGGAAGAGGAATGACAGAATGAGAGGGGGAAAGAGGAACAAGCGTGAGTGAGGGACGGAGGAAGAGAATGAGAGATGGAGGGAGAGAGGGCGAGAGAGCAAGAGAATGACACTGAAAGAGCGTGATGAGAGAATGCAAAAAAAGAAGGCGAGACAAAATGCATGATAGATAGAGAGATAGATAGAGAGAGAGAGAAATGGAGGGGGCCACTGAGAGAAGAACAGTCCAGCAGCGGCAGCAGCTGAATCTCAGTTGCTCCACATTAGCCGCAGTAATGGTAGCTGTGCTCGTGATCGCCACAGTTGCAGCAGTATAAGCTGTAGCAGTAGTAGCATTACTAACAACGGCAGCAGGAGCAGTAGCGGTAGCAACGGTAGTAGTAGAAGCAGTATTGGAAGCGGTAGCCTAAGTAGTAGCGTTAATATACACTACCGCTCAAAAGTTTGGGATCACTTGCAAATTTCTTTGTTTTTTCAAAGAAAAATACATTTTCATGCATTTCACAAACATTTTTATCCATTTCACAAACGATTAAAATTAATCAGATGATTTTCAAAGAATGATCTACATTTTTGCATGGAGGCCTATTATCAGCAACTGTCAGTCCTCTGCATCAATCTCCTGGTATGGCTGCTAATCCAAGTTAAGCATTTTATAAGGCTAATTGATTATTAGAAAACCCTTCTGCAAATGTGTTGCACAGCTGAAAACCGTTGAACTAATAAGGGAGCGCAAAAGGGAGCATGGCATTCTTGAGGATGGTTTAGTACCTGAAGCATCATCAGTTGTTTGTTTGTTTACAGGCTCAAAATGGACAGAAACAAAGAACTTCCTTTAGAGACCCGTCAGTCTATTGTTGTGCTTAGAAAAGAAGGCTATTCAATGCGAGAAATTGAAAACTTAAAATCTCTTAACACGCTGTCAACTACTCCCTTCAGTGAGCAGCACAAACTGGCCCTAACAAGGACAGAAAAAAGGAGTGGGAGGCCCCGATGCACAACTGTGCAAGAAGACAAATATCTGAGAGTGTGTAGTTTAAGACAAAGATGCCTCACAGGTTGTCAACTAGCAGCTGCGCTAAATAGTTCCCGTCAAACACCAGTTTCAGTATCAACAGTGAAGGTGGTTTTTTTTTTTTTTTGATGAAGGCAAAGTTTGAAGTACATATTCATAATTTTCCATTAAAATCATTATTTCTAACTCAGACAATGTCAGCATGTTCTGTTCATTTGCTATATTTCCTCTTCAGACAATTTCATGTGTGTTTCCATGGAAAACAAGAAAATTTCCAAGTGTTCCCAAACTTTTGAGCGGTAGTGTAAGTAGCAGTCATAGAAACAATAGTAGAGGAATTAGCCCAGTATCATTAATAATAGTAGTAGCTGCACTAGTAACACTGACAGTAGCAGCAGCACTAGCAGTGCATAGAGTGGCGATAGCAGAACTAGCCGCAGTAGCAGAAGCAGCAGTTACAGAAGTAGCAGTAGCAGCACTAGTCACGGTACCAGCCCTAGTAGCAGAAGCAGCATTAGCCGCAGTGGCAGCACTAGCAGCAGTATCACCAACAGCAGCAGTAACAGTAGCAGCATTAGCTGTAGCATCAGTTGTAGCATTAGCAGCTCACCTTCACTTCAAACTCATAGTGCTCGTCCTTCCCCTGACCCCTCAGGACGTAGCGCGGAATCCCGATTTTCACTGGCTCCTTGATCTCGTCTGAACCAGCCACCAGGGGGCGGGACACTAGCCGCTGCTGAATGGAAGGTCGGGGTGGGGGGGGTGTGCACAATAAAAGTACAAGACTCAGACTGGAAGGTGGGGAACAAAATGACCACACTGACATTCAGAGCTTCGAAAAGGTGAGAGTTGCACAGCCACACAAAGTGTATGAATTAGAGCAGCCACTCCAAACCCTGTTCGTCAGATCTACCGCAAGGGTCGCCAACTCAAAACTCTCAAGGTCCCGGAACCGCCAATTTTCCACCCTTCCTATAGCTAGGAGTCAGGTGTAAAAACAGTCTGGCTAATCAGAAGCTCTAAATGTTCAGGTAATTGGTTAAGTACCTGGGAGAAAAGAAAAGCAGGACTGGATTTGGATTTGAGATCCAGACTGGGCGATCCTTGATCTAGGATCTGCAAACCTAACAACTCAAACCAAGTACATCACATTCAACAGCCAGAGCAGGGCTGCCCAACCCTGTTCGGGAGATCTACCATCCTGTAGGTTTTCACTCCAACCCTAACAAAGCAAACCTCATTCAACAGCTAGTGAGCAGCAAATTATAAGAGTAAGGTGTACAAAATCAGGGCAAAAACAGAACAGACAGTAAATCTCTAGGAAAATGGACGTTTGAGACTATATTAGAGGACAGCATTATGTCAGAACCTCATATTTTAACTGTATTAGGCATCAGGACCCAGAATAAGACTATATAGTTAAAGAAAATACAGTATAATGGAGCAATTCTGTAAATAGCACATTCTTAATTGTTCGGGAAACTGAGTGACGCATGTGCACTTTCCATCTGCAAACACTTTGATCAGCAGAGCAACGCTAGTACCATCCCGTTAGCCTGTCATGCGTTGACGGCTAATCTACATTTAAACTGACTGAACTGGAGCTTTGGTAATGAAAATTGCAATGATTTAAGCCTAATGACATCTTACTGTATATAGAATTAAACACTCGACAAATCAGGTGTACAAACCATGACAAACCGCACCAGGGATAATACCAATGCAAATCTTTATTTAAATTTTAAGACATAAACATGACAAACCCTTCAACCTGAACATGTGCAATCATTTTAATCATATAGTAAATTACACACTCCATTTCTGCAACCATAAAACTCTATATCAGTTCTCAATACTTTATTTCACAGTTTGTGCAAATGTTATTGGGCAAATAGAATTACATACATAATGACAAACTCAGACAAATGCAAGAATAAGAGGAGACAAAAGGAAATGAAAAGTGACCCAAAAAAAAAAAAACTGCAGTCAAATATACGGCCAAATATATTTAAAATGGTTCAACGGTTTAGTCTAACAGCATTTGGTATGAAAGGACATTACACTTATTCGACCACACCATGAAATTCAAGGAAAAAAAAAGAATAAACGACACTGCAAAGCTTTATATGGCTACGGAGCTGTGAAGGTCTTCTAAGGCCAGCTCTGTGCTGCCAGACTCATTTCACAACTCCATTTGTCCGACACCCACACAGAACAATGAGAAATGCTTAAAAGTCAAGGGGCATTAAAATTGTACAAAAGATTAAAAAAAAGCAACCGTGGACCGATCTTAAAAAAAAAAAAAAAACACACATTTAGTATTAATTGAAATATCAAGGGCCAGCATGAAACAACATCAATAGATCTGAATAGCTGGAATGTCTTAAACTGACCCGTTATTTCCCCAGTTACAAACATCAATACTAAATTCTGTGCAATATTCTTCCACTCTCTTACAGGAACACAAAATTTATCGAGCACATAATTATGCACTTATAACCAAGAATAAGGCAACAAAAACAGGTCATAGGAATCATCAGTTGTTGTGGAGAGATGTTTTCCTCTTTAGAAGAGGTAGAGTCTTCTCACAAAGACAACCCCTTTTGTTGAACATCGAGTCAAACGTCAACACTTTTGTTGTGAGTCGACAGCTAAGAAAAACACCGACACTTAATTTCTACTTGACATTTCCTTTTCCCACCTGCCTCGCCACCTCGGAGCATTAATTGCACCGGTTCCAATTTTAAAACGCGAACCTCGCCCGAAACGCAGCCGAGACGACTCGCTCAAATTAAGCGAGCGGGAACAAAATGAAACTGCCGCAGGGCTGTGAAACAAAGCGCAAGACGTGCGAGTGCGCGAGCGCCATTTATCCGCAACAAACTCAAAATGGAAATTGCTCTCCCTCATAAGCTAACCTCCCCACCCTCAAAGTTGTGTCACAGCTTTCAACACTAAACCCGCTAGGAACGGTAGGCGCGATAGCTTGGAGAGAGAAAAAAAAAAAAACACACAAAATAAATACAGATATCGGCTATAGCGAGACAGAGAACTAAAGCTAGCTTTTGAGAATGACGGACACTAATTGAGTCAAGCTGCCAGCTGGGCTGAGCACCACACACCAAGGCATCCCTGCTATATTGCTTAGCCAAGCTGACTGCTTTCAATAAAGTTGGCCAAATAAAGGCTTCGTCGAAGTGTCCCTAATGCAGAAGTTTCTTTAAACAACTTGCTTCACTGCTACTCGGCCTCTTTAAAGATGGCAAAGAAAATTGAGAACTTGCAGCCAATTTGTTGAAAATATGGAGGGCCAAGGAACTGAAGAGAGAGACAGTCATGTGCGGCTTTCCGCTCTCACACAGAGATGCATTTGCACGCCATCACACACAGGCATGTGCATGCTCAATCGTGGGCGCACGCACGTACACACACAAACAGACATGCACACGGAATGAGGTTGTCAATTTTCAGCTCAGTTGTATGAAAGATTTAAAGTCCCTTTGTGTGGAGAGAAGATCAATTAAAGTGCAAAGTGACTCTGTAAATTTAGAAACGAAGTCCAGGAGTAGAGCAGAATCTGCCTGCACACAAAGTCCTGCATAATGCTGAGTAGAATTACATTGTTTTAGCTCATTATGCCTGACTTCAAGTAGAATAATCATTCTGGCTTCTCAGCTATGTTTGCTCTCAAGTCAGTCGGCTCTGATGTTACTGCATTGCAACTCGACGGTCAGACGTTTGACAAGCGATTAATCAGGACATCGGACTCTGCTCGGCAGCCGAAAGTCAATTTCCACACCCCGGTGCCAGATAGACTGCAGAACACAAGGGGGTCGGCAACAACATCGTAACTGTTCATATCTGCAGTTTTGCCGGCCCTGCCAGTCCTCCTGAAAACCACGTCCAACTCCACCATCCCATCGCACTCGGCTACCAGCACACAGCGGACATCCGAACATCTGCGCAGCACCACGTTCTCAAAGTGGCGGCAGCCAGGTGCAACGGTGACAGATCTTGGGGTGAGGTAGAACACGCCGTCCACCCGCACAAGCCCCAAATGGGTGTTGGTCAGGAAGAAAGTGGTGATGTTGCGGGGGGCTGGGTTCAGGGGTTACGGCCACACGTACGGACGTGTAGAGGAGAAGCCGCACCTCCCCAAGGACTGGACCGCCCTTTCCCATTTTACAGTGCAGCAGACAGACCAGGTCGGCCAGGGTCTTGTTGAATTGGGAGCTAATCTGAAGCTCATTCCCCAGGAGAAGGTCTGGGACCTGGGACCCCCAGTCCAGAGATAGCTCCATGAGGTCCCCGCAAAGCAGGACGTGCTTTAAGGAGGTCTCCTCTCCAGTGTCGGGGTTCACAATCCTCAGAAGGTCCCCCAGCAGCTCTTGCGTGAGGTGCTTGTTGTGGGTGTAGACATTCAAAATGCTCTCCACATTCAAGCCCTGGAGTCGAACGTGTTGGCCCGCAAAGCCAACATAAATCTCCCTGATCTGCAGGAGCGGTATTTCGTGAAAAACTGCCAATGGCACCTTGTCTTGATGGGCGTCGGGGTCAGAGGTAACTGCATAGAGGATGGAATCAAACCGAAGCACACAAGCAGGTCTTAAGGCGAACTCTTTGCAATTGGCAACAGCGAGCCAGTATACACTCCGTAGGCTATGATTTGCGCACAGTTGACGGTATGACGTTGTACAATCGGGCCAGTAAGTCGAGCGGAGGCAAAGACTTGAGCTCCTGGAGAGGGTCAGGAAACTGCACCAGCTTCTGGAAAAACACGCAGACGGTTTCACTTGTGCATTCGGTCACAGAATCCTCCAAAGTCTCTACTGGGGTCTGGGAAGGCGAGGTGATATTTGACTTGTCGACATCCTGCAAGCATGTCTGTAGAGAGTTTACAGAAGGTGCATTCTTTTTTTGGGAATATAGACTCCAGGGACAGCTCCAGGTGAACATGACGGATGGGCATCAGGTCCTTAATGACCATGTACATCTGCTTGTAGCCGCTGCTTCCATTTTGGTCGTCGCCCTTCATGACTGACCGAATCACTGCGGGACCACTCTGTAGGCGAGTGTTGGCTTCTTTGTATAAGGAGGTCAACTTTCACGCCAGCATTCCAAAACTGTAGCTCTGGTTTGCACCGAGGTCCTGGGACACTTGTTCATTATCGGTGGATGAGTCCCGTCCCATCCCCAGGTGACCCTCAACAGATACTTTGGAGGTGGTGGTGTGACCAAATTGGCCTTCCACAGGGGACTCGGCCACTGGGATCTTGGTGACATCATCGGTGTCTTTTTGCACCAGGTGACAAGAGGGCTGGAGTAGGGGAGGCTCTGCTAACAAGGCCTCTCCGGGTTCAGGGCTCGGGCCTCTAACCGTGAAATATCCTCCCCGTCAGGCAACTCTGCCTCCTCCGACCAATTTTCCTCGACTCCTTTTGCTTTGGCTCGAGACAGGTGACTGCTGCCGGTTCCCACCCAAAGGCCCTGTGTCGCGTTCGCCAATCTCCCGATACTCTACAGTCGTCCACTTGCCTCCTCTTGATTTATGAGCTGTCGAGTGGGCATTCTTCTCATTCACAGGATCCAACGTGCTTTCAGTTCCCGGTGAAGCCTGACTTTCTCCCAGGACATTTGCGCAGCACCGCTCGTTAACGTGACGCCTCCCCTCTTCCATTCATTTCCGAGCTCGCGACACCTCTGGGGCCTGAGGCAAACAGGACGTTCGGCCGGAGCAGACGCATTGGTCCTCGCTGTGTGGAGAGAGGCGGTCTTTGACTCAAGCTCAAAATGTATTACTTGCAGCCTTTAAAAAATTCATAATTCTGCATTTTTGCCCAATTAAGATGGAGAAAAAAAGAAATAATTACAGCTAAGTCATGCTGATATGTGAAAATAATTACAAGGATAAAAATTATCACCTCAGAAGAGACCGATGAAAGATGAAAAGGAGAGCATGCTTGAATATGATATTCAGCAATAAAATTAATGGAGGTTTACTATTCCCTCTCTTTCTTCTGGTCATGACCCCATCCGTTTTTAGCTTTGAAATCTCAACCTTGCCCTTACACTTAGTTTGGCTCCAACACCGTGTACGCAAGCCACTTTCAGACAACACAAAGAAACTTTACAAACGCTCCCAGGTGCCTCAATGTCCCCCTCCTAAAAAAAAAAAAAAAATCCCCCACCAGTACAAATGTATACATTTTCAAAGCAAAGGCAATTGTGGAAGCCAAACAAATCACCAGAAGACCACTAGCATATTGCCATCCACTCCACTACAGAAAATTGAAAATAGGACAAACGGGTCCAAACGAGCCTGAACCCTAGGGGGTAAAAATATCCCCCGGGAGACTCTGAAGAACCTAACCTCCACCGTGTCCGATTTGCACTGCCGCTCAGGGAGTCAGCACAATAGAGTTTAACAGCGTTAAGCACCAGGGCAGCACATTTAAAAACTCCGATGAAAAGGTGTCTCAACTGTTCTGGACACAAGGATGGCGACACAGAGGAAACAGTCGAAACCAAAGTGAAAATTCTGATCAGAATCCTGTTTATTCAGTGATGTTTTTAACAAGGAGTTTCACGGTGTAAGTAAAAAATGATCACGGTTAAGATCCAAATGCCATCAATCAAACCATTTCAGAATTATTCAGAGCACAGGCTCCTCCCATATTGGTTGACCCAGTTTCAGAAATGACAATATAATAAAAAAAGAAAAAAAAAAAAATTCTGACTTACTTTGTACTTCAGTTTCCGTGGATCCAGCCCATTCTGAGATTTCTCATCTCCCTGTAAGAGAGGAAAACAATTTTCTGAACCCTGCAATCAACAGATTTATGGAAATACGCTGCGTAACACAGGCCAGATGATCACATCCAGCCAGCGGGCCGTAAAATTACCACAGCTTTACGGGTAAGGGGAAAAAAAAAAAAAAAAAAAATCATAATCAAGAAAGCCAACAGAAATGATTAAAAAAACAAGGAAAAAAAAAGTTTAAAAATGGAAAAGTAGTAGCAATCTCTAATAGCCGGAAAACATAGCGAGGCAGAGGGACCCTGATGATATTCCTCAATGTTAGAAATCAAACAAACATCAATACATAATATGCATCCAAAAAACCAAAGAGGAAATTGAGAAAGCAATTAGGATGCACAACATACCAGTTACTGAGGACAGTGCAAGAACTAACAAAACTTACTGATCCGCTCAACATCACCCAGCAGTACTATGGGTAACGTAGTCAACCATAATGTATCCTTCATTGAAACAAATCCATCCCATTGAGTCCTCAGTTTACCTCTGTCAGTTTCTACACAGATATCGCCTGTGATGGACTTCTCTTCCTCCCCCAGTGGGACAGAAGGATTTGCTTTGCCCTTATTTCGCATTAACCTTTCCATACCTTTCAGACAGAGACGATTCTGAACATGACAGGTGCTGAACATCAGAAGGCCCGATTCTGGGTTTAATTCCGCTCGTCAGACGAGGGGCATCTCGTGATTGACAGAACCACGCCGGTGTCTGAAGGTTTTCATACTTTTTTCCCCCTCATTAAAAAGTAGAATTCGACACAGAGGAGGGTGACGAGGCCCAGGGTCTCACTCAGCTGTCCGGCCGAGTCTCTGACTAATGCACTTCCTAATGCACAGTGACAGTTCAACGAGAGGGGGGTGTCAGGACTGGGGGGGTATGGGCTCTTATGCGGCAGTTTTCTGGAGGACTAGGCCAGGGTGAAGTGTGAAGAGAGTTGGGGCGATTCTCTGAGAAACGGGATACATAAACGAGACTTAATTGCATCAGAACAAATGTACTGACGCGATATGCAGATTCTTTAGCCTGCCTGCAGCAAACAGATCAGCTCTCGCATAGCTTCTACTATTTTGATTTAAGCCTCATCTATATTGTTAGCGACAGCAGCCTGGCACCTGTGATGCTGATACACTACATGGTCTGCTATCTGATACAAGGACTGAAGTACTCTCAATCACCGTCTCAAGGTTTCAGATTAAGCTGCTTTCACACCGGACACGAAACAAATTTTCGCATGATAGATTACATTCAAAGTCAATGCAAAGACGCAAATACACGCGTTTCGCGTGTATTCACGTCTTTGCATTGACTTTGAATGTAATCTGTCGTGCGAAAAATTTGTTTCGCGTCCAGTGCGAAAGCGGCTTTAATCTTTGGTATGGGTGGACAAAGTATACTGTATTTTTAATACAGACAACCAGAAGAAAAAGACGATGCAGATTTGGCTATATTGCCAAAACTAGTAATTTCACATTAAAGACAGGACTCAACAATAATGAGTTCTCACTGGAAAAACAATATGCCTTGATATGCATAATTATCATTAATTATTACAATTTAAAATTTAATGTCTCATCATCGCGCCATAATTGACAGAGGTACTGACTTTCAGGGATGTAAATAAACCGACAGGAACACGTACTCCAAGTGATTCAAATGAATTGAGAGCAAAATGACTCAGGGATTCAGATGAATGAGAAGTGGAGTTTCTTAAGAGGAATTTTTAGTAAGTCTTCAGCAGAATGTACACAGAGGGATTCAAATGAGTCTGCTGTGGAACATACTTTGAGAGCTTCAGATTCATCTGAAGTGGTTCGTGCTCTTCTGGGGTTCAAATTCACCTGCAGAGGTACAGATTCTAAGAGATTTAGATTCGTGCAAAGTGGTCCAAACAATCAGGGATTCAGATTTTACTTAAGTGGAAAATACTTTGAGGGGTTCAGATTCATCAAAAGTGGCGCAGACTTTCAGGGATTCAAATTCCTCTGAAGAGGTACAGACTCTCAGGGATTCAGATTATGTAAAATAAATACTCCGAGTGATTCAGCATCACTTAAAGAGGAAGAGACTCGCAGGGATTCAGATTCATTTAGAGTCAAACAAATTATTACGGAATCAGATGAATCTCTTGTGGTACACACGTTCAGGGATTGAGATGGACCTATCGTGGTATAGACTCTTCGGAAGCAAGATTCATCAATAGTGGTACACACACAGGGATTCAGAATAATCTAAAGTGGTACTGATTCTTATGGATTCAGATTAATCTATTGTGGCATACACGCTTAGGGTTTCAAATGGACCAACTGTGATACAGACTCTTCGGGATTCGGACTGATCGGTAGCGGTACGTACTCTGAGGGATTCAGACATGTCACTCAGCCCAGTGTCTCGGTCTCCATCTCCATTGAGGAGGTTCATCTTTTGTAACCTCCGCTGCACCTCCTCTTCGATGTACGCGCTTATCCTGGACCGCGGAGGAAACAGAAAGGCCACATCCTGTTTTTAATTCATTCTTTACTTCACCACAAAGCCACACCAACAGCCACATCACAGACACAAAAACATGAAGAACATACAAGACGAATACCCAGGCAATAAACAGACACGCAACTGTGTAGAACATGAAGGAAAAAAAAGTAGGATTACGGCTTCCAAGCTCAAAAAAAAAAAAAAAAAACAATTCTCTGAGATTTAAAAAGCAAATGGACCAACTGTCCAACTGAGATTAGAACCACTCAATTAGCTGTGAAATTAAATACGACCCTGTATGCTCAGAACGGCGAAATCAAACAAGTCTCAAACGGATTAGGACGGCAGACTTCCCAGGGATTTGGGGCATTAAGGCTGCGTGACTGGAAAAATCAGACAAAAAAAAAAAAAAAAAAAATCCTTCCATCTCTATCCACCCTCCCTTCATTTCCCTACACCCTTCTCAGTCAATCCGCACAGTACAACCACATGCTTTAACCAACCAGTGAGGGCGTATTTCGCCTGCTAACAAAAATCATAATTGTCCCAAAGCATTGAAAATGTTTACATCTAACCAAGGAGATGCAGATATTTTCCAATTCCCCAACCCCCTCCCCCCATGCCCACCGTAATATAATTAATAAGAATGCGGACTCCATACTTACACTAGACGCTCAGTAAACCATTGTACATTGCCTTCAAACATTTCTTTGATGGTCTTCTTCTGAAGCAAGGAACAGAAGTCGAATCATCACCCAACGAGGGAGAAAAATGTGTTTATTTTTGGGCGATTTATATACAACCCTCCTCTAATGAAAAGTCTCCTTGCATCCTCAGAGCGACCCTTGACCCAGCCATTAAGAGTTTCCAGTGCACAGCAAACCTTATTGTTTTCAACATACCCATTAATGAATAACAGTCTGCTACATCACAGATGAGAGGTACTGCATTTCCTTGTTTCTACTAGCTCTGTTAACCCGATAAAACCTACGGACCCATACGAGTTTGTCAAATGCAACTGCACTATTCACACCTGAGGAAATTCAGGTCAATTCTGAGTTCTAAAGGACATTCCAAAGTGTCCAACAATCCCAAAAATGTCCTGCTGAAATACAGGGAAATGTGTATGAAACGATGTACAAAATGTAGATATTTTCCATTTGATGTAATGCTGCGGCCAAAAAACATGGCATCCAGGGTTTGAATATTTCTCTCAATACAAGTACGATGTAGCTTCAGTGAAGCACTGCAACCAGAAGATACAGATTTTGTATGTGACACTGTCCTACAAAAAAAAAAAAAAAAAAAACTTTTTCTGACTTTGAACCTTCAAGAGAAAGTTTGAATGAAAAGTTAGTTTGAGGGGTTAAAGTTCTCAACTTTTTTGGGGAATTTTCTCTGCAGTACGACTCCGAGTCGGGTCGTTTTTGACCCTGAAGATGTGAGAGATGACGACGACTGAGCGGGGCGTGGCTCACCTGTCATCGGTGAGAGGGTGCACTCCCGGCAGATTGGGTCGCGGGCTGACGGGGGATCCGCTGTGACTGGCCGGCCTGTCTTCCCCGCTCATCGAAAAGCGACGCCCACAGACATCCCCCTCCATCAGCTTCTGTTTCAGCAGCAGAATCTCTCGCTCCATCCTGTAGGTCCGATCAGAGACAAGGACAAGCAGCAATTAGCCAGTCAGAGACAGGGAAAAGCAGCCAATGAGATACGGAGATAAACAACCGTTAGCCAATAAGACAGAGGCAAGCCGCCTTCAGCCAATGGGATGCCTCTGAATTTTAAGAAAACCACAGCAGGATAAATAAAAAAGGGAATATATGACACTGATCATTCGGGCGCTTTAACTTTCAAACATTGATGCCAAATGATTTTGATTTTGGAGCAAAGGCCCACAAACAGGATGAAGCGGTGTATTATGGGATTGCTTCACTGCATCCTCAATAGAAGCAGATTGTTTCCAGAATCTTTTTGTCACCCACAGACGATACAAAAATAAGAAACTGCATTTGCTCACATCTGTGTATGCACACCAAGTGTGTGTATGTAAATACCATGGTGACAACTCACCGTCCAACCACTGACATCCTTACAGGTGTTCCTTCCTCCGAAACCCAACCAAGTGAAACACAAAGACAAACTGTCTCCAATCAAGATGGCTTCCGTTACAGCAGAGTAACTGACTGCGCTTTTTTTGGAAATCACATCTTGGCAGCATTTCGAAACCAACAAGCACTTCGAGCCGACTGATGCTTAAACACATTTACTCGTCCCACTTAATCCTTTAATGCAGTGCCACAGTAGCAACTCACAATTCAATCTTTTTCCGGGTGATTTCACGGATCAAAGCAAGATCTCAATTGGAAAGCCGAGCAGAGGGTTACAGAAATTGAAGAAAGTCAATTAGCGTAAAGAAAACGGCCGTCAACAAGGATGCTGACAGCACAGACCAGTCAAGTGAAGTTTGAGAGGTTGAGACTCATCCTGGGACAAACGAACACAGTTTAACATGAAACCGCCAAAATTAGCAGCGCGTAATAGCGGCGCAATCTGTTAACACGCGGCTTCCTGCACCTGTGTTTTCTGCTAAACCCTAATCCTGAGTGTAACACCTCAAAAAAAAAAAAAAAAAAAAAAAATTACACTCATTTGCAGAATTATACAGGTGGACGCACTAATTGTACTTCCAGTCATGCGTGAAAACGATAAATTAATGACAGCGTGGAAATGCACCGCTCAGAGCGCGAGCAGCATATTAATAACTCACCATTTCAACAAAAAATAAATAAATAAGTCTCATTGCACAACTAAAATGCGTCTCGAGGCGTTGATACAGTTCAATCTAGTGCGAAAATATCCCAGAACAATATCCAGGAACAGTGTAGTAATTCTCATTCGACAGCCTCGTCGGTGCACAAACGAGATTTGGAGCTCGCCTCCGGTGGACGCTTCGCTCCCCTGTCAGGATCGCTCATCGTATCCTTCAGTAAAAATTAAACTCCTTCCCGCTACGACGGTCCTAGCTCCGGCGGTTTGGGTAACGGGACTCGTTTCCATTTCACAGCGCGGGATATTGGCTTGTTTTCACCCTCTCAAGGTTGAGAGTAGAAACACAAAAATAGGGCAGTATTTAGAACAAACGGCTCCTGGGTGTGAAGCCTTTTATATTTATACTCCAGCGACATGCCCGCTACGCCAGAACTGCCCGGACGGCTCCAGGACACTGGCCGTCCCAGTCTTCTCACTCTAACCCTAATTGGGCCAATCTCATTCTCCCAAATAGCAGCTAAATATGAACTCCAGCTGTTGAAGGAGGTGTTCTTCATTAGGGTTTAAATCTTCTGCATCAAAGGCATTCGAAAGCATGATAAGATTCACAGCCTTTGAGGTCCAAATCTTTATGGACCAAGTTTTAAATTTTGCATTTCATCCCAATACATCCAGATGTCCAAACACCATACACAACAGACAACAATAAAGAGCCCCTACAAATTTGAGGAGTTCCAAGATTTCACTGATTTGCAAAGACCCATTTCCAGGAACAAACTTTTTTATGCTGCTGTGGAGCCCAGAATATATTCACCAATAACAAGAGAGATGAGAACAGGGCATCCAGCCCAACAGAGTTCATTTCCTGCCATTTCTGAACACTTAAGGCACACAAGAACTAGATAATATCAGGCCTCTCCATGAAAATCTCCACGCCATTACACGCTGGCATTCCTCTCAGTGTAAAAAAAAAAAAAAAACTTCAACTAGAGGCACTCCAAGAGTGCAAACCTCCGCCGAGGCAGCACAGTGGAAATCTTGCTGAATGAACTGGCTCATAAGAAATTTAAGGTATCTGCAACGTTTTCGAGATGGTTGCTGTGGTGGCCATATTGTTTGATCGATCGTGGTTAAAATCGATAGAGTCCATTCCAGATGTAATAGCAACCCACTCACAAAATTTGAGCTATCCATTCATTACTTTTTGAGTTATCCTGTACACAAACAGACAGAGACCAACCAATGCCAGCAAAAACCTAAGCGGAGGTAAATATCTATGTCATGTTGATTTTATGCCAAATCTCACTTATGACTCCCTAACACACACTTCAGGAAAAATGCAACAGCAGCAATGCTGAGGTAATCCGATAGTCACGTTTCGTCAGATGTCAAGTAGGAGCTAGAAAGCGAGGAGAAATGTAAGATATTCACACTTACGGGACCTTTAAGGGTGACACAGTACGGTTAGGCCCATTATAAAGGAGTGAGAGAGAGATCTCACCTCCGCCCGTCCGGCTCCTCCAGAATCCCGTGTTCCATGACCAGGCCTCCGTCTTGCTCCTCTCCCAGCCCCGCTTCGCTCTCCTGGCTGCCGCCCTGCTGTTGTTCCTCCAGGCCAGAGGGGGCGCTCCTGTGCAGGGCAGAGTGTCTGCGCTCCAGCCTGAGCAGGGCCTGTTCCAGCGCCTCCCTCTGACGCTTCTCCCGCCACTCCAGGATTTCCCGCTCTTTGCGCCTCACCTTCTCCTCCTGCCGCGCCACGTTGGCAGTAAACTCGTACGTCTGCTGCAGCAGCTGGAGCTGGTCAGCGCTGGCGTGATACTGCGACAGCTGCTCCGCCTTGTCCTCCAGCTCCTTCTCCACCTGCCGCCATTTTAACACCACCATTAAATACATCATATGCGCTAAAGACATTTTAACACCATTATTAAATACCTCATGCGCACTAAAAGCATTTTCACACAGTTATTAAATACGTCATGCTAAATGAAGACATTAACACCATTGTTTAATGCGTTATACACACTAAAAGCATTTAAACACATTATTAAATACGTCATACTAAAAGTAGTTTAACATTGCTGTCAAATATGTCATATGCAGTAAACACATTAACACAGCTGTTAAATATGTCATTCGCACTAAAAGCATTTTAACATCGTTATTAAATACGTCATGCTTCATAGACATTTTAACACTATTATTTAATACGTCATACACACTAAAAGCATTTTAACACTTATTAAATACGTCATACTCACTAAAAGTAGTTTAATATTGCTGTCACATATGTCATATGCACTAAAGACATTTTAACACAGCTGTTAAATACGTCATTTGCACTAAAAGCATTTTAACACTTATTAAATACGTCATGCTTCATAGACATTTTAACACCATTGTTTAATATGTCATACACACTAAAAGCATTTTAACAGTTATTAAATACCTCATGCGCACTAAAAGCAGTTTAACATTGCTGTCAAATACATCATATGCACTACAGACATTTTAACACTGTTGTTAAATACATCATATGCACTCAAAGCATTTTAACACCGTTATTAAAGACATCATATCATATGCACCAAAAACATTTTAACACCGTTATTAAATACGTCATGCGTACTAAAAACATTTTAACACTGTTGTTAAATACATCATTGCACTCAAAGCATTTTAACACTGTTCTTAAATACATCATATGCACTCAAAGCATTTTAAGACCGTTATTAAAGACATCATATCATATGCACCAAAAACATTTTAACACCGTTATTAAATACGTCATGCGCACTAAAAACATTTTAACACTGTTGTTAAATACATTTTCGGGTTTGCTACGACTATTGCAGAAGCTGAAGGGACCTTTAAAATCTTCTGGATTGGTTATTGAGGAAAACTTACAGCCTGTTACATGAAATAATAATAATAATAAAAAAAAAAAAACCTCAAGGCATATTATATTCACTGAAAAAATCTTTAGGTGTGCTATATCTTAAGAAAAATATTAAAAAAAAAAAAAAAACTTAAGGCATATATCGTCTCATTGTTTTAGGATCAGCAGTAGCGGAAGAGGAATTTTGTCCCAGTACGGGGGACACACCTGCGATAGTGGGCGACCAAATTTTCTCGTGACAAGTATTGAAGAACATTAACTGAGACAGAAATACTCAGAGGCAAAGACCAGCATTGGAAATCCCCAACTGCGCAGGGGCTCACCTGGTAAAGGGTGTTATCCAAACCGAGGGGCCCCCGATCCAGCAGCTCCGCGGCCCGCTGTGCCTCCTCTATCACGGTAGGGAGGTGCGTCTCCACGAGCGAGGCCAGCTGTCGCTCTTTAGACTGCAGTCGCTGCTCGGCCTGCCGCAAGCGCTGCTCGTCGAGCGCTGTATCCGTCGCTCCTCTCTCCGTCTCCTGGGAGCGGCGCAGGAGAGCCAGGGCCTTACGCTCTACCGAGACCTCCCGCTCAAGCCGCAGCCTGTCCTGCGTCAGCGCCTCCTGCAGGCCGGCCAATCTCCGCTGCTGCGCCTCCTTGAACTCCGCATACCTCCTCAAGGCCGTCTGAGCCTGCTGGTGCTCCTCCCCGCCGTCGGGCCGCGCCTCCTTGGCCCGCAACAGCGCCTCCCGGATCTCCTCCAGAGCTCTCTGCTCCTCCTCCACCAACAGGCCCTGCTCCTTCCTCAGTAGGCCGACTGCCTCCTGCCTCTCGCGGAGCTGCTCCTCCAGCCGCCCCACCAGGTCCTGCTGCTCCCGCTCCTGCTCCTCCACGCGCCTCCTCTCCAGCGTTAGCCGCACCTCCTGCTCCTCGCACTCCCGCCGGAGACGCTCCAGCTCCCGGAAGATCTCCGTCTTCTCCTTCAGCCTCGCCGCCTCTTCTTCACCCGCGGGCTCCTCCCCCTCGCGGGGAGCCCGGCCCTGCTTCCGCTGCTCCAGCAGCCGCTCCTCCTCGAAGCGCTCCTTCTCGGCGAGCAGGTCGCGCAGGCGGCTCTCGATGTCCTGGCTGCGCCTCCTCAGGCTCTCCTCCTGCCTCCTCACGCGGAGCCGCGCCTCCTCCGACTCCTTCCGCTGAGACTCCACCTCCTGCTGCAGCCGCTCCAGCTCCGCCTTCTCGCTCCGCTGCTTCTCCTCCATCTCCTTAATCAGCCTCCTGTGGGCGGGGCGGGGGGTTTGGGTGGAGGTTGGTGCGGGGCAGAAAGAAAACACAACGTCACGTCAGGAAGTTACGCAGTTCCAATACCCAAACCTCAGGTAAAAAATACTGTATAGAGATGTATTAACCCCTTTGTGCAGATTTAGACGCCAGCGCCCGTAAATTCCGAAACTTAATTCCTAAATAATTCTGTAATTGAATTTCCAAATGTCTTGGTTCACTGGAATAATTTTCCACAGTCTCTGTCACGCAAATAATGAGTTATAAAGCCTAAACAGGCTCATGCATATCAGGAAAAATTTGGCATCATTTGTATTCTGCGCAAATTTCTGAATTTGACTAGGCTTGCCTGGCCAACCGAAACAACTCACAATTTCCCAAGTGTAAACCCCGCCCAGCTGCTCCTCCCATCAGGCTAAGATTCACCACGTAAGATCAATGGAGCAGATATGCGTTTGAATCCAAAATGCAATATTAATGGATTCATGGCCGCTTATGCCAGGTCATGTTAAAGCAGCAGTTGAGCATTGTCATGTTGCCATTTTAATTTCTCGTGCAGAATATCGCAAATGTACACGTGGATGACCGACATGTTTTACAGTAGATAATCAGAGCACTTGTATGAATACAATTTTTTTTCCCCGTTGTGCAGCTCAATGTGCAGTTGTAAGCATATTCCTCTTCATAATTATAACATAGCAAATTGGCAAACGGTTCCAAATCATTCTAAATTTCACTTCAGCTTCCCATCATTGCTACAGCAGCAGTCGCTCCCCACGCACTGAAACGCATTCCCTTCACCTCACGATATCAAAACCACGAGTGAGAATTCATTCAAGCTGGGCCTCATTTTCCATGGCCCCACATTACCACAAATGCAGTGTCTATGACAGACGGCCTCACAGCCCTCGTATCCCTAGAGCCATAAGGACAAAGCCTAGCATATGCTGCACAGTGACACCGCCTCTCACCATGAAGCCGGTATAACAATAAACAGAAAAGAATATGTGCATATATTCTGCCATAAAGTGCTTTCTCATTCTTGGGGGAATAAGCTCGCAGTGGACAGTGTGTACACACCATCAGCAGTGCATTCATTCAGTACATCTCGACTATTTAGCGCAGCGGAGGTAGCCATTTAGCATTGCATTCAAAGTAGACTTGAAAGCCAAAGGTTGCCTCTAATGTCCTGGCAGGGTGCTTTCACTTGGTAGCCCGGGGTATGCTAGTTAACCTAAATGACCTGAGAGGTTGTCCGCGCGAGTGTCCGCTAAATGCTAATGCGAACATAATCAAATGCCCAAACCTTTTATGCTCCAACTTCTCCAGCTCCTCTCGTTGTTGCCTTTCAAACTCCAACCTGTTGACGGGGAACAAAGCAGCATTAGCAAAAGTGCCCATGGGAAATTGGCACCAAATCCAAAAGGATAAACACCTACAGTAAAGCTAATGAACATAGAACAACGGGGTTTAATAGACGCACGGATTACAGACGACGAGAAGACAAGTGAGAACACAAGTGTAATAACAACAGGCGGCGAAGATTACGCTAACGGTTAGCTCCGGCCTTCCAGCAAATGGTATCCACTCCGCAAGAAATGAGATAAGCGCAAAATAAAAAAAATAAATAAAAGCGGGATGAATTAAAAAAAAAAAAAATGAAACTTGGGAAAGCAAAAACATTCTGACAGAACAGCACAAGTCAAGACAGCTGGGGCTAAAGCAGGATAGCATGCACTCGAAGGAGTCGACGCTGAAAACACCGAGCGCGTCTACCTGAGAAAGACTGGTCCCTTTACGGTGCACAGACTGCCAGAGGGGGGATCAGAAAAACAAAAAAAGACAGCCATTAAAAACGAGCCTCGCGCCATCAATACCCCGACTCAAAACCCTCTCCAGAGTGGCCACAGGCCCAGTAGACGAAGCCAGAAAACAGAAAATGGCTATGCCTGCTGTCTTCCATGTCTTGAAGCCCTTTAATATTGCAGCGTTATGAGACAAGCCAAGTGGAGAAAGCCAAAACAGGGAAGAGAAATGGCTGGTACCTGTCCAATTCTTTGAGGCCTTTGATATTGCAGTGAGCTACCTGTTCCAAGTGAAACAAGCAGAGCGTCCCACTTACTGTAAATTAAATGCATTTTTTTTTTTTGCTAGCATATTGAGCGGTGAATAAAAGTGCCAAGGTAATTCACGAGATCGTTGACAGAGGGAAAATGGAATCCCTAAAATAAAATCGATTGTACAAGTTTATGAAATGGAGACACCGGCAGCAGAGAAATGCACTCGGACCAGCAGCGAGAAGGGAAAGGCTCACGTCTACGAGCTCTTCCGTTAAAATAAAAGTGAGGAACCATGGAATGTAAATCACACCTAAGAAGCTCTTTTCTTCAGTGTTTCAGTTACAACCACAGAGTGAGAACGAGTGATACTGCCCAACGGATTTTTTCATTGTCTGTAGGCCTTGTTCATCGGTGTCCGTTTGGCACAGGTTAGCATTGCAACAAAAGGAGGTCTGACTGGGATTTAACGTTACCCATACATAAATAAATACATTTTCCTGGGGCTACATTGCAGACTGGCAATCACTCCTCTGCGCTCAATTTAGCTGCCAAAGAAAAACTCATCACCGATAAATAATGGCAGCGTGCAAACTGAAGAACGGTTATTGCCCGTCAGAAAAGCACTCCGATGACTCCACCGCTAAGCATTACATTACGGTTTGAAAATGTACCTACTGATGCAGGCCGTCCTCAAGGTCGATTGCATAGCATCCGAGCAGCGGACAGCGTTAGTTATTCTGCTGCCCGCAATTTTTCGTCCGCGGCTCGATAAAAGCCCCGGAGCAGTTGAAGCGGTGATCAAGCCGCGCCAGGATGGATAGCGTACCTAACGAATGCCAATATTTCAACTGACGACACCGTTCTCGTTTGGAGATTCATCCAACTCGGGAGGGGTGCATGGAAAGCGGGGGTGGCTGACAAAGATTTCCACTGATTAAAGTCGTTTAACGCCGCATTTGGGGAATGAAAACAGCACCAAAATAAAGGCTCGTAGGAGCTCAAAGCAATCATTTCCGCTTCATCATAAGCATTAAAACAGCAGAACAGAGACTGCTGTGCGACAGTGAGCTGTTGATTTGCGTCCTGTGGCACCAGATTAAAATGACCAGCCACCACTCCAATAAATGCAAGACTCAAAGAATGAGGTATCAATTTTGAGCCCACAAGCCATGGACTTAAAAAGTACAACATATCTCGATTCAGACAGAATACTTTACAACAAATCCACAACAAAAGAGCCCTTCCGCAGGGCTATCAGACAGGACAGCCAGCTGAATGATTTTAACAGTGGGTCACGCCAAATTACTTCAGATTCTTGGATTTCCAATACAATCTAACAAACTGGCCGCCACGTGATATCGCACCCCAAGTAATAGCTGGCAGGAAAACCATTGATTGCAGATACATGTGACATCAGGTCACAACACACAATGTATAACAAGGCACCAAAATTTTAAAAATAACATCCAAATCTATACCAACTCCACCCAAACTGTGCCAGCCAATCTACAGCAAAGACAATAGTGTTTCGAGAGAGGCAGGACGAATTAATGCAAGCAGTGACAAATTGCACCTGACCAATGATTTACAAGGAAGTATTAAGTAAATAAATTTAAAAAAAGAATAACATAAACCATGTAGTCGTTTCACTTTGCCAATAGAATCAGTTCGACAAAAAAAAAAAAAAAAAAAAAAAAACCCACACACCACTCCTGCGTTTCCCCTATCCCCCTAACCCCCGACCCTCCCACCCCCACCCGACAGGGAAATAAAAAATATGGGACAGCGGAGGAGGGCTCGATGTGCCGGACCAGGGAACTTTATTTCCTGTGCGTGCCAGCATCAAGGGAACACAAGCAAACTAACAATTCACAAGCAAATGGATTTAAACTGCTTCTCGGATGGTCAAAACAAAACATCGGTGTGCGCTAGGCTGAACAAGAGAGGCAGTGTGCTATGCGTGTCATTTAGCGAGGTTTGAGAGCACTCTTTGTATACGCCTCTTCTGATCATTTCGACCAGTAAGGTTTCAACCTGCAGTCACTCTCCCAGTAAACTGAAGAAACAATCGATGAGATTAAATAAAGCTGTATAAAAACCTCAAAATGAACTGTGGCCTCAATTACTAATCTCACGCAGGGAACCGAGAGATGATAAGCACAGAGGATGGTGTTCATGTCATCGAGTCCCCCCTCCCCCCCTCCGCTATCTGTCCCAATATCGCCGCAGATTTGAGAAACATTAATCCTGCACCTTTTCCCTCCGCCCCCACACATTTATTACTTCTGTGACTCTCTTTCTTCTCCAGGGTGAGATTGTTTGCAGTAGTTGTATTTTCATGGATATTGCATTTCGAGCCAAAAACTTGGGCTCAGCTGGAGGTTAGCCGTAGCGTAGCGGTAAAGATTATATACGGTTTTAATGCATTTATTTTCAAAAGGCGTTCCGCTGTATGTGCGGTCTCCGCCAGTGCGGCTCCTTATTTCACGCAGGAGTCAAGCGGTGCGGGGATCCGTGCTCATTTTGTGTCTTTTTTTAAGATGAATGGCGCTCATCACAGATGGTATCACACTAGCGGTGGAAAACTAATGACAGCACTTCAGCACGTCAACTAAAATATTCATCGACGACTGCCACAACCGGTCCCAAGACTCCAAGTCTCTCGACAGGCAAGGTTGAAGCATCCTTCAGTGGAGAAAGCTTACACACGGGGGGGGAGGGTTTTGTGATAGAGGTATTCTTTGGAGCAGTGGCTTCATAATTCTGTGAGGGTAAAATTATTTAGATTCCTGCATATCACCAGGGGAAAGGTTCCAAGAAAAAAAAAAAAAAAAAAAAAGACCTGATGGCTAAAAATGCAAATCCCCCCTTTCCTTTCTTTCTCCTTCTCGACAAAGGGGAGGGGGATTTGTGAGAAGAGGACGAGAGAGGAAATGAGTGAAAAGCATCTGTTCGTCTTCCTAATGAAACTTTCATAAACTGCCACCTCCTGTCAGGCGTCCCCCCAGGGTCAGTACTGGGGCCCTGCCAATCCCTTCAGGCGAAACAGGGCGCTGCTCTCAAGGTGGGCGAGCTCCACCGCGGCGTGAGACGGGATCAAGGTCTGTCAAACAAAACCGGGGACGGGAATGTTCCGGAAACGTCTCTCGACATGATTCCCGAGGGAGCCGAACGCCCACACTTAAGGATCGCATCAACAATCCGCAGCCGGTGGATCTCAAATTAATAATCAAAGGCACTCTGTGCACTGTTTACAGAGAGTATTAGGGACTCAGAGATGAGAACATTGAATAGCAAATGAGATAAAATGATGTTTGACTTATTTTATAAACCCCCTCCACTTCTTTTTTTGTCAGATTACTGGAGAGGAGATGGAGAAGGCAGACCGTAAAGCACTTTGCTCCATGAATATACATGTCCAGACGCTTATCTTGAGCCACAAACGTGTTTGAAGATCAGAATGTGTCCCCCACAGGTACGGATTTGAAGCGCGTTTCATTTTAAACTGTCATAGGCAGTGGTTGAATCTGCAACCTGGAGTACTCCGGTAAAACAGCAGGACTAGGGATAGGACTTGAACGTCAGAACTGCAGTGTACTGTAGCGTTACAGCACCAGTGTACAGGCATTTAGGACCACTCTGCACTCCCCATTGCAACAGTGCGTTCAACGTGACAAACTGACAAAGAATTAATTATATTTCAAAGAGCTTTCTCTGTGACTGCTCAGAAATATTTGTGGCCTTCAAGATACTTACATTGTAGCAGCACCGAACTGCAAAATTGTTAAACACACAGCATACTTCAAAGAACCATGCAATATTAGAGAAATTAAGGTAAATTCCCCCCAAAAAAGTCAGAATCTTAATTCAGCATAAAACAAAGGCTAAAATTCCTGAAAATATAAAAAGCAGAGTTCCAGAACATGGACTGAAAATGTTGGGGAGGAAAACAAAACAAAAAAAAAAAAAAAAAAGCCAAAAAACTGATAATCCAAAGTGTTTCAGGTTGTCCCATGGCGTCAATTTCCTTTCTCTCAAGTATAATCAGTAACCAATCCCCACCCCCTCAACAAGTTTGCAGATACCCCCATGAAACTTATGACATAAAATATAAATTGCAGGTGGAGGGATTTCAGAAGGGAATTAATCAGCATCCCGAGGTGACCAGGAGTTGACTTGGAGTAGAGTTTCCCCTTTTCAGATTAGAAGAGGAGCCCCGTGATCAGAATGAGAGCCTGAGATCCTGAGGGGTGTCATGCGGGTGGGGCGGGGCAGCTCAGGGGCAGGGATTAGGCATGCCTATGGGCAGGGCTTAAGCAAAGGGGGCAGGGTCAGTCGTGCAGGGGGCGGAGACGTGTCTGAACTCACCCGGGATTGTACAGCATCACAGCCGACAAGTTCTCACAGGACTTGGACAGGTCAGTCATGGAAAGGCTTAGAGTGGACAGCAGGCCGCTCTACAAAGGCAGGAGACAATGGAATGATCATTTACCCTTCCCCTCCGGAAACCCACTTTGGTGGGGCAATATTTTTGATTTCCCCCAACTAATAATACCCCATGTGATCATGGTTACAGACCGGTTTGGCAAGCGACCTCCATTTCCAAAGCTTAACTATTAAGGACCTCAAACTTGCAAACCGTTAGCCAATTTAAACTTAACTCAAAAGTGTCCTGCTCACTTGTTTGCAACTATGAAAATATGAGATCAGGGGCCGTATTCACAAAGCATCTTAGCGCTAAAAGTAGGTTTCCTAACTGCCGGATTTAGGAGAAACTCCTAAAAAAAAATGGGCGTGTCAGTCGTAAATTTAGGACTCCTAATTATTTTTACTAAGTGTTATTCACAAAGCATGTTAGGCCTAAAAGTAGCTCCTAAGTCTGGGAGAGCTTAAAAGTAGTCAAGAGGACTCCTAACTCGCTAAAACCTATTCACAAAGAATCGGAAAATGGCTGCTCCTGTTGAAAGACGGAATGACTTGGAAATTCAGAATGATGCACAGTTGTTGAAAAGATATCGGATCAACCGTGAAGGGCTTTTACTTGTTGTTGACTTGGTAAGGGAGAGAATTACGTCACAACCATGAGAAACAACCCAATAAGCCCTGAAATAAAATGTTTGACAACACCTCGTTACTTGGCCACTGGAAAAATGCAACTTTCCAACGCGGACAATTTAGGGATTTCACAATCATCTGTCAGTCGCTCAATTCAACAAACAATCAATGCGCTCTGTGAACCCCATATCATCCGACAGTTCATCCGGTTTCCATGGACTTTTGCCAACAACATAGAATCAAACTTGAATTAATGCACATCTCAGGTATGCCCGGTATCATCGGTGCTATTGACGATACCCATATTCGAATTATTTGTCCGACTCAAGATGAAGAGGTATTTGCAAATAGAAAAGTTAATTCCATCAACACTCAGATAGTATTTGATGCCGAATACAATATTTTGGACATTGTTGCGAAATGGCCAGGATCCATGCACAACTCTCGCATTTTAATGGAAAGCTGCTTATGCCAATTACTTGACAGGCATTATGTGCCTGTGGGATACCACTTGCTCAGGGACAGTGGCTTTGGTGCTGTACCTCCTCCTGCTATGCATTAATTATTTTATTAGGCTATTGAGCGAGGGTTACATTTAATAGATCATAATAATAATACCAAGCTGTGTCATATTTTGTATGCATATTTAAATTGTAGGCAATAAATTACAAACCAAACTTAGTACGCTTTCCTGTTCGAACGATAGCCCGTTTGTAGGCTGCAATCTCGGACCTCCCCTGCGATTGCAGCCCATACCACCGCTTCTCGCAGTCGTCTACCATCCGAGACACGAGGGGACAGCAGCATTGATCTGTAGGCTGATAATATCCCATGCATCCCGCTTGGATTTGCTGTTCACCCCCGAGCCAAATTTCCCTTTGATTACATGCTTTCGCTCCAGCACCAACTGGGCCAGCAGCAGTAACTGGTCGTGGCTCCAGTTGGGCTTTTGCATCCTTTTTGAACCTTCATCCATGACAGTTTAGGGCAAACAAACTTGAACAGCCCAACATTTAAATGATCGCAACATATTCTCATTGGGTAATAAGTTGCCAATTATTGGGGCAAATGACGCGTCATATTATTGACTCGTTTTATGCTATTGGCATTTTTACAACCCTCTCTTTCCTATGTATGTTTATTTGCCTAGAGCATGATATGTGGGGACTGCGGATAGTGCATTTTCAGGAGTGCTCAACATGTTATTATTTTATGGGACAAACCAGCTGCTTCGACTATTTTTTCATTTTTTCCTCCATGGGTTGTGTGTGGGATATTTTTTTCCAATGGACCGCCCTGTCACCAAACAACTAATCACCGTGCTCATTTTCCCGAGACTCGTGCAAGAGAATTGACGTCATCCATAGCAATGGAGATTTAATCCCACCTATCTCACAGCTACTCCTAGTCTAGGAGTTACCAGTTTTCTTAACTAAAAGTTGCTCTCAGCGGCTTTGTGAATAACTTTTAAGATTTTAGTCCTACATAAAATGTTTTAGCGCGACTTAAGAGTACTCCTAGCGGTAAGATAAGATGCTTTGTGAATATGGGCCCAGGTTTCATGGGAAATCTTGGCAAGAAAGGGGTTAATTTCCCCTCCATGGCCCTGTCCATACGATCAGCGCTTTGGCTTTGGCAAAATCAGCGTGAATGCAGCCCCAATCCCACTGACTCACTGGCTCAGATCGTTTCATCGTAACTCTACACTTAATGAAGCAATTAGCGGTTTAACTTGAATCTGAACTGCATACGGATTTTAAAGTCTGTTCAAAACCCAAGTTGGAGCAGAATAAGCTTCTGTGATTGAACACCTCGGAGTAAAACGAAGCACGAGATTTCTCCAAAGGAAGGGAGTCTATAAGATTGGAATCAAATGTATATACACTCTCTGAATGGTGATGACCTTCAACAGTGCTTACTGGACAGGAGGGGACAATCGAAAGATGCATTACCACGCCCACTAGTAATGACATCACAAATCTGGTCAGGGGTCTGGAGGACTGGTTTGAGAGCCAAAGTGACACTTGTGCAACCCTTCTAAGAGCATGCTGCGCTGCAATTAAAAAAATAAAGTCCTTCTCCAACAGCAGAGATTCTAGAGTTAAAGAGCATACTAATGACTCAGTTCCCTAATTTGGCACCAGAAAGCTTTTAAAGAAAAGTGCAAAGTAAGGGGACAAATTCGAGTTCAGAGACCATAATTATCGCAAACGGCACTTGCCAAGAGGGCCAAAGGAGCACAGTGCTATATATACACATATCACACTATTAACCAGTCTGTCTGCTTCCCACAGAGCATCCTGGTGCCGTCTCTTCACCAGCTAAACCACTCACACCCAGCTGTTTACCTGCACACAACACACTGACCATGAGAACCGGCTGTTCGCCGATCATCCAAGATCGGTTCTCAGGCATTGATATGCGCCTTTGTTAGATGATCAATTTTCTTTGATTCATTGGTGAGATATCGTAATGTTTGGCTCTGTGTGTGTGTGTCTGTCTGTGGTTCCAACCTTTCTTGGGGACCAAATGTTCCCACAAGAAATGAAAACAAGAATTCCTTCATTTTTTTATTGGCCGGTCCACACAAAGTAATGGAGCCATTTTACGGTTAGGGGTTAAGGTTGGGTTTAGGCACTCAGTGTTTAGGTATGGGGGTAAGAGAATGAATGCAAGTCTAAGGGATGTCCCCAAAGGGACTGACTGAGTGACTGACTGATGCACGCGTAAGAAAAACTCACCTTTCTCTTTTCCCTAAGCTTAGCCGCTTCTTTAGGGTGATTAAACCTGAACATATTTGTTCTTCCTAGCAAAATGACAGCACCTGGAGGGAGGGAGAGAGAAAGGGAAAGAAAGAGTGCGAGATGGAGGGAGAGAGAGAGAGCACGAGAGAGAGAGCAAGCAAGAGAGAAAGATAGAGAGAGAATGCACTTAAAGCAGTCGTAGTACAGAGAAAACCCCAGTCTGACAGTCCTCAGAGCTCCTTGACTGCTAGTAGCTCACGCTAGTGGACATAAACACCTTGCGCGCGCACAATCAGAAAACCGGGATGTGCCGCCAGGATGCCAACACCGACACCTCAGGCGCTCGCGGCTGTAGCAGGGTTACCCAGAGTCGCCCGGTAGCCAGAGGTGAGGATCTCGCGGTGAACCCCAGCTGTACCACAGGTTTACCTCAGCTCCCCTTCCTGAGATAATTGGTCATGGCGGGATTTGACAGGAAAAGCCTACTTCAAAAACACAGCCTGCCTTGGGGCTACGCAATGGTGAGCAACCCCAGCCTCGATACAGGGCACATCACCCGCACCGACATGGCGCAACCAATAACCTAGCCTTTCGTTTCCCAGAGTAACCGGGACTTTTTCTTGGTTTCCTCTGCCCGTTCGTCAGCTCGTCAGAAGACGAAAAAAAATCCCAACTGACGAGTGCACAGTGCCAGACTAGCGTCAGACTGACGAATGCCTTATTTTCTCCAAAGATTACTGTAATTTTAATCTGCAATCGGCCAGTCTAGCTCATTTTGTGTACGGACCTCTTGTGCACAGTCACAAAATCCGTCTGCGTACTGAGGACCCACGCTGACAATCTATCAGAGATAGCCGGCCGCTTCCCGCCAGTCTAGTAATGTATGCAGCAGAACCAATGTGCAGAAAATCAATATCTCCTTAGTTACGTTTGGCAACAGTCCAGGCGATGTAGTCGATCCGATGATGCTAATACAGGCCACGTGCGCGCGTGATCCAACAGCGATGAAATCTTGGGCTAAATTCAGTTCAGAAAAATAATGAACTTATTACTTAGTTACTACTTAACTCGGCAGTTAAATAGGCCACGAAAAACGAGCGGCTCAAGCTATTTGCGCAGGTACCTATTCAATTTTGAATAACGTTGATTTAAATACAGAAAATACGCGTCTAGATGAATGATTGTCGTCTTACCTAATCAGGGAGAACAATCAGCACCTGTTAAGTGTGGAGTGCTCTCGGAGTGAACCTTTCGCTGATCGTGAAAATGACTGAGAACAGGTCAGGACTAATAATTGTTTTAAACGGATGTTTTGTGCGCCCAATTCTCCGTTCTGGTTCCGGCACTGTACTAAATTTAGCCCATGATTTCATCGCTGTTAGATCGCATATGGAGAGAAACCATGTCTTCAGATGCCAATTACGGTAATTGGCAAACGTGTCAATAAAGGAAAATGATTGAGAACTCGCCAGGACAAACTCTTGTCATAAAGGGACGTGTCTGTGCCCCCCCCAAAACCCAGTTCTAGCGATTTACAGAGTGCATACCAGGTTTGGAAGAGAGCGAAAGTGCATAAGGTTCTTGCCTATGGAAAGTGTAAGAAGTGAAATAAAAAATGTTCAACTTTTGTAATTTGTTTTATTTACATTATTTATTATGCTTCAAACTGAACAAACTATTCAAATTTGTACAGTGCAAATGTTTCAAAATTAAATCACTTTGACTAAAAGTGATTTCAAACTGACTAAAAAACTGAGCAGTCACATGACTACACCAGTCCACAGAGCTGAGGAAACCCAGCTTTTTTTACCAACTACAAAACACCATTGAACAGCTGTAACTGGCTGAAGGTCAGCGGCGTTATCTGGGAACACTTGAGATTGAATTCAACATTTTATTACACTATTTTTGCCACTATACAATTTCTGGAATATTTGCTGTATCACTTTCCGGCAGTAAAGCAACGTGGTATGTTGTTGAGCCTACTCCTCAAAGTAAGCAAACATAGCAGCTGCAGCCACATTGCAAAACAATGTTCAGGCAATATAAGGCTAACCCACTGAGACAATTTTTCAGCAAATCTAATTTCTATTAGCTTTCTCGCTAATGTCCTGGAAAAATGGTCTGGCATCACCATTCCCACCATCCCACACAAGCGAAGACAGACTCAACCCTGAATATCGCCAGCAAGCTCACCTTCTCAACACACATTATCAGGAAGGACCTAGCGCTTGTGGCAGTCTTCATACATGGATGTGACGGTCATCCAGTTTACAGTTATGCTTCAGGAAACTCTTTTCCAACTCCTACTTTCAGGCACGTGTTCCGTTTCCTCTCGTTTTCCGAGGTTTGTCAAAGCATACGGGGGAACAAGGCCTTGCCGGTCGCTTGAGCACTCAGACTATTAACACATTAATGTTCCAGGCGAAGTCACGTTGGTTCAGATGGCAGAACTCGACCTTCGAGGGCTGCAGAGCCTGCAGTTTGCCGGTGTGTTTCAAGGCCAGCAATTATCCGAGTGGACGATGAGCCAACAAACCTTAATGCTGTGCTTCTAAGCTGCCATTCGACTGCGGTTTGAAAGAAGACCGCATAACCTCAGTGTTCCTGGATGCCAGATTGATACCCTTAGTTTAAGTTTTGATAGCATCACAAGCTGCATTGCACTAAATGGACGTATTCCAAAAACACTTGCCACTTTGCTCAACACTTGGCAAGTTGAGCGAATGTTCTTTGGCATCGAGTCAACTGGATCACGTAAGGGGGCTCGGAGATGACCATTTGACATTTGGCAAAACATGAACAACCCAGATCCTAGAACTCATCATCATCGGGTTTCGCCTCAACAAATTCCTGATTTTTCCAGAACTCAACTTTTGCGCTTCTTAGAAGTTCAACTTTTAGAACTTCTCAATCCGAATCAGCCTCATGATTTTGAAATTCTACATGTCAGCGGCGGGTAAAACAAAAAATAAATAAATAAACGAGCAAGCAAAAGGAAAATCTGTAAAGCTACAGTCCTCTCCTAAGGAAAGCCTTCATTTCAAGCTTCAATCAACATATTATACGGCGGTGGAAGTGATAAATCAACTGATTAGATCTGGGTGGCAGAGGCTTGATAAACTTCCCTGCAGAATCGGTCAGATGGAAAACTGAACCCCGCGTTTCATTTCCGATATTCCGATGTTATCGAAAGCTTCCATACCCGTGGCTTTTGAGCCTTGGATGGTCAAAATATTCACCTTCTCAATCCCTTTTCAATTCACTGGTCACCAAGACACCCCTCCTCCAAAGGTATAAAAAATAAATAAATAAATAAATAAATAAATAAACTCCAGTCTAAGACTGAGGTTAAGCCAATTGTGCTCGAGAGAAGCAATAATCAGCTTCAGATGCAGAGACCACCGTAAAGAATAAACAATTTAACTGGCTTTAGGCCTTCATGGAGCAGAACAGTGAGCGTTCTAAACAAAGCACCATAATGCCTTGCAGCTAATCTGGCTGGTGGTGTGGTGCAAGGTCATATGATTTGGATGACCTCTGTATCCCTGGCAACAGACTCAATGCCGCATTGAGCTTAAGTGTATTGAAAGAACCTTACATGCTAAGACTAAGGTATGGTCCATGTCACCTAAACTAAAATGTAACAATGTTGCTATGTAGTGGCAGTTTTATAACCCTGACATAACATTCCAGTAACACTGCAAGAACATTTTCTATTTGCCAGGAAAGGTTTGGTGAACAGCATCTAATGCTTCATCATACATAAATAACCACAAAAAATATACATAATAATCTAAAAATATTAACAAGCTGCTCTCCAACAAAAAGCTTATTTTTATGAAAAAAAAAAAAAAAGGCTTCGTTTCAGAGACAAGCTGAACACGCACAGGTGCGTGCGCAAACACAATTCAGATATCTCACAGACTGAAACAATCTGAATTGTTTTACCCCTTTTCTGAAGTTGACGTCACGTAGCACATTACAGAAAATGAAGCCGATGCAGAATGTGACTAAATTAGTAGTCCCGGGTTTCTGATTATACAGCGTTTATTCTGTACAGTGTGTACTGCTTTTCTGAAGTACTGTGAACTTGGGAGGACAAATTGTCCTCTGAAAGACATTAAATGAGTAAATAAGAACAATTACAAGCACTTTATGGCTCAGGAGCAGCAATTAAAGCTGGAGAGAAAAAAAAAAAAACAGAACATCGAAGCAGGGACATCATGATCCAAGTTTTAAAACCTACTTCGGTCAAAGAGAACACAGCCTGCTGGTCACTTAAAAAAAACAGCAACCCAACATAATTGTTAAAATGAAAGTTTACAAAAATCATGAAATTTTGCAGGGAGTAGCAACAAATCAGAATAATCTCCAGCCCTCCGCTAAGTGCACATTTGGTAGCTGTAGTGAGGATTCATCTTTAAAGCCGCAAGTTATTGAGTACAAGCGATTTATGATTACTGGCCGACTATTTTGATGCAAGAGGCAAGTGCTCCAAAACAAACGAGAGTACTACAGCGCGTACTTTGTTACCAATACATTTTTTTCATAGTACTTGCCTCCAGAAAGAAAATGGTTGCAAAATATCTGCGATAAACACACTGAAAAGCCTGTTTTAAGGTACCAACTTCTGAAATCAAAGTGGATATCACTTCTTTGGAAGCATTTGACACAGAAATTTAGTAGCTAAATGACAATCCATAAAATGGATTGGGGGGGGTGCGTAGAGATCTTGGTTTGGTTTGGGGGGTGAGATGCCAGGTGCTGCCATGAGATGTTCGCTTGGTTTGGGGGGCGTGTGTGAGTCGTGGGTGGTTGGGACATTACCTTGGTTGAGCTGGCATGGTTCTGTGACCTGCACCCCATTAACGGAGCACTGAGCCTCACTGAGGGGGACCAGGGTCACCGTCCCGTTCACATTCTCAAACACACAGTGCTCGCTCTCCAGATCAAGACCGTGTAGAACTGGAAAGAACAGGAGAGAACGGACCAGGAGAAAACACTTTTATTACCCATCTATCAGTTACCCAACCTCTCCCAGCCATCAATGGGCAAGAGGCACAAACACCACCTGAACTATTGTACAATCCATCACAGGGCACACACACATACACACACACACACAGCCAATATCGGCAATTTAGAGACTCCAATCGGATGGAAACTGAAGGAGTGAGAAACTCACGTAGACATGAGAACATGCAATCTCCTGAACCCCTCAACTAAGTAGACCCAAAATGGTCTCAAGGAAACTGGAATATCTTTTTCAATGTAATAACAATGCAACAACTTGAAAGCAACATCGTAAGAACATTCAGGCCGTGAATGACAGATATTTGACGGGACACTTCAGTCGATGCTTGGCCCTCGCATGAGTCTACGTAAATGAAAAGTCTTCGCTCACCAATGTCCGGCTCGTTCGAAGCATCCTCTCGTCCCACATACGTCTTCCCCTCCTAATCCAAGATACAGAAGATCATTAAGGATACGTCCTCATAGGAGACAGAAAGCTGCCCATCTTCGATAACAGTGGACATAATCGCTGCCATTTTATAGCAGAACCCAGAGTCAGCCTCGTCCGAAGCCCGCAGCAGCAGAACAAGGACATTTACGCTCTTGACCAGCAGCTCGACCGCAGCACTTACTTTCAGATGGTACAGAATAATCCCAGTGCTCAGGAGGTCGTCATCGATGCCAATCAAGTGCGGCAGCTCTGAGTCCAGAATGACTCCGATCCCCTCCTTCCTGAGGGCCAGAGTCTCTTCCTGAAAGCACAAGATAGAAAGGTTATGGGGGAGATATGGCTATAATCAAAGCTGCCAAATCGCAGTCCTGGAGATCAACCATCTACCAGGTTTTTCACTCCAACCCTAACGAAGCACACCTCATTCAACAGCTAGAGCAGGGCTGTACAACCCTGTTCCTGGAGGTCTACAGTCCTGTACGTTTTCACTCCAACCTTAAAGCACACCTCATTCAAAAACCAGAGCAGGGCTGCCCAACAACGTTTCTGGAGATCTACCGTCCACAAGATTTTCACTGATTTTGTCCACCTGACTCTACACATTACCAGCCCTCAGAGGTCTGTAGCTGTTGAATGAGGAGTGCTTTGTTAAAGTTGGAGTTAAAAACTAGGACACAGCATCTCCACAAATAGGGCTGGGCACCTCAGGTCCTCCCATAATTCACAGTTCCAGCTCCGAGCCAGAGGTGCTCATTTGTAACCTGGCTGAAATGGGTGAACCTCCCCATATAACTAGAGTGACCATAAATCAGCCTCGGCTGGGCCTTTTGGTAAGTCACAACACAATATATAGCGGAATATCACACTTTTTCTCCAAATAAATTTCCATCTCGCAATGTCCGGGGAGCAACTTCGAAACCCCCAATTCATGCAAACACAGCAGTGGACAGAGGAAAGACCTGTACTGCAGGACCCTGGCCTCCTATATTTCAGCAGAATGGCAGTCAGGAGTGCGTCCCACAAGGCCGGTATTAATGTTGAGCAAGCAATGCTGCACGAGAGTACGGGAACCTGAAGGAGCCATAACTCCAAATAGGAAAGATGCATCCTTTCTGGCGAAATACAGCACATGGCCAGCCGGTGCAGTCTATTTTTCGCCTCGATGTGAACCCCCAGCTGACCTACGTCCAGGACACCGTTAGGCACCAACACAGTCCCCGTTAGAGGAGCTTCAGGGACATGCTGCGATCCGAAGGCTAGTGTGTTACATTACATTTATTTAGCAGACACTTTAATCCAAAGCAACTTACAGTAAGTGCATACAGTAAGGTCACTGACACTGTAGCCCAACAGACTGTACAAGGTACAATTCACATCAAGCATTAGTCACCTGAAGTCATGAACATGTAGAGCAAAGACTATACAGAAGGCAGCAGCATTACCAAAACCGTAGGGGGCACCTGAAGCGCCTGAGAAGTGACATATTTTTTTATTTTAACTACAATCTCAAAAACAGTGCCTGAATGAGTTTTACAACTAACACCACCAAAACATCACACTAGCTCTCCCGGTTTACCGTGGTTTCGCTACTTTGGCTTTTCGCAAGTGCACACTACACTTTCGCAGTGTCCAAGTCCTTTCGCTGCTATAAATGCAAGCTAAGAACATAAATATTACTTAAGAATCAGTAGTAAAGCTTTCTAAAAACCATTCGCATTACAGCGGAGAATTTTTTTTTGGGGGTTCTGACTCAATACAGACAATCAAAGAAAGGTCGAATCGGCAACAAACAACGATCTTTGATTATAGTCGCAAACTGATTTGGACATGGTAGCGAAAGTACAGTAGCGAAAAGCGAAAGTGGCGAAACAACCGGTTACTGCTCTCCCCTACACATACGTTGAGAACTGCCCTCCTCTCCAACAGCCACGTCAACCGACGCCCCAAGCTGCGCATTCAAAGCAGTCTTCAGCTAAATGTTAACCGTAAGCAGCAAAGATGAAGCGACTCTCACTCCACAGCTCTACATGTCCACACTAAAGCCCATGCCTGTTTCATTCCCCTGCCCGTCGACCGCCCGACCCTGACCCCCGAAAACTGGCTGCCTCTTCAGAGAGTAATCGCCGCTGCTAAATATTTAGCATGCAGCCGCTCATTTTTTCCACCATCTGCACCAACAGCAGCTCGCTTGTGCTGCAGGCTCATGGGGAAGCCTCACAGTGATGGACGGGCTTTCATTTCGGGTCTGTGAATTAGTAATGCGTCACGGGACACCCGTCTCTATACCACCACCCCCTATATACCACCCCCCAAATCTCTGCCAGAAATACAGTATTACCGTTCATAAATACCAGATGTCAAAAATGTGAATAATAATAGATCTGTGGAGTTTATAATCCACACCAGAGTTTTGAGATTTATTTCGCCTCTGAGCGCTGGCATTCAGATTATAGCCCGTTACACCCCAATATTACAAGTGTCACTTCATAAATCTGAGAATGTCGCGCGCAAATCAATTTTTCATGAGGAAAAAGCCTTCTGCGAAGGAGCGGAAAAAAAGAAATAAAATCAGCTAAAAGTGCATTTCGAGCCATTTTCGCCCCCTCAATGAGAAGCAGCAAGAAATACATAGCGATTAAATCAATTCATCTTAATGATTGGATTGTTTTTATTCAGTATTTATTTGCGATTCTTTCTTGATGGAAAATGGCCAACAGATTCTGGTTAGAGCAGCACAACTTTCAGATATAGAGCAATGAGCAGGTTCACAGAGCTTGGGATTCTGCAGGGCATCCAAATTCCACGTCTTCATTTTCGAAGTCCGTCATTTTCTAAGGCAGGAAAAAAAATACCGCATCCAGCCACGGGAAAGGGGGGAAAAAAAGAAACCCCAACAGCCAGACATTCCACAAATTGCTGGAAATTTTATATAACAATCCTGTAAAATGACAGGCACTGGTTAATGCAGGTTTCCAAAAAATAAATAACCATAATCGCAATGCAACCAGGAGAGTGCAGACATTTTCCAGCCAGATATTCAAAGAAAAATCAGCAGTTATCAGCCAGGTACTTTTCCTTAAACATCCATACAGGCCCGTGATTTCGGGGAAGAAAAGAACAAGCTTTAAATGGTCCTTGGCTCGCGGGCCTCGAGCTGGTCCTTGATTGCATAGCGATCAGCTTCGATTCAGAGGGCCAGCAGCCCTGAAGGAGAGGTCATTATTCTGCCCGACTCCGAGAGCTAAATGGCCTCTTTTAAGCACAGAGAAAAGAGCCGCATCTCACAGGGAGATGAAGACCTCTCTCATTACTGCCATTCCTCTCAGCAGAGTGTGCCCAGAGTCAGAAGAGCAGCGCACATACATACACACACACCCCCGTGGGGACCAAAAAATTATTTTTGCTCCCAAATCCTACTTCCATACCCCCTACCCCTAACCTTAACCCCTTCCCTAACCTTTATCTTAACCCTAACATTAATCTAGAGCCTAATTCGCATTACCAATCTTAAAACCAGACCTAGACCTGACCAGAGTTAACAAAAAGTAACTTTAAACCTAATCCAGAAATAAGCTTTTTCTTCATGAGGACCCAAAAAAGGATCAACAGTGCTTGTTTTTTCAGACTTTACCATCCTTGTGGGGTCTTTCGGTTCCCATCAGTATATAAATACCTGCGCATACACAGAACATGCTCACGGCCATTGGATCAACCCAGTTCTGATCCGGCCCGTCAGAAAGGCCATTCGTTTTTAAAAGCACAAGGAAATACAAACGGATGTGATAAAGGTGTGAAACTCATTTGTCCTACGCATGGAGCAGGTAAGTGACCGACTCGGCTCGTCTCCTGATGCAAATCAAAGTAGTAATAAACCCTTTCTGTTAAGAAGCAGAGAGCATTGCTACGGTCTGAAAATCTTAAATGCAATTCTTCCTTTGCCTGTGTTTTTACCATCTATACCTCAAGAGCTGCAATCTCCAGACCTAAAGGGCAGCAGTGTACACTGATTTTCACTTCCTTTTAGTACATGTGATCAAGTCACTGATCGGCTGGAGAGACTGCACAATAGGCAGGGTTTCATTGGCTGCTGATTGAAATCAAAGCACAAATACTCGCAGGCACCAGGCCCACCAGAGGTTGAGCAGGGCACACCTGACCTGGCCTCATCTATGACTGATCAACTCCAGTAAAGGCCTCAACCCTAATCATTCTCCACAATTTCTTTTCCAAAATAATCATTTATTTCAAATTGCTCCAAACAAGACCAGGAGCCACTCCCAAAATCAGATCTTAAGTACTTTCTCGCACCAAAATTTAAGTTTTTTTTTTCTTATTTTGAGCTAAATTGAATGCATTTATTGTTTGCTTCCAATTATTCCTTCCAAATGGAAAAAGACACATTTCAATAAAATGCCAGGGGGTGCTCTTGGCACCTGATAAATATTCAGACACACGGCCGGATTCAAAGGAGCACCGTATGAGTCACGCACGCGCACACACCAAAAAAAATAAATAAATAAATAAATAAAAAAATAATAAAAATAAAAATAATAATTTTGAAAAGAAGATCTGGATACACTCCACTTTGGGATAATAAAACTTCGGTGAAGTACACCTCTGTCACAACTTCAGTTCACTTCCCATTCTCTTTCCATTAGCACCTAGCAGTGAGGGGCTAGCCATTACATTCCAACAGATCGCAACAGGCTCAATGTCATATAAGGACATCACCATGGGAAGCAGATTCGACAAGGTTCTGTTTTAGGGGCACCAGCCTCAGCCCAGCGAGGGGAGGGACTGAGCCCCAAAGTTAGTTAAGGTAATTCCTAAATGGTTTACTGGTAAACAGAGCAGGAAACTGTAGATTGGCGCGCCATCACTTCACAGGAACGTCAGGTGGAGACGAGAACAACCGTTCCTCAAGGTTAAGGGGCGCAAGCCGTCAAGGAACCAGTTCCCTGTGAAAAGCCTGTGTTAACCAAGCGTTTCAGTCCTGCAATGAGAAACCATCATTGTTCCCCCTCCTGTTGCATATTAGCGTTCATCGTATCACCGTATGCCTTAAAAGTGCATTACTGAAAACTCACGAGCATCTTCAAATGAGTCAGTTTCACGTCACCATTGGCATTTTAGAGGCATTCAGCACAAAAGCAACAGAAAGGTCTCCAAGCTAAAAGCGAGACTTTCTGAATTCTCTCATGCGTTTTCATACCGTTACCCTCTGTCGCAAATCGCAGCAGCACTCCCCCGCAGCGAAAAGACCATCTGGGACAAACCCTCCTTAAATCGACCGAGCACTAGAGACGAAAACCGTCGGGTAGATTTCAAGCTCGGAGCACAAGAGGATTGTGGTCTAGACGCCCAATAACTGAGGCGACCAAGTGATGCCAATTTGGAACGAACTATAGAGCTGTTTGAGTGCTACGAACACACCCCCCCTTCAATTCCACCGACATTCCCCGACACAAATCCATTTAAGTGCTGCGTATACAAGGGAGATTAAGGGGCGGAATTAAATCTGCATTTTCAGAACGTGCTCGGGAAACTGGAGCGTTTAAAAGATTTGAGGAAGAAGAGTACTCCCGCTTCAAAATGTCCAGGCTGTGAGATCGTTTTGCGGCTTTCAATTTCATTGTCATTTCAATCCAAAATCCAAACAAACCAGCATGAGACACTCTCAAATCCCGACACGCGATGGCCGATATCTGGACCGGAAGCTAAAGACGGCATAAGGGACAGACGGGTGGGCAGACGGAAGTATGAAGAGGCACATCAACACAATAAGATGAATCCAAATTTTACATTTTGTGGAGAAATACTGAATGGTTTGAGAGTTCTGACCTGGACAAGAGCAGGATGGCTGATATCTCGCCTTGAAATGATATTCAGATACACCGCAATTTTAACAACCCCCTTTACAAACTAGAGTCATAATAAGAACAAAGAACTGAATGGCAAGAACATTCAATGAATTACAGCCTTTGCAAAAGGACAAAAAGGCAAAAAAGGACACTTATAATCATCTCATTTACAATTTATTACATCCATTTTAATTCATTTGATATCATTGTTAGTATCTCACGCATGCACTCACTGTCCGCTTCCCATAAGAATGCAACTGAACACACTTAGATTAAACTATTCAAATTAAAAGCATTGGACTACACATCTGGGTCAAGGACACACTAGCTGTGTGGAAATCAATTGAGAGTCTCTGAATGATAGAATGCTAAAGCATCTGCTGTTCAACTAAGCCAGGCTGTGATTGGTCAAAACAGTTCTGTCTTGAAACATGATTGGTGGGTAAAATCAACACTTATGGGCAGCCCCGTGCCTCTTCAGATGAAGCTTCCTCTTGCAAAACAAGCTTCTAAAATGAAACATTTTACATATTCCCATGAGCAATCAGTATACATCAGCGATCACATTTAAATCTCTTCAACTCTGCGATCCCATGCGCGGGTTCTTCAAATGCAGCTGCTTCATTCAAACCAATGGAACTTTAGGCCCATTTTAAATTCTAGAGGAGATCCCAACGTTTCTTAAGATCCCAAAAGTTGGGGGACTGTATAGGTTGACTGGCTTGCAAGTAGAATACCTGAGTCAATATCTCCCATACCGTTCATTTTATCTGGAATTACATTATGCCCAAGTCATTAACCTTACTCAGAATGGATGAAAAATATAGTAAAGAGAAAGTCTAATTAGAAACAATGACTGCAGTGACCAATGAGAGAGTGTTAATGCACCACATGACAGCACAGCAGGCAGTCATTGGACGCCAAACAGCTAGGTCAAAGTTAACACTACACCATTTTCCTAGCGAGGGAAGTCATTGCAAAGAGAATTTTAAACGTAGAGAGCTTCAGGGAAATTTAGCAGGTCTGGACAAATCAAACGGAACAAGAATGAGCTACTTATTTATTAATTTTGGTTAAATAGGGAACATTTTATAAATGTGTTATTTCAACTCAAAAGTAAAATGGAGTGCTGGCTGCCAGAAATGAAGCTTGGCAATGAAATATACAAACTTAAGCAAATCACTTCACCAAGGGCTGGGCAGTGTATCGATATATTGATAGTATGACACTGATACAAGATTGCATCGTCTGGGATTTTAGATATTACAACATTGACATGATTGTTCTTCTTTCTGCTTCTAAAGGCTGCATTAAAAATCTAATTGTGTAAATATTTTGTGAAAGCACGAAAACTTAGCCCCACAATATCAATAGAGGTATTCCATCAAAATATTGCCTTATTTGATTTTGTCCACATCGCCCAACCATGATTTCAACAAGCAGCCTTAATCTGAAACATAATCAATGTTTCCGTTGATTTATTTTGATCAATTCAATGATAAGTCTATACACTGAAACAGAAATGTTTCTTTTTTTTGAAGAAATTGCTAAAGGACTCCAAACCTCTGATTGGCACAGTACATTATTTGCATTACCTGGCCACATTTCACCCCATTGACCCCAAAAGCACTATGCTTTTGAAGCCCCCTGAGCTCCCCATCGAATCCCAGGGAAGTTACCGGAGCTTTTAATTAGATGCCTGCTATTAATTCTCAGATATCCCTTTTCGACCAAAGCAGTTCCCGTTCCGGGTCGGGGCCAGTGGTCAATTTGGAACCAGTTTTTTGCTGTTTCCACAGACAAAGAACCAGTTCCTGGCCCATAAAAGTGGTTCCAGAGCAGTACTACATCTTCGCTGGGCCAGAAGAAGGGACCAGTTACATCAGGAGGCTGGGGGGTGGGGTTAACTACTCCAACAACCAATTTTACATAATGATATGGATCTCCAACCAGCTCTAGCGGTGGAAAAGCAGACCCAGTTCTTCACTGGATCGGACGTGGAAGCGATTAAGAACCGGAACCGGAACCATCACTGGCACGGGAACCACTTTGGAGGAAAAGGGAAACGAGAGATAATGCAGTTGGACTGATGTTCAACACCGTGTAGATTAGAGGTCATCAACCCTGTTCCTAGAGATCTACCATCCTGAAGGTTTTCACTAAAACCCAAACAGGCACACCTGAAATCCTGTTTTGCTGCTGATCGGTAGTGTGCGCCAAAGTAAGGTAGCAATGAAACCTACAGGACGGTAGATCTCCAGGACCAGGTTTGGAGACCACTGCTCTAGAGTCTCGGTCAACAGCAAACCTGCTCATTCATCACATTCCAATAAGTGAACATTTGCTATGTAACTGCAGTTGGAACTGATGATGGCAGGTTAATTAAAGCCAAATTACAGTAATTATATGGTTATGGAAATTAATGTTTAAAAAAAAAAATTTCTAAATCACATTTCACACCTTACGCCACGATTGCATAAGATTCTTATTGAAGGAGATGGCTGAAAGGGAGGATTAAGTCTTGAATAGCATTTGTAGCACAAATCAACTGACTTGGTGCTGTCTGTCAACGGAGGAATGGTATTAAAACGTTGCAGTAAAACTTGGTATTAAAATGCTGCAATAATACATTAGAAAATAAATATTCCTAATTCAGCCCTGTTGTATGCACAGCTGCATCCATTGTTGGTACTGCTTCATGTTTCACATTTTTCAGATTTGTCATTCCCCGTGTCTTTGCTTCCCTTAAAACTAAATGATTGATCACAAAATAAGAAATATGACTGGTGAAATCTGTGCTAATGGGCATCTGTTTTTAGAAATTCAGCAGTACCTGCTACTCGAACAGTGTGCAGTGAGACAGGACATTAGGTGCGCAGCAAAAAGACCAACACCGCCGGCTACAGACTGTTTTAGCCACTGACTGGGATGAATTATGCATATTAATAGCACAGCTTCACAATGAGAAAAGGTGCGAGCACATTTCTAAGCAGTGGTTTAAAACAATGGAGGTGATTAATGGGGTGGCTGGAGGGTAAAGCTATCCCATCAGCCCCTGCTGCATTCGGGCCTTCGAGGCTCCTTTAAACACAGGGCATCAGGACGGGCAAGAGTGAGACAGGGCGAAATGACAGGACGAGAATGCTAAGGTGCTACATGCTAAGCAGCGCCACAGACTGGTTAATACACGCATCCAGTCACATGACCTCAGCCAATCACCTCCTTACTCTGCCTTGATTAAAAGCACACTACACATTTGAAATCCGATTCCGCACAGTGCAGCCATAGAGTCCGACTCGCCCATTGGGCACATTAGATGCCGCGACGCAAACTACTCGCAATTCGTTCGCAGTCGGGTCGAGAGGGGAGTCAGCCCAATGGTAAAAAGTCACAAAACGGCCTTCCGTGATTGGCTCCCCAATCAAGCATGGCCAAATGGCTCAGTGATTGGCTCTCTTGTTAAATGGCTCTCTCTGATCAGCTCCCCAACTACAAATGGCCATATGGCTCTCTGTGATTGGCTCTCCCACCAAAAACAGGCAAATGGCTCCCTGTGATTGGCCCTGCAGTCACAAGTTCTTCCCTCCCCCACTATAAGCTCCAGTTACATTGCATTATTTTACATTACAGTGATACAGCAAATAGGAAAATTTACCATGACGTCTCAGCAGTAATAGACATTCTTCCGGGTGGCAAAAGCCGAAGAGTTCTTAGCAAAACGTTAGTCAAAAAGAATGTGACAGAGAATGCTGTCACATTAGATGCAAAAGCCATAGGGCAAAAGCAGGCTACGCTTGCCGCCGATAGGCGTTGCATGCTCGGCTCGTAACAGTACTTCATCGGTAGTTGGTTACTAATGCAGGTGGGTGGCTGGTAGATACATCGTCTATCACTACAGATGTATTTTCAGGTTACAAAACCTATGTTTTCAGATTTAACAGTCAACATTTCTCGTCTCGTTTTACAAAATATCAAGTCATAAACCCCGAACTTATTAATTTAAGACAGACTTTCCCGGCTGGATCTCTTCAGGTCAGTGGGAAGCCGCTTGCGTTCTGCCACCCCGAAGTATCTTGCCCTATATGCCCTTTAGTGACTCACAGTTGATTATGGGAAGCCTGGAGCTGTGCAGTGCTGAGGCCACAATAGCTGTATTGACCATTACTGTGGCTACACTGGGCCTTCGACCTCCAGCCTATATGAAGACCATACAGCGAGCGGCTCGACCACCATAAATCGATGAAGAGGGTAGATGAAGAATAGACCGAAAGTGCACCACTGCACTTCAAGCCCAAACATTGCAGGCAGGCCGACGGCCAAGACTTCTGAGACGCAGCGCTCACAGCCAAAAAGCAAGAGGAAATCACAGTCTAGAACCAGGTGCGCAAGCGAGTGGGCTGATCTGGCTCCGCACAGTCAGTTTGCAGTTCTCTACACACCTGAGAGAAAAGCAGTGTCAGAGACGTTCAGTAATAAACCATTGGCACAATCGCACCATTGAAGTGACAGACTCCACGCACGATTATGTGCACGGCACAAACTAACGCCGACAAACATTTTTGACGCCCAAAAGAGGGGAAAAAAATAAAATAATCACCTCTACCCAGGTCTTTATACCAACAACACCTGAGCTCCGACCTTTTTCAGAGAGACAAGGCTGTCCTTTAACTGCAGCCTTCGTACAGCGAACACTTTTAAATGCAGCCTGAAATAAAGACGTGGGGGTGGGATGCAACTTCACCTGCAAGGTGAAAATCACCGTCAACCTACACAAAAACCAGGCCACAGTCCTTCAAAGCCACAGGTAACATCCTGAACTACAATTCTCCAAAGTGTGACCCCAAAATAAAGCAGAACCAACAGCCTTCTGGACGGAGGAGTGTGACTAAGAGCGAATACTGCAGAGATGTTTGCATGACTGCGCACTGCTGTCAAAGTCTGACGCCTGAGCAAGACCTTTCAAAGATAATCTGCGAATATGACATTGACGCAACTTGTCCAACACAATATTTTGATTAATAGCACAAAACGGAGGCAGTGTCTTAACTCAATGTCACCCTTCTTCAGTTCATGAGGTCCTCATGAATAACGGATCACTTTTTTCCTTTTCTTTTTGGATAAGCGGCATTAACACAGCGGTGTTTACTCTCCCGGGAATCCGCGCCCTGCTTCGCCCAAAGCGAAGGCGAACGGCGCGATTTCCTAGAAGACGAAGCACTTTAGTTAGCGACACGTCGCACATCAATCTTCTCTTTCCTCATGTATGTGCACTTAAAAATTAACAAACGGCAGCGGATGGAAGCGGGGGCGATAAAGAACCAAAAAATGCCTGCCTCGTCCCCCCTGGAGAATTCCCCCTCGCTCCAGTAAACGTGCGGCACAAAATGAAACAATTTCCAGCGAGCCATTTTTACAAACCGCCTGCTCTCCAGAGTAACTCATATTAATCAAGTAGCATTTTCCTGGCACGCCTGCTACTCCACTCAGAGAGCGAAAATGTCCAAGTAACTTTCAGCCCGAAGTTTCGCAGCAAATGGAGAGCTGAACCTTTTCTTTCTCGCCACTGAAAAAGACCTGCATCTCCCTTCAGGGGGTAATATACCTCCACAATAAACAAACTCCAAGAAATTAACACCTAAGACCCTCCGACACGCACAGAAATGTCCTGGAGCAGAGTCCTGACATTTTAACCTCTATCTAGAACATGCCGGAAGAGAGCACTCTTAGTTTAATGGCTGGTTGACCAGGGAAGATAAACAAACACACACCGACCGATCAGAATAATACCAAAGCATAGAAAATTTGGCCATTTGTGATAGGAAAGCCAAAGGCAAAGAGCCATTTGGCCACTAGTGGCAAGCGAGCCAATCACAAAGAGCCGTATAGCCATTTGTGGCAACAGGACTCATCTGAGAGAGCCATGTAGCCAATTTTAGCAACAGAGAGCAGTTTGACCATTTGTGATGAGGAAGCCAATTACAGAAAGCCACTTGGCCATTAGTGGCAGAAGAGCCAATCATATAAAGCAGTGTGTAACAGTTTTTCCCCATTGGACTCCCTCTCCTCACAACCCAGAGAGACAAATTTTAGACCAATCAGGAGCAGACTGCATTACTGCATCTAAAACAGTCGGTGTGCGGGTCCTACTTGACTTCTATGCTGCACGTAATCTGGCTCTTCAGACACTGTTGTCTGCATCTCAACCTTGTCCTGCAATTGCAAAAACCAACTAGCTAATTTGCACCGTTAAGTTAGTATAGAAGCAGCTTAAATTGCTGTATTCCAAAATTACTCTCACTTTAACAAGCGAGCATTTTAGTCCAGTTCCCAGGGTGACCAATAATTACAATAATAGAGTAAATGCAGCCCCTTCCATCATGGCGCAAGTTTAGAAGTCCACAACAGCATACCAAGCACATACCGTTTTGCTCACACCTGTGCAATGTAGCAATATAAAGTATACTTTCAAGTTTTAAACTAAACCTGTGGATGTCAAATCTGCCACTGGAAATCCAGCAGGTCAGCTGACAAACTCACAAATAACAGGTCCTACATGCAGTGTTTCCTCTAGGATTTTTTTCAGCAGCGGGGGCAGGCTCTTCAGGGAGCCATGGCGGCGTAAACAAATGACACTTGACTCCAGATTTTACTTTTACAACCTATTTATTGAATGGCCAGTTGAAAATGGCTTTTTAAAGGCTGAATGTAAAAATAATAAATTAATTAATTAATTAAAAAAACAATAAAATTAAATTTTTATCATTGCTCTTACAATGGAAATACACCGAATTTATTTATTATTTTATTTTTTATTTATTTAATAGAAATATTGACATGGATATTATGCAAAAAAAATAAAAAAGGAAAAAAGGGTCATCAACACTCACCATTCTCAGTGTGGTAGAGCCATGAGTGGAACCGGCTATTTTTTTCAACCCATTTAGGGTCTCAGCCTGATAGCCTGTGCTTCCCTTTAGGTTTTTCTCCTCTACTCTCCTCTCTCTCTCCTGCACCATCACTTTGCTCTCCTGCTCCTTCACTCGGCTCTCCCCCTGCTGTACTCTGCTCTCCTTCACTTTGTTCCACTGCTCCTCCCTGTCTAATGTTACTTGTCTTATACGATTACAGAAAACATTAACGTTGGATAATTTACACTCACATCACATCTAATTACAAAGAGAAATATTTGAACAAGCTCATCTGAAATGCAGTCAGCAGTTACATCACGGCGTGTAGATATTAGCTTAATGCCAGTGACGGTCCGTCGGCAGAAACACAGAGCCAGCAATAACCTCACCTTTCACTTCTTAATGACAGACACCTCTCGCAGTTTACCTCCCCGATTAGAAACAGTTGCTCAGACTTATTGGAAGAACCGACGAGAATCTGATTTATTTTTGAAAGCCTTGTTATACATTGCGCTACGAAATTATACGGCGTTTACTTCCGCACATCAATGACTACGGAAAATATCAATAGCCTACGTCTTTATAATTTCTGGATTTGCGTTAATTAGTTCGCGAGGTTCATTGAGCAATAAGCCATGAGAATCCGTTTTATAGTCTGAAAGTAGTGACAGCTAAAGTGCGTTGTTAGGTACGATGCACAGCTGAGTGATAATTGCTGCGAAGTCAGCGAAAATTCCGGATTTTTTGCAGATTGTCATCCTTGTGGAGTCACATCAATTATATCAACATAGCCAATAGGTAATCGCTTTGTCATTAGCATTTCTTAATCATTACGTGTCGCATTGGTGGTGGCTGTTCAGTTAATTAACTGTTTGATTGTTAATCAGGCAAACCTGATCGCAGTTTAAGAGCAATTATGCGGGAAAGGGTGATGTTACTGAAGGCCTTCCTGACATCTGACAGCACGCCACTGCAAATGCTATCAATTAGCTTACTCACGTTTGCGACACTGAGTTGGAACCGGGCCCAATTAACTTAAGCTACCGATATGTTACGTAACGTTATCTGGCCATCAACATTTTGCGAATGTCTATTTCACTTGTAAAATCTATTATGAGTTATCTTAAGCTAATAAGTCTACCTTTTCTCCGGTACGTCGGTGCACTATTTTCCAGGAGGACACTCCTCTGACTCTCTGACCTGGTGCCTGGGTGGGTGACGTGATGTCACTTTCAAGGCCGCGCTCTCGCGAGTAATTCAAGTCGTATTAACTCCCCCACCCCAGAGTAGATAATAAGCAAGATAGTTATTTGTAGTTTACCTTAGTACCCGCGAGTACCCGACCCAGTGCAGGACTCTGCTGTGAAGGTGGAGACATGCGGCGGTGATGTATTGGCGACGATTAAAAAAAAAAAAAAAAAAAAAAAAAAATTTAAAGGAGCGGCGGCTGGGATTTAGGAATGGCGGCCCGTCACTCCTAACTGAATGTAGAGGAAACACTGTACATGCTATACACAAACCGGTCATTACAAAAACATACTGATGTAGGAATGGTAACCAGACCCCACAGAAGTATTTTCTGACCCATGCACTGTACAAGTCCGTCCATGTTTACCTTACAGCATCGAATGCAGCCGCTGGTTACACCAATGTGTTGGACCTAATTTACTACAGCAAAGCTAGGTGGTTTGAGCAGAATACTGGGGAGAATTTGTACCATTCGGACTTGGATTGTGCCTCATCGCTGATCAAGTCCCTATACAGAGTTCCAATTCAAGAAGGAGCTATTTTGTTTTCATTGGATTCTTTTTTGTGCTTTTCTTAGAGGGGGAAGCGCATTAATTTCTGGAGGGGGGAATAAAAATTGTCAGATAGTGGTGGTTTCCGCTAGCACAGGAGGGGACACGAGTACAGAGAAAACGGGAAGAAAAAAATAGGGAGTGTCAGCTGCCCGTTTGTGTCCCAACTGCTGTGGCACCTTTAAGCGGGCCTAAAGAACCGCCATCGCACTGCATTTACTGCAGATGATAATAAACTAAAAGGCATCTGCACAGCTAGCAGGTGCCTCACTCTAGATATTTAACGGGGTAGATTTTGGCACATTAGCGATAAACGCTCGTAGCTGCAAAGCTCTACTTTGGCACTGGCAGTGGTGCGCATTATTGGACTACGGTATCAACAGGAATTATGGGGGCTATCCAGCACTGTCTTATACAGAAGATAAGGGCTTTATTTTAGTTTGAAATTCATCCTTTGTTTCTCCTCCTCCAGTAAAAATGACAGATCTTTTTTTATGCATTACACCAGGTGCTAAACGATTTCCCAACACAGAAGGAAATGGCTTTGCAGATAACACTGTTAGAAATGGACACAAAATCCACATTCACCTGCATTTTCCTTGCAAGGAAACAGGAGCATCATTGCAAGTATCCATCCCAGTAATGAAGGGTTAGGTGTCTGGGGTCACTCATAGCTTGCTGTTTATTACCGCCATATTGATCTGTTAGCATGGCGGTTTTGACGTGTCAGCATGGGGCTTCAGATTCCAAACGCTCGCTGTTCTGCCACCCGCTGCTTTCCACAGCAGGTCGGTGAGCTTGTGCTTCTCCCGCGGTAAGGACAAGCGTAAAACGTAGAGGAAAACACACCGGCAAATAGCAACCCAGCATCAAACCAAAACCTCACCCCGCCCCCACCCACATCTCCACTGCATTCATTTGCAAGCCGACATCAGTCTGCATAAATGGAAAATGTATCAATACTCAATTTAAAACAAGCGGCGAGGGTTCAATTCTTTACTTCAAGGCCAAGTTAAGAGCCAAAGGGGGGCTAAAGCCCATTTTCCCAACCCTAATTATTCCAGTTTGGCAGATCCCCGCAGACTCTCGCGTAATCTGCTCCTTACACCTTTAGCACGTCTCACCACGGGACACTCAATGCTAATTAGGATTAATAATTAGGATTAGCGGACCAGAGCTCAGCTATCGCCGGCTGGTCCACAGACACATGTGCGCTTTAGGTAAATGTCAGCTCTGCACTTTGGACTGTTAACACACAAAATAGAAAAATTAACCAGGGATGATGAAGTGGAGGGAAGACGGAGGTCACTTTGTGGAGAAGCCAGGAGCCCCACCAATTACAGGGCTTTTTAGTAACAAACCATAGAATAATGTAGACAGTAACTGGTGGACACCGAAGCCTCTTCCCTGTGTATCGAGGAAGTACACACAAATTATCCATCAATCACCAGCAATGTTGTTCGTAGGGTTGTCACCAATGGGTTCGGTGATTTGTATGGTTCAAATTAGCCAAAAATAAGGCAACTCAGCCAGGTATTATCCCCACTCCCATCAGCCCTTCACCAGCTTTGCCTGATTTGTAGCGGGCTGAGAATTAAAAAAAAAAAAAAAGTATATTTACTTTTACATATTTACTTCCATATTTTGCATTCCTTCTTCATTTCAGAGAAAAGTTGCTGGTCGAGTCCTGCTCTTATCGAGATAGACAATTTCAGCAATATTTCTGTTTTCAAATGTTATTTTCCCCCTCCCCTACCCGCCAGTCCTGGTGACAAGCGCGCTGAATAGAGCTCAGCTCGTTAACGAGGGAAGGGGGGAGAAAGAAAAAAAAAACCGAGGAGAAAATTACGATTAATTGCATTTACTGGGTAAATCATTTACATCAAAGGCTTTTCTTCACTGATGACACTGAAGTCCGTTCCTGTCTGCCAACACAACAAAACAGCGCTCCGTACTGCGAGAGGACAATACTGACTCAAAGCTGAAGTGTCTCTCTTCTTCTTCCCGCCGTTTTGACCGCGCGCTCGTTGATGTCGATCCCCTATGCAGAGCATCCGCTGAAAGGCTCGTGTGGAGAGGCGAGTACAAAAGGCCCCATTATTAGCCGCATTAAACCGCACTCAAAGTACATACAGAAACGCGTACGACTACAGCTTCATAAACGCTTCACTCATCAACTCTCGGTTAAAAAAGCAAACCCACGCATACATTCAGTTTCATAAAAAACACGCACTCAAAACAAATTGGCTCACATTTCGCCAGTAAAGTATTCCAGATTGATCTAGAATAAGATTATCACTGACAGTGTGCAGAAGGGTATCGACAAATGAACGGATGACAAACTACCGGCAGCGTGCTGCGTGGCACCAAACACAGCAAAGGGCATCAATCCGATCAGTGTCCAAACCTCACCCTGCTCCTTCGCACAGCGAGTGATGTTGATTCCAGGTTTGTTAAACACGCTTTAATGGGCACTGGATGCTGTTCAAATCTCAGCCACTGGAAAATGCAACACAAACAGCCGACTTTGCAGATCCAGCTTTTTACCGCCGCCAATTTCTTTCTGCGGACGGGAGTCGTACTTCTGTGGTGCCACAGTGACACCTAGAGGTGCCGAAAGGAACTTACCATGTAATCAATTCTTTTCAAATAATGTCCATTCATTTAACTTATTTTTGTTTACCACATATTATCTGCCAGACGCCTATGAAGTCCTCGCACCTTGCAATAAATGAGGTGGAGTTATAACAGCTAAATATGAGCTTAAGAGGATAATTTTTGCATGACAAGTCAGTGTTATAATCATTTTGCTCAGAATACTGTGTCACTTGACAGCACTGCCTTAAGAACCGCAGTGATAAAGACTAATGTTATTCCTGGCATGGCCACATATCCCATGTCAAAGGAAGTAAGGAGAGGACACGCTTCCTTTATAGGAATTTAGACAGGAAGTAGGGCTTTTTTCAGCTGGAAAGGTGCTCCCACAGCTCTCACAAAGCCCTTTTACACTCACCCTGGTCTCCTTCAAAAACGAGGCATTTCCACTCTTCAAATCAAACATGCAACTGGGGCCTTATGGTCATCTGTAAACAGGTCTCTTTCAGAGTGCAATATAAAGACATAGTGCATCAAGCTGAGCCCAAGATGCACATGCACGTGCGTGCCCCTACAACCGATACTGGAGAAGGACATGTTTGAGCTCGGCCCTGTTCCAAAAGATCTATGGTCCTGAAGGTTTCAAGCCAACCCTAACAAAGCACACCTCATTCAACAGTGAGAGCAGGGGTGCCCAAACTTATTCCTGGAGGTCTACCATCCTGCAGGTTTACATGACAACCGTAACAAAGCACATCTCATTCAACTGATAAACAGCTCAATGAGATCTTAAACTGTTGAATGAGATGGGCTTTGCTAAGGTTGGAGTGAAAACCTAAAAGACATTAGATCTCCAGGATCAGGGCTGTGTTACAGCTGAAGCAAACATGGCGGTGGTTTCAGAAGTTCTGGTTTCCAGCTGTATTTGGGCACCTTCCTTCAGCCCTGTTATTTTTTTTTTCAATGCTGTTTGGTAGTTCAGCAGTTAGGGCCCTTGTGATGGTGGCTGTAATGATTTACATTTGTTAGCGGAGTATGAGAATCGCGAACATCCTTTGCACACCAGGAGAGGCCAGTCCAGCTCCAGGAGAAGGCGAAGGTTTCGTCTCGCGGTTGACCAATAATGAGCCCAGGCTCACAGAAGCCTCTATTTAATTGGCTAACCTGGGTAGGAGTGGGCAGGGATAGAGTGGGGGAGTCCAGAAAATGGCATACGATGGATCAAAGCCAACGTCGATACCATAAAGCCGGAGAACCACATTTAAAAAAAAAAAAAAAAAAAAACGGGAAAAGCCGGCAAAACAGATCATTACGACCAACCGACTAAAAGCCTGGCACTACAAATAACGCCCATGGATTCGCAGTCTTTAGAAAACGAGCGACATTCTCACTCTCGTTAAGCAAAGCTTCGCACCATTACTTCGACTCAACCAACGCCGAGCCTTCCAGCTTACATAATGAGCTTACTAACCCCATTCGTGCTACATTAAACACGATACCCTCCAGCACATTCCCTCTATAACCGCGCACCATTATGCTGTGAGCGCATCGATTCCACATCTCCCGTGCTCCTTGCTTAACTTGTTTGTAAGCACATCTGCCATCTGGGAAAAACTATCCGCCACATGTCTTCAGTGTAATGAAAAGGTAAAAAAGGGGGGAAAAAAGGAGAGAGACGGTAAGCATGAAGGCATCCTTCTGGGACAACCATTAGTTCTCATTCACAAACCCATTAGGTCATTAATGCTTAAAATTCTTAACCTGACTTGTGTGGGAGAAACTGCTATGGGCTCAGTGTAGGACTATCAGTTATAACCAGAGGTTAGAGGGCAAGTTATACTGCGTGCACTGTTCCAAACACTCGTTTCCATTACCTTTTTTCTTAGAATGAAAGAATTCTGCTGCTGATAGAAGAATTAGAGTGAGTCTCTGTAAGACCACAATCAGTTATGACCAGAAGGGGAAAGTTCAAAAGGTCAGAAGGCAAGATGTGTTCAGTGTTTCTTCCACACTGAAATTGCCCCACCCGATTCCACAAATACGTGCCAACGTTTGGGTTATTGGCAAATTCAGTTGACGAGGACAATGGGGAGGGGAGCACTTTTCAGGATCCCTTCTAAACCTGGATTTAATCCGTCCTGTTGTAACATTAAAGGCGTGACATGGTCTTCGCTCACAACCTAAAAACATTACGGAGAGGTTATTATGAGGCTACACAAGAGGCCTTGAGAAGGCATTAACACGACCCCTTCAAAACCTAATTCCAACCAGACCAACAAAATCTTGTCAAATTTCAAACCAAAACTCGACAAAAACAGATTAAGGAAATAATCTGATAACACCATGAAGCTCAATTGAAAATAAATGCATGCTCCCAGCAGGAAATCTGCCAGTGTAGGTGTTTGGTAAATACAGGCCTGATGCACAGATCAAGCATAGCTAGTGGAGCTGTGTTACACAGACCACTCATAGCTGGCAAGGCTGATATAGACCAATCACAGCACCTAATACCTTTTTTTGTGAGTGGCACCAGCCAGTATGAATATGGTTGTAATATGAAAACAATTCTAAATTAAACTTTTTCCAAGCGCGACAGGTAAAAACTGGTAAAACACAGACCTTTAGGATGTTTTGGGTTTCATTCCACTTGTTGGTCCATTCTTTCGTGAGCTCCAAGACCTATCAAAGAGAAAAGAATTAACAGAAGGAAACTTCAAATGACGTTCAACACTTTTAAAAATAGGTAAACAACAATGACACATCCTTTCCAACAAGACTAATGGCACAATTTAAGCTGAGTAAAAACCTTGCCGGAAGACACATTTGGTTAAAAGTAAAAACACTTTCAACACTTTTTTGTCATTGTATCATTTCCTCTACAGAAGTTTTCCCAACAAATTGTAGATCCTTGATGAAGGCTTTTTTTTTTTTTGCAAAGCGTAGGCTGCATCTTTTGTTTTTATTCCTTGTCGAGCTTGTCACAGAAATAAAGCCTTTTAAAAACTGCTCTGGCATTCTATTCGGAGTGCCCTGGACGAGTGTTGACATCGAAAGCACAATTAATTTGCCGTCAACTTCCCACTGGGTGAAGGGGTTGCAAAATTTAGATCTCCGTTTGGTCAGTTTTGTTGTTAATTAACGGGCGAAAAATCGGGACGTAGCGATTCACAGGAACGGCGGTTTCCAAACCATCAGACCGTGGAGCCGGGTTCTGGGCACTTATTTGAAAAGTATCAGCGATCAGCGCACACTGCAAAGTGCACTTAATCGCACATTTCGCTCTGACCTACTATAAATACTGGAGACTGGCAGCCATGTTGCTAGAGGTTAGCATTGGCTTAGAGACTGCAGTTCCAAAACCTTGGAAACCTCCGGTAAACACAAACGCAACTCAGAATGCAGGGGTAGTAAATGTAAGCAGTAGAGGATGAGGCTAGTTCTCAGTGTGTGCTTCTGGAAATAAAAGGCGTTTGTGGGCTTCCAAGTACCTCGCAGCAAAGAAATTTGTCTGAGTTTTCGAATCCCAGCCATACCACAATTTATAGGTTGGGGCAACAATTGGCACAACCAAGCCGGGGATAAGGGGTTAAACCCATCAGATTCACTAGTCTCGCTGCTCTCAATTGACCACTCCTATTCGACCAGGAGCATGTAGCTGTCGAAGCCAATTGTACACCGACAGCGTTATTCTCTGGAAGGAAGGTTTATTCAGCTGTAGGAAGGCCTCAGGCCCAGTGTACAGATATAGGTATATACAAATTGTTTGTGCATTACAATGGGTGACGCAGAAGTTTTATATTTATGTACACATACACTGAATTAAACAAAAACAAACAACAGGTAGTGCACAGTTATTAAATGGTAGATAAAATGTCATTTCTGCGCTTTGTAGATATATTTAGAGAGATTAAGTAAGACTTTTTTACTGGAATTTGACATATGAGTTATAAACTTGTACATATTTGGGTCGTTTACATAGTAAGTTGGAATTAAGCGGTTTCGTAAATCATCATTTTTGGGCATACTAAAACAAAATTAAATTCATTTTCTACCACATTCACATTTTAATCTTTACAAAATCGGCAAAAGCGGAGTTCTCTATCAATATTTGACCATCTTCCTACTTCAATCATTAACTTGTGTGCAGAACAACGAAAACGAGTCAGTGCAATACGGTATTTACAAGGTAAGGAAACCGTTGATATGTTTCACAATGTAATACAGATTTGATACAGATTTGATACTGACAGCATAGGCAGTGGTTGAGCAACTGCCCGAAGCGAGGGCCAGTCGTACTGCAAGTTAGACGAATCATGTGCCGCTGCATCCTCCTCTACTCTTTTCATTGGCGTTCAGTCCCAGCTAGACAAGTAATCTTGACTTTTTTTTTTTAACTCTGTTTTATCCTTTTACTTCATTTTATTCTTTTACCATAATTTTATTGTTCCTTTGATTGTTTTTTATTTATTTATTTATTTTTTTTTTTTATATGTGTGTGGTGATTATCTTGTATCTTAATTCATGTAAAGCACTTTGGTCAACTGAGGTTGTTTTAAATGTGCGATTGATTGATGGAGTGAGTGAGTGAGTGAGTGAGTGGGTGGGAGGGAGCAGGTCGCTGCGGTGAACCTAACAGTTCGGCTGAGCTAAGGTTGGGAGAAAAATAAATAAATAAATAAATAAATAAATAAATGTTCTTACCCTGGCCTCGTTCTGCTGTAGCTTCTCCTCCATACTCAGGGCCGTGGGCGAGTCCAACAGGGCGATCTGGGGAGGGGGACACCAATGCATGCGGTACAAGCAGAGCACAGTATTCAAGCATGTCCACCAATACAATCTATTCCCTTTAAATGAAGAGGAAAAGATGAAGTAAGCACAAGCAAGAGATTTTTTACATACTAAAAAAAAGAGAATATGCATATCCAAAATGACTTCCAGTTGATTAGCTTACGCTAGGGCTAATTCACTCCTGGAGCAATGTGAGGTTAGGGGTCTTGTTCAAGGGCCAAACCGCTGCAGTAATTTTATTGTGGGAAAGCTGAGGAGCCAAACTTCAAGGTCATAATCAAATGTGCCAGTCACTATACTGTAGGCTGCATCCATTATTATTTTTTTTTTTTAATTTAATTTTTTTAAAAACTGAACTTCAAAAAGGAGCTACTAGGCTATATTCAGCGCAATTTTCAAAAAAGACCCTGGGTATTCACAAACCAATAATAATTTGAGTTCTGCAAATTAATTGTCCCCCCCCCCCACCACATTTTTTTTTTGCGCAATAGAGATTACAAGCAGCAGCCCGCCTTCCATTCCATTCCTGTCATTATAAATAACTTCACCGCGATAATTACTATATTACTGTAATTTAAAAGCATAGGTAACAAGTCTCTGGAAGGCAATAGAACCCAACTCATTTGCTCATAATTATAATTGCTATATTATTGAAATTTACGAGCGAAGTTAACGACCCAAGTCCGTATTAAGGCAGAAAAAAAACCCCCAATTTTTCAAGTGCAGGGAAACTATATCATAATCAATAGCAATGAGCGCTAGAATTTATTACTGTAATTATTTCTCATCGTCACCTGGTTACCCTGGATCAGCAGGGCTTTGAGCCGGGCGATCTCGGCTCGCAGCTCGCGGATCAGCTTGACGTTGGAGTCTTCGTTGATGGTCGGTTTGTTGATGATGTTTTTGGCTCGGTTAGCGTAGCGTAGCGTGCTCAAGGTCTCGCCATAGTTCACGTCAGCAGGAGAGATGGCTGACAGTGGGGAAAAAAAAAAAAAAAAAATCCAACCTACTCAAATCTCTAAGTCCAATTTAAACTTCACCACGGAGCCCATTTGACAAACGAGGGCCAAAACGATTGTGCCGCACAACGTTTTGCATTTAAAATTTGGACAAGATGTGTCACCAAGCTACAGCCAAATTCAGAAAGACACACGTGCCGTGTGGTATATAATTTACACCAATTTATCACCTGCCCCTGTAAGGAAAAAAAAAAAAAAAAAAAAACAACACGTAGGTCTTTAAATTGACAAAGCCAAAGCGGAAAGGTGTAATATCTGAAGCAGCAGTGTGATGTAATGCTTAGAGAAACTGGTTTGGGACTCCTATCGCGGATTTTTCCGCTCTAACTTACTTGCGATCATGATGGTCTTGGAGTTTCCCCCGAGACTGTCTTTGAGAAGCCAGGTCAACACCGAATCTCTGTAAGGCACAAACACCTGCTTCTTCTTCACTTGTGAGGTTGTTCCGTCCGGAGAGAGGTCAGCTAGGCCAAAAAAGCAGGGACAGAATTATTCTGGAACTTTCTTCATGCCTGCAGTCTGCATAGCATAGACCATAATAAAGCATTGATGCATCAGTCATGCAACCCACATAGCCCCTGTTCAGTGCCGCGAGGAGGCTGGATCCTATTCTAGCATCCACTTGTTGAGAGATCGTGTGCGTATGCACGCACATGCAGGCACGCACTCCTAACGCTTTAAAGCAATTAAGAGTCTTCAGTAATCCTGAAATGCACATTTTAGAACTGTGGGAGGAAACCAGAGTACCCTGAGCAAGTGCCTACAAACACAGGGAAAACAGGCCTGGTTTGAACCCAAGACCTTCTTGCCATCAGGCAACAGTGCCACCCACCGCATGACCAAAATAAATGAACTTATGTCACAACTTGCCACGGATAAGTAAACTTTTTCGAGCCTACACTCCAGGGCAAAAAATAAAATAAAAATAGCGTGCTGTTGCGAGCGGGACCCCTCAGCCTTGCGCTGGCCCAGCCGTGGCGGCCATATTGATTATCGCGGCGGGACACAAATCGATAGGGAGTTTCCTCTAACCACCCCCAACATACCACCAAAAAATGAGAACATTTGGCCAAGGCGTTTTTCAGCTATTGTCCGGAAACGAGAAGTTAACGGACAGACAGACACAGACAGACAGACGCCGCTCGCCACAACAATACCCCTCCATGACTTTCGTCGGCTGAGGGGTAAAAATGGGCCAAGCACAAAATGGCAAAATATGGAGCTGTTCGTGGTCTTAACACCAAATCAAAAGAAAATTAGCAAGGCTTAAATGAATGCACTCCTACAACCTTCTGTGCCACCATTTGCTCATTAAGATTTTCTGCAGTGAATTTTTTAAGGGGGAAAAGGCAGCGTCTCACTCTGAAAGGTCATTAATGCTTTGGAGAACAGCAGAATATTGCAGGAAGGCTTAGTTCCCACAATTGCAAAGCTGTTTTCTAAAGAGGAACAATCAGATGTTATTTTTCAACTCGATCTGTAAAAAGTTGCCCACAAGTTTACTCACAAGGCTTTAATATGTTAACATTATCGAAGGGAAAAGTTATTCCGTACCAAGTTACCTTATCCATTTGTCAACGGCCGCAGATGCAAGATTTGGGGATATTTGGATCAGTTTACCCCCATCTAGTGCATCTGGAGAGAATTGCAGTCAAGGACTGCTTGAATTAAGCATACACTCCCCCAACGGGCTGCCAGAAATATTAATTACTGCCAGTAAGCTTCAGTTGATGGACTTTATTGGTCATTTTATGAGCAATAAATACCTAGAGTCTCACTAAAGGCTATTGCATCTGGACATTGTTTTCTTACTAGTGTTTAGCCTAGACTAAAACCACCATAGCACATTGGGCCATAGGTGACAAACTAACATAACATAGCCTCTCAGTGGCTCACGTATATGGCTCGGAGGTTGCAGGATTAAAATGCTTGTGCTTTTCCGCACAAATTATTCTGCCATTGCTGCTGGCAATAGCAATATAGGTACAAAACTAAGATCTAAACTATGTAACACTAATAATCATTCGGGCGTATAAAAGCCGATTTGGCTAGTGATCAACCTTAGCTTACAGGTCAATTTAAAAAAAAAAAAAGTTGCAAATCGGCGTGCCTTTTCAATCCCTTTACCTCCTTCAGGTCACACTAGCGACTAAAGGCTTTATCAATTTTCACTGGGCTCTTGTTTTCGTTGCTGGGCTGCGGTGACTGATACCGGAGTTAAGCGGCAATTTTTGCGTTTGTGAGCTCAGACGTCGATGGAGTGCACAGGCTGGTACTCTGCCAATTCCTAAGTGCCCAGCCAGAAAACCAGCAACCACAGAGACAGCGAATAGTGTTACAATGTTGAAAGCACATCTAAGTGGTACTGTCGCAGACCAAAATAAAGGACTCCTTTCAGTCCAAACAAAAATTTGAAAATTGTTAAAATTCTAATCAACACAATCATTGAGGGAAAATTTAACATACTTTTGAGCAACTTTGAGGATGCATTTTTTTATTCTTCATTTCAATGAAAATATTATTCCTTGCAACTTTCGATTGCCCATTTCCTGACCAGTTAAGAGCGCTAAAAGCTTAATGTTTGGCCATTTTGGGCTTAGATCATTTTTTTGCCCAGGCGAGTACATTCTTGGAATTCATTAACACAAATGTAATAATGAAAAACAGACTTTCAGGAAATGGGGGATAATCTTAACAAGGTTTTACCACAAATAGGCTCTTGACCCACCCAATTCTCCCTCATCAGTGACTTTATCACACCTAATTAGCGATATTCTGTCCAGTAGCTGCTTCACCTCATTTAACAAGAGCCAGAGAGCCAGCAGGACTCAAAGTTTTAGCACCACCAAATTCACCACTTAACACCTATTAAATGCAGTCGCATATAAAGTAAAGCAACATTCTCTGTATCTGGGAAATCTGTTATATAATCAGTGGAGATGGCACTGCCCGGCAAATCAGAGTACATTTTAGGATTCTCTTCAATACCTTACATTAAAAAAGCCCCTTTTAATCCTTTATTAGCCCTTTAATATGCAAGACCAAAAATGGAATCAGCCCAAATTCTTTTTTTTTTTTTTTTTAAAGATGATTAACCCTTATGCTTTGAGATCTCAGATGTGCAGTTATGTTTGAAAGCACTTCACCTGTACTTCAACTTTTCGATATTAAGCTGAGAAAACAGCGTACCCAGAGCGTAGATGAGGTCTATAATAGCGTAGCCAGAGCGGAGACGAGGAGCATAATAGCATACCGAGAACAGAGATGAGGTGTTTATTAGCGAACCCAGAGTGGTGATGTGTATATTAGTGTACCCAGAGTGGAGATGAGGTGTACATTAGCGTATCCAGAGAGGAGATGTGTATATTAGCATAACAGAGTGGAGATGAGGTGTAAATTAGCGTACCAAGCGTGGAGATGAGGTTGATATTAGCTTAACCAGAGTGGAGATGTGTATATTAGCGTACCCAGAGTGGAGATGAGGTGTACATTAGCGTATCCAGAGAGGAGATGTGTATATTAGCATACCCAGAGTGGAGATGAGGTGTAAATTAGCGTACCCAGAGCGGAGATGAGGTTGATATTAGCGTACCCAGAGCGGAGATGAGGTGTACTTTAGCGTACCCAGAGCGGAGATGAGGTGTATATTAGCTTACCCAGAGTGGAGATGAGGTGTACATTAGCGTACCCAGAGCGGAAATGAGGTGTATATTTGCGAACCCAGAGAGGAGATGTGTATATTAGCTATCCCAGAGCGGAGATGAGGTGTACTTTAGCATACCCAGAGCGGAGATGAGGTGTACTTTAGCGTACCCAGAGCGGAGATGAGGTGTTTATTAGCGTACCCAGAGTGGGGATGAGGTGTATATTAGCTTACCCAGAGTGGAGATGAGGTGTACATTAGCGTACCCAGAGCGGAGATGAGGTGTATATTTGCGAACCCAGAGAGGAGATGTGTATATTAGCTTTCCCAGAGCGGAGATGAGGTGTACTTTAGCGTACCCAGAGCGGAGATGAGGTGTATATTAGCGTACCCAGAGCAGAGATGAGGTATACATTAGCGTACCCAGAACGGAGATGAGGCGCACATTAGCGTACCCAGAGCAGAGATGAGGTGTACATTAGCGTACCCAGAGTGAAGATGAGGTGCATGTTAGCACACCCAGAGCGGAGATGAGGTTGATATTAGCTTACCCAGAGCGGAGATGAGGTGTACATTAGCGTACCCAGAGCAGAGATGAGGCATATATCAGCGTACCCAGAGCGGAGATGAGGTGTACATTAGCGTACCCAGAGCCGAGATGAGGTGTACATTAGCGTACCCAGAGCGGAGATGAGGTGTATATTAGCATACCCAGAGTGGAGATGAGGTGTACATTAGCGTACCCAGAGCGGAGATGAGGTGTACATTAGCATATCCAGAGCGGAGATGAGGCATATATCAGCGTACCCAGAGCGGAGATGAGGTGAATATTAGCGTACCCAGAGCGGAGATGAGGTGTACATTAGCATACCCAGAGCAGAGATGAGGCGTACATTAGCATACCCAGAGTGGAGATGAGGCGTACATTAGCATACCCAGAGCAGAGATGTTGGTGTTTATTAGCATACCCAGAGCGGAGATGAGGCGTACATTAGCATACCCAGAGCGGAGATGAGGCGTACATTAGCATACCCAGAGCGGAGATGAGGCGTACATTAGCATACCCAGAGCGGAGATGAGGTGTATATTAGCATACCCAGAGCGGAGATGAGGCATACATTAGCATACCCAGAGCGGAGATGAGGTGTATATTAGCGTACCCAGAGCGGAGATGAGGTGTACATTAGCGTACCCAGAGTGGAGATGAGGTGTACATTAGCATACCCAGAGTGGAGATGAGGTGTATATTAGCGTACCCAGAGCGGAGATGAGGTGTACATTATCGTACCCAGAGTGGAGATGAGGCGTACATTAGCATACCCAGAGCGGAGATGAGGTGTATATTAGCGTACCCAGAGCGGAGATGAGGTGTACATTTGCGTACCCAGAGCCGAGATGAGGTGTACATTAGCGTACCCAGAGCGGAGATGAGGTGTATATTAGCATACCCAGAGTGGAGATGAGGTGTACATTAGCGTACCCAGAGCGGAGATGAGGTGTACATTAGCATATCCAGAGCGGAGATGAGGCATATATCAGCGTACCCAGAGCGGAGATGAGGTGTATATTAGCGTACCCAGAGCAGAGATGAGGTGTATATTAGCTTAACCAGAGCAGAGATGAGGTGTACATTAGCATACCCAGAGCGGAGATGAGGCGTACATTAGCGTACCCAGAGCGGAGATGAGGTGTACATTAGCATACCCAGAGCGGAGATGAGGTGTACATTAGCGTACCCAGAGCGGAGATGAGGTGTACATTAGCGTACCCAGAGCGGAGATGAGGTGTACATTAGCATATCCAGAGCGGACATGAGGTATATATCAGCGTACCCAGAGCGGAGATGAGGTGTACATTAGCATACCCAGAGCGGAGATGAGGTGTGCATTAGCGTACATTCAGAGAGAAGATGAGGTGCATGTTAGCATACCCAGAGCGGAGATGAGGTGTACATTAGTGTACCCAGAGCCGAGATGAGGTGTATATTAGCGTACCCAGAGCAGAGATGAGGTGTATATTAGCTTAACCAGAGCGGAGATGAGGCGTACATTAGCATACCCAGAGCGGAGATGAGGTGTACATTAGCGTACCCAGAGTGAAGATGAGGTGCATGTTAGCATACCCAGAGCGGAGATGAGGTGTACATTAGCGTACCCAGAGCCGAGATGAGGTGTACATTAGCGTACCCAGAGCGGAGATGAGGTGTACATTAGCATATCCAGAGCAGAGATGAGGTGTACATTAGCGTACCCAGAGCGGAGATGAGGTGTACATTAGCGTACCCAGAGCGGAGATGAGGTGTACATTAGCATATCCAGAGCGGACATGAGGTATATATCAGCGTACCCAGAGCGGAGATGAGGCGTACATTAGCATACCCAGAGCGGAGATGAGGTGTGCATTAGCGTACCCAGAGTGAAGATGAGGTGCATGTTAGCATACCCAGAGCGGAGATGAGGTGTACATTAGTGTACCCAGAGCCGAGATGAGGTGTATATTAGCGTACCCAGAGCAGAGATGAGGTGTATATTTGCTTAACCAGAGCGGAGATGAGGCGTACATTAGCATACCCAGAGCGGAGATGAGGTGTACATTAGCGTACCCAGAGCCGAGATGAGGTGTACATTAGCGTACCCAGAGCGGAGATGAGGTGTACATTAGCATATCCAGAGCGGACATGAGGCATATATCAGCGTACCCAGAGCGGAGATGAGGTGTACATTAGCGTACCCAGAGTGAAGATGAGGTGCATGTTAGCATACCCAGAGCGGAGATGAGGTGTACATTAGCGTACCCAGAGCCGAGATGAGGTGTACATTAGCGTACCCAGAGCGGAGATGAGGTGTACATTAGCATACCCAGAGCGGAGATCAGGTTTATATTAACGTACCCAGAGCGGAGATGAGGTGTCTATTAGTGTACCCAGAGCGGAGATAAGATGTTTATTAGCGTACCCAGAGTGGTGATGAGGTGTATAATTGCGTACCCAGCGCGGAGATGAGGTGCACTTTAGCGTACCCAGAGCAGAGATGAGGTATACATTAGCGTACCCAGAACGGAGATGAGGTTGATATTAGCTTACCCAGAGCGGAAATGAGGTGTATATAAGCGTACCCAGAGCGGAGATGAGGTATACATTAGCATACCCAGAACGGAGATGAGGCGCACATTAGCGTACCCAGAGCAGAGATGAGTTGTATATTAGCATACCCAGAGGGGAGATGAGGTGTACATTAGCGTACCCAGAGTGAAGATGAGGTGCATGTTAGCATACCCAGAGCGGAGATCAGGTTTATATTAACGTACCCAGATAGGGAGATGAGGTGTATATTGGCGTACCCAGAGCAGAGATAAGGTGTTTATTAGCGTACCCAGAGTGGTGATGAGGTGTATAATTGCGTACCCAGCGCGGAGATGAGGTGTATATTAGCTTACCCAGAGTGGAGATGCGGTGTAGGTTAGCATACCCAGAGTGGAGATGAGGCGTACTTTAGCGTACCCAGAGCAGAGGTATACATTAGCGTACCCAGAACGGAGATGAGGTTGATATTAGCTTACCCAGAGCGGAGATGAGGCGTACTTTAGCGTACCCAGAGCGGAGATGAGGTGTATATAAGCGTACCCAGAGCGGAGATGAGGTATACATTAGCATACCCAGAGCGGAGATGAGGTGTACATTAGCATACCCAGAGCGGAGATGAGGTGTACATTAGCATACCCAGAGCGGAGATGAGGTGTACATTAGCATACCCAGAGTGGAGATGAGGCGTACATTAGCGTACCCAGAGCGGAGATGAGGCGTACATTAGCATACCCAGAGCGGAGATGAGGTGTATATTAGCGTACCCAGAGCGGAGATGAGGTGTACATTAGCGTACCCAGAGCCGAGATGAGGTGTACATTAGCGTACCCAGAGCGGAGATGAGGTGTATATTAGCATACCCAGAGTGGAGATGAGGTGTACATTAGCGTACCCAGAGCGGAGATGAGGTGTACATTAGCATATCCAGAGCGGAGATGAGGCATATATCAGCGTACCCAGAGCGGAGATGAGGTGTATATTAGCGTACCCAGAGCGGAGATGAGGTGTACATTAGCATACCCAGAGCGGAGATGAGGCGTACATTACCATACCCAGAGTGGAGATGAGGCGTACATTAGCATACGCAGAGCAGAGATGTTGGTGTTTATTAGCATACCCAGAGCGGAGATGAGGCGTACATTAGCATACCCAGAGCGGAGATGAGGCGTACATTAGCATACCCAGAGCGGAGATGAGGCGTACATTAGCATACCCAGAGCGGAGATGAGGTGTATATTAGCATACCCAGAGCGGAGATGAGGTGTACATTAGCGTACCCAGAGTGGAGATGAGGTGTACATTAGCATACCCAGAGTGGAGATGAGGTGTATATTAGCGTACCCAGAGCGGAGATGAGGTGTACATTATCGTACCCAGAGTGGAGATGAGGCGTACATTAGCATACCCAGAGCGGAGATGAGGTGTATATTAGCGTACCCAGAGCGGAGATGAGGTGTACATTAGCGTACCCAGAGCCGAGATGAGGTGTACATTAGCGTACCCAGAGCGGAGATGAGGTGTATATTAGCATACCCAGAGTGGAGATGAGGTGTACATTAGCGTACCCAGAGCGGAGATGAGGTGTACATTAGCATATCCAGAGCGGAGATGAGGCATATATCAGCGTACCCAGAGCGGAGATGAGGTGTATATTAGCATACCCAGAGCGGAGATGAGGTGTACATTAGCATACCCAGAGCGGAGATGAGGCGTACATTAGCATACCCAGAGTGGAGATGAGGCGTACATTAGCATACCCAGAGCAGAGATGAGGTGTTTATTAGCATACCCAGAGCGGAGATGAGGTGTACATTAGCATACCCAGAGCGGAGATGAGGCGTACATTAGCATACCCAGAGCGGAGATGAGGCGTACATTAGCATACCCAGAGCGGAGATGAGGTGTATATTAGCATACCCAGAGCGGAGATGAGGCGTACATTAGCATCCCCAGAGCGGAGATGAGGTGTATATTAGCGTACCCAGAGCGGAGATGAGGTGTACATTAGCGTACCCAGAGTGGAGATGAGGTGTACATTAGCATACCCAGAGTGGAGATGAGGTGTACATTAGCGTACCCAGAGCGGAGGTGAGGTGTATAGTAGCGTACCCAGAGCGGAGATGATGTGTATATTAGCATACCCAGAGTGGAGATGAGGTGTTTATTAGCATAACCAGAGCGGAGATGAGGTATATTTTAGCGTACCCAGAGCGAAGATGAGGTGTATATTAGCGTACCCAGAGCAGAGATGAGGTGTATATTAGCATACCCAGAGCGGAGATCAGGTTTATATTAGCGTACCCAGAGCGGAGATGAGGTGTATATTAGCGTACCCAGAGCGAAGATGAGGTGTATATTAGCGTACCCAGAGCAGAGATGAGGTGTATATTGGCATACCCAGAGCGGAGATGACATTGCCAAGTGTGACCAGAGACTTGTTGATGTTTCCTCCTTCTTTGAGTCGGACCCCCGTGGCTCCAGTAGCATCTGCCCTTTCGCTCCCGGCCAGGTCCACCAGGTGGATCTTGCTCACTGTCTCTGATGGCATCTCTGTGTCAAATTTCGCCTGTGTGTGTGTGTGTGTGTGGGGGAATCAATATCAGCATCAGTCATTAGTCCTGCTACTGCAATGGACGACCGCGACAGGTAAGGGTTCCTAACAGAGAGGGCTCTCAGGGGTGCTTAACACTCATTCTTCTGGCACCTGCAGCTTCAGTGCAATTCAGTCATTTATTCTACCACTGACAGCCAGCAACATCACTTCAAATTAAAGACGATTAAAATCATGCTTTGTTTCCTAATTCATGTTTTCCCAAAGTAATTAGAAGGGGCACGAGGTGGAAAGCAAGACTGGATTTTGAATTAAATAAGACTATTCCGCACAAACACTCGACATTCATTACACGTTCCGTTATGCTGAAACACTTTGTCCCTCACAAAATTGGTCTTCTTGGAAAATGACTCAGAGTTCTGAACGTGCAGAAATTGCATCAATGACTGAAAATTCATTAAAAACCCCAGAAGTAGCGGGCAATATAAAATTTCAAACTTCGCAATTTGCACAAATCAAACTTCTTCACGAGAGGGCAAAAACTGTAGTAGTAGTAGTTCTGGCATTCTAACCAAGAGGTGATGTGTTACTGACTTAGAAAATGCTAAAAGGGTAACAGCAAGACCTTAGAAATGACTCCTACAAAAATGAGCCATTTTGACATAGTTGTTTGCTCCCATATTTAACCATAAAAACTTTGAAGTAGAATCCCCACATTCCTCCATGAACATCTCATTAAAAGATTTAATAGAAGGCCTTTCTACAGTGGAATCTGTAGTATCCAGGCGGAAGATGGAGATGTACAGTCAGGGCTGGAGTGCGGTTATGACGGAAGGGTCCTGCTTGCCTGAGTGAAGTTGATGGTGAAGATGGCGTGAGAGCGACTGCTCGTGTCGTTCATGCCCGTGCTCGCCGTTGTGCGATTAATGTTCCCGGCCTCCATCAGCTCCTCCACATCGCTGTAGTTCTGCACCAGGTGCTTGGACAGGTCTGCTCAAACAGAGATTCAGAAATAGGGGGCTAGGACCCAGAATTTCAGGTAAAATCCAGCTACAACGGGGGGGGGAATCTCAAGTAATCTGTTTAAATCACTTGGATTAGCCAATTAGAACATTCTTCAGGCCAAAGGTAGAAGTAATTTGTGAAATCAAATAGATGAATCCATGTGTATAGTGTGACGAGTTCATACTATAAAGAAAGAAATCCCTCTTTGTTAGTGTGCGTGAGTGTGTGTATGCATACATGTACATGTGCATGCAAGTTTGTTTGGTTGTGCGAATGTATTTGTGCACATGTTCTTTGCATCTCTCGACAGCCATTCATCCAATCGACTTTGAACTCTGTGGGTGTATAGCTGCGGACCCAAGGAAGTGTAGCATTGAGTTTGAAGTCGTTTAGCCAAGCAGTTCTTCTATAATAAACAAAACTGCAAGCACCAACACTGCACAAGCACCAACTGAATGGGCAGTGCACAATACCGCCCAAGCAGCAACTGAAAGGTCAGAACTAGTTTCACAAACAGGGCAGCACTTCTGCTTCCTGACCCCTGGAGTTCCCACCTACAGTTTGTTCTCCTCTGCACCCACTGCCCGAGAACTTCGCATTAGAAACGGTGCCAGGCTACATGTAGTGGCTAACCTCCACCTCGCTGCACTGGGAAATCACTGCGGGCTACATCTACAAATTAGATGGCGCGGCTAAATAATTTCTGGTAACCGTTGCCGTAGACAAAATGGCCGCCGGCGTGAGGTAGAGTGCACTGGAGGACAGCCTCCGCAGATCCTGGTGAGCACTGCTGGAGGCACAGAGGCAATTTAACACATCGATCCCGAAATGAGTCCAGGAGGGGAAAACACTCCCAAAAAAAAAAAATAAAAATTCAACAAGCAGAGCTGGGAAATGGGAAAAGAGCTCAAATTTTTTTTTAAAAGATCGACATACACACTTTTATAATCTCTTAAGCCACGATTCGATTAAGCAAGACAACCCATTTAATCCGCCCTTAATTGATTTCCACAAATTCTCAAAACCCATTACGAGAGCCCCCTTCACCCCATTTCCCCCGTCGGCAATTTATGAGCACAAATCTAGTACAAATCCTCTGCCAAACCCAGACCCACCCCTGCAGGAAGGCTTTGTGAAAAACGGCTAGCCAATCACAGCGCTCTTACCCTCCACATAGGGGCCGTCCTTCGGGTGCTCCCGGACTCGTAGGTTATAGGTTTTCGAAGACTTCCTCCGCAGGAGGTCCCGGACACGCTCGTTGTAGATCTCCAGGTAGCTGAAACAATGAGAGAAACACAGGTATCTCGATCAAAGGCCTGACAGCCCTGAAAGGGGCAGCGATGGAGGTCATGACTGCAGAAACCATAAATATTTCACCCAGCGAGCACAGCTCTATCGTCCTATTACACAGAACCACTCATCCGTCAGATCTACAGAGGAGAGGGGATTTGATAAGTCAAAGCACGACCCAAAGTCAAAATGTGCGAAAGCAATAGTATGAAGGCACTAGCTCTTTTGAAGGCAGTCATTAAAGAAAAATAAAATGCATTATGATTTTTGGCCACTATAGCAAAGATAGTACAGTGGTGACATAAGTACCTGCAGATTTGGAAATTCACACCGCAGTGAGTCATAAATGACATTGCAAGATGTGTCATTTTAACCCAGTTAGCATTCGGACGGCTTAAGAGAAACCTCAATCTTACTCAAAAGCCCAGCGAGCTGACAGACATTCCCCATCATCCAGCTACAAGACGTGCTCTCGTATGGAATGAAAGCTCTACATTTCTGTGGACCGCGAAAATCGCTCAAAGGCAAGTCATTAGCCCCATCGAGGCAAACACGCTTCAGAGCAGCTGTTGAAGCCGTTTCCTTCGCACTGCTCGAGTCAGTATTTCACACTAAAGTTTAGCCCACAGTCTGCAGTGGCCATGCTGATCATATCCACCAGCCCAAAAGAGTTTAGCACCTTTGTAAATCCCCATTGCATTTTCTCCATTGTGATCGCCAGTAAGGCAGCCATAGAGGACGTAAGGGTCATTCATTCAATTTTACTTGCATAGTGCTTTTCACAGACAGTGTCACAAAGACGCTTCATGTAGCCCTCCCAGTCATGTGATAAGGGAAAAATGGCCTGACCAAAAACAGTCAAACATTAAGGCTTAGACTCTGTAAAAATGGCTGGACACGATGCACAACGCTGCAAACTATACTTGTAATTGCACACAATTATAACACAATCCAGATGTAAACCCCTGAAAATTAAAACAGATGGCCAAAATAAACTGCATATTTCAAGGAGTAAAGAAAAAAAGCTGAACTTGTGCCACTGTACAAATACTTACCAAGCACCATACAATTCGACACTTCATACATTTGCCTGAGGTCATCTTACAAACAATTCCATGAGAAGTGCAGTTTGAACATTCCTCCCCCCCCTTTTTTTTCCAAGTTTTTATTTGCTTTCCTAGTACTCCATCTTAGTCCACACCATCCTATTCTTACATACAGCTTCAAACAGAACCTCACAATTTTAGCAAAAATAAGGGACTTAAAATAAAGCACTAGTTTAATATCACACAAATTACAGGCGAGGTGCGTCATCATATTAAAGGTGCAGGACCCCTTCACCTCCATTCGAGGCACCGTCCAAAGTTAGCATTCCAGACGAGGCTCGCAGTCACCTTCAGCTGAACTTTGAGAAACTCAAGCCCACGCTCAAAGCCGGCTTGAACCAGGGCCAGCGAGCCGATGAGCGTGACCAAGACAGACGCAATAAGGCTGTCCGTGACCCTCCCGGCTGTTAGTAACTCATTAAACTCCTCAAGCACAGAACCTGATTCCTCGCGCCACAGGAAACCAGACAGAGGGGTAATTAACACCGAGGGTTACCTAGTGTGTGCGTAACCTGTGCGGGGCGGCATCGCGCGAGAACGTATCCCGCACCAGTGCGCAATTGCAGAGACGTCACACAAAGCCAAGCTGAACTTAACGTGTTGGGTAACGTCAACAAGAATCACCTAAGCACTAACGAGTCATAGTGAGGGCCACTAGCTGGCTACAGCAGTATGGACCAGCCTTTATCAATTTTCACCTCTTACAAGTATTGTGGAACATCTGCTTGAGGTCATTTTGCCAACACTTTCGTTCAAAGTGACTTACAGTTGATTGGATGAAACAGGAGCCAGTCTTCTCCCAGGAGTGAAGAGGGGGTTAAGGGCCTTGCTTAAGGGCCCTACAGCTGCTGCACTGATCTTATTGTGTCCGCACAGGAAATTGAACTATCGACCTTCTGAATTCCAGTCAAACGATTAAATCATTACGCTATAGGCCGCTCGACAGGACCACGCCCTGAGGACGCTGAGGGTCATTACCGTGTAAGAGACGCTGCAGTGCACACTGAGTATGTATCGCCGGGCTGTGACGTTTCAGTACGTCATCCTGGCTGAATCACGAGTAAACAAGCACAGTTTACAGAAGGAAACACTCTGGGCTAAAGGCTAGCGCAGCCTGGTTAGCGCTTAGCCTGCCAGCATTCTCCAGCCATGCATCGCTCACCTGACCTCAGTGCGGAAGGACGACTCATCCCATCGAGTCGTTCCCGCGATGCGACTGAACAGGCCCTCACAAATCCGCGGAATCAGACCAGAATCCCCCTGGAAAAATACAGGGAAAATACAGATATCAAAATCTGTAGGCTTCATGTGGAGCAGTAATTGTGAACATGCAAAACTGTACAACTACTCGTAACACAATGCATAAAGTACTTTTCAATTTAAAAGGTTCCAACAAGCGCTAAAATTCTTTACATGCTTGAATTTTAAGGTAAAAAAAAAAAGCATTGAATTTCCAGTAAAGTGCTTGAAACTGCTTTGTTAATTTCATTACTTTCATAATGAATCGCTACCTGACTGCTTAATTAGATAAATGCCATTTACCACAGCAGCAAGGAAAATTTTGAAAAGTTCTTGAATTTGACTTTGGAAAAGGTGTTGAAACTCTGGATTGACTTTTGGACAGATCACACATTTACCAGCACACTGTCTGAGCACAGCCAGCGCAGAAGTTGAATAATTTTGGGAAATATTGGAACCTTTCCCTAAAGGTCAATCCAACAGTTCTGTTGGCAGCACTCCAGTGATAAAAAATTCCGGGGCCCTACATTCCTCTCTATGGCAGAGGGATGTGATTTCTTCAGAAGAAGTGAATGGAAAAATGTCTGCGACCTTCAAGTCGCCATAAACCTGAGATTTGAAAAAATGTAACCGGTTCGAGTGCCCAGTAGGAGAACCAAGGAATGAAAATATTGATCACATAACATCTAGACGACAGTCTGAGGCCGAGGTCACGTTTCTACTCATTTCAGAGTTCAAAAAACCAGACCCAGGCCATCTCTCAGACGAGCTGTATTGCATCTCCAAAGCCTTCCTCATCAATAAGGCCTTGTGAGAAAGTTAGGGAACACACTGGACATACTCATCTGAACCCTCGTCACCTCAGCAAACCCCTTACCTCCATCATAACAGCCATCCCATCTAACCTGTCCTCCAACGACCTCTGATATCATTTATTCTGCTGAAGCACTTAAAATCTGAAAATGCACATTTCTGGTGGTCCACATTTCTTTGCCCACTGAGAGTTTAAAACTAATCGATTGCTAGTCAATGAAGGCCAAAGACTGTCTACGCAAGAAATCCATCATTTTTCATTCCAGGGGTATGTGCATGTCACTGCCAGGGCTGAACCATATTTAACCTATTCTCCAATGTTTTCCCGCAGAGACGAGATAACGATTTTAACATTGATGTTTGTATGGATCCAAGCTACCCGCCCTGACATGTTATCAGCGGTCGTGCGGAGGGGAAGCCAATTAAAGTGAATTTCCTTTCATGTTCCTTCAAATATGAATCATTATCCACATGCCGTCCAGCACTGAAAAGCTTGTGTGATGTGCATTCTGCAAGCCAAAGGGCATTCTGATCCGGCTTTTACCGGATTTCCCATCATCGTATAGGACTTTCCGGAACCCGTCTGTCCATAGGCGAAGATGCAGGCATTGTAACCTTCGAACGCGGCCTTCAGCACGTCTGAGCCAAGGTCTTTAAAAACCTGAGATACAAAGAGAAAAAAGACCAGAGGAAGAGAGTAGTGAGGTTAGGCACACAGTCTCCTACCAATCGTGAGCCAGAGGGCTGAGATGTGTGGATCTGAAAGGGCCAGAGATTCCTCACTGATCTGAGGCCAACAAATGCCATCTGTACTATCCAAACACAAGGCCCGGTTCCAGGTAAACAAGACCAAAGATCCCCCTCCCCTTCAGCTGTAAATGCAGGAAACCACCCAAAACAAAACAAAATTATTCAGCACCTTACTTCAAGGACAATGGTTTCAGGAAGCAAATAAATTAAACAAAAAAACAAAAACGACAATACAAGCAAGCAAATGAAACGGCTACTGCCAGTTTCTCCATACACGGCAGTTAATGAAAATACTCTAGACTATGTCTGCTTTTACACCAGATATACAAGTTCATTACAGAGAAACTGTTTCTTACCTCTGCTTGCAGCACGGCAATTAACCAAGTTAACCTGCGATATCCGAAAATAAACACCAGCTTTTTTACTCTCCTGCTTTCACAAAATTCATTCACCAGATGATAATACTTTACAATAAATACGTGAGGACAGACCCCCAACTCCAGGCAGTAATAGAACAGAAACAGACAAGTGCAAATCAAACAATGTTATGCTACAACACATCGGTTTTCACTGATAATTTATGAGCCTTACAAACTGAGGCCAAACAGCGAACTGCAGCTTTGAATGCATGACCCACTCATTCTACTTGCCATGGCTAAATGCACACAAACACAGCATCATTCCTTCATGTATTCAGACTCAAGTAAGGATTTACTGTCATTCAATTTTTAATAAGAGTTGAATATGATGATTAATGTGCACTCACTTCTTGTCCTCACCATGACTGGTACATGTTGACATCTAAGGGTAATTTGGTGACCACCTTAAACCCCCTAATCTTAAACTTTTCACTTATGTTTTCCCTTAGAAAATATTCCCATATTGCAGGACAATCACACATGCTGTACATCTTCTGTATCTGCTGGCTGCAGCGCTTCACTGAAGCTACATCACACTTATATTGAGCGAAATATTCAAATTCAGGATGCCATGTTTTTATGGCTACAGCATTACATCAAATGGAAAATATCTAGATCTTGTACATCATTTTACAGACAGTTCACTGCAATTCAGCAGGACATAATTGGGATCTTTGGAACCCTTTAGATCTCCGGAACCCTTTAGATCTCCACTAGAATTTAAAATATCAGCTCAAAGCTCCGCAAGTTTGAAGTGCAGCAGCCATATTCACAGACCCATATATAAATCTGTCGGATGAACGCGAAAAACAAAGTACTCAAAGCGTCTTGGGCCCGATCGTAATGACGTATCCTTCCGTGTTCCATAGATCGCCTTGGGTCTCGACCTAGATGTTAGCTTCCTTGGCTCACCTGTCGACTGCAGACGCATCAACTTCCGGCATTGATCCCCGGGAAGACGGAAGCCATCAGGGTCCACGTTCTCCCTGACAACATTGCGATTGTCTTCCTTTGTTCTCACATCTGATATCGGCGGAAGATTGACTCTCAACTGGCAAGCTGGTACGACACCATGATCCACAGGATCTACCATATCAGTTTCTGTGTGATCAGGTGGCTTCGACGCATTTGAAATGTGTGTATTTAGAGCAGTAACAGAACTGTAAGTCTGAGTAGATGATGTAATCAGTTTCGTCATCTGTCCTTCCAGCCTGTTCACTCTTTCAAGTATTGAGAAACACTCAACTTCCCCCGGTTTTACATCAGGAAGATTGTTTTGATGCAATGGATTTGAACTGACAGGCATTTTCTTGTGACCAAATTTGGCATCCAACATCTTCGCATGCTTCAGAATGTCATCAACCACTTTTTCTTGTACCGACTTCAGTCCTCTAGCGACTCTCTTCTCCATCGGTGGTAGATGAGAAGAAAAGTTCTCCCATAGAACCGTTTTTGCTTCAAAAATGGCCTCAGGGGCGTAAAATTGAAGCAATACTGCCTTCATGCTGTCCACGGGATATCCTTTCATATGGTGAAAAACATAACCAAGCAGTTCATTCATGTCCAGCGTGGGCTTGCTATCATTTGTGGAACCATTCACCTCTTTTGGTCGCGTGCCATTATTCTCATCTCCTTGCCGCCTCTCTAGCTCAAGAGCTCCGTCCATGTTAGTCTTATGATAGCACTGATCACACAAGAGCCGGTCGCAGGACCTCAAACTCACACAACTCTTAACACGTTTGCAGACCTTGCACTTACTGTATCGCCTGCCATTTTTCCAACAAAAACTGGAAACAATATTATCTGTCATTGTATTCTCCGGCTCTCTTCCCACTGCCCCCCGCTAATGCTGCCATGAAAGGGTGCGCCGTGTGCAAAGGGTGTGCGCAGACCAGTCAGAGCGCAGTCAGAATAATTGAAGTCTGTGACGCAGGGAAATTCACAATGGTCTCTCTTGCCAAGAGAAGTTCTTTCCTCCTTCCTAGCCACAGACAAATAAGAGTTAGATTTGAAACTTCACAGAATCAGAAAATGTGCACCTTGACACCCAAATTACAGTTTTCAGTAGAATAGCAGAGAGTTAAGTGCCCAATCCTCAAAGCGGTAATTTGCGATTCGCGCGTTAGTGCGTTTGACTTCGTACCGTTGGGACTTCGCCATTAGGTTCGAAGAGACCCAGCAGAGAGAATTCCGGAACGAGTGTAATTATCACTCGAGCGCTGAATCACAGAGGCTCCAGACGAGGCATTTCCTGCGGAATAAAATGCGTTTCCCTCGTCCTTAATGCACTTTGCTTTCAGGACGCAGCAGGCGATGTACGAAAGGCCATTATTGTCCACTATTACGCCATCTCCCGGCCCAAATCAGGTTTAAGAACTGCTCAAGTAGCAGCCGACAAACACACATGTTTAAATAAGACCAGAGGGACATTTATTCAACAAGAATCAAGTGGAAAATCTCCTGCTACTCGCAGAAAAATTATATCTGGGGCAATAATTGCCGCCAATTGACTGGTTGACGCAGGCAATCGAAGTTGTGACTGAAGTTGCATTCAAATAAATAGAAGGCAGCGGGAGACCTCGTGTGACGTGTGTTGATTGAGCTGAACAAAGCGGATATAAAGGACTCAGATTGCTGGTCTAATAAGCACGCACTGGCTGCCCGCGGTTCCTCACGACCACTACTCGTTTAACTGTTTAATGGCACCTCCTGTTCCTAAGCAATCAGGAAAAAATAACAAAATCGTGTACATGGAGGGTTCTCGGCGACTCCTTACACGCAGCTACTTCATGAGTCTTGAGCTAATCGCACAGCAATGGGACCGCACCACGGTCAAGTGTAAACGGGTCCAAGACACAACTGGGCCAAATTTAAATCTGACTTCTCAGCCCACTCCAGGAGAAGTCTCAAGATGCTTTGTGGCTGCAGTGGTCAAATGTAAATGGGTCAGTGTAGAGAAGCCAAATACATCAGCGCTGTGCGCTGCCCAAAATACTGCCAGCAGCTTGACAAATACGCAATCGGAGGAAAGTTTTGACTGTTAATCAGCTGACTCTTGCATTTCGAGCAGGAAACTGCGAATCAGATTTGTATCGGTCAAGCGAAGCCTCACTGAAGCGACCAAGTGTAAACGGAAAGTGGAGAAACCTTATCCAGATAAGAGACCAATGAAACCGGTGTCATCAACCTCAAGAGTGTATGCTAAGGACCTGATCTGTGCAATAAGTGTGTAACTGACTGGTAGAAATGAGATCCAGCATCCATGCTGGCCCTTTCCGCATAAGGCGGAGAAAGACCCTCCCAACTTGCACAGACAGGTAATAATGGTCATCCATTTGTTTTGATATTTCTGCCACTTACCTTCTATCTATAGTAAAATTAAGTCAAGTTGTATTGAGGCAAGCCGCACTACATTTAGGACCCAGTGAAGACTGAAGTGAAGACTAAAATAACAGCTCTTCAGACAAGCAGACAGAACAACACTGAATTCAACACTCCACACTATGAAACATCATGAGAAATTTGAAGTAATATTCCCCACACAACTTTTTTTTTTTTTAATTAGAGTAAACAGGAAAAAAAGAGCAAGCAAGAGCGTGATCAATAAAGTTAATGAGCGTCCTGGTGTCATTAAACGCCTAGGATTTAAAATAAATAGGCCGACAAAAGGATAAAAAAAAAAAAAAAAAAAAACCCAATCATTCCACCAGAGGGCGCCAAGAATACAAAATCTTCCCCTCTAGGATCGTGACTCGCATTCAGCATATTCAGCAATACCAGGCCTTGAAATGGTACAAAAGGGCTGATGTTATTCAGTTTCTATTAGGGAATAGACGCTGACGATTATGATTTCAAACTACATGGCCAACCAACCTATTCATGTTCCAACTGAACATAAATCTCTCATTTCACATTCTCCTCTTGTTTAAGTAAATTTAAATAAAAGTAACCTAAATATAAATACATGTAAATGCTCATATGCTTTAACCCTTAGAGCGCTGAAATAATTAAATTTACAATTTTTTAAAAAATTTCTTGCGCTGTTGAAAATCCATCATGCAGCAGTTTGTTTAAAAGCGCTCCCGCAGGGGAGTTCTTTTAAACATGATAGGTTTTCAGCAGCTTTGAATCAGATCTTACATCATAGAGCAACATCATTTGTATTCAGCACTTCAAGGGTTAAAAACTGTTCTGAACAAAACCTAAACATCTTAAACCTGGTTGAATATACACACAATGCAAAAATTTATTTTAATTTATGCAAGAGCAAACATGTTTCAATCGAGTCTGAGCCTGAAGACTGACATAAACCCCTACATTCAGGGCTCCCCAAATGACGGTCCTGGAGGTCTGAAAACTGCTGATTTTCCAGCCTCCCTTTACCTAGGAGTTGCATAAAATGGCAGCCTGGCCAATAAGTAATAACTGTTCATTTAATAGCCTGGAAGGACAGAAAACCAGGGCTAGATTTGGATTCGAGGGCCACATTTGGGGATCCCTGCCCAATAGTATGTACAGCAGCAAACACACAAGAGAGTGATGAAAATCGTTCACTGGACACTGCGAGAGCACTGCACATCCCACACTGGCACCCACACAGCCATGGTGCTCACATTGGTCCAAACTGCAACCCTGCCATGAGAGCTGCCAACTTGCTTCCCACAAAAAAAAAAAAAAAATAAATAAAAAAAACCAATCGTCTCAAGCGCGCAACATCATAATCTGATTTCTGCTTCTCCAATTCAACCACTTGAGCAAACACACTGGATAATCTGAGGCTTTGGAGTGCCTAATTCTGCAGTTGAGCTCTGAAGTGCCATTGAGCTAATGGAGGACAATGTCCTAATTCAAGCAAAACGCCAACAGCTCTTGTTTCAGTGTTGGACACGTAAGGGCTTGCGAAGAGCTGTATAAAGTTAGAGGATGTCCCATTTATGCAAAAGTCTTGAGTCCATTCGGGAGGGTCACCAAGTCACATGCTTCTATAGCAGGAGTTCTCACCCTCATCCAGAAGGGCCAGTGTGAGGGCTGGCTTCAGTCATAGCCAAGCGGTCACACTCCAGATGCCACTAATCAAGACACAAGGGTCCTGTTCTCCAAATCACACTTCTCGTGGGCCAAGAACTGCTGGGCAGCGTCCAAATAGTCCCATCTACTAATTCCTAACCACTTTTCTTACACCTTTGTGGAAAACGTCATAAGGTAAAAGGAAGGTGTAAAAGGGAATTCCTAACGGCTTAGAAAGACAACCGCGCAAAGAGAATCCGAATGCACTTACACTATGCAACGTGATCATGAGCCCCCTGCCCATCATATACGCTTCTTTACTCGATTGGCCGGATAAATGGTCGCTGCTTTAAATATTGCTGCTGCGCAGAATTGTGGGATAGCATTATCTCCTTTCTTTACGAAAAGGATGGTTCTGTGTGCCCCATGCTAAAGGTGGTAAATTAGGAAGCACTAAGACACCTTTCCTTAACATTCAAAGAATCTGAATGCACTTTTCTTGGCTGCCATGTGATTATTTCCAGATCGTTTTTTTAGGAGTTAAGGAAATTTCCTCAGCAAAAAGGAAATTTCCTCAGCAAAAAAGGACTATTGGGACACAGCCCTGGTTTTCCACCTTCCCTTTTCTTTTGAATCAGGTGTGATGACAGTCTGGCCAATCAGTAGGAATTATTGTTCAGTTAATTTCCTGAAGTAAAGTAAACCAAGGCTGGATTTGGATCTGAGGGACAGATCTGGGGATTCCAGGTCTAATGCAGCGTTTCTCAAACCCCTCCTGGAGTACCACATCTCCTGCATGTTTTACATCTCTCCCTGTTCCAGCAAACACACCACAATGAAAAAGACTAGCTAACCAGCAAGGAAGCCAATCTCTCCATCTTAATCAGTCATCTAAAAGCTCCTTTAACAGGAGAAAAAGTCAAGAGGTGAGACAGAGAAAGCTCCTCCCTCCAGAAATGAACTGAGCCAGACGGTTTCACCAAATTGTTTAAATTGCTTGATAAGGAATGAGGATCAGAAGTTCTGTTCACAGGAACTACATTCACTCAGAGCCAGGATTTCCCACCCTCCTGTTAGTGCTGCAGTGAATGAGAATCTAACTTCAAGGAGGACGGGAGAACAAATAAGCAACAACACGAGCCGATGAGAGCATCGCCGCACACGCGCACCTTCTCCTGAGACACGAAGCTGGAGCTCTTACAGTCGCCCGAGTCGTAGGAGAAGTCGTACGTGAAAGTCTTGATCCTCTCTCGACCCGAATCGCCAGAGCTGCCCTCGGGAATCTGCAGGGAGAGGAGGACTGTGTCTGAGCAAATTCTGAGATTAATATACAGTATGTACAGCATAACATCGCCCCAGAGTGGCTAAAAATAAATAATAAAAAATTCTCACAGGCTCATGCGCTGACAAAAAAAAAACAAACGCTTACACACAAAAAAAAAAAAAAATAAAAATTTAAATTTCCAATAAACCAAGCATAAATGTACAGCACAATTGAATAATAAGAGCCAAAAAAAAACACTAAACTGAAGAGTGAATTAGTTCATTATATTACATCGATAAGGACAGATGTGCCGTTTAGCCAAATAGTTTGCCATGAAGGACTGTAGTAGAAAACAGTGAATGGGTTTAGGCCAAGAGTTTAAACTGCCAACCAACCCAGCACTGCTAACATGCAGGAGAGGCGCATTTTACTGTGGGCCTAATGGGCAAATCAGGATAGAGTAATTTCAGACCCTGAGGGCAAGTGCGTATGCAATTAACCTGGCGAAATGAGTCAGTTAGCATTGTAACCATTTTCAGATTTGGCCACACGGGGCTCACCACTTTCCTACAGGGTAATTCAACACCTTGGGTACGTCGGAACTATACAGTGTTAAGCACTGCATCTACTAGCAGCTATTCTATTCTTTTTGTGCCCAGTCCCCTTGCAAAGAAAAACATCCCAACATCCATTTAAATGTGATCAATTATGAGTTTAGCGCACATCCACAGTGCTAAATTCATGAGCTGAAAGTGAAGCTACACATCAGGACACAAGTCTTCAGCTCAAGATATGTATCCAAATTATTGAGCAGCATAAATTCTTCTGGTACTAATTAAATGACGAAGGCGAGAAGTCAGCCTGAAAACCGCAACCACTGCCTTCTTTGCCCCGCCTCAGCTTCAAGCTTGCTTTACACAAATATAAAAGCCCGGAATCGGAACAACTAACGCAAGTTTCGCCGAGAACTCGGAGATG